>OX451735.1:408631564-409302997 GCA_948472305.1 Vicia faba
TGATGATATTTTGATTTACTCTAAGTCAGAAGAAGAGCATGCATAACACTTAAGAGTGGTATTGCAAGTTTTGAAAGAGAAGAAGTTATATGCAAAGTTGTCCAAGTGTGAATTCTGGTTAAATGAGGTTATTTTTCTTGGTCATGTGATCTCAGGTACTGGCATCGCTATAGATCCATTGAAGGTTGATGTTGTGTTGCAATGGGAAACTCCAATGCCAGCTACTGAGATTAGAAGCTTTTTGGGATTAGCTGGTTATTATAGAAGGTTTATCGAAGGTTTTTCTAAGTTGGCACTTTTGTTAACTAAGTTGACTTGTAAAGGTAGAGCTTTTGTGTGGGATGTTCAGTGCGAAGAATGTTTTACAGAATTGAAGAAGAGGTTGACGTCGACTCCAATTTTGACGTTGCCTAATCCAGGAGAGCTTTTTGTGGTGTATTGTGATGCTTCTAAGATGGGTTTAGGAGGTGTGCTTATGCAGAATGATAAGGTAGTTGCTTATGCGTCAAGGCAGTTAAGGACTCATGAGAAGAACTATCCTACGCATGATTTAGAGCTTGCTGCAGTTGTTTTTGTGTTGAAGATTTGGAGGCATTATCTTTATGGTTCTAGATTTGAAGTGTTTAGTGACCATAAGAGCTTAAAGTATTTATTCGATCAAAAGGAGCTGAATATGAGGAAACGAAGATGGTTGGAATTGTTAAAGGATTATGATTTTGGTTTGAATTATCATCCAGGAAAAGCGAATGTGGTAGCTGATGCGTTGAGTCGAAAGACTTTACATATGTTGGCAATGATGGTTAAAGAGTTGGAATTAATTGAGCAGTTTAGAGATATGAGCTTAATTTGTGAGGTGACTCCACTAAGTTTTATGTTGGGTATGTTGAAGATTAATAATGAATTTCTAGACGATATCAGAGAAGCTCAGAAGTTAGATGTGAAACTGGTGGATTCAATGGTTAGGATCGATCAGTCTGAGAATAATGATTTTAAGCTAGATGCGCAAGGTGTGTTAAGATTTCGTAACCGGATTTGTATTCCTGATGATGCTGAGATGAAGAAAGTGATACTTGAGGAGAGTCATAGAAGTAAGTTGAGTATTCATCCAGGAGCTACAAAGATGTATCAAGATTTGAAAGGTTTGTTTTGGTGGCCTAGAATGAAGAGTGATGTGGCTCGGTTTATGTATGCATGTTTGACTTGTCAGAAGTCGAAAGTTGAGCATCAGAAACCTGCAGGGTCGATGCAACCGTTAGAAGTTCCAGAATGGAAATGGGATAACATTTCAATGGACTTTGTGACGGGGTTGCCTAATACTTTAAGAGGACATGATTCGATTTGGGTGATTGTTGATAGGCTTACAAAGTTGGCTCATTTTATTCCTATTAACATCAGTTTTCCAGTGTCGAAGTTGGCTGAGATTTACACTAGTGTGATTGTGAAGCTGCATGGTGTTCCTTTGTGCATTATGTCAGATAGAGATCCAAGATTTACTTCTGATTTTTGGAAGAGTTTACAAGAAGCGTTGGGTTCTAAGTTGAGGTTGAGTTTGGCGTATCATCCTTAGATAGATGGTCAAACTGAATGGACTATCCAATCGTTGGAAGATTTGTTGAGGGTGTGTGTTCTTGAGCAGGGAGGTTCGTGGGATATTTATCTTCCATTGATAGAGTTCACTTATAATAACAGTTAACATTCCAGTATTGGGATGGCACCTTTTGAAGCGTTGTATGGTCGAAGATGTAGAACTCCTTTATGCTGGCATGAATCTGGTGAAAGTCTAGTACTTGGGCCTAAACTTGTTCGTGAGACTACTGAGAAGGTGAAGTTGATTCGAGAAAATATGAAAGCTTCCCAAAGTAGACAAAAGAGTTATCATGACAAGCGAAGGAAAGATTTAGAATTTCAAGCGGGTGACCATGTGTTTTTAAGAGTTACACATGTGATTGGTGTTGGGCGAGCATTGAAGTCTAAGAAGCTCACTTCTCGTTTTATTGGACCATATCAAATTTCAGAGAGAGTGAGGAATGTTGCTTATAGAATGGCTTTACCGCCTAATCTTTCGAATTTTCATGATGTGTTTCACGTGTCACAACTCCGAAAGTATATTTCAGATCCATCTCATGTGATTCATATGGACGATGTGCAAGTACTGGATAATCTTACGGTGGAGACGATGCCTCTACGGATCGCGGATCATGAAATAATGACTCTAAGGGGAAAGGAGATTTCTTTGGTTAGAGTGGTTTGGCTAGGAGCTTCCGGGGAAAGCATGACTCGGGAGTTGGAGAGCAAGATGCGGGACTCCTATCCTGAGTTGTTTGACTAAGTGGGGGAGAGTTGTAACGCCAGTAATTTAATTAATTATTTAATTAAATAATTTTTGGAATATTTTTGAAGTTGTGTTGTTGTTATTTGATATATTTATTTTATTAAGTTGTGGAACAATATGGGAAGGATAATATTATTTGAGGTGGGCTTATTTTAAGAATAAAAGTAGTAATAAGGGGGTGTAGTAGTCTTAAAACCATTAAGGAATAAAGAGAATAATAGGGTTATTTTATTATTGTTAGAAATAATAAGAAAAGAATAAGCAGTAAGAAGAGAAGGAAAATAAGGGTTGGAAGGAAGACCGTGAAAGCTGTTGGAAACGAGGAAAAGAGGCAGAACGAAAATTCAACTGGAAAGTTTAGAGAAACCTTAAATCCAAGGTAAGGGTGGGGTTCTGACTCTATAATAGGGTTTATGATGATTGGTATGTGGGATTAGATGTGGAATTGTTGTCTTGTTCATGATTTGAATGTATATGATGTTGTATGATGAAAATCGATGATTGAAAGATGAATAATGATGTCCTAATGTTGTATGTTTGATGTAGGATTATAGGATAAATATAATTGATGATTATCTATGATTAGAGGATGTTTTTAGGGCCTAAAGTATGGAAACGTAGGGAAAACACAGTGAAATCACAGAAAATATTCCTGATAGAGCAGTATGTGTCGACCCCAAATGTTATGTGTCGATACAAGAAGGCCTTTAGACTCAGGATGAGTCGACACAAAGGAGTCCTGCGTCGATACATGAGGGCTAGAAGACTCAGGGTGAGTCGATATGTAAGAGCATGTATCAATACATGCAGTGTTGCAGACTCAGTATGAGTCGATACAAGAGAGTATGCGTCAACTCATGTAGTGGGTTCAGTATAGTACACGTCGACCCAAGTCATTACGCGTCGATCCATGTTGTCTAGATTTTGACAGATTCGTTTTCCCAAGGCTGTAACTTGAGTTTTCGGACTCCGTTTGAGGTGTCATTCGAAGTGTTGAATAGATAACGCGTTGAACTTCATTATTAAGGATTAAAATGAAGAATAAGAAGGATAATCATAGTATCCAAATTAGGATTTGAATTAGTTCCCTAGTTGATCGCTACGTTGATTTTTGGTGAAGAATGATGAGGATGAGATGATTATAGATTGTTGTTTGGTTTGTAACAATAGGATTAATGATGATAATGATGTAGTATTACAAAATAGTATTATGTATAGGTTTGTTAATTTAGAAGTAAGCTTATATGATTAATTAATTTTAGGCGATATCATGTTATAGGCCTATGGCCAACGTTGCGAGATTGGCGAATTGCTGTTGTATTATTGTTGTGGCTGAGTTGCTGTGAAATATATGATGTATGTATATGATGTTTGATGGATTATGATGTTAATAAACGATTTTGATGAAATATGTTGAGATGCCTCTAATAATTGGCAGTTGTGACACGGTGGGAGAACTGACTTGAGGTTTTGCGTTTGTATTCGCAAATGTTTCGGTTTAGCAAGAGTCGCCACCGACTTTTTATTTTATCCTAAGGAAAGGTCAAAAAGCACAGGAAAAAACCTTTGAGATGTTTTCTTGGGTTCGGGGAGTAGATTATAGAAAGGGAAGGTATTAACACCCTTTCTATCCATGGTTATCCATGGGCTCTTAGTTACTTGCTTAGATCACTTGCTTTGCTTTTCAATTGTTTGAAATGGTACTTTGTGTGTGGTTTTGAAAGATGTTTTGAAAAGAGGCCATCGTTGTGGCAACCTTTGTAATGATTCTTGTTTGAATGTATACAAAGGTGTTTTTTGTCTTTTGAAAAGTTTTCAATGTTTGAAAGTAGGGTTTTGCAATTGTGTTGTGAAGTGTGTTTTAAAAAATAGCAATGATGTTTTTGCAAGCTTGATCAAGTAACTAAGAGTCTTCTACCCTATTTTAATCAAAGATCTTTCTTATGTTTTTTTAACCCTTTTAACAGTGTTGTTTCACCATTGTATTTGGTGAACAACCTTGTGTTAGGATGTTAAACGGGACAGGCGTGGGTCATCGGATAGACCATGATAGCAATGGTGTCAAGTATTTTTGGCAATTTGCTTAAGGGACTTGATCATTTTGTTTAGGTAACTCAGACAACGTCATCGAGGGACTATGATCTTTTTGATTGTTTTTGTTTTGCCAAAGTACTCAACATGCAACCATGGCCCATTTTTGAAGGCAACAAGTGGATTGAAACCCTAGGGGTGCAAGTGTGCATTGTGTTTGTTTTTCATGCATGTTTATCTTGGATTAGGTCAAGCTAGTTATTGATTTCATTTGCATACAAACCCTAGGTCTAGGCATGGCATAATTGAAAGCTTTTAAATGTGCGAGAATTTAAATGCTACACTATTACAACATGATATAGGGAGGGGGTACAAATTTAAATTGGGAGTATTTGATAAGAAAATAAATTCTAAGTTATTACAACCATATCGAATGTATAGGCAATATTTAAATGTACAATAATTGAATAAAATAAAATAAATAAATGTCAAATAAAATGTATTATGTACAAAATGATTTTTATTTATGTAAAAAAAAAGTGTTTTTAATATGTGAAGTAAAAATAAATAAAGAAAAAAGTCAAGTTTAATTATTTGTTTCATTTAGGGCAAAAAACCCTAATTTTCTTAAATAAATAGCATTATTTATTATATATATATATATATATATATATATATATATATATATATATATATATATATATATATATATATATATATATATATATATATATATATATATATATATATATATATATATATATATATATATATATATATATATATATATATATATATATATATATATATATATATATATATATATATATATATATATATATATATATATATATATATATATATATATATATATATCAATTTGTTCAAAAAATAAAAGTATATTGTAAAGAGGTATTTTTGGTATATAATACTAATAAAAATAAACATGTATTATTTTTGATGTTTTTTTCCCTTATTTTCTTTTTTTTTAATAGAATAAAATATATAAGTATTAAATACATTAAATGTATAAAGATAAAAAATTAATTATTTATAAAAAATGTGTATATTCAAGAAAATGTTTTTAAATGTTAATAAAAATAATAAATGAAAATAAATATATTTTTTACATTATTTTAGGTTTTAATAAAAAGAATATAAAGCATTTAAATATTTTTTATACTAGTAATAATTAGAATAAATTCCAAATAAATATTAAAATTTATGAAAATAATTTTTAGGTATTTTTTATGTTAGAAGATAAAATATCAAAATAAAAAATGAAATAAAATGCAAAAAATGACAAATATGCGAGCAAATGGGCCAGGGGGTGCAAACTGAATATGCATGTGTGAAAAGCAAAAGCAACTCAGGCCCAGCCCAAGCAACTTCATCTTCTTCCTCAGTTTCAAACAACATACGCGTTCTGTACTTCCAATGCTATCTCTTGATTCTTTGATCTTTTGACAAAACTCACAACATGAAACTTGTAGAGCATCAAATAATGAATTCAACCATATAAAAAACTTGGATTAACTCTCAAAGACCAGAGAGAATTTCTCTGGCCCTAATTTTTAACCTAGTTTTTTCATAAAGTTCATGAGTGAAATTCTCTCAGCACGATTAATGTAAATGAAAACTAAGCATATGTATGGCTTCAGGGCTATGAGTACAACATATTTCATTCACAAACCTAAGCATAAGCATTCCTAAATAGAGAGATATAAGTCCATGAAATACCTGTTTCAGTTGACTTCGAGCTAGACAATGTAGCAACCTTCAATGGTGTTTAAGCTTCTGTTGAGCTTGCCTGAGGTCCAAGGGAGCTTCTCCAATGCTTGACTTGCTTTGAAACAACTTGAATCGTGCTGTAGAACACAACCTGCAGAGCTTTGAAATGAAAATGGAAAAGTGTGTTAGAGGTGTTACAACTTGAAATGGGGGCCTGGATAGTTCAGGTGAGGTGATTGGAAGGTGTTGGAACTATCTTGGGACAAAACGCACGATGGAATTTTGTTGTGGCTTGCAAAATGCAGAACCTACCCTATTTTCCAGAAAAACAGTGATTCTGAGTATGAGGAGGTATGAGTGATGAAAGGGTCGTGTTTTAGGCTTTTTGGGAGGTATGGTACTTGTCTACAATGTTCTTGTAAGCTAGTTTTTTCAGATGTGTCTTGTGGCTTATATTTTGCAAGTTTCTTCTACTTGAAGCAAAAGAATGGAAGTGATGTTATAGCCCTGTACAGGCCCTCCTATCAACCTGCACACAACACTCTTGGACCCTCTAATTCATGGATTTGGTTTGCAGTCTCAGATTTTGTCCAAGGCTCAATGCTTGGTGTTTTGACATAAAGTAACTTTTGCAAAAATGGCTATATGCCTTTTACCATTTAGGGCTTAATTTTCCATGTAATGTCCATATGAATAAGATAATACCTTAACTCAATGGTTAGGTATTAAATTATGGAGTACAAGTTGGTTTTGAGGCCTTCAAGCTAGCACCAAACATGCTGATTTAAAAATGCAAGTTTGTATGAACATGCATTGGCCATGGACAAAAGTGAGTTTTTGCCAACTTCAAGCATTCGATTCTCTCTAACCACAAGGGTGTTTGAGGAGTTCTTGGACAATTTGGAAAGCTTGGAACATGTACTATAATCCATATTTGAAATTAAACTTGAAACTCCAAGTGGAACTATGTGAAAAATGGCCAAGAAGATGGGTCAAAATCCTGCCTAGATTAGGACAAATTTTCTCTAAGTTAAAAGTTTTAGGTACCCTTGTTCCAAAAATCATAACTTGAGATACAAGCTTCTTTTGAGAAAACTTTGTGCATCAAAGTTATAGACTTTGTGATGGACTACAACTTTAATGTTTCAAGTTTTGTTTGAATCCATTTGCATCGTGGTGAAAATGGGACAAAGTTAGGAAAAAATAAGAAAGTTTCATAACTTAGAAAATTTCTAAGTTATGAAAATTTTCCATTTTAAACCCTAATTTGCATTTTTGGGTTTCTTGATGAACAAGTTTCATAATTTGACATGTCTTGATGAAAAATAACTCTTGGCACTTGATTTTGACCAAAAAGTCAAGTTTGACTTTTCAGTGTACAGTCAAATTTTAATTAGTTGACTGAAAAATTCATCTATCAACCCTATGCAATTGAGATCTTCTGAACTTGTTGAATGGGTCAAGACAATGTCATTGAGTCCTTGTGTCCCTGGTTGATCTTGATTTGCCATTGGTTAGGTCAAACAGTCAAAAATTGCTTTTGTACCGTCAAAACCCTAAAAATGACCATTTTACCCTTTTGGTGATCTGATCAAATTTCTTGTAGAATTGTGACCCAAACTTGATCAAATAGTTCATATGAGTTCATAATGTTGATGTGGGTCAAATTTCATGAGGTTTGACTATCAATTGTCCATAGTTGACTTTTTTTCCAATACAACTGATTTTAGGTTAACTGTCCAATTGAATGGGCAAAAATTTGAATCAAGACTTGAAGCTTGGTAGGGATAAATTTGTGAGTCCAACATGAAGTATGAAAGTCTATTTGGGCATTGTGGGTCAAAACATCCTTGTGCAACTCAAACCCTAATTTAGGTCAACAGTGCAAGTAAGTGTCTTGAGCAAAGCAAACCCTAGCTTGATCTTGAGTTCCAAGAGTCTTGTGATTGAGAAAATGTTGTTGAAATGAGAGGGAAAATTTTGGGGTATAACAGTTGCCCCTGTTCAATCTTCTTGAACCTGAAGAGTTAGATTGGCAAGTTTGCCTTTCGCGACTCGAAGGTAAAAGAGGATTGGACACTAGAGTGCCCGTAAATTTGCACTCGTCAAAACATGGCTGAAGGAATGGGCTTAAAGATTCCATTTGAAGATGGTAGAATCTTTCTGGAGATGGGCTTAAAGATGCCATCCAAGAATTTTTGGTGAATTGCAGAGCCGTAGGTCGGAGGAATGAGCATCAAAATGGTATTCGTGTCTGGGATGCCATTGAACTCTATCTGGAGACTGAGTCTGTATGAGCAAAAGAATGGCGGCCGTGTATGGCGCGTATCTGAGCTGTAATTATATTTGAACTTTGAACGAATATCAGAATGACTGCCGTGTCTTGGAGTGTATCTGTATTGTATCTGGGTGACAGGAAAACATCTGTGTATGGAGCAACTATGTGCTGGGGTTAAACTCTGAGTGACAAAATGGCAACCGTGTCTGGAGCGTATCTGGACTGTGTCTGAAGTTGAGACCTATATGAGTAGTGGAATGACCGCCGTGTCTGGGGTGTATCCATACTGTAACTGGGACCTAATAAGTGACAAAATGATTTCCGTGGCGACTGCATTGGGGAGAGTCAAACTGCTGATGTAAGAGCCAGAATGGAATCCGTGTCTGGATCGTATCTGAACCTGTAGTTGATAGTTGAATCTGAATGAGAGATAGAATGGAGGCCGTGGCTGGAGCGTATCTAGTCTGTATTTGATTACTGAAGTCTGAATGAGTAGTAGAATGACCGCCGCGTCTGGGGTGTATCTATACTGTATTTTGACTTGAAGTTCTGAATGAGTAATAGAATGACCGCCGTGTCTGGGGTGTATCCATACTGTATCTGAATAATTATTAATCAATAGCCTTTTAATCTTATCCTGAAAAGGGTAAAATGTTAGTTAAAACACGAAGTTATATTGCATGATATGTATGATGCAATGAATTGTAATCTATGTTTATGATATATGGATGTAATGGTTATGCATGTAAGCTGAGTAGCTGTCTTGCTGAGGAAGATAAATCCTGGACAGCTGGAGATAATGACATCTTTGATTGCTGTCGGGGAAGATAAATCTTCGACCGAAGCTGGGGATTCCAAAAACTTTGATTGTTGAAGATGAGAAGTCCTTGTTGACTTTCCTGGGATATTGGGGAAACTCTGAAAATCCCTCCTAGGGAATTAAAGCCTTGGAGAAACGGGACCAAGAATCTTCGATCTTGCTGGGAGATAAATTTGTGGGGGAGATACTCACCATTCTGGCTCCACTGGGGAATATGGTTTAGATTAAACTGGCTTCACTGGGGATTTTGAAGTTTAACTCCGCTGGGGAGATACTCCAAGGTTTCAGCTTTGTTGAGGATCTGAATGATGTATCGTAGGGGATTCCTTCTGGAATGGCACAAATATATCTTCCTACACCTTCAACCTATCAGTAATTACCCTTTTTCAATTTCGTTTTATTTGTAAGCAGTGATTATATTCGAATGCATATGCCTATTTAACGAAACATTGTATGTTTTCAAATAAAACATAAGTGTAAGAAAGAAAAGAAAGGCAAGCAAATTTCTGCACTTTGAAGTATCTTTGTATTTAACTTTCGTGAGTATCTTTGTACAAAGGAGACAGACACCCTAGTAAGAGAATGTTGTCGTAAAAATTGGAAGAAAATTTTTTATACAAAAGAAAGATGGCTATGTGTAGCAATTCCATGGGATTCTCATTCTGCTATAGCCTTCACAACTCTGAATATCTTGTCCATTCGCTGCTTCGTCCGTTGATGACTGGATTGATCAGAAGCTTGGAGCTTGTCTGGTGAAGAGATTGTCCTTAAAGTGATCCGACGAGACATAGTCATACGCTTTAATTCCCTAACTTTTGCTTGAACCGCCCTTTCGGGTTTTCGATCCACCGGGAAAACCCTTTTTTGCCCAAGTCGCCCTTTCGGGTTTTCAACTTGCCGGGTGTACAGATTTTTTTTGTTTTATCCCTAATTTTTGCCTGAACCGCCCTTTCGGGTTTTCGGTTCACCGGGATGCCCATTTTTCCCCAAGTCGCCCTTTCGGGTTTTCAACTTGCCGGGTCGTTTTATGCGTAGTATCTTTTGACTATGTCTACGTTCGCAGGGTGTGGCAAGTCATCGCCGTCCATGGTGGTCAGAATCATTGCCCCACCAGAAAAGATGCTCTTGATTACAAATGGTCCTTCGTAAGTAGGAGTCCACTTGCCCCTGGGATCACTTTGCGGTAGTATGATCCGCTTGATTACAAGATCTCCGACTTGATATACTTGGGGCCTGACTTTCTTGTTGAAAGCCTTGATCATGCGTTTTTGATACGCATGACCATGACAAACAGCAGTAAGTCGTTTCTTGTTAATCAAATTGAGTTGATCAAGCCGGGTCTGAATCCAATCGTCTTCACTCAAACCGGCGTCCTTCATAATCCTTAAAGAAGGAATCTGAACTTCCATGGGTAACACAGCTTCCATGCCATACACCAAGGAAAATGGGGTTGCCCCTGTTGAAGTACGTGCCGCAGTACGATATCCATGCAGAGCAAACAGTAACATCTCATGCCAGTCTTTGTAGGTGACTGTCATCTTTTGGATGATCTTCTTGATATTTTTATTCGCAGCTTGAACAACAACGTTCATCTTCGGCCGATAGGGAGATGAATTGTGATGATAAATCTTGAACTGTTCGCATAGAGCGGTGATCATAGTGTTGTTCAAATTCATACCGTTATCTGTGATGATCCTGTCGGGGACACCATACCGGCATATGAGGTTCTGCTTGATGAAGCGGGCAACCACATTCTTTGTAACAGAGGCAAACGAAGCTGCTTCGACCCACTTGGTAAAATAATCAATAGCGACCAAGATGAAGCGATGTCCATTGGACGTCGTGGGCTTGATCTCTCCAATCATGTCAATGCCCCACATTGCGAATGGCCAAGGAGCTGTCAGAATGTTGAGAGGAACAGGAGGAATATGTACCTTGTCGGCATAGACTTGGCATTTGTGGCAAGTACGAGAATGTTGGTGACAATCAGCTTCCATGGTAGACCAGTAGTAGCCTGCCCTTAGAATCTTCTTAGCCATCGTATGTCCGCTCAAATGGGTGTCAAATGTGCCACTGTGTATCTCAGTCATGATAAACTCTGCTTCGGCTTTGTCCACGCATCGAAGTAAAACACAATCATGGCTGCGTTTATAAAGGATGCCATTGCTTAGGAAGAACTTGGCGGCAAATCTCCTTAAGAACTTTTTGTCATTGACGGAAGCTCCTTCGGGGTATTATCTAGTCTGGAGATACCTTTTGATTTCATGAAACCAGGGTTGTTCCACTACTTCTTCGGTATTAATCTCATGACAGTGCGCAGGTTTGTCCATTCGCTCGATGGTAATTTGGGGGGCCTCGTTACCCCAATTGAGTTTAAACATGGAAGACATTGTAGCCAGAGCATCTGCTAGCTGATTCTCTTCTCGCGGGAAATGTTCGAAAGTAATATGCTCGAAATGAGGCAGCAATGTTAGGACATGTTCTTTGTATGGGATAAGATTAGGATGTTTGGTGTCCCACTCTCCTTTGACTTGACTGATAACCAAAGTCGAGTCCCCAAATACGACCAAAGATTTGATCCCTAGGTCTATAGCAGCCTTGAGACCAAAGATGCAAGCTTCATATTCGGCCATGTTGTTGGTACAGCTGAAACAAAGTCGGGCAGTGAAGGGTGTATGGCAACCTTCTATAGAAATGAGTACCGCACTGATACCGTTGCCAAGTGCATTTGAAGCACCATCAAAGTACAGGGTCCATCGGGATCCTTGTTCAGGTCTATAATATGGTCCGTTACCTTCGATGTTGTCCAAAGTCATGATGTCCTCGTCCGGGAAGTCGAATCTCATAGATTGATAATCTTCGACGGCTTGATGAGCTAGATGGTCAGCTAGTACACTCCCTTTTATAACTTTTTGTGTAGTATACTGGATATCATACTCAGTCGGGATCATTTGCCATCTAGCGATTATTCCAGATAAAGCAGGCTTCTCGAAGATATACTTAATTGGATCCATCTTGGAAATCAGCAAAGTGGTATGAGTCAACATATACTGTCTTAGCCAACGAGCAGCCCATACCAAAGCGCAACAAGGTTTCTCGAGCAGTGAGTAGCGAGTCTCACATTCGGTAAACTTTTTGCTAAGGTAATAAATGGCATTCTCTTTTCGGCCAGACTCGTCATGTTGGCCCAGTACGCACCCCATTGAGTTATCCAAAACAGTCAGATATATGATTAACGACCTTCCTTCGACGGGCGGCATCAAAATAGGAGGTTCCAGTAAATACTCCTTGATCTTATCAAAAGCAACTTGACAATCATTATTCCATTCAACTACCTGATCTTTCTTCAGCAGCTTGAAGATTGGCTCACAGGTAGATGTCAGGTGAGAGATGAACCTTGCGATATAGTTTAAGCGTCCCAAGAATCCTCTAACCTCCTTTTCAGTGCGGGGGGGAGGCATTTCTTGTATAGGCTTTACTTTAGCTGGATAAACTTCAATGCCTTTGTTACTGACAATAAATCCCAAAAGTTTACCAGACCTAACTCCAAAAGTGCACTTGCTCGGGTTCAGTCTGAGCTTATACTCCTTCAACCAGGCAAACAGCTTTTGCAAATGACCAAGGTGTTCTTCTTCTGCCTATGATCGAGCTATCATGTCGTCTACGTAAACTTCGATCTCATGATGTATCATATCATGAAACAAAGCTACCATGGCGCGTTGATAGGTTTCCCCTGCATTCTTCAGTCCGAATGGCGTCACTTTGTAGCAGAAGGTACCCCATTGCGTGACAAAAGTAGTTTTTTCCATGTCCTCGGGGGCCATTTTGATCTGGTTGTATCCCGAGAATCCATCCATGAAGGAAAAAACCTTGTGTTGAGCTGTGTTGTCAACCAAGATGTCGATATGTGGTAGTGGAAAATCATCTTTAGGGCTATCCCTGTTCAAATCCCGATAGTCCACACACATTCTGACTTTGCCGTCCTTTTTAGGTACGGGCACAATGTTAGCAACCCATTGTGGATAGGTTGTAACAGTCAGAAAGCCAGCGTTGAATTGCTTCATTACTTCAGCCTTAATCTTCTCAGACATGTCAGGCCTTATTCGGCGAACCTTTTGCTTGATCGGTGGACAATCTTCTCTTGTAGGAAGACGGTGAACCACGATATCTGTGTCTAACCCCGACATGTCTTCATAAGACCAGGCGAAGATTTCAACATACCCGTTCAACAGCTGCACTAAGTGCTCCTTGACACTCAGTTCCAGGTTGGCACCCACTTTTACTTCCTTCCTGTCTTCCTCTTTCCCTAAGTTGATGGTTTCTAGCAACTCTTCATGAGGCAGAATGTCCCTCTCTTCTTGTTGTAGAAGTCTGGCTAACTCTCCCGGCACCTCACAATCTTCGTTAACTTCGTACTCAGCATGATTGACCAAATCTTTAGAGTTATCGAAGGCTAAAGCAGAATAGTCACCCATGGGATCCGGAATGGACGGGTACCTGCATTTGTGAGTGTGGGTGTGTGTAAGGGATATCCATCCTTGAACAAACAAAAATGCAACAGGAAAGAAAATGAACACAACAATTTATAGATGAAAAACGTCCAATGATTCACTAAAACATGGCATATGATTATGAAGAAAATCAAGCCCTTACAAATGGACCTACATGCCCCAGGAAAGGCATGAGGTGAAAATAGTGTGCAAATTATTTTAGTTATTACAGACCATAAAAATGGGGAATTGTTCCAAGATAAAATTACTGGTTGATAAAGGTGATAGGAACAAAATCCTTTGCTTCCCAATTGCTCAAACCCCCTTCGGCAGTCGGAAAAATCCAATCTTCAAAGTGGCTCTCCTCATCTTCATCTTCTACGGCATTGATTTCATGGTGAGAAATCTTGACGGGTGGTCTTCCAATCTTAGAGCGACGCATAGCCTTTTGTCCTGCATCAGTAAACCCCAACCCAAACTTGTCTGTCTTATAGGGAAAGTCGGGCAACTGCCCCCATATTGTGCTCTTCCCCTCCTTAATCACAGCCTCCGCGTCCTTGAGAGATGCCATCCTAGATGCATGCTTGGGAACGATAGGCACCTCAACCGTTGTCTTCGCAGCTGCTACCTCGGGAGAAACTTCCTCAAAATGTTGAAAAGACGTTTCGATGAACTCGCCATCTAACTCCACATATCGAAAGGAATTGAGATGACTGATCATGTACTCTTCCTCGCCGTGCAGAGTTATGATTTTACCCTTAACAGGATATTTCAGCATCTGATGCAAAGAGGAGGTAACTGCCCCGGCATAATGGATCCACGGTCTTCCTAGCAAACACGAGTATGACGGACGGATGTCCATTACGTAGAAGGTGGAGTTGAACACTTTGGTGCCTACCTTGATAGGAATATCAACCTCTCCATGAATCATTCTTTTGGAACCATCGAAAGCCCTAACGACGATGTTACTAGGTTTGAGGGTCAAACCTTCGCAATCCAAACGGTCTAAGGCTTTTTTTGGCAGCACATTTAGGGAAGAACCAGTATCAACCAAGACATGGGCGAGAGTAGTTCCCCGGCATTCAACTGAAACATGTAACGCATCATTGCGCTTCCTTCCTTTGGGAGTTAAGTCAGCGTTGGAAAAGCCCAGGCCATTGTCAGCAGTAAGACTGGCCACACATTCCTGAAATTGGTCAGCCGAAGTCTCTTGGGGTACATGTGTCGCCTTCAATAATTTGATTAGGGCCTTGGCATGGGCCTCAGAACAGAGCAGTAGAGCCAACATTGAAATTTTAGAAGGGGTCTGCCCCAGTTGTTCTACAACATCGTAGTCACTTTTTCTGATTATTTTTAGGATTTCATCCATTTCCTTCTGAGTGGTTTCGGGGATAACCACAACATGAGCCTTCGTCCTGACAGGCATTTCCAGTATCCCCTTACCCTTGTTGGTATTATCAGCAGATGGTCTTACCTCAGGAGTATCCACTTCTTCAATCACTGGGCCTTGCACAGAGGGCCCAACAGGTGTAGAAGATTTTAAGGGTCCGAAAACTGCTCGAGGGGAAGCAATCTCCAGAGAAAATATTCGGCCACTGCGGGTTATCTTGCTTGTACCCGCGATGTTCCCTATATCAGGGTCTTCTTCAGAAATCTCTTGGACTGTTTCGATTTGTTTGATGCCGTGGTAGAAGATTTCTCCCCCATAGTTCCACGGTATCATTTTGCTTTATTGGTACGGGACAAGTCCCAGCATGGTGATCTTTAAAGGTACACATTCAGAGTTGGGTGTAATCCTGACAGGACTTTTGCAAGGCTTGGGAGGATTGTCGGAAATGGTTATGATAGCAATATTGTTGGTTGAAGTATCACAAGTATCAGGAGTAATCGGATTGAAAGTGTTAACAGGGGTTTTCTGGAAAAGTATCTCTTGAGTATCCATCATGCGTTGGACACCTGACTTCAACATGGGACAATCGCCCTGAATGTTCAAACAAAAATAACAGTTTTTACCACAACCAGGAAAGATCCCCACTCTCAACAAATTTTCTTTAATCACAATCAAAGGAGTCAACAGATTGGCAACATCAGTAACATGGAGGTTTTCCAAAATGGCATGCATATTGTGGTCGTGCTTGGGCATCGGAGCAGATATAACATTGGGCTTCTCAGGAGCATCAAATTCAACCTCTTTGGCGTCAATTAAGTCCTAAATTTTGTTCTTAAGTGCCCAGCAATTATTGGTATCGTGTCCAGCACTGTCGGAATGGTAAGCACACTTGGCATTAGAATGGTAGTACGGAGAGGAGGTGTTAGGGTTTTTTGGTGCCTCTTTCAAACTGGTCAGATTCAACTTCAACAAATGGGGAAGGACCTGAGCGGGTGTCATGTTGATGCGGGTGAACTTCCGTTGTGTCCGTTCTACCCGTTGTTAATTAGGTCTCGACTGATTGTTACGAGGTTGATCACTTGATGAATTTTGAATCATCACGGCCCCCACAATCGGCCGACGCTCAGTTCTTCCCAATCCCTTCTGAGAATACACAGCAGATGCTTCTTTCTTGGCTGGAAAAGGTTTTTTAACAGCTGTGGATGCGGAGGCATCCTTTTGAATCTTTCCACTTTTAATACCGGCCTCCACCCTTTCGCCGGTCAGAATTAGTTCAGTAAATCCCGCAGAAGAGCTCCCGATTATATGGTTGAAAAAGGGGCCAGACAAGGTCCCCAAAAACATGTCGACTAATTCCATATCTGATAGCGGTGGCTGTACCCTTCCAGCCAGATCATGCCACTTCTGGGCGTACTCCTTGAACCCTTCATTTGAAGCCATCCCCATACTTTGTAACTGAGTACGAGTGGGCGCCAAATCAGCATTGTACTGATACTGACAATAAAAAGCAGCTGCCAAGTCTTCCCAATTGTGAACGTCTGATCTCTCGAGCTGATAAAACCAATCTAACTGAGTGCCACACAAGCTGTCTTAGAAAAAGTGTACCCAGAGGTCTTTATCGGACGAATGAGGTTGGATCTTTCTAACATACGACCTCAGGTGCATCTTAGGGCAAGACAAACCTTCGTACTTGGCAAATGTTGGCGCCTTGAACTTGGGAGGGATAACAATCCCATCTACCAACCCCAGTTCCTCAAAATCCAATCCGGGCACCCTCTGCAACTCCATAACTGCCAATCTGTCTTCAAGGTTCATATATTTGTCATCCGTTGGTGGATACTGTTGTTCGGAATAGTCCTCGTCTTCTTCCTCTTCCTCCTCTTCTACCTCGGACTCAGAAGGTACAATAACTCCTTTCCCCTTGCCAGCCCCTTCGCCAGACATCGAAGGGAACTCAAGAGTCCTCCTAGCATCGCTCACAAACCTTCTTCCGAAAGTGGCTACCCCCGGTCTCTTTTTCTTTTTCTTCTCTTTATTCTTCTCTAACAGAACTTTGAGATCCTCTTGACCCTTTGCCAAGGTCATGAGGAGCTGCTGAAATTGTGAATTTTGTGCATGTAGATCCTTTACTGTTTGCTCCAAATCCATCTTGCTGAAATAAACAGCAGAAAGATAAGGAAACCTGGCTTGAAGACCTTTTTATGCATATGATGAATGGTATGTTATTCATGTAATGCATTCAAGGGTTCAAAAATTCAAATTTGTTGCAAACAAAAAGAATGCACGTCATATTAAGAAGATATTTGTTAGTACATAAATGCCCCATGGGAGGAATATTACAAAATTATTAATGTAAAAAGACATTGCGCATCCTCTTTGGTGCGATATAGGTGTTGAGAGTTTCTTCTTCGTGAAGTCGGCGGGTGAGCTCTAAAACCTTTTTCTCATTGGCATAGAAGATGGCTTCAAAAGTATCCTGTTCTTCTTTGAGTTGGATCCAACTCTTTTGCATTTCCTCCCATGATGCTGGCATGTCAGGATGTAGGATGGTGTATGGAACCTCTCCTTCCATAACAGGCTCTTTGATCAAGGGGAGAATGTGAGGATATGGCATCATAAGATTCTGGGAGTGGGTGCGTAACCACTTGAGGTAAGGCTCAAGGGGGATGGAATTCTTGTTCCCTAGTGTCTTACTATCCACTTTGTTAGGCATCCTCTAAGCTCTTATGAACCTTTGTCGAAGTTCTTGCGCATCATTGTCGAAGTCAAAAACTAGGTCAAGAATCAGCATGTCATGAGGGCCATCCTTCCGAGCATATCCAAATTGTCTCAAAGCTAGACAAGGGTTGTAGGTAATGCCTCCCCTAATGCCAAGTAGTGGGATATTAGGGAATTCACCACAACAATCAATGATGATGACATTTTCTCTGGACCGAGAACACCAATGTACATCAGAATGTGTGAGGGTCATCAACCATTGTGACCACCTTAAACCCTGCTCATTCTTCAAAACTGATTGTGGAAGGTGAGAAATAAACCACCTTGCTAGGAGAGGAGTACAACACATGAGTGCACCTCTTTTCCTCATTGTTCGTGTGTAAAATGAGTGTAGGATGTCCCCAAGCAAGGTAGGTATAGGATTCCTGGATATGAAAATCTTGACAGCATTCACATCTATAAGTTGGTCAGGGTTTGGGAACAAGACCAACCCATAGATAAGGAGTGCCACAATCTCTTCAAAGGCTTGTAGATCAAGAGAATTCCAGCAGTCTTGGGCCTTCTCAAACAGAAACTTTGCCAAGAATCCCTTGACACCACTTCTGGTTTCCCAATGCCCCTTGATGTCAGATGGTTGCAAGTGTAATGCTTGAGCAACATCTTTAGGCTTTGGTTCTTTTTCCGTACCTTTGTAGGGTAGTTCATTAAGAATAGGAATTCTCAGGAGTTGAGAAAATTCCTCCAAAGTAGGCACCAACTGATAATCAGGGAATGTGAAACAGTGGTGTAGGGGGTCAAAGAATTGGAAAAGTACTTTCACCATGTCTTCTTCAATGCTGGTGTTGACTAAGTTGAGGAGTCTACCATGTATTTCACTGAATAGAGAATTCTCTGGAATCTTGGAAGTAAGCTCCTTGAGTTGAGGAGGGATCCTCACAAGGTTGACTTGAATTGTTTTCCTGCAAAGAGATTCCATGACCTACAAAACAAGAACAAAGATGAAGATTCAAACCCTTGAAATGGTTAGTGGATGCATATGATGCTTTATGATGTTCATGATGTATGCTCAAGTACATGTAAAGTCAAGTCACACAAAACCCTAGTTTCAGGTTTGCATGAGGTTTCATAGGTAAGTACCCTCTTGAGTTTAGTTGGCTCAAAACCTGTCCTATAAATAGTAACCAGGTTCTAAGGAGCTCAATATCATTGGATTGTTTTCTATGTTCATTGTTTTGGTTTAGCCACTTAACTAGCGACCAAAATATTCCAAGAAAATAACCCTCAATGAGTGTAGTATCGAGTATCTACCAACTTCGGACTTCCACAAAGCCGGTCATCTCACTACCCCTAATGAAAGGCCAAGATGGTCAAGTAGGGTTCTAGTTCATTAGTGCTTTATGACATCACTCAGCGGCCCCGTATTCTCTTTGATGGACTCAAAGGCTACCGATACTCACAAATATGTCGCACTAATATAGCTATTGCTTCAACCGCGTCGGTATACCCCGCACAGTTTCCACAATGTATTTCTATCTATGAATGTTTCCCAAATCCGAGTGGAGGATTTCAAGCCCAAACAAGAGAACCCAAAATGTAAAGCAATCAAAGCAAACAATAATCATGCAAATGGTGATCTAAGCCCTAATGTTACTCCACTTTTAAATAATTTCCCCAGCAGAGCCGCCAGTTCTGTGACACGGTGGGAGAACTGACTTGAGGTTTTGCGTTTGTATTCGCAAATTTTTCGGTTTAGCAAGAGTCGCCACCGACTTTTTATTTTATCATAAGGAAAGGTCAAAAAGCACAGGAAAAAACCTTTGAGATGTTTTCTTGGATTCGGGGAGTAGATTATAGAAAGGGAAGGTATTAGCACCCTTTCTATCCATTGTTATCCATGGGCTCTTAGTTACTTGCTTAGATCACTTGCTTTGCTTTTCAATTGTTTAAAATGGTGCTTTGTGTGTGGTTTTAAAAGATGTTTTGAAAAGAGGCCATCGTTGTGGCAACCTTTGTAATGATTCTTGTTTGAAAGTATACAAAGGTGTTTTTTGTCTTTTGAAAAGTTTTCAATGTTTGAAAGTAGGGTTTTGCAATTGTGTTGTGAAGTGTGTTTTGAAAAATAACAAAGATGTTTTTTCAAGCTTGATCAAGTAACTAAGAGCCGTCTACCCTATTTTACTCAAAGATCTTTCTTATATTTTTTTAACCCTTTTAACAGTGTTGTTTCACCATTGTATTTGGTGAACAACCTTGTGTTAGGATGTTAAACGGGACAGGCGTGGGTCATCGGATAGACCATGATAGCAATGGTGTCAAGTATTTTTGGCAATTTTCTTAAGGGACTTGATCATTTTGTTTAGGTAACTCAGACAGCGTCATCGAGGGACTATGATCTTTTTGATTGTTTTTGTTTTGCCAAAGTACTCAACATGCAACCATGGCCCATTTTTGAAGGCAACAAGTGGATTGAAACCCTAGGGGTGCAAGTGTGCATTGTGTTTGTTTTTCATGCATGTTTATCTTGGATTAGGTCAAGCTAGTTATTGATTTTATTTGCATACAAACCCTAGGTCTAGGCATGGCATAATTGAAAGCTTTTAAATGTGCGAGAACTTAAATGCTACACTATTACAACATGATATAGGGAGGGGGGTACAAATTTAAATTGGGAGTATTTGACAAGAAAATAAATTCTAAGTTATTACAACCATATCGAATGTATAGGCAATATTTAAATATACAATAATTGAATACAATAAAATAAACAAATCAAATAAAATGTATTATGTACAAAATGATTTTTATGTATGTAAAAAAAAGTGTTTTTAATATGTGAAGTAAAAATAAATAAAGAAAAAAGTCAAGTTTAATTAATTTTTTCATTTAGGGCAAAAAACCCTAATTTTCTTAAATAAATAGCATTATTTATTATTTGTTCAAAAAATAAAAGTATATTGTAAAGAGGTATTTTTGGTATATAATATTAATAAAAATAAACATGTATTATTTTTGATGTTTTTTGCCCTTATTTTCTTTTTTTTAATAGAATAAAATATATAAGTATTAAATACATTAAATGTATAAAGATAAAAAATTAATTATTTATAAAAAATGTGTATATTCAAGAAAATGTTTTTAAATGTTAATAAAAATAATAAATGAAAATAAATATATTTTTTACATTATTTTAGGTTTTAATAAAAAGAATATAAAGCATTTAAATATTTTTTATACTAGTAATAATTAGAATATATTCCAAATAAATATTAAAATTTCTGAAAATAATTTTTAGGTATTTTTTATGTTAGAAGATAAAATATCAAAATAAAAAATGAAATAAAATGCAAAAAATGACAAATATGCAAGCAAATGGGCCAGGGGGGTGCAAACTGAATATGCATGTGTGAAAAGCAAAAGCAACTCAGGCCCAGCCCAAGCAACTTCATCTTCTTCCTCAGTTTCAAACAACACACGCGTTCTGTACTTCCAATGCTATCTCCTGATTCTTTGATCTTTTGACAAAACTCACAACATGAAACTTGTAGAGCATCAAACAACGAATTCAACCATATAAAAAACTTGGATTAACTCTCAAAGACCAGAGAGAATTTCTCTGACCCTAATTTTTAACCTAGTTTTTTCAGAAAGTTCATGAGTGAAATTCTCTCAGCACGATTAATGTAAATGAAAACTAAGCATATGTATGGCTTCAGGGCTATGAGTACAACATATTTCATTCACAAACCTAAGCCTAACCATTCCTAAATAGGGAGATAGAAGTCCATGAAATACCTGTTTCAGTTGACTTCGAGCTGGACAATGTAGCAACCTTCAATGGTGTTTGAGCTTCTGTTGAGCTTGCCTGAGGTCCAAGGGAGCTTCTCCAATGCTTGGCTTGCTTTGAAACAACTTGAATTATGCTGTAGAACACAACCTGCAGAGCTTTGAAATGAAAATGGAAAAGTGTGTTAGAGGTGTTACAGCTTGCAATGGGGGCCTGGGATAGTTTAGGTGAGGTGATTGGAAGGTGTTGGAACTATCTTGGGACAAAACGCACGATGGAATTTTGTTGTGGCTTGCAAAATGCAGAACCTACCCTGTTTTGCAGAAAAATAGTGATTCTGAGTATGAGGAGGTATGAGTGATGAAAGGGTCGTGTTTTAGGCTTTTGGGGAGGTATGGAACTTGTCTAAAATGTTCTTGTAAGCTAGTTTTTTCAGATGTGTCTTGTGGCTTGTATTTTGCAAGTTTCTTCTACTTGAAGCAAAAGAATGGAAGTGATGTTATAGCCCTGTACAGGCCCTCCTATCAACCTGCACACAACACTCTTGGCCCCTCCAATTCATGGATTTGGTTTGCAGTCTCAGATTTTGTCCAAGGCTCAATGCTTGGTGTTTTGACATAAAGTAACTTTTGCAAAAATGGCAATATGCCTTTTACCATTTAGGGCTTAATTTTGCGTGTAATGTCCATATGAATAAGATAATACCTTAACTCAATGGTTAGGTATTAAATTATGGAGTACAACTTGGTTTTGAGGCCTGCAAGCTAGCACCAAACATGCTGATTTGAAAATGCAAGTTTGTATGAACATGCATTGGCCATGGACAAAAGTGAGTTATTGCCAACTTCAAGCATTCGATTCTCTCTAACCACAAGGGTGTTTGAGGAGTTATTGGACAATTTGGAAAGCTTGGAACATGTACTATAATCCCTATTTGAAATTAAACTTGAAACTCCAAGTGGAACTATGTGAAAAATGGCCAAGAAGATGGGTCAAAATCCTGCCTAGATTAGGGCAAATTTTCTCTAAGTTAAAAGTTTTAGGTACCCTTGTTCCGAAAATCATAACTTGAGATACAAGCTTCTCTTGGTTGTAAGTTTTGTTTGAATCCATTTTCATCTTGGTGAAAAAATGGGACAAAGTTAGGAAAAAATAAGAAAATTTCATAATTAGAAAATTTCTAAGTTATGAAAATTTTCCATTTTAAACCCTAATTTGCATTTTTGGGTTTCTTGATGAAAAAATTTCATAATTTGACATGTCTTGATGAAAAATAACTCTTGGCACTTGATTTTGACCAAAAAGTCAAAGTTTAACTTTTCAGTGTACAATCAAATTTTGATCAGTTGACTGAAAAATTCATTTGTCAACCCTATGCAATTGAGATCTTCTGAACTTGTTGAATGGGTCAAGACAATGTCATTGAGTCCTTGTGTCCATGGTTGGGCTTGATTTGCCATTGGTTAGGTCAAACAGTCAAAAATTGCCTTTGTACATTCAAAACCCTAAAAATTACCATTTTACCCTTTTGGTGATCTGATCAAATTTCTTGTAGAATTGTGACCCAAACTTGATCAAATGGTTCATATGAGTTCATAATGTTGATGTGGGTCAAATTTCATGAGGTTTGACTATCAATTGGCCATAGTTGACTTTTTTTCCAATACAGTTGATTTTAGGTTAACTGTCCAATTGACTGGGCAAAAATTTGAATCAAGACTTGAAGCTTGGTAGGGATAAATTTGTGAGTACAAGATGAAGTATGAAAGTCCATTTGGGCATTGTGGGTCAAAACATCCTTGTGCAACTCAAACCCTAATTTAGGTCAACAATGCAAGTAAGTGTCTTGAGCAGAGCAAACCCTAGCTTGATCTTGAGTTCCAAGAGTCTTGTGATTGAGAAAATGTTGATGAAATGAGAGGGAAAATTTTGGGGTATAACAGCAGCTATTAAGATGTAGGCTTATGGCCAACGATGATGTTTGTGTTGAGATGTTGTTAATTTTGGTGTTGTCATTACATTCATGATTGTGTCGCATACATTGCATTTCAAGATGGAGCTTATGCCCGTTAAGATGGCCAGTATTGGCGAATATTAAGATGAAGGCTTATGCCTTGTTGATGTCTCTATTTATTGGCATATTTTTAAGATGGTAGTTATGCTCCAATGGTACCACATGTATTTGCATAGTATTGAGTCGCATTATATGATTGCATAAAGAAGTTGTGAATTGATGTGACGAATGTGTATTATAGTTGGTATTTCTGTTGCGATTATTGTTGATTATAAGATGTGAAGTGGTGATGTTATGTGATTTAATTTAATATATTAAATATAATACGTTTTATTATATTGTTAGATATCTCACCTATTATGTTTGAATGTTACCCTTACGTTGATAACGTGCAGGTAATCGAGAGTGAAGGTTGTATACCTTCAGTAGTTCGAGTCGGTGTCATTGCTCTGATATGTAACACTCGGGGGATGAACACTTGTTGCTTTTAATTATTGATTATTTCAGTTGTTGAACCCTTAATTTGTTGTTTGCTAAGTATGCATTATTTTGAAGTTGCTGTAACGATGGATAGAGATGTTATTAAGAATTCTGCTGCGTAGATGTTTAAATTGATGAATTAAGAGATTAAAGTATTATGATGATGGTTCATCTGAATATTAATGTGTTATGTATCCACGATGAATGCAATGTGTTTTGAAAGATGAATTTGTGGCATCATGATTCGTTTGCATGAATGATTTTAACTATGATTTACATTTATAATTGCCGGGTAGAATTGGGGTGTTACAGCATTGATAGGACATGGGAAATCGTCCCCATCCATATTTTCAAGAATTAATGCACCGCCATAGAAGGCTTTCTTGACAACATAAGGCCCTTCAAAATTAGGAGTCCAATTGCCCCTAGAATCAATGTTAAAAGACATGATTTTTCTTAGCACGAGGTCGCCTTCTCTGAATTCATGAGGCTTGACCTTTTTATCAAAAGCTTTTCTTCAATCAAGTCCAATTGGTCAGACTTGTTCTGGACCCATTCAGCCTCTCATAATTTAATTTCCATTATCACACATAAAGAGGGAATCTCAACTTCAATGGGGAGCACTACTTCCATGCCATACACAAAAGAGAACAGAGTTGCCCCTATCAAAGTGTGGACAGATGTACGGTACCCATGCAAAGAAAAAGAGAGTATCTCATATCAATCTTTATAGGTAACAACCATCTTTTGGATGATCTTCTTGATATTTTTTATTGGCAGCTTCAACAACCACATTCATCTTTGGCCTATAAGGAGATGAATTGTGATGGACAATCTTGAATTCTTCATAAAGTTTTGTCATCGTCTTATTATTCATATTCGAGCCATTGCCAGGGATAATCTTTCTTGGTGTAGCGGTAGAAATGTTCAAGACTAAGCCATTGGATTGACTAGACTTTATACAAATCAAAAATAAAAATCGCCACCGCGCTTTATTGTTTCCAAAGGAATTGGAAAAGAGTGAATAACCTAAAAAGGGGGAAAGATTCAAGGTAAGGGGGTTGGTTATGCAAAGGGAAGGTATTAGCACCCTAAAAATCTACGGTACTCCGCAGGAACCTCTTTGTAAAATCAGTATATTTTGGCTATAAAAAATGTGTTGTATATAAAATGGATGGTGGAGGTGAGAAAAGAAATATTTTATGATTTTTGCACCCGCCGCGGTTGTGAACCTTTAGTGCCTACGTACCACCTTTCGTGCAATAGGGGATCAGGGTACACGTAGTTCCTCTTTTAAAAATTTGAAACACAAGTGTGTTGGTTAATTTTATGAGATAAGACATCGTCGTCATTGTCCGTGTGGAAAACATGCTTACTACCCACAATCATTAGAAAGGAGAATTTACATCATCTCAAAGTGGAGGATATTACTTGGATTTTAAAATCAACAATGCCTCACTCAACACCCAAGTGGAAAATATCTCACTTCACTACATATTGTAGAAGTATAGTTGTTTGCATCACTACAAGGGTTGACAAGAGTCTAACCTTTTGAGAAAAAGTTTAAAGATAAATGTAAAAGTGGAAAAAATGATTTGAAATGAGATTGATTGAATTTTAGTCTTCTCACAAAAATGTCAAAGTATTATTAAATTGATTGGAGTTTATTTATGAAAATACTTTAAAAATGCATGGACCTAAGTCCAAGTTTATTATGAAAGTGGTTTCAGTTTCAAAACAAGAAGGGCTTTCAAAAGGAGAGAGAAGATTTTTGAAATTAAAGAAGATGGGAGGAGAAGAAGAGACTATCCTAAAGCATAAGTTAAAAGCTAAGGATAAGGACCACCTAACCAACAAGAAGCCAAAACTTGACACAATGAGTCAAGATAGAATTCCCATTTTTTGGATTGGAACCATGCAAGAAAATATACTAGACCTCTTCAAATGTATTAAGTCTTCACAAAAATTGGGCAGAGTAACGAATGTATACGGGTGAATTCCAGATTACAAACAAAGAGTGTAATCACAAAAACCTTCACACAAAAACAAACAAGCAACCCAATGTCTTGAGGTAAACCTCAAGAACTCCAGACAAAATAATCAGATAAGATCATAAGGTCTCCAAGATAGGCCAAGGTTTCTAATCCTAAGTCCAGAAAAGTCCACTGCTCCATAATGCCAAGGATAGTAACCAAATAGTCCAAGTACCATTAAGAGTTTTTTAGGGTTTAAGTTGGTTATTAAGTATCTTAAGAAAAGAAAAGAAAAACTCAAGTGAGCAAAGTAAAAATGACAAGAATATAAATGCTCAAATGAGAAAAGATGAAAATGGCATGAAATGAAAAATGCTAAAAATAAATAATACATAAAGCATAAAAGAATAAAAGCATAAAATAAACAAGTCAATAATTAGTGGTTAGTTGGATGACCATCTTGAAACTTGCATTTGGAACTCATTAGAGGATTGGTAGAACCAAAGCCTCCACACAATAAGTTGCATTTGCTTTTTGTCAAGTATATCATCCATTTGGAATTCTTATAAGTACCATTTAATGATCAACGATGTTTAAGTGATCCGCGTTG
This sequence comes from Vicia faba, assembly GCA_948472305.1. Classification (NCBI taxonomy): domain Eukaryota; kingdom Viridiplantae; phylum Streptophyta; class Magnoliopsida; order Fabales; family Fabaceae; genus Vicia; species Vicia faba. The sequence goes on from OX451735.1 coordinate 408,658,216, forward strand.
ACCAAAGGTATTGTAGACCCATTAGAAGATTGGTAGAACTAAAGCCTCCACACAATGACTCTCAAGGTTATTGGATCAAAGAGATCAAATTAACATACCTGGGCTTGCAATCATAAGTTTGGGCCACGAATGATCATTTATTCGAATCGAGACAAAATTTAGCGCTATGTTAAGCAATCATAAGTGGACTTATATAGAAGTCACACCTATTTTGAGGCCGGTCAATAGCAATCTATGCACCATTTGTTTTGAGATATGATATAGAGATCATGCTCCAACAACATTTAGTGCAATGAGAAGGGGATAAGATGAAGAGGAATTAGGGTAAAAAGGAAAACCACATTTGAATTAATATTTAATCAAACTATTATTAAAATTATTCATCCATCTTTTCTGGAGTTAAACTCAACACCATGGATCCAATGATGTTAATAAACCCATGATAAAAAAATCAACCCAAGACAACCAGAAAATATTCACAAAATAATAATATATTTAATATATACATTAAAGGGTTTTTTAAAAGTTAAAAAAATGGAAAATAATAAGGAAAATGTCAATTATATTCAAATTAATCAAGAATTGAAAAATAAAACCATAGAAAAATCAGAAAATAGGTCAAGTAATTATACAATTTTTTTGGGAATTTTTAAAAGTCAGAAACTATTTTTAAAAATTAAAATAAATGGGTAAAATTAAAAAAAATAGTAAAAAATAGTAAAGTCAGAAACAAAAATAAAATAAGGTCACCAATATTTGTCACAAGATCATTGGATCATTCCATAATTTTTTCAGAATTTAAAAATGTGTAAAGGTATTTTTAAACATTTTAAATAAATCAAATAAGTGTAAAATTCATAAAAAAATATCAAAACACAAAATTAAATTGTGAAAAAATAAAAATCAGAAAGAGAATAATCAAAAAAAAATTTCATGATTGTTTTGGATTTTTTGGACTAAAAATGAATTTTCTATGATTTTTTGAAATTTAAAACAATTAAAATATAAAAATCAGAAAAAATAAAATAAAAAAAAGATGTGGACCATTGGATGAGAGTCAAAACGCGTTAGTAATCAAATCCAAAGGATCTGGCGCGTTGTGCATATCACGGTCTTTAGTGAATAATGTACAGAATCATTAATAAATCAGATTTTTGAAAAACACAAATGGCACGCTTTCATTGGTTAGAAGATGACACGTTGGTCATCTTCAACCTCCAGTCCTCGCGAATTGCAGGTCTCTCAAACTGTAAAATCAGAAGGTCAGACCTATGCCATTCGCTTTGTCTCTTCAAGACGAAGACAACCACACCCTCGCGCCAAATTTATATAAACTGTAACTCAAGCAATTTGGAAAGAAAGTTTTGAAAAGGGATTTGAAAATTCATGGTCAAAACGTGCTTCCAGATAAAAGTAAGTGTTACGACTAGAACCAGGATAATGAGAGCAACACAATGATACCAAAGTTTTGAAGAATTGATGAAGGAATCTAACTATTGAAGTTGAGTTGCAGGGCTCTGAAATTGGACTTCTATGGAGCAATATAGAGCACGATTCTTGAATGTGATTATATGGTTAGCTTCAGGGAAGATCAAGGAAGGTGAATTGATGGGGAAAATGGATTGAAAAAGGCTTGAGAATAGGATTCGAAGTAGCTGAATTCTGAGTTGTGAAGCAAGTTTGGCAGGGTGATTCTGGATATCTAAGCTTGGGAAATTGAATGGGGGATGACCCTCTATTTATAGGGAATCAAATGGGATGCTCAAGCATGTGGAATGATGCAAATTGGAGGGAAATCGTGTGAACCTGATGCACGAGCAAAGTGTGATCTGATTTGCATCAAAACTCATCTAATTCTTACGTTTCAAAGCTCTAATCCACTTTGGCAACTTGGTTAAACATGTTTAGATCACAAACGCATGCTAATTTGATGTTTAAAGGCCAAAACATGGATTTCAAATTCTCACTTATGGAGAAACTTCAGTTCCAAGTTACCAAGTTCAATCCAATGGCATTTCCACCTCAGGGGGTCTTAGGGAAAAATTCTCAATGCTTTGGAAAGATGAGGTAACAAGCTTTGTAATGGAAAAAGAGTGGAATCAAATGGAGGCTTGAGCTGAAAATTGCATGGAGTCAAAGTTGAAGACAAAGAGTTGACTTTCCATACTTAGAAAATTTTCAAATTCTTCTTTAAAAATGACCCATAATCTCTTGCATCCAAACATGGCCTTCCACTTAGAATTTTATCTTGACCAAAAAAGATGGAATGAAGTAGATATCTTGAATGACATTTTGCATTTTAAACCACTCATAATCTCCAAAAATTGAGCAAGTTATGACTTATTGAAGTTGGCCAAAAATCATGAAATGACCTATAATCTTTTGCATTCTTAAGGCAACTTCCATCCATTTTTTTACTTTGCACATAAAAGAAGGAATTAAGTACACATATTTAATATCATTATGAAAAATGAATAGGCTCAAGGTGATAAAAGTTGACCAAGTTATGACCATTTGAAATCACATATGGAAAATTAGGGATTCATCTGGATGACTTGTAATCTTTCTTCTTCACCAAGTTCCTTCCACATGAAAAATTCTTGGAACTTTTAAAGTGATTTGTTGGTGACTCTTTTAAGAGAATAATGTTTTTATAATCACTCAAAAATATCAAAAGATGAGCAAGATATGCCCCTTTGAAGTCCAAAACCCTAACCTCTAGATCAAGAGAAAGCTTGGTGGAACTTTGTCAAGTTTGATCAAACTTTTTGTGCCAATATTCTTCCTTTGTGAATAGAAATTGTTGAGGATGATGATGAGGACCCATGGACACCAAAACCACTTCCATACCAACTTCAAAACAACTTCAATGGTGAGGTTTGAATCCCTCAAGCTTTTGACTAGAGCATGGAAATAAACTCATGAACCCAAGAAGCAACTTGCTAAACCTCATTGCCATTACCTACATCATTAACAAGGAAGACAAACCAATATTGAATTTTGTTAATTAGAGAGAGAAATCAAAGCAAAATATCTATGATCACAAAAGAAATCAAGTCAAGGTGCTTGGTAATTCCTCAAAGAGCAAAGCCAAAGATAGGGAGAAGAACCAAAATCCCTAATGTGATTTTGTGGTGATTGAAACAATATGGTATGATGAAAGGATCTTAGGGGCAAAAATTAGGGTACAACACTTGGCACATCATACTGACATATAATATTATTCTTGATAAAGCGTACTACCACTTTCTTAGTAACATTAGCATATGAAGCTTCTTCCACCCATTTGGTGAAGTAGTCTATTGCCACCAAGATGAAAAGATGTCCATTTGACGCCTTGGGTTCAATCATTCCAATCATGTCAATACCCCACATAGAGAAAGGCCAAGGGGAAGAAATAATATTGAGAAGCGTCGGAGAGCACATGGATTTTGTCACCATAAATATGGCACTTATTGCACTTCTTTGCAAATTTGTAACAGTCGATTCCATTGTCAGCCAATAGTAACCTGCCCTAAGCATCTTCTTTGCCATCAAATGTCCATTGGCAAGAGCACCAAAGGAACCTTCATCGATTTCATGCATCAACATGTCTGCTTCTTTTCTATACATGCATCTGAGAAAGACCATGTCATAATTTCTTTTGTATAGCATATCTTCATTGAGGAAAAAACTGCCTTCCAAGCTTCTGAATGTCTTTCTATATTTGTTTGACGCACCAGCCGGGTATTCCTGAATCTGGAGAAAATGCTTGATATCATAATACCAAGGTTTTTCGTTTGACGTTCCCTCTGTTGTAAACACATGATCTGGTCTATCCAGAGGTCGAACTGTGATACGAGGCATATTGTTCCAAGTATTTACTTGATACATAGAAGCCAGAGTGGCTAAAGCATCTGCCATTTGATTCTCATCTTTGGGAATATGATGGAATTCAACTTTGTCAAAGAAGGGTAATAATCTTCTAGCATAGTCTTTGTAGGGAATCAAGCCAACGTGACAAGTATCCCATTCTCCTTTAATATGATTTATTACCAAAGTTAAATCGCCATATACATCAAGAATTTTGATTCTGAGATCTATAGCCTCTTCGAGACCCATGATACAAGCTTCTTACTTTGACATACTATTGGTACAATCAAATGCCAATCTTGCAGTAAAAGGGATATGCGACCCATGGGGAGTGATAATCACGACACCAATTCCTTTCCCATATGCATTTACAACTCCATCAAACACCATACCCCATCGGGATTCAGGATCAGAACCTTCCCCAGGAAAAGGTTCATCACAATCTTTTATTTTAAAAAAAATCACATCCTCATCAGGGAAATCATATTTAATAGACTGATAATCATTAACTGGTTGGTGAGCAAGATAATATGCCAACACACTACTTTTTATAGCCTTCTGCGTACGATATTCAATATCATATTCAGACAACGGCATCTGCCAATGGGAAACTATTCCAGTAAGAGCAGGCTTTTCAAAAATATACTTAATTGGATCCATTTTGGAAATCAACCAAGTAGTATGACTCAACATATATTGTCGCAACCAGTTTTCCTCCCAAGCCAAAGCGCAATATGTTTTTTCCAGCATAGAATGTCGCAACTCACAGTCATTAAACTTCTTGCTGAGATAATAAATGGCATATTATTTTCTCCTCGTTTTATCTTGTTGTCCCAAAATACAACCCATTGAATTATCTAACACTGTCAGATACATAATCAATGGTCTTCCTTCAAAGGGAGGGAGAAAGATAGGAGGTTCAAACAGATACTCTTTAATACTTTCAAATGCCCTTTGGTAATCATCTGTCCACACACAACCTTGACCTTTCTTTAATAACTTAAAGATCGGTTCACACATTGCAGTCATATGGGAGATAAATCTGGAAATGTAATTCAATCATCCGAGGAAGCCTCTAACTTGCTTTTCAGTTCTTGGTGCAGAAATTTCTTGAATTTACTTAACCTTGTTAGGATCAACTTCAATTCATTTTTGGCTGACAATGAAACCTAACAATTTTCCTGATCGAACACCAAAGGTGCATTTATTTGGATTGAAAGAGAGACAATACTTCCTCAAACGCTGAAACAATTTCAACAAATCTTCTATATGTCCTTCTCCAGTCTGAGATTTGGCAATCATATCATCAACATATACCTCATTTTCGTTATGCATTATATCATGAAATAGGGTTGTCATAGCCCTATGGTACGTTGCATCAGCGTTCTTCAACCCGAAGAGCATCACTATGTAACAGAATGTTCCTCAGGGTGTGATAAACATTGTTTTTTCCATGTCCTCAGGAGCCATTCTGATTTGATTATATCCAGAAAATCTGTCCATGAACGAGAATACTTTTAATTTTGATGTACCTTCAACCAACATATCAATATGTGGTAATGGAAAGTCATATTTTGGACTAGCTTTGTTTAAATCTCTATAATCCATGCACATGCGATTTTTTCCATCTTTCTTTCGTACTGGGACAATATTGGAAATTCACTAAGGGTACATTGATGTCACAAGAAAACCGACATTAATTTGCTTTAAAAATTCTTCTTTAATTTTCACTTCCATATCAGGATGAGTTCTTTGCAACTTCTGCTTGATTGGCGGGCATTCTGGATTTAGCGGCAAATGATGTTCCACAATATCGGTATCCAACCCCGGCATGTCTTGGTAATACCAAGAAAACATATCCACATACTCTTTCAACAATTCAATCAACCTACGCTTCACCTCGGGATAAAGCAATGCTCCAATCTTGAATTCTTTTGGATCTTCCTCTATACCCAAACTAATCATTTCCAATGGCTTTTTATACGACTGAATGATACTTTCCTCGCGCTCAAGCAACCATGAAACCTCTTCTGGGACTTCATCATATTCTTCTTCTTCAGCCACATGCCCAGGATATTCAATGTTGGGAGAGGGTGCAGCATCATTGTACTCAACTGGTTTTTTAATTAATCTACACATATGATTTATGATTGATTTTAAAAACTGACACATATAGTAAGTGATTATGCAGATTTATTTACAGTTATTATTTATTTTGAAAGGATTTTTCTGATTACCATTCTCCAAGAAAAAGCAGAGAAAAAGATACAATTTGGGAATCAAAAAACAACTTTTATTAATGATTTTAAAGATCAAAACAACATATATGCCCATACAATATCAATACTTTCACCTTGGGTAGAGTGAAAGATTTTTTTGAAAAGATTAACAAAAACAAATTACTTTGAAATATGAAAGCAAGAGGGAACATCAATAGTGATCCAATTTTAGACTCTGACTCCATGCGTCACGTAGTTCAGCATCTCTTGCTCTGATTCACCCTCTAGAATAGCATTAATCTTAGGAGTAGTTGGATGAAGATAATTGCCACTGTGAAAGATGTCTTGATACTTTCCCAAAGCAGACTTCGGCTCCATAATCTCACCTTTATTACTCTTCATGGAGAAACCCAAACCAGTTCTATTCTTATTCACAGGTGGATCAATAATATGCCCCCATGCCTTTCTAGGGCCATTATGCAGTACATGTTGAGAATCCTTAAATGAGGCTATATAATCCTCATTTTTCCTCACATTATCAATAGATAAATCTTAGAACTGAGTTCCAACAGCAGCTTCATCAGCTCCCACAAAACTGAAAGAGGACAAATGAGATATTAACAAAGCCTTCTCTCCATTCACGATGACCACCTTTCCTTCACGAACAAATTTTAGCTTCTGGTGCAAAGTTGAAGTAACGACTCCTGCCTCGTGGATTCATGGTCGTCCCAATAAACAACTGTAGGCGGGAACTATACCCATAACCTGGAAAGTAATCTAAAATAAGTGTGGGCATGTGTGAATATGAAAATCTACTTCTCTGATGACCGACTTCCTTGCACCATCAAAAACTTTCACAATTATGCCACTCGGGCGCATGGGAGTTCCCTGGTAATTCAACTTCATGAGTGTGCTCCTTGGTAAGACATTTAAAGTAGACCTATTATCAGTTAGCACATTGGACAAAGAGTCGTTTTTACAATTCATGGAGATATGAAGATCTAGGTTATGATTCCTTCCTTCATTAGGCAATTCGTCATCACAGAAACTCAAGTTATTACAAGATATAATATTTTCTACAACACTGCTAAATTGGTCTAGAGGCATATCACTTTCCACAAAAGCCTGATCCAGTACTCTCATCAAAGATTCCCTATGGGCAGAAGAGTTCATTAACAATGCTAGAATGGGTATCTTTGATGGAGTTTGCAACAATTGATCTACAATCTTGTAATCACTCATCTTGATAATCTTCAGCAAATCGTCCACATCTTTTTCCAAAGTGGTGCCGCTAGATTCTCCCGCTGTTTTCTTAGACTTAGTACTTTTAGCAACCCTTTTATCAGAATTAACATTCCCTCAAATGACAGGGGCAAAAACTCGACCACTGCGGGTCACTCGGTTGGCTTTAGCAATATTCTTAACATTAGACAAAGGTTGGATGGAAATTTCAACACCATCCTCCAAGATTGTCACATTGTATTTATATGGCACGACTTTGTCTAATTCATATGGTACAGGGCCTGGCAGGAAAATAACCACTGGAGCAACAACTGGCTTGTTATGGTACTCAATCTCTATAGGGGTAGGAACACCAAAACAAGGCACAATAACATTAACCCCTTCTTCAGAATACTTAGAAATCACAAGATCATTGTTGGAGGACATATATTCATCATAAGAAAATAACTCATCTACAGAAACATACTCATCATCTGACACAGTCTCGACTGGGCATTCTTCAATCACATTAATTCCATTGTAATCATCTCTATTGCCTGAGACTTTAATAGTACCATTATCTAATAACAATTGTATGCCCCTTTTTACAATGGAACAACCACGAGAATCTCTGTAACAGATCTGGAAAGACTCATAATGGTGTTCTTCTTGGCTATCCACATGACAGAATGTAGCGTGCAACTGCACCAAATCGTCATTCATATAATTCACATCAAAATCCAGAATTCACCGGGACATCCATAGACCATATTCATATCTTCCTCGTGCTCTACCCTTGGCCTGATTATATGAATGAAGCCTTCGTCCATCATTTCTTGGATATCAGCTTTTATCTTATCACATCCCTAGATTTCTGTACTGCAAATACCACAACCAACATGGTCGTGCGTATAATAGCTGAATTCGCAGAGATCCGCATGCATCTTTACCAAATATCCTCTAACCAGGTTGATATAAAAAATTCGGAAGTCCCCAGGAAAACCAGCAACCATGTTTACATCATTTACTTCCCCATGTTTAGGCAAAGGATTATCTTTCACGTTAGGGCCAACATATTTAAAGGATAGGATGCCATATCTTACCATCTTTTGTACTTCAGATTTCAAAGGATAATAGTTCTCGATGTTGTGCCCTAGGGCTCCTTGATGAAAAGCACATGTCTGATTTGCCTTATAATACCAGGGTAAAGGTGAAGGTATATAAGGGGGAGCGTAGAGGTAGAAATGTTGTGACTAATCCATTGAATTGACTTGACTCGTACAAATCAAAATAAAAATTATCACCGCGCTTTATTGTTTCCAAAGGAATGGGAAAAGAGCGAATAACCCAAAAAGAGGGGGTGAGAATCTAAGTTCGGGGGCTGGTTATGCAAAGGGAAGGTATCAACACCCTAAACATCTACGATACTCTGTAGGAACCTGTTTGTAAATCTATGTATTTTGGCTATAAATGTTGTATAAAATAATAGATGGTGGAGATGAGAAAAGAAGTATTTTTTTTATAATTTTTGCACCCGCCGCGGTAGCGAACCTTTAGTGCCTACGTACCACCTTCCATGCAATAGAGGATCAGGGTACTCGTAGTTCACCTTTAAAAAATTTAAAACACAAGTGTGTTGGTTAATTTTAAGAGACAAGATGTTATCCTCATTATCCGAGTGGAAAACATACTTACTACCGACAATTATGACAAAGGAAAATTTGCATCATCTCAAAGTGGAGGATATAACGTGGATTTTAAAATCAACAAAGCCTCACTCAACACCCAAGTGGAAAACATCTCACTTCACTATATATCGTAGAAGTATAGTAGCTCGCATCACTACAAGGATTGACAAGAGTCTAATCTTTTGAGAAAAATTTTAAGGTAAAAAGCCAAAGTGGCCAAAATGGTTTGAATGAGATTAATTGACTTTTAATCTTCTCACAAAAGTGTCAAAGTATTGTTAAATTGTTTAAAATTTGATTAAGAAAATATTTTTAAAAAATGCATGGACCTAAGTCTAAGTTTATTACGAAAAGCGGTTCAAGTTTAAAATCAAGAAGAGTTTTTCAAAAGGAGGGAGAAGATTCTTGAAATTAAAGAAGATGGGAGAAGATGAAGGGACTATCCTAAAACACAAGGTAAAAGCTAGGGAAAAGAACCATCCAACCAACGAGAAGGCAACACTTGACACAATGAGTCAATGTAGAATTCCATCCTTTGGATTTGAAGCAAAGACAATAAACCTTTTAATAAAAAACAAACTACAATTACATTACGTCTTCACAAAAATTGGACAGAGTAACGACTATATACAGATGAATTCTCGATCATGGACAAAGCATGTAATCACAATAACCTGCACACAAAGCAAACAAAGAAACAACCCAATGTCTTGGGGTAAACCCCAAGAACTCCAAACAAAATGAAAATTGAGTTCATAAGGTCTCAAAGTAGGTCACAACTTCTAACCCTAAGTCCAAGAAGTCCACAATCTCCATAATGCCAAGGATAGTAACCAAGTAGTCCAAGTAACATTAAAGTTTTTTATGATTCAAGTTTATTATTAGGTATCTTCAAAACGAAAATGAAAGTTCAAATGAGCAAAATGAAAATGACATAAAAGTAAATGCTCAAATGAGCAAAGATGAAAATAGCATGAAATGTAAATGCCAAAATAAATGTGCTTAAAGTAAAAGCATAAAATAAAAGCATAAAAGAGGTTAGTTGAATGACCATCTTGAAACTTTAATTTAAAAACTCATTAGAAGATTGATAGAGTCAAATCCTCTCAAGAAGTTTCATTTGCTTTTTGTCAAGTGTATCATTCATTTCAAAATCTCAAGGCAACAATAAATGATCAATGATGTTTAAGTGATCCAATTTGACCAAAGTTGATGAAAATTCATTAGAGGATTGGTAGAACCAAAGCCTCCTATCAATGAATCTCAAGGTTATTGGATCAAAGGGTTCAAATTAGCATACTTGGGCTTACAAACATGGGTTTGGGCCACGAATGATCATTTTCTCAAATCGGGACAAATTTTAGCGCTATGTTAAGCAATCATAAGTGGACTTGTATAGAAGTCACACCTATTTTGAGGCCAATCAATAGCAATCTATGTACCATATGTTTTGAGAAATGATATGGAAATCATTCTCCAATAACATTTAGTACAATAAGAAGGGGATAAGATGTAGAGAGATGGGGAAAGAATTAAACCACATTTGAACCAAAAATTTAATCAAGCTATTATTAAAATCATTCATCTATTTTTTTGGAGTTAAACTCAACACAATGGATCCAATGATGTTAATAAATCTCATGATCAAAATTTCATAGTCCAAGATCAGCCAGAACATATACAAGATAAAATATATTTAAAAAAAATAAAGAAAAATATTTTAAAAAGGGTTTCAATATGGGAATAAAAGTAAAAAATAGCAACTATATGCAAAACATCTAAGAAAAATCAAACAAGGCCATAGAAAAATCAGAAATGAGCTCAAATATTTATATAAATTTTTTGGTAATTTTTTAAAGTCAAAAACTATTTTTAAAATTAAAAGAAATAGGCAAAACAAGCCAAAAATTGTGAAAAATAGTAAAGTCAGAAAAAATAAAAAATGAGGTCACCAATATTTGTCAAAAGGTCATTGGATCCTTCCATATTTTTTTCAGAATATAAAAAATTAAGAAAAATATTTTTAAACATTTAAAAAAATTCAAATAAAGTTAAAAATTATAAAAAATATCAGAACAAAAAATAAAATTATGAAAAAAATAATAATCAGAAAGAGAAAAATCAAAAGTACTTTTCATAATTTTAGCAGATTTTTTGAAGTTAAACTGAATTTTCTATGATTTTTTGAAGTTCAAAACAATTTAAATATAAAAATCAGAAAATAAAATAAAGTCCAAAAAATGTGGACCAATGGATGAGAGTCAAAACGCGTTTATAAGCTAATCCAATGGATCAGACGCATTGTGCATATCATGGTTTTTACTGAATAATGCATGGAATCAACAATTAAATCAGATTTTGAAAAAATGTGTGGCACGCCTTCATTGGTTGATTAGATGATACGTTGGTCATCTTCAACATCCAGCCAACGAATATGTAGGTTCTAGAAACTATAAAATTAGGACACGAGACAGGTACCATTCACTTCGTCTCTTCAACACGATTCCAATGGTACCTTCGCGAAAAATTTATATAAATTGTAGCTCATTCGTTTTTGAAAAGAAGTTCTAAAAAGGGATTTGAAATTTCATGGCCAAAACATACTTCCAGTTGAAAACAAGTGTTGCGACTAGAATCAGGATGATGAGAGCTTCATAACAATATCAAAGTTTGAGAGAATTGGTGAAGGAATCTACCTATTGAAGTTAAGTTGTAGAGCTCTAAAACTAGACTTGGCTAGCATGATTTAGGAAGTCTTAGAGCTTAATTCTTCTTCTTTTAGCTTCAGTGAGGTTCAAGGAATGTGAATTGAAAAAGAAAAATGATTGAGAAAGGTTGTAAGAGAAAATTCGAAGTTACAAAAAATCGAGTTCAAGAGGAAGTTTGGCAGGGTGATTCTGGCCCTCTAAGCTTGAGAAAATGAATGAGGTATGATCCTCTATCTATAGGTAAACTGATTGAATGCTCAAGCGTGTGAAATGATGAAGTTTGGAGGGAAATCGTGTGAAGCTGTAAACAAGAAAAGTGTGAATTCTAATTTGATCAAAACTCATCAAAACCTTACGTTTTAATATGCTAATCACTTCTGGAGGTTCACTAAACGTGTTTAGAAGCAAAAGTGTGTAGAAAAAACGTGTTTAGAAGCTAAATCAAGGGTTTCAAATTATGTCTTCTGAAGAAACTTCAATTTCAAATTACGAAGTTCAAATCAAAGGCATTGTCAACTCAAGGAGTCTTAGGACATGATTCTTGAAGTTTTAGAAATATGAGATCACAAGCTTTAAAATGTGAAAATAATGGACTCAAATGGATGCTTGAGCTAAAAATTGTGATGAGTCAAAGTTGAGAAAAAGAGGTTGACTTTTGTACTTAGAAAAATTCTAAGTTTTTTTCTTCAAAAATGACTTATAATGTCTTGCATCCAAACATGGCCTTCCATTTGAAATTTGCTCTTGACCAAAAAAGATGGCATGAATTGGATATCTTGAATGATATTTTGATACTTGAACAATTTAAAATATCCAAAAAAATGAGAAAGTTATGACTTGTTTAAATTGGCAAAAATTCATAAAATGACCTATAATCTTTTGCATCCTTAGGGCATGTTCCATTCATTTTCACACTTTGAATTTTAAAAAAGGGTTGAAGTTCACATCTTTAAGATCAATGTGGAAAATGAATTGGCTCAAGGTGATAAAAATTGACCAAGTTATGATCTTTTGTATTCATATATGGGAATTTGATTGTTTGTTTAGAGGACTTGTAATCTCTCTTCATCATTAGGTATCTTCCTCACAAAATTTCCTTGAAACTTTTGAAGTGATTTTTTGATATCCATTTGAAGAGAAGGATGTCTTTGGAATCAACCAAAAGTATCTAAAGATGAGTAATATATACTCCTTTGAAGTTCAAAACCCTAACTCCTAGAGTAACAAAATGTCTTGGGAAACCTTTGCAATTTTGATCAACTTTCTTGCATAAATACTTTTGTCATGTAAATAGAAGTTGTTGAGGATGATAATTAGAAGCTATAGCAACCAAAACCACTTCCAAATCTTGAGAATTGAGGGATATATGCACTTGTGATCAATGAAACCAAAGACATGTCCAACTAGGTCAAACTTCTTCAATCAACCCTTGTACCTTTTGAACTATTTTTGACAACTTGAGGCGTGATGAATCATAATAGACTTTGTAATGATATTATTTATAAACATCTTCAATAATTAATCTTGAATATCAATGAAGCATTGTTGAAGAAGGCATGGAAATAAACTCATGAACTTGTGGATCAACTTGATGGAATATATTGTGCTTTCACCTATGATACCAACAATTAGAGAAAATATTCATTGTACTTATTAGTTAAAAGTTAATCAATACAAAACATAGATGATAACAATATACAAGTCAAGGTGCTTGGTGATTCCCTATGAGCAAAGCTAAATATAAGGAGAAGAACCAAACCTTATTGTGTGATCTTGTTGCATTGTGATGGTATGAGATGATAGATGAATCTTAACGGAAACAATTGGGGTACAACAAGGAGGCCTGGCTTGAACCAACTTATTCTGAATTAAAGCTTGGAATAACTCTACATAGCTCATTGGAATAGAGTCAAAAGCTTCTCCATTTTGACTTTGCCCTTGATTCCCCTAAGGAGATGGTCTCTGATAGGAAACAATGGTTGGAGCTACATTGACAACTGGTGCCACAGAAGAAACTTGTTTTTGGTATCGGTGATGTCTTCTAGGAGGTTGAATCTTCCTCTCTCCAATAACAGCATTTGTTTCACTTTCTTTCTTTCAAGAGAACTCGTATGATGACTTCTTTGTACCTTCATCTTTTTTCAAGCGCCCTTCCCAGACAGCTTCTTCTAAACGAACACCCATGCTTACTATTTCCGTGAAATCACTCGGCGCACTGGAAACCATCCTTTCACAATAAAATGATCGAAGGGTTTTTAGGAAGACCTTGGTCATTTCTTGTTCTCCCATAGGTGGTACCACCTGGGCATCTATCTCGCGCCAACGCTGCACATATTCTTTGAATGACTCCTTGTCTCTCTGAGTCATTGCCCTCAACTGGTCATAGTCAGGTTCCATGAACATATTATACTTATACTATTTGATGAAGGCTTACCCTAGATCATTGAACGTGTGGATATTGCTACTGTCCAAACTCATATACTACTTCAAAGAGGCATCGGTTAAACTATTTTGGAAGAAATGAATAAGCTAACGTTGATCATCAGTATCGTTGGACATTTTTTTGATATACATCACCAGGTGGTCACGAGGACAAGAGTTGCCCTTGTACCTCTCAAACTATGGCACTTTAAACTTTGTTGGCACTTTTACGTTGGGAACTAGGCCGAGTTCACTAAAGTTATGTCCAAATAATTCTTTTCCTAGAAGGGCCTTCATTTCCTTTTGTGTCTCATTGAACTGATCTTGAAAATCATCCAATCGGTCATAGAAACCCACACTTTCACTCGGTAGAGAAACAAGTCGATAAACTTCATCATTAACAAACAACATAACATTCAAAGAAGGATGTGCAATATAATGGATCTCATTTCTAGCCATATGAGTAACATACACCACAGGAGGTGTGGGAGTAGCAGCAACTTGAGTAATTGGAGAAACCTGAGCATCAAGATTGTAACCCTCCGGCATGAAATTTTCAGGCATTCTCCATGGGTAACCCTGAGCCATACGATTCTGAGCAATAATAATTGGAGTAACAAAAATGGTAATTGTCGAAGCTTTGGAAGTGACCATTGTTTGTAGTGGTTGAGCAAGTGGTGGATGATTCTGAGTAGCCCCCAACGATTCCACCAACACATTCATATTGGCCTTACCGACCTTTAAAGCAGTAACCTCTTCGCACAGCTCGCGATTCTCTTGTTGAAGACCCTCCATTTTCTTCTTGTAATTAGCCCGAGTATTATACCAGTGAGATAACTTGCTTCAGAACGAGTCAGAGAAACACAATAAGACACTTGGGTATGAACAGAAATGCAAGTAATATGTGCACGATGATGCATGATATGTAATGCACATGATTTATTTATCATTATTAATATTTCAAGGGACTCAAAGAATTATAGACAATTCACAGATATTAAAGTACTAACACATTTTGGTGGAGCAAAGATAGCCTCAAAAGCAACCATACTTTTCATCCTAGCAAAGTAGCGAGCTTTCTCCAATAAAAACTAAGCGGGTAATCCTCTGATTCCTCCTTTGGTAGTCATGTTGGCTTCAATCTCAGACTTCCCCAAATGAATCATAACAGTAATCTCATGAGACTTGGGATCTTTTTCCAAACCGGTGAAAGGAACGCAATCGGTAACAGGTGAACCCAGTAGGTAAGAATACTCCTCCAATGTAGGCATCAACTAATAATCAGGGAAAGTAAAACATAGATACATCGGATCATAGAACTGGACCAAAGTCAAGAGAATACCCTCCTTCAACCTGAGCTTCATAAGAGACACGATGGGTTCATACTTCTTCTGATAATCAGTAGAATTCTCGATCTTGGGAATCAGACTCATCAATTCATATATCTTAGGATTCTTGAAATTTTACTTCCTAGTCTTTCTTTTTCCAGAATCCATGGCCAAATAGTACCTAAGATGTTTTCAAAAAGTCAACTTTAAGTCCCTTGAAACAAATGTTTTAAAGGATGTTCATGGGTGCATGAATGCATGATGCAACAATCACACACAAGATCACAAACATGGGGGGTTCATAGGTTCGACGTCACGAGCATGAGGTAAAAGGTACTACCTGCAAGGTATGGTCTAATAGTTTATCACCTATCGAACAAGGTTCTAAGAAGTTCCCAGAGTCCACATCCTTCCTTCGGATATTACCAACGTCCCAATTTACTCGGTAATTAGAAATATTCTCAGGTAAAACTCGTCTGGGTGTAGTATCGCATGACAACCATTTCCGAATTACTCCGTCATAGCTTCCGCACTACACCTAAAAGGCCAAGATGGGTTAAAGGTTCTATGGTCCTCAGATTCAGCAGGCTCCCGAGTCGAAAGCAGCACGTCTTCCCTATTACTCGGTAAAGGATACTACAGTCAAAGGGGCCTCCACTGAGTGGGGATCTCATGCCTCCTTTTTTTATTAATACCTCAAAGTCAACATGACTATACCGCCCATCCTATCTTAAGTTTGCCCAAGTCCAGGTAGAGGACTTATGAGAAATCACCAAGCAACCTGAAAACTAGGAAAATGCAGACGAACATATACACCACATAATATACAAAAAATAATAGAAAATACACAAATAAATAAAGACAGGCTCAACCCACTTAGGGATGGAGCAGCAATTGGTCAATCTTTCCCCAGTGAAGTCGCCATTTTTCTGTAGTGGGACAAATGTTGAGACTAAGCCGTTGGATTGACTTAACTCGCACAGATAAAATAAAAATCGCCACCGCGCTTTATTATTTCGAGAGGAATTGGAAAAGAGCGAAAAACCCAAAAAAGATGGGGAGAGAATCTAAGTTCGGGGGTTGGTAATGCAAAGGGAATGTATTAGCATGCTAAACATCTACGGTACTCCGCAGGAACCTCTTTGAAAATTTGTGTATTTTGGCTATAAGAATTGTATACACAAATAGATTGTGGAGATGAGAAAAGAAATATTTTTTTATAATTTTTCACCTGCCGTGGTTTTGAACCTTTAGTGCCTACATACCACCTTCTGTGCAATAGGGGATCAGGGTACTCATAGTTCACCTTTAAAAAAAAATTAAAACACAAGTGTGTTGGTTAATTTTAAGAGACCATACATCATCATCGTATCCAAGTGAAAAACATACTTACTACCCATGATTATGAGAAAGGGGAATTTGTGTCATCTCAAAGTGGAGGATATAGCTTAGATTTTAAAATCAATGAAGCTTCACTCAACATCCAAGTGGAAAATATCTCACTTCACTACGTATCATATAAGTATAGTAGCTCACATCACTACATGGATTGACAAGAGTCTAATCTTTTGAGAAAAGTTTAAAGTAAAAAGCCACAATGCCAAAATTGTTTGAATGAGATTGATTGAATTTTAGTCTTCTCACAAAAATGTCAAAGTATTATTAAGTTGTTTAAAGTTTGATTAAGAAAATATTTTTGAAAAATACATGGACCTAAGTCCAAGTTTATTGTGAAAGTGGTTCAAGTTTAGAAAACAAGAAGAGTTTTGAAAAGAAGGGAGAAGATTTTTGAAATTAAAGAATATGGGAGGACATGAAGAGACTATCCTAAATCATATTGTAAAAGCTAGGTAAAATAATCGTCTAACCAACAAGAAGCCGACACTTGACACAATGAGTCAATGTAGAATTCCCATCCTTTGGATTTGAAACCCAACAAGCAAAGATATTAAACCTCTTAAGAAAACCAAAATTTAAATGCATTAAGTCTTCACAAAAATTGGGCAGAGTAACAGCTGTATATATATGAATTCCAATTACAGACAAAGCAATATAATCAGAATAACCTGCATACAAAGAAAACAAACAACCCAATGTCTCAGGGTAAACCCCAAGAACACCAGACAAAATAACAAAAGAAGTCACAAGGTCTCAAAGTAGTCAAGGTCTCTAATCCTAAGTCCAAGAAGTCCATAAATCCAAAATACCAAGGATAGTAACCAAATAGTCCAAGTAACCTTAAAGTTTTTTACTACTCAAGTTGGTTATTAAGTATCTTAAAAAAAAGAAAATAAAAGCTCAAGTGAGCATAAATACAAAATGACAAAAAGATAAATGCTCAAGTGATCAAAAATGAAAATAGCATGAAATATAAATTCTAAAGTAAATGGTGCATAAAAGTAATGGCGTAAAGTAAAAGCATAAAAGTAAAAGTCAATTGTTAATGAGTTAGAAATTAGAGGTTAGTTGAATGACCATCTGAAACTTGCATTTGAAAACTCATTAGAAGATTGATAAAATCAAAGCCTCTCAACAACAAGTTTCATTTGCTTTTTGTCAAGTATATGATTCATTTCAAATTCTCAAAGCGACAACATATGAACAACGATGTTTAAATGATTCACTTAGACAAAATTTTATGAAGGTTCATTAGAGGATTGATAAGAGCAAAGCCGCCTAACAATGAACCTTAAGGTTATTGGATTAAA
Source organism: Vicia faba (assembly GCA_948472305.1). Lineage (NCBI taxonomy): Eukaryota > Viridiplantae > Streptophyta > Magnoliopsida > Fabales > Fabaceae > Vicia > Vicia faba. Next base: position 408,676,361 of record OX451735.1, read on the forward strand.
GGTTTCAAATTAAACATACTTTGGCTTGCAAACATAGGTTTGCGCCACGAATGATCATTTCTCAAATCGGGACAAAATTTAGCGCTATGTTAAGCAATCAGAAGTGGACTTATATAGAAGTCGCAACTATTTTGAGGCTGGTCAATAGCAATCTATGTACCATATGTTTGGAGAAATGATATGTAGATCATTGTGATATGGTGGCAGAACCGACTGTTATACTGGTTTGCATTTTTTGTTCGCAAATGTATGGTAAGCAAGAGTCTTCACCGACTTTTATTTCATCCAACAAAGGAAAAGGGAAAAAGAACAGAAATAACCTTTTTCGAGATGTTTTTAAGTACGGGGGGTAGATTATAGAAAGGGAAGGTGTTAGCACCCTTTCTATCAGTGGTTTTCCACAGACACTTAGGTAGCTGCTCATTTTGAAATTGCTTGTGCGTGTTTTGAAAAGTTTTTGTTTAACTTCATGGTAATCCTTGTATTTGTCCTCAAGAGTGTGATGAATTTGTTTTTGAAAACTGTTTTGAAAGTGTTTCTGTGAAAGAGTTTTTGTTGTTTTGAGCAAGTACTTAAGAGTTTCTACCTACTCGAAAAAGACTGTTTGTTTTCTCGTTTCCTTTAGACAGCGCTATCCTACTATTAAGGAGTAGGTAACCCCATCGTTTGAGTTTTAAGGGAAAATCGAAAGGGACGAAAGGGACAATTACGATAACTACATCAATGGTTAAGAAACCTTAGTAATTACCCTAAAGTCCTAAAGATCTTTCTGAGGCAACATTTGAATGGGTCATTTTTTATCTTTTGGGACTAGAAGAAAATCACTAAGACTCCGTATACTTCATGATCGTTAAACAAAGGCAACCGAAGTAGGGAAAACCCTGGGAGTGAGCATGTGCAAGTGGTTATTTTTCAGTTTATTTATCTTTGCACAATTAGGATTTTCTACTGTATTAATTTAATTTATCTTTTGCATGCAAGTCTATTATCCAACATCTAGACAATTTATAGTTGTAGAAAATTAAAAGCGGAAAAGTAAATCTACGCTATTACAAGGCTTCAGAGGAGGGGTTACATTATCAAAAGAAACTGGGGACTGAACTGTAAAATAAAAAGCAGTAAAATAAACCATAATTTAAAGCTATTACAAACTTGAAGAAAATACAACAATTGTAATAAAATATTGCGTGCGCGATGAATTAAATACGAGAATCAAAGTCTAAATTCAAAGGGAATCAAAGAAAATATTTTTGTTATTTTTTGATTGAGAAAATTAACTATTTGCAAATTAACCCTAATTTTCTAATTGATTTTAATTTGGAAAAAAGAATTTAAATTTCCCTAGTTAAATTAATCTAATCTAATTAATGAAATAAAACATTTTATGGAAAAAAAATTTGATTTTAATGTTTTTGTGATTTTTTGGTTTAATAAAAAAATGATTTTTGTTTTGTAAAAATAATTAAACAAATAATTAAAACAAATAAAAGAAATTAAAAAAGAAATAGTGGGCCTGGTGGGGGTTCAAGCCAGATTGAAGGGTTGTAAGCCCAATTCTGTCCAAAAAGCCCAATTCAATGGTCTAACCCAACGCTGGATTTAGTGTGATTATTCCAGGGAGGTCCATCATGAGATGCAGCCTGGAAGCGTTAGATATGGGCCATGTGATGATCTAAGGATGATGAATTGGAAGCCTATGGTGAGTGCTCTTATGATAGTAACATGGAATCTACAAGAAATTATTAGGAAAATTAATAGAAGCACAACCTTGGGGTCGAACCCAGGACATTTGCTTCATAGGCACGCTCATCAACCATCTGCGCTAGCTGGACCATTTGTTATATAATAAAACAAATAAAATATAATGCAAACAAAGTGCCTTGCCTAGAAACACGCGCCAAATTCAAATGAGCCAGTGTGTGACTGCCACATGATCGTCTTCTTCTCAGAACTGTTGGTTTTGGTTTTAGAGTTTTACCTACGGAAAAAACCATCACTAAAGGCTACAATGACAATTTTTGTCCGTAGCTACATCCCTACAAGTTTCAAAAACACAATATACGCAAAATAAATCCTATCTCAAGGCATAGGTTGATTGGAAATCATGCCCTAAGTCCATTAGTACCCATAATTTGGTCCAATTTTTCCTAGAGAAGGAAACCCCAAATTAGAGCTTATGAACCCTAGCCATGGCAAATGCTTATACCTGCGCCTAAACTCAGATTAAACATTCCAGAAACATTTCAAATGTGATGATAGACACGAATATATGATTAAAACATGTTTATGATGGGTAAACCAATGAATTCGAGTTTGGATAAAAGTGACAAACCATGATGCTGTAAGGTGCGATTTCTGAAGGTGTTAATGCGTGCAAGTGATGCCGTTAGCTTCAGGAGATTGCCAGGAATGGATTTCTGGCCTTGAAACACTTTGAATGCCCTCCATAACGAAATCTGATCCTCACTTTTTATCCAAAAATTGAGTTTTTATTCTTGCAGTTTACACGACCAATCCTTGTTTTTCTGCCTTGGGAATGTTATGTGCTTATATTGGAATGCATTAGGTTAACAAAAATTGATCATATCTTTGCAAATTATGGAGATTTGATTTGATTTTGTTCCTTGCATTATTTGTTTCTAAAACAAGCCAAATCATGATCTTTTCCAATCAATTAGATTTTGCACGAATTTTCTGATTTACTAGATGTTCATTGACTCATAATATGCTCATAAAATCAAATCTTAGATTTTATTTCATTATTCTACTATTTAAATTGATTTATTTTGATTTAAATGGATAAAAAATCAAAATAAATAATAAAAATAATAAAATAATAGGTGGATGAGCTCAAGGGTCGTGGGACATCTTAGGAACAAGTTTCAAACAAGAAAACATGGGTCCATTTGGAAAAAAAAAAGTCATTTTGATCAATGTTGACTTCATGCACATTTCCAAAAATTGGTCAACTTTGACAATACATATCTCCCTAAATTTTAACCCTAAGAAGGTGTTCTTCGACTTTTTAGAAAGCTTAGGATATCATCTAAACAAAACTTTTGGTTTCATCGCAATTGGATCTTCCATGCTCATGTAAGAAGCTTTGACCCAAAAGGTGTTTTTGTTGACTTTTTGAAATGACCTATAATGTCTGAATTCATATCTTTTCATGAGTGCATTTTTTGAACTTAAGGGCTGAATATGAGTTGTAGGGAATTGAATTCTCTTTAAAATGAGCCTTTGATGAGAAATTTAAGATAAAGTGTGAGAAAGTTATGTTTGGTCAAAGTTTGGTTGACTTTTCTTATAGAAACTCTAATTTAGCAACTTTTAAGTTTTGATGAATTTGGGGCATTCCTTGAGGAATCATGATCAACCCTTGATCAAATGATGGATGTTACTTCAAAATGTTGATGGTGACCAAAAATATTGAAGTTTAACTATATGTGGGCCACAGTTGACTTTTGACCTAGTATAATTGATTTTTAGGCCTCTGAGTAGTTGACTGAGCAAACTTCTTGTGCAAGGCTTGAAACTTGGCATGGGTGATCTTGAGAACATATTAGGGCAAAGGAAATCATTTAGGTACTTTGGAACTCAAACATCTTGATGAAAATGGAAACCCTGGTTTGAGGTTCATTGCCTTTAGGAGAGAATTTGTCTGGTTAATTCTTGGGCATCCTTGAGCAATTGAGGACCTCTAGGAGTATGTTTTGAGTAAAATGAGAGGATAAATTTTGGGGTACAACAATCACCCTCAAACAACATGTAGTACAAGTAAGAAATGGATAAGATAAACAGTGAGGGGATGCATTGTATGAAATTAGGGTTTCAAATATCACCAACGTCGTTCATCCATTTTGGTGGATTTGGTTTCTCAATCTATCAACACCCAAGTTCCAATGAGGTTGCGGAATTTTTCACCAAATGAAGTCTAAGTCAGAACCAAATAAAAAATAATAAAATAATATTTAATAAACAATATTTAAATGGTAAATAAAAAGGAAAATAAATGGTAAAATACACAAAGTACATTAAAATAAAAAATAGGAAATCAAAAAAAATAGTCAGAGGTCAAACATGATTCAATGATAATTGATAAAAAATTTCAAAATTTTTTGAATTAAAAACTATTTTTAGAAATAAAAGAAATAAGTAAAAAAACTAAAAAAATGGTAAAAAAATAGTAAAATCAGAAATAAAGATAAAACAAAGTCATCAAAAATTTCCAAAAGACCAAAGGACCTTTCCATAATTCTTTCAGAATTTTTAACAATCAGAAAATAATTTTAAATAATTAAAACAATCAAAAGAAAGTGAAAAATCATAAGAAATTTCAAATGTGAAAATAAAATTGTGAAAAAATAAAAATCAGAAAGATAATATTCTAAAATATTTTTGTGAATTTTTTCATAATTTTTGGACTATAAATGATTTTTGTTATGGATTTTTGAAGTTTAAAACAAATAAATATAAAAATCTGAAAATAAAAATAAAACCAAAAAAATGTGGACCACTGGATCATTGTCAAAACGTGTTAGTAAGCAGATCCAAGGGATCTGACACGCTGTGCATGATATGGTCACTATTGGAAATTACACCAAATCAATTTTTAAATCAGATTTTAATAAAATAAAATGAAAAAATGTGGTCCATTGGATGAAAGTCAAAATGCGTTAGTAAACAGATTCAAAGGACCTGGCGGGTTGTGCATATCATGGACCTTCAGCCAAAACACGCTGAATCAAAAAATAAGCAACCAATGAAAATAAAACAAATGTCCAACATTCATTGGTTGAAGAATGACATGTAGGCCATCTTCAACCTCAGTCACCCTGCGCGTGGGATTTTCTGAGATTCTTCAGACAGAAACGTTAGAAGCTCAGACTAATATCATTGGATTCACCTCTTCAAGACGATCGTAACCTCACCCTCGCGAAAAATTTATATAAATTGAGCAAATAGGAAAGTGCAAAAAACAAAAATAATATCGAGCACTTTAGGTTGAGATTTCTCACTCAATTCTCAATGATTTTAAAAATTGTAATAAGCACAAGGATCAGAAGGATGGGTAGAGTAGAATAGGCTTTTATTTGGAACAATTTGGTTCAGAAAACTACCTGAATGAGGCTCACGAAAATAGCTCTGAAAGTGAACTTCTATAACTCATAATATAGCTCAATTTGCTTGGTTTAAGTGTTGGAGAGTTTGTATGTTTATGGAGGATGATGAATATGTAAAGAAATTGTGAAGAGAGAGCTTGAAACTGTGAAATGAAATTTCAAATTTCTGGGTTGCGAATGAACATTGGCAGGGTGTATTTGGCTCTCAAATCTTGTGTAAATGAGTGCAATATGGTCATCTATTTATAGGGAAGTGAATGGAAATGAGAATTTGAAGAATTAGTGGAGTTTGGAGGGAAAACGTGTGACTTGCTTAGCATCAAAACTCACTCAAACTTTGTGTTTCAAGGCTCTAATCGATATTTGCAAGTTGGTTAAACATTTTTAGATAAAAAATGCGCGCTAATTTGGTATTTATAAACCACATTATGGATTTCAAATTCTGACTTTGGAGAAAACTTCAATTTCAAGGTACCAACTTTGAATCCATGGTGTTAATAGCTCAAGGGGTCTTAGGGCATAATTCTTGAAGCATTTGAAATATAAGGTCACAATATTTACAATGTGTAAAGAGAGAGATAAATTGGATGCTTGAGCTAGAAGTTGTGATGAGTCAAAGTTGAGAAAAAGATGCTGATTTTTTGTACTTAGAAAAATTCGAAGTTTTTCTCAAAAAATGTCCTATAATGTTTTGATTAAAACAAATGCCTTCCTCCAAAATATTTCATTGATAATTGATACTAGATTTAATTGGACTTCCCAAAGATAATTGTGAAACTTGAATCAATCAAAAATACCAAGTAATGAAAAAGTTATGGCCTTGTGAATTTGGTGAAAATCCATGAGGTGACCTATAATCTTTTGAGTTCTTAATGCATCTTCTGACCATTTTAAAGTCTTGAACATAAAAGAAGATTTAAATTTCACATCCTTAAGATCAATATGGAAAAATTAATAGGCTCAGGGAGATAAAAATTGACCAAGTTATGATCTTTTGAAGTCATATAAGGGATTCTGTTGGTCTATCTAGAGGACTTGTAATCTTTCTTCATCATTAGGAATCTTCCACACAAAATTTGCTTAAAACATTTGAAGTGATTGGTTTATAACCCTTTAAATATAATCATTTCTTTTGAATCACTCAAAAGTCTCAAAATATGAACAAGATATAGCCTTTAGAAATTCAAAACCCTAGTTCCTAAAGCACCAAAATGTCTTGGAAGTCCTTTTCAATTTTGACAATCCTTCTTGCACAATCACTTTTGCAATGTGAATAGAAGTTGTTGTGGATGATAATAAGAAACCATAGAAATAATAACCACTTCCAAATATTAAGTATTGATAGAGTTATTCACTTATGGTCAAGGAATCATGAACTTGTCCAATTAGGTCAAACCTCTTAAATCAACTCTTGCATCTTTTGACTTATTTTGACAAATTGAGGCATGATGAATCATAGTAGACCTTGTCATGATATTACTTTAAATCATTCTCAATTATTAAGCTTGAATCTCAATGAAGCTTTGTTGAAGAAGGCATGTAAATAAACTCATGAACCTATGAATCAACCTGATGAAATGTGTTATGCCCTCACCTATAGGATCATCATTTAGAGCAAACATTCATTGTATTAGTTAGTTAAAATTTAATCAATACAATACATGTATGATCACAATATACAAATCAAAGTGCTTGGTGATCCCTCATGAGCAAACCTAAAGATAAGGAGAAGAACCAAACCCTAGTGTGATCTTGATATGATTGAGTTGATATGAGATGATAGAGGAATCTTAGGGGAAATAATTGGAGTACAACACATAGTTGTGAAATTATCCATTGCTTCCCGAAGGGTAGTCATCTTTTTATGGAGCTTATAATTTTCTTACTCTAGTGTGATATCCATCTTTTTAGTGATTAACCAGAGTGTAGCTTGACTCTATTGGAAGGAAAAGGCACGAGTAAGACTCCTGAATGTGAAGACTGAATGGTGAATGATGCATGTTATGTTCATAAAAATGATTTATTTTTGTTAGCTTTTAAGGAACTCATTAATTGCAAACGTCACAAAGGAAACAATTTTTTTTTTTCAAAATAGCCGAAAGAAAAACCCTGATTTCATTAATCATAGAAGGATTAAATTCAAAGTAAAATTTCAAAAGATCCTAAAACATAAGAGGAAAATAGCTAGGTCTTTTGGGTCCTAAGGAGCCTCATCTAACGAAGAACCAAATCCTCCTTTTAACTTGAGCTTCCTGAGCTTCTCTTTATGTAAAGCTTCAATCTTGGTCTTCTCGGCCACTAACTGATCAACAACTTTCTTCCATACATCGGGAGAAGGAGTAAAATTTATCAAATCTTCTTATTTTATTTTCCTTTCCCTAAACTATTCCTTAAGCATCGTATCCATTCGACGAATCTTCTCATCCTGCTCAACAAGCCAGCTGTGATACGGTGGGAGAACTGACTTGGGTTTTGTGTTTGTTTTTGCAAATGTTTCGGTTTAGAAAGAGTCGCCACCGAATTTTTATTTTATCCTAAGGAAAGGTTAAAAAGCACAGGAAAAACCTTTGAGATGTTTTCTTGGGTTCGGGGAGTAGATTATAGAAAGGGAAGGTATTAACACCCTTTCTATCCATGGTTATCCATGGGCTCTTAGTTACTTGCTTAGATCACTTGCCTTCGCTTTTCAATTGTTTGAAATGGTGCTTTTGTGTGTGGTTTTGAAAATGTTTGGAAAAATATACCTTGTCTAGGCAACCATTGTAATAATTCTTTACTCGAATATTTTACAAAGGTGTTTGTATTTTTGAAAAGATGTTTCAATGTTTTTGAAAGTTTTCTTGAAAGTTGTGTTGTGGAGTGTGTTTTGAAAGTAGGAAAGGATTGTTTTGCAAGTTTGGTCAAGTAACCAAGAGCTATCTACCCTAAATTTCTCAAAGATGTTTCCTATGTTTTAACCCTTTTAACAATATTGTTCCACCATTGTATTTGGTGGACAATCTTGTGTTAGGATGTTAACGGGACGGGCGCGGGTCATCGTTTAGACCATGAATGCAATAGTGCCAAGTGTCTTTGGCAATTTTTACTTTAAGGGACTTGATCATTTTTTAGGCAACTTGAGAAAGCGTCTTCGAGGGACTATGATCATTTGATTTGTTTTTGTTTTGCCAAAGACACTCAATATGCAACATGGCCAATTTTTGAAGGCAACAAATGGAGTAACCTTAAGGGTGCAAGTGTGCATTGTGTTGTCCATTTTCATGCTTTTTGTCTTTGTATTAGTCAAGCTATTTATTTATTTGATTTGCATACAAACCCTAGGTCTATCATGGCATAATTTGAAAACTTTTAAATGCGGAAATTTAAAGTCCTAAATTATTACAACATGATTATAGGGATGGGGGTACAACGGTTTGAATGGGGGGATATTTGACAAGAAATTAAATCTAAACTATTACATCCATATCGAATATACAAATTATTTAATTGTACAATATAAAGTAAATACAATAAATATGCAAAATGTATTATGCACAAAAATCATTTTTTATGTATGTGAAAGTATTTTTCAATGTGAAATATAAACAAAAAATAAAAAAGGTCAAATTTTGAATATTTTTATGGTTTAGGGCAAAACCCTAGTTTTAGAATAAATGGTACTTATTTATTAATTGTATACAATATTCATATATTAATTTATACAAAAAAAATAACAAAAGAAGTATATTGTAAAAAAAGTAATTTTTTTTAGTGTCATATATTAATAAAAATATAAATGTATTATTTTTATATTTTTGCCCTAATTATCTAATAAAATATACAAGTATTTATATATTATATATTAAATATACTAAATATATACAAGAATAAAATATTAATTATTTACAAAAATGTATATTTTAGAAAATGTTTTCAAAATGTAAATAATAAATAATAACTAAAAAATATATATTTTTGTATTATTTTCTAGTGTTTTGAATAAAGAGAAAATATATTTATTTACATGTATATGCTAAATAAAACAAATAAATACTAAATAAATGCAAAAATGTATGGAAAAATATTTTTGATATTTTTGATATTTGAGCAAAAAATAATAAGTCAGAATCAAAAAGAAAAAATAAAAAATGATAAATATATCACACAATGGGCTAGGGGGGTGTAAATTGGAAAAAGGGGTGCAAAAAGCAGGACTGACTCAGGCCCAGCCCAAGACAGTCATCTTCAACCTCCAGCTTTGTTTGAACAAGCAAAAACGCGCGTTTCCTAACTCCTGATTCCTGGACTTTCATGCAAAACTCATAACACCAATAATGTAGAGCATCAAGAGACGAATTCAGACATATAAAATACTTGACCTAACTCTAAGAAACGAGGGAGAATTTCTTCATCCCCAATTTCTGACCTAATTTTTCTTCAATGTTCATGGCCAAAATTCTCACAGCATACTCAATATAAATGAAAAGTAAATACATGGATGGCTTCAGGGCTATGAGTAGAGCGTGTTTCATTCACAAACCTAAGCCTAACTCTTCCTAGATTGAGAGATAGAAGTTCATGATTTTACCTGTTTCAGCTTGACTTGAACAGAGCAATGTAGGTATCTTCAATGGAGTTTGAGCTTTGGTACAGCTTGCCTGAAGTCCAAGGATGCTTCTCCAACACCTAGCTTGCTTTTAATTACTCTGAATCGTGCTATGGAAGTTCACCTGCAAAACTGAAAACTGAAAATGGAAAGTGATGTTAGGGATGTTACAACTTGGGTTTAAGGCTTGGGATAGTTCTAATGGATGATATGGAATGTATTTGAACTGGTTTTAGCCAAAGTGCACGAGTGAAATAGATTGTGGAAGTCAAACTGCAACAAATGCCCTGTTTTGCAGAAAAACTGTGATCTTCTGTATGAGGAGGGATGAAGGGTGGTTTAGTAGTGCTTTAGGCTTGCTTGGATGTATGAAAGATGTTTGCAAAGTTTGTGTTTGGCTGTGTTGACAAGAATGAGAGATTGAGAGTTTTTGCAAGCTTTCTTTCTATGTAAGCAAGGATAGTGTAAGTGTGATATAGGCCTGTCCAATGCTCTCAAGCATGCTGCACACTTTGCTCTTGATCAGTGGGATTTTCCTACAAACTCTTGCCTCAAAGATCTGGCTTGTACTTCAAAGATCATGAACTTGACATAAAGCATTACTTTTCAAAAATGGCAAAGTTGCTTTTTCTACTTAAGGGATAATTCTTTGTGTAATGACTAAATGCATAAAACAATGCTTGAACACAATGTTTAGGCATTTAATTATGGAGTGCAAACTTGGTTTAGAGGCCTGCAAGCAAGTTCCAAGCATGCTGATTTGAAAATGAGACTTGTATGAACATGCATTTGGTTATGAACAAAAGTGAATTTTGCCGAACTTTGCAAATTCGATTCTCCCTAACCACAAGGGTGTTTGAGAAGTTCTTGAAAAATTTGGAAAGCTTGGAATGTGTACTACAATCCATCTTTGTAATGAAAATTGAAACTCCAAGTGGAAGCATGTGAAAAATGGCCAAGAAGTTGGACAAAAATCCTGCCTAGAATAGGTCAAAAATTTTCTAAGTTAAAAATGTTTTGCACCCTTGTTCTAAAAATTATAACTTGAGCTACAAGCTTCTTTTGAGGAAACTTTGTGAATAAAAGTTGTAGATTTTTCAATGTACTATAACTTTCATGTTTTGAGTTTTGTTTGAATCCATTTTTATCTTGATGAAAAAATGGGACAAAGTTAGGGAAAAATAAGGGAACTTCATAACTTGGAAAATTTCTAAGTTATGAAATTTCTTCATTTTAAACCCTAATTTGCAATTTTGGATTTCTTGATGAACAAGTTTCATAATTTGACATGTCTTGATGAAAAATGAATCTTGGCACTTGATTTTGACCAAAAAGTCAAAGTTTGACTTTTCAGTATACAGTCAAATCTTGATCAGTTGACTGGAAAATTCATCTGTCAATCCTGTGCATTTGAGATATTTTGAACTTGTTGAATGTGTCAAGACAATGCCATTGAGTCCTTAAGTCCATATATGAGCTTGGTTTGCCATTGGTTAGGTCAAACAGTCAAAAATTGCCTTTGTGCAGTCAAAACCCTAAAAATGACCATTTTGCCCTTTTGGTGATTTGATCAAATTTCTTGTGGGATTGTGATCCAAACTTGACCAAATGGTTCATATGAGTTCATTATGTTGATGTGGGTCAAATTTCATGAGGTTTGACTATCAATTGGCTGCAGTTGACTTTTTCCCCAATACAATTGATTTCTAGGTCAACTATCCAATTGACTGGGCAAAGATTGGAATCAAGGCTTGAAACTTGGTATGGATAAACTTGTGAGTCCAACATGAAGCATGAAAGTCACTTTGGGCATTTTAGTTCAAAACATCTTTGTGCAAACTCAAACCCTAATTTGGGTCAACAGTGCAAGGAGGAGTCTTGAGCAGAGCAAACCTTAACTTGATCTTGAGCTCCAATGGTCTTGTGGTGAGAAAATGTTGATGAAATGAGAGGGAAAATTTTGGGGTACAACAGTTGCCCCTGTTCAATCTGCTTGAACCTGAAGAGTTAGATTGGCAAGTTTGCCTTTCGCGTCTCGAAGGTAAAAGGAGATTGGACATTAGAGTGCCCATAAATTTGCACTCGTCAAGACATGGATGCAGGAATGGGCTTAAATATGCCATTTGGAGATGGGCTTAGAGATGCCATCTGGAGATGTGACAGAATCTTATCGGTGGATGGGCTTAAAGATGCCATCTGGAATGCTTGTTGAACTGTATGTCGTTGATGAGTGAGCGAGTATCAGAAAGGTATCCATGTTTGGAATATCTCTGAACTGGGGATCTTGAATAAGCAATGGATTGACATTCGTGTTTGGAGAATCCGTAAACTGTTTTCAAAAGTTGAGTCTGAACAAGCAATAGATTAACATTCGTGTTGGGAAGCATCGGTAAACTGTTTTCAGAAGTCTTGGATCTGAACAAGCGATAGGTTAACATCCGTGTTTGGAGAACCTGTAAACTGTTTTCAGAGGTTTTGAATCAGAACAAGCGATATGTTAACATCCGTGTCTAGAGAACCCGTAAACTGTTTTAAGAAGTCTTGAAGTTGAATAAGCAATAGATCAGCATCCATGTTGGGAAGCGTCCGTAAACTGTTTTCAAAAGTTTGAGTCTGAACAAACAATAGATTAACATCCGTGTTTGGAGAATCCGTAAACTGTTTTCAGAAGTTGAAGAATCTGAACAAGCGATAGGTTAACATCCGTGTCTGGAGAACCCGTAAACTATTTTCAGAAGTCTTGAAGTTGAATAAGCAATAGATCAGCATCCATGTTGGGAAGCGTCCGTAAACTGTTTTCAAAAGTTTGAGTCTGAACAAGCAATAGATTAACATCTGTGTTTGGAGAATCCGTAAACTGTTTTCAAAAGTTTGAGTCTGAACAAGCAATAGATTAACATCCGTGTTTGGAGAATCCGTAAACTGTTTTCAGAAGTTGAAGAATCTGAACAAGCGATAGGTTGACATCCGTGTCTAGAGAACCGGTAAACTATTTTTAGAAGTCTTAAAGTTGAATAAGCAATAGATCAGCATCCATGTAGGGAAGCGTCGGTAAACTGTTTTCAAAAGTTGAGTCTGAACAAGCGATAGATTAACATCCGTGTTTGGAGAATCCGTAAACTGTTTTCAGAAGTCGAAGCTTATTAATATTATCCTGAAAAGGGTAAAATATTTGCTGAAATACAAAGTTATGTTGCATGAAGTGTATGATGCAATATATGCTATATCAATGTTTATGATATGAATGTAATGAATGCGCATGTAAGCTGATGAGCTGTCTTGCTGAGGATAGGTGAATCCTGGATAGCCGGAGATAATAGAATCTTGACTGCTGCCAGGGAAAGTGAATCCTTGACTGCTGCAGGGGATTGCAAGAATTTTTTGGTTGTTAAAGATGAGACATCCTTGTTGACTGCTGACTGCTCAGGTACAAGATCTTCAATTGTTGAGGGATCTTAGGACCACTGCTGGGGATTGGAACTCCTTGGTGACTTGTAGGGAATGAGAATTCTGATGATCTCTACTGGGGATTCCAGAACCTGGTAGGCTTAAGCTGGAGAAGTAAAATTGAGAATCTTCAATCTGACGGGAAGTATCTCTGTGGGGAGAAGGTTCACTAGTCTGGTTCCGCTGGGGATTGATAGTTGGAAGTTTTAGCTCCGCTGGGGATTAACAGTTTTGACTTCACTGGGGATAAGATTTTCAGATTTCAGGGCTCCACTGGGGATACTTAACTCTGAGGGGAATTAAGTTCTGGAAGGCTCTCTGGCTGGGGAAATCAACTTTGAGAAAGCTTCTGTTCTGCTGAAGATCCTGAAGTTTAACTCTGTTTGGGGAATTAAGCTCTGGATTTTAACCTTGTTGAGGAATTTGGAGTTTAGAACCGCCGGGGATTCCTTCTGAAAGGGCATCAAGATATCTATATGTACCTTCAACCTATCAGTAATCATCTTTTCTTAGTTTGTAAGAAAATGATTATGTTCAAATGCATATGCCTATTTAACAAAACATTGGACGTTTCTCAAATAAAACATAAGTGCAAAAGAGAAAAAAGAAGACAAAACAAATTTCTGTATTTGGAAAAGTATTTGTATTAACTTTTTATGAGTATCTTCGTACAAAGGAGACAGACATCCTAGTAAGAGGATGTTGTCGTAAAAATTGAAAAATTTATACAAAAGAAAGATGGCTATGTGAAACAATTCCATGGGATCCCCATTCTGCTATAGCCTTCACAACTCTGAATATCTTGTCCATTCAATGCTTCGTCCGCCGATGATTGGATTGATCAGAAACTCGGAGCTTGATGATGAAGAGATTGTTCTTTAAAGTGATCCGACGAGACATAGTCATACGCTTTAATTCCCTAACTTTTGCCTGGACCGCCCTCTCGGGTTTTCGATCCACCGGGAAACCCCTTTTTGCCCAAGCCGCCCTTTCGGGTTTTCGACTTGCCGGGTGTACAAATTTTTTGTTTTATCCCTAATTTTTGCCTGAACCTCCCTTTCGGGTTTTCAGTTCACCGGGATGCCCATTTTTGCCCAAGTCGCCCTTTCGGGTTTTCAACTTGTCGGATTTGTTTCATGCGTAGTATTTTTTGACTATGTCTGCGTTCGCAGGGTGTGGCAAATCGTCGCCGTCCATGGTGGTCAGAATCATTGCACCACCAGAAAATATGCTCTTGATCACAAATGGTCCTTCGTAAGTAGGAGTCCATTTGCCCCTAGTATCACTTTGCGGCAAGATAATCCGCTTGATTACGAGATCTCCGACTTGATATACTTGACGTCTGACTTTCTTGTTGAAAGCCTTGATCATCCGTTTTTGGTACGTCTGACCATGGCAAACAGTAGTGAGTCGCTTCTCGTCGATCAAATTGAGTTGATCAAGTCGGGTCTGAATCCAATCGTCTTCACTCAAACCAGAATCCTTCATAATCCTTAAAGAAGGAATCTGAACTTCCATGGGCAGGACAACTTCCATGCCATATACCAAAGAAAATGGGGTTGCCCCTGTTGAAGTACGTGTCGTGGTACGGTATCCATGCAGAGCAAACAGTAGCATCTCATGCCAGTCCTTGTAGGTAACTGTCATTTTCTGAATGATCTTCTTAATGTTTTTTTTCGCAGCTTCAACAACACCGTTCATCTTCGGCCGATAGGGAGATGAATTGTGATGATAAATCTTGAACTGTTCGCATAGAGCGGTGATCATAGTATTATTCAGATTTGTACCATTGTCTGTGATGATCCTGTCGGGGACACCATACCGGCATATGAGGTTCTGCTTGATGAAGCGGGCAACCACATTCTTTGTAACAGAGGTGAAGGAAGCTGCTTCGACCCATTTGGTAAAATAGTCAATGGCGACCAGGATGAAGCGATGTCCATTGGACGATGTGGACTTGATCTCTCCAATCATGTCAATGCCCTACATTGCAAATGGCCAAGGAACCGTTAAAACATTGAGAGGAACAGGAGGAATATGAATCTTGTCAGCGTAGACTTGACATTTGTGGCAAGTACGGGAATGTTGATGGCAATCAGCTTCCATGGTAGACCAGTAATAGCCTGCCCTTAGAATCTTCTTAGCCATCGTATGTCCGCTCAAGTGGGTGCCAAATGTGTCGCTGTGTATCTCAGTCATGATCAACTCTGCTTCAGCTTTGTCTACACATCAGAGTAAAACACAATCATGGCTGCGCTTATAGAGGATGTCGTTGCTCAGGAAGAACTTTGGCAGCAAATTTCCTTAGGAACTTTTTGTCATTTACGGAAGCTCCTTCGGGATATTCTCTAGTCTGGAGATACCTTTTGATTTCGTGAAACCAGGGTTGTTCCACTACTTCTTCGGTATTAATCTCATGACAATGTGCAGGTTCATCCATTCGCTCGATGGTGATTTGGGGAGCCTCATTATCCCAGTTAAGTTTAAACATGGAAGACATTGTAGCCAGAGCATCTGCTAGCTGATTCTCTTCTCGCGGGAAATGCTCGAAGGTGATTTTCTCGAAATGAGGCAACAATGTCAGGACATGTTCTTTGTATGGGATAAGGTTAGGATGTTTGGTATCCCACTCTCCTTTGATTTGACTGATAACCAAAGCTGAGTCCCCAAATATGATCAAAGATTTGATCCCCAAGTCTATAGTAGCCTTGAGACCAAAGATGCAAGCTTCATACTCGGCCATGTTATTGGTACAACTAAAGCAAAGTCGGGCCGTGAAAGGTGTATGGCAACCTTCCGGGGAAATGAGTACCGCACCGATATCGTTTCCAAGTGCATTTGAAGCACCATCAAAGTACAGGATCCATCGGGATCCATTTTCAGGTCCGTCATACGGTCCGTTACCTTCAATGTTGTCCAAAGTCATGATGTCTTCGTCCGGGAAGTCGAATCTCATGGATTGATAATCTTTGATAGCTTGATGAGCTAGATGGTCAGCTAGTACACTCCCTTTTATATCTTTTTGGGTAGTGTACTGGATGTCATACTCAGTCAGGATCATTTTCCATCTAGCGATTCTTCCAGATAAAGTAGGTTTCTCGAAGATATACTTGATAGGATCCATTTTGGAAATCAACAAAGTGGTATGAGTCAACATATACTGTCTTAGTCGGCGAGCAGCCCATACCAAAGCGCAACAAGTTTTCTCGAGCAGTGAGTAGCGAGTCTCACAGTCGGTAAACTTTTTGCTAAGCTAATAAATGGCATGCTCTTTTCAACCAGACTCGTCATGTTGACCCAGTACGCACCCCATTGAGTTGTCAAAAATAGTCAGATACATGATCAGCGACCTTCCTTCGACGGGTGGCATCAGAATAGGAGGTTCTAGAAAATAATCCTTGATTTTATCAAAAGAAGCTGGCAGTCGTCGTTCCACTCGACTACCTGATCTTTCTTCAATAGTTTGAAAATTGGCTCACAGGTAGACGTCAGATGAGAGATGAATCTGGAAATATAGTTCAAGCGCCCCAAGAACACTCTAACCTCCTTTTCAGTACGGGGGGCAGGAAATTCTTGTATAGCCTTTACTTTTGCTGGATCGACCTCAATGCCTTTGTTGCTGACAATAAATCCTAGAAGTTTACCAGACCTAACTCCAAAAGTGCACTTACTTTGATTCAGCCTGAGTTTGTACTCCTTCAACCTGGAAAACAACTTTTACAGATGTTCAAGGTGTTCCTCCTCTGTTTGTGATCAAGCTATCATGTCGTCTACGTAAACTTCGATCTCATGATGTATCATATCATGAAACAAAGCCACCATGGCGCGCTGATAAGTTGCCCCTGCGTTCTTTAGTCCAAACGGCATCACCTTGTAGCAGAAAGTACCCCATTGTGTAACAAAGGTTGTTTTCTCCATGTCCTCGGGGGCCATTTTAATCTGGTTGTAGCCCGAGAATCCATCCATGAAGGAAAATACCTTATGCTGAGCTGTGTTGTCAATCAAGATGTCGATATGTGGCAGTGGAAAATCATCTTTAGGGCTGGCCCTATTCAAATCCCGGTAGTCCACACACATTCTGACCTTTCTGTCTTTTTTAGGTACTGGCACAATGTTAGCAACCCATTGTGGATAGGATGTAACAGCCAGAAAGCCAGCGTTGAATTGCTTCATTACTTCAGCTTTAATCTTCTCAGACATGTCGGGCCTCATTCGACGGACTTTTTGCTTGATCGGTGGACAGTCCTCTCTTGTAGGGAGACGGTGAACCACGATGTCTGTGTCTAACCCCGGCATGTCTTCATAAGACCAGGCGAAGATTTCCACGTATTTAATTAACAACTGTATTAAGCTCCTTGACACTTGGTTCCAGATTGGCACCCACTTGTACTTCTTTCCTGTCTTCCTCTGTTCCTAAGTTGACTGTTTCCAACAAATCTTCATGAGGCAAGATGGCCCTCTCTTCTTGTTGTAGAAGTCTGGCTATCTCTCCTGGTACTTCACAATCTTCGTCATCTTCGTATTCAGTCTGGTTGACCAAATCTTCAGAGTTATTGAAGGATACAGCAGAATAGTCACCCATAGAATCCAGAGTGGATGGGTACCTGCATTTGTGAGTATGGGTGTGTGTAAGGGATAACCATCCTTAAACAAACAAAAATGCAAAAGGAAAGAAAATGAACACAGCAGTTTATAAATGAAAAACGTCCAATGATTCATTAAACATGGCATATGAATATGAAGAGAATCAAAACCCTTACAAATGGACCTACATGCCCCGGGCAAGGCATGAGGTGAAAAGTAGTGTGCAGATTGTTTTAGTAATTATTACAGACCAACAGGAAATGTTCGAAAGATAAATTACTGATCGATGAAAGTAATGGGAACGAAGTCTTTCGCCTCCCAGTTGTGTAGTCCCCCTCCGATGGTTGGGAAGATCCAATCTTCAATGTTGGCCTCTTCGTCTTCATCTTCCAAAGCATTGATTCCATGAAGATAAATCTTGATGGGTGTCTTTTCAATTTTTGAGCGACGCATAGCTTTCTGCCCCGCAGTGGTAAATCCCAACCCAAACTTGTCTGTTTTGTGAGGAATATCAGGCAACTGTCCCCATGTTGAGCTCTTCCCCTCCTTCATTGCAGCCTTTGCGTCTTTCATAAATTCCATCCTGGCCACCTGCTTGGGTACCTCAGCTGCTGCCTTTGCTACTGCAACCTCGGGAGCAATTTCCTCGAAGTGTTGGAACGGTGTTTCGATGAATTCTCCCTCCACTTCCACATACCTAAAGGAGTTCAAATGACTGATCATGTACTCCTCTTCACCGTGTACGGTTATGATCTTACCCTTGACAGGGTATTTCAGCATCTGATGTAGGGAGGAAGTGACTGTGCCAGCATTATGTATCCATGGTCTCCCTAGCAAGCAAGAGTACGACGGACGAATGTCCATCACATAGAAAGTTGAGTGGAATACTTCAGTGCCCACCTTGATGGGAATGTCGACCTCCCCATGCACCATTCTTTTAGACCCGTCAAAGGCCCTGACAATGATATTACTTGGTTTCAGCTCCAAGCCTTCACAATCCAACCGGTCGAGAGCCTTCTTAGGCAACACATTTAGGGAAGAACTAGTGTCGACCAAGACATGGGCGAGAGTAGTTCCTCGGCATTCAACTGACACATGCAATGCGTCATTGTGCTTTCTTCCTTTTGGAGTCAGGTCAACATCAGAGAAACCCAGGCCGTTGTCAGCAGTAAGGCTGGCTATACAATCCTGGAATTGATCGGCTGAGGTTTCCTGGGGAACATGGGCTGTCTTCAGAAATCTTATCAATGCTTTGGCATGAGCCTCCGAACAAAGCAACAATGCTAACATGGAGATCTTCGAGGGGGTTTTCCCCAGTTGCTCTACCACATCATAATCACTCTTCTTAATTATTTTCAGAATCTCCTCCATTTCTTTCTTAGAGGTTTCGGGGATGACCAAGGGTTGAGCCCTCGTCCTGACGAGCTCTTCTTGAATCCCTTTCCCCTTATAAGTAGAAGTAGGAGGGACAACCACAGGAGTAACAGCTTCTTCAATCAACAGAGTGTTTGCAGAAAGTTTTATCGGTGTAGGAGTAACCTTGGTAGCAGCTGAGGGTCCAAAGATTGCCTTTGGGGGGGAAATCTTTGGAGAGAAAATTCTCCCACTTCGGGTAATCTTTCTCGTACTGGCAATGTTTCCAATGTCGGTAGTTTCTTCGTCAGAGATGTCTTCAGTTATATCAACTTGTTTAACACCGTGGTAGTAGATTTCTCCACCATAATTCCACGGTATCGATTTGTCAGATTTATAGTGGAGAGGCCCAAGCATGGTTATTTTCAGAGGAACAATCTTCGTAGCGGATGTAATCTTAACAGGCTTTTTAGGGACCTTAGAAAGATTGGTGGAAATGGTGATTATTGAAACATCTTTGATAGGGGTTGGAGTAGCATGAATCTTTTCGAAAAGAATTTGTTGGCTGTCCATTAGGCCTTGGATGCCTATCTTCAGCAATGGACAGTCGATTGGTAGGGAGGAACAAAAGTAGCAGTCTTCTTTACATCCTGGGAAAATCCCAACTTTCAACAGATTCAACTTGATTGTTAGTAGTGAAGTTACCAGATCATCAACAGCAGCAACATACAAATCCTCTTCAATAGCATGGACATTGCGACCATGCTTTGGCATCGGAGCAGATATTACATTCGGCTTCTCTGGAGCGTCGAACTCAACCTCTTTTGCAACTATTAAGTCTTGAATTTTATGCTTAAGTGCCCAGCAATCGTTGGTGTCATGCCCGATGCTGTCAGAATGATAGGCACATTTAGCATTGGGATGATAATGCGGGGAAGTTGTATTCACATTTTTTGGTGCCTCTTTGATATTGGCGAGATTCAGCTTCAACAAATGGGGAAGAACTTGTGCGGGCGTCATATTGATGCGGGTGAACTGCCGTTGTGGCCGTTCTCCCCATTGCTGTTTAGGTCTGGACTGATTGTTACGAGGCTGATCATTTGATGAATTTTGAATCATCACAGCCCCCATAGTTGGCCGGTGCTCAGTTCTTCCCGATCCTTTTTTAGAGTACACAACAGCTTCTTCCTTCTTGGACGGAAATGATTTCTTAACAGTTGCGGAGGCAGAGGCATCCCTTTGAATCTTCCCACTCTTAATACCACCTTCCACCCATTCGCCAGTCAGAATCAATTCAGTAAACCCTGCGGAAGAGCTCCCGGTCAAATGGTTGAAGAATGGGCCAGATAGGGTCCCCAAGAACATATCAACTAGTTCCCTATCTGAAAGAGGTGGCTGCACTCTTCTGGCCAAGTCGCGACATTTTTGGGCGTATTATTTGAATCCCTCATTTGAGGCCATCCCCATACTCTGTAGCTGAGTACGGGTTGGTGCCAAGTCAGTGTTATATTGATATTGGCGATAAAAGGCAGCTGCCAAGTCTTCCCAGTTATACACCTCTGACCTCTCAAGCTGGTAAAACCAGTCTAGCTGTGTACCAGACAGGCTATCCTGGAAGAAGTGTACCCAAAGATTTCTGTCGGATGTATGAGGTTGAATTCTTCTGACATATGACCTCAGGTGCATCTTCGGGAAAGACAGCCCGTCATATTTTGCAAAAATTGGCACTTTAAACTTTGGAGGGATCACAATCCCAGCAATCAATCCCAATTCTTCAAAATCTAACCCGGGAACCCTTTGCAGCTCCAT
This sequence comes from Vicia faba, assembly GCA_948472305.1. Classification (NCBI taxonomy): domain Eukaryota; kingdom Viridiplantae; phylum Streptophyta; class Magnoliopsida; order Fabales; family Fabaceae; genus Vicia; species Vicia faba. The sequence continues at coordinate 408,697,262 of OX451735.1, forward strand.
AGCTGCCAGTCTATCCTCCAGGTTTTTGTATTTGTCGTCCACTGGCGGGTATTGCTGCTTTGAGTAGTCTTCATCTTCCTCAACCTCTTCCTCTTCAGCCTCGGACTCAGAAGGTAATGCAGCCCATTTTCCCTTACCGGTCCCGTCATCAGATGTGGAGGGGAATTCAAGAACTCTCCTAGCTTCATTCTCAAACCTTCTTCCCAGTGTAGCTACCCCAACTCTTTTCTTCTTCTTTTTTCCTTTTTCTTGCTCTTTGTTCCCTAACAGTGCTTTAAGATCCTCCTGACCCTTTTCCAAGGTCATTAGGAGCTGTTGAAACTGCGAGTTTTGTGCCTGCAGATCTTTGACCGTCTGTTCGAGATCCATCTTACTGAAATAAACAACAGAAAGATAAGGAAACCTGGTGTGGAGACTTGTTTATGTATATGATGAATGATATGTTTATTCATGCAATGCATTCAAGGATTTAGGAATTCAAAATTTGTTGCAAACAAAAAAAACACATGTCATATTAATAAGAAGAAATTTGTCAGTACATAAATGCCCCATGAGCCAAATATTACAAAAACTTCTTAAGGTAAAAAGACGTTGCGCATCCTCTTTGGTGCGATGTAAGTGTTGAGGGTCTCCTCCTAGTGAAGTCTGCGGGTAAGCTCCAAAACCTTCTTCTCACTGGCATAGAAGCTGGCTTCAAAAGTATCCCTTTCTTCCTTGAGTTGGATCCAACTCTTCTGCATTTCCTCCCATGATGTTGGCATGTCAGGATGTAGGATGATGTATGGAACCTCTCCTTCCTTAACAGGCTCTTTAATCAAAGGGAGAATATGAGGGTAAGGCATCATAAGACTCTGGGCTCGGGTTCGTACCCACTTGAGGTAAGGCTCAAGAGGGATGGAGTTCTTGTGCCCCAGTGTCTTGCTATCTACCTTGTTAGGCATCCTCCAAGCTCTGATGAATCTTTGGCGAAGTCCTTGCGCATCGTTGTCGAAGTCAAAAACTAGGTCAGGAATCAGCATGTCATGAGGGCCATCCCTCCGTGCATATCCAAATTGTCTCAAAGCTAGACAAGGGTTATAGGTAATGCCCCCTCTAATGCCAAGTAATGGAACATTAGGGAACTCACCACAACAATCGACGATGATGGCATTTTCTCTGGACCGAGAACACCAGTGTACATCAGAATGTGTGAGGGTCATCAATCGTTGTGACCACCTTAAGCCTTGTTCATTCTTCAAAACAAATTGTGGAAGGTGAGAAATAAACCACCTTGCAAGGAGAGGGGTACAACACATGAGAACACCTCTCTTCATCATTGTTCGTGTGTAAAATGAGTGGAGGATATCCCTAAGCAATGTAGGTATGGGATTCCTGGATAGGAAAATCTTGACAGCATTGACATCTATAAGTTGGTCAGGATTTGGGAACAAGACCAACCCATAAATGAGGAGTGCCACAATCTCTTCAAAGGCTTGCAGATCCAAAGAATTCCAACACTCTTGTGCCTTCTCAAACAAGAATTTTGCCAAGAAGCCTTTGACACCACTTCTAGTCTCCCAATGTCCCTTGATGTCAGATGGTTGCAAGTGTAGTGCTTGAGCAACATCTTCAGGCTTTGGTTCTTTTTCCGTACCGTTGTAGGGTAGTTGATTAAGAATAGGAATTCTCATGAGTTGAGAAAATTCCTCCAAAGTAGGCACCAATTGGTAGTCGGGGAATGTGAAACAGTGGTGAAGGGGGTCAAAGAATTGGAACAACACTTTCACCATGTCTTCTTCAATGTTGGTGTTGACTAGGCTGAGCAGTCTACCATGTCTTTCACTGAAGAGAGAGCTTTCTGGAATCCTGGAAGTAAGCTCCTTGAGTTGAGGAGGGATTCTCACAAGGTTGACTTGGATAGTTTTCCTGCGAAGAGTTTCCATGACCTACAAAACAAGAACAAAGATGAAAATCCAAACCCTTGAAATGGTTAGTGGATGCATATGATGCTTTATGATGTTCATAATGTATACACAAACATATGTACAAGTAAGTCACACCAAACCCTAGTTTCAGGCTTGTATGGGGTTTCATAGGTAAGTACCCTCTTGAGTGTAGTTGGCTTAAAAACATGTCCTATAAATAGTAACCGGGTTCTAAGGATCTCAATATCATTGGATTGCTTTCCATGTTCATTGTTTTGGTTTAGCCACTTAACTAGCGACCAAAATATTCCAAGAAAGCAACCCTCAATGAGTGTTGTATCGAGGATCTACCAACTTCGGACTGCACCAAAGCCGGTCATCTCACTACCCCTAATAAAAGCCAAGATAGTCAAGTAAGGTTATAGGTCATTAGTGCTTAGTGACATCACTCAGCGGCCCCGTACTCTCCTTGATTGAACTCAAGGGTTACCGGTACTCACAAATATGTCGCACTAATATAGTTATTGCTTCGACCGTGTCGGTATACCCCGCACAGTTTCCACAATGTATTGCTATCTATGAATGTTTCCCAAATCCGGGTGTAGGATTTCAAGCCCAAACAAGAGAACCAAAATGTAAAGCAATCAAAGCAAACAATTAGTCATGCAAAAAGGGTGATCTAGGCCCTAAGGTTACTCCACTTTTAATTTTTTTTCCAACAGAGTCGCCAGTTCTGTGATACGGTGGGAGAACTGACTTGGGTTTTGCGTTTGTTTTCGCAAATGTTTCGGTTTAGCAAGAGTCTCCACCGACTTTTTATTTTATCCTAAGGAAAGGTTAAAAAGCACAGGAAAAACCTTTGAGATGTTTTATGGGGTTCGGGGAGTAGATTATAGAAAGGGAAGGTATTAGCACACTTTCTATCCATGGTTATCCATGGGCTCTTAGTTACTTGCTTAGATCACTTGCCTTCGCTTTTCAATTGTTTGAAATGGTGCTTTGTGTGTGTGGTTTTGAAAAAGATAACTTGTCTAGGCAACCATTGTAATAATTCTTTACTCGAATGTTTTACAAAGGTGTTTGTCTTTTTGAAAAGATGTTTCAATGTTTTTGAAAGTTGTCTTGAAAGTTGTGTTGTGGAGTGTGTTTTGAAAGTAGGCAAGGATTGTTTTGCAAGTTTGGTCAAGTAACCAAGAGCTATCTACCCTAAATTTCTCAAAGATCTTTCCTATGTTTTAACCCTTTTAACAATATTTTTTCACCATTGTATTTGGTGGACAATCTTGTGTTAGGATGTTAACGGGACGGGTGCAGGTCATCGTTTAGACCATGAATGCAATAGTGTCAAGTGTCTTTGGCAATTTTTCCTTTAAGGGACTTGATCATTTTTTAGGCTACTTGAGAAAGCGTCATCGAGGGACTATGATCATTTGATTTGTTTTTGTTTTGCCAAAGACACTCAACATGCAACATGGCCCATTTTTTAAGGCAACAAGTGGAGTAACCTTAAGGGTGCAAGTGTGCATTGTGTTGTCCATTTTCATGCTTTTTGTCTTTGTATTAGTCAAGCTATTTGTTTATTTGATTTGCATACAAACCCTAGGTCTATCATGGCATAATTTGAAAACTTTTAAATGCGAAAATTTAAAGTCCTAAATTATTACAACATGATTATAGGGATGGGGGTACAAAGGTTTGAATGGGGGGATATTTGACAAGAAATTAAATCTAAACTATTACATCCATATCGAATATACAAATTATTTAATTGTACAATATAAAGTAAATACAATAAATATGCAAAATGTATTATGCACAAAAATGATTTTTTATGTATGTGAAAGTATTTTTCAATGTGAAATATAAACAAAAAATAAAAAGGTCAAATTTTGAATATTTTTATGGTTTAGGGCAAAACCCTAGTTTTAGAATAAATGGTACTTATTTATTAATTGTATACAATATTCATATATTAATTTATACAAAAAAAATAAAAAAAGAAGTATATTGTAAAAAAAGTATTTTTTTTAGTGTCATATATTAATAAAAATATAAATGTATTATTTTTATATTTTTGCCCTAATTATCTAATAAAATATACAAGTATTTATATATTATATATTAAATATACTAAATATATACAAGAATAAAATATTAATTATTTACAAAAATGTATATTTTAGAAAATGTTTTCAAAATGTAAATAATAAATAATAACTAAAAAATATATATTTTTGTATTATTTTCTAGTGTTTTGAATAAAGAGAAAATATATTTATTTACATGTATATGCTAAATAAAACAAATAAATACTAAATAAATGCAAAAATGTATGGAAAAGTATTTTTGATATTTTTTATATTTGAGCAAAAAATAATAAGTCAGAATCAAAAAGAAAAAATAAAAAATGATAAATATATCACACAATGGGCCAGGGGGGTGTAAATTGGAAAAGGGGGTGCAAAAAGCAAGACTGACTCAGGCCCAGCCCAAGACAGTCATCTTCAACCTCCAGCTTTGTTTGAACAAGCAAAAACGCGCGTTTCCTAACTCCTGATTCCTGGACTTTCATGCAAAACTCATAACACCAATAATATAGAGCATCAAGAGACGAATTCAGACATATAAAATACTTGACCTAACTCTAAGAAACGAGGGAGAATTTCTTCATCCCCAATTTCTGACCTAATTTTTCTTCAATGTTCATGGCCAAAATTCTCACAGCATACTCAATATAAATGAAAAGTAAATACATGGATGGCTTCAGGGCTATGAGTAAAGCATGTTTCATTCACAAACCTAAGCCTAACTCTTCCTAGATTGAGAGATAGAAGTTCATGATTTTACCTGTTTCAGCTTGACTTGAACAGAGCAATGTAGGTATCTTCAATGGAGTTTGAGCTTTGGTACAACTTGCCTGAAGTCCAAGGATGCTTCTCCAACACCTAACTTGCTTTGAATCACTCTGAATCGTGCTATGGAAGTCCACCTGCAAAACTGAAAATGACATGTGATGTTAGGGATGTTACAGCTTGGGTTTAAGGATTGGGATAGTTCTAATGGATGATATGGAATGTATTTGAACTGGTTTTAGCCAAAGTGCACGAGTGAAATGGATTGTGGAAGTCAAACTGCAATAGATGCCCTGTTTTGCAGAAAAACTGTGATCTTCTGTATGAGGAGAGATGAAGGGTGGTTTAGTCGTGCTTTAGGCTTGCTTGGATGTATGAAAGATGTTTGCAAAGTTTGTGTTTGGCTGTTTTGACAGGAATGAGGGATTGAGAGTTTTTGCAAGCTTTCTTTCTATGTAAGCAAGGAATAGTGTAAGTGTGATATAGGCCTGTCCAATGCTCTCAAGCATGTTGCACACTTTGCTCTTGATCAATGGGATTTGCCTACAAACTCTTGCCTCAAAGATCTGGCTTGTACTTCAAAGATCATGAACTTGACATAAAGCATTACTTTTCAAAAATGGCAACGTTGCTTTTTCTACTTAAGGGATAATTCTTTGTGTAATGACTAAATGAATAAAACAATGCTTTAACACAATGGTTAGGCATTTAATTATGGAGTGCAAACTTGGTTTAGAGGCCTGAAAGCAAGTTCCAAGCATGCTGATTTGAAAATGAGACTTGTATGAACATGCATTTGGTTATGAACAAAAGTGAATTTTGCCCAACTTTGCAAATTCGATTCTCCCTAACCACAAGGGTGTTTGAGAAGTTCTTGGACAATTTGGAAAGCTTGGAATGTGTACTACAATCCATATTTGTAATGAAAATTGATACTCCAAGTGGAAAATGTTTTGCACCCTTGTTCCAAAAATCATAACTTGAGCTACAAGCTTCTTTTGAGGAAACTTTGTGAATAAAAGTTGTAGATTTTTCAATGGAATACAACTTTCATGTTTTGAGTTTTGTTTGAATCCATTTGTATCTTGATGAAAAAATGGGACAAAGTTAGGGAAAAATAAGGGAATTTCATAACTTAGAATATTTCTAAGTTATGAAATTTCTTCATTTTAAACCCTAATTTGCAATTTTGACATGTCTTGATGAAAAATGAATCTTGGCACTTGATTTTGACCAAAAAGTCAAAGTTTGACTTTTCAGTATACAGTCAAATCTTGATCAGTTGACTGGAAAATTCATCTGTCAATCCTATGCATTTGAGATCCTTTGAACTTTTTGAATGTGTCAAGACAATGCCATTTAGTCCTTAAGTCCATATATGAGCTTGGTTTGCCATTGGTTAGGTCAAAAAGTCAAAAATTGCCTTTGTGCAGTCAAAACCCTAAAAATGACCATTTTGCCCTTTTGGTGATCTGATCAAATTTCTTATGGGATTGTGATCCAAACTTGACCAAATGGTTCATATGAGTTCATTATGTTGATGTGGGTCAAATTTCATGAGCTTTGACTATCAATTGGCCACAATTGACTTTTTCCCCAATACAGCTGATTTCTAGGTCAATTGTCCAATTGACTGGGCAAAGATTGGAATCAAGGCTTGAAACTTGGTATGGATAAACTTGTGAGTCCAACATGAAGCATGAAAGTCACTTTGGGAATTTTAGGTCAAAACATCTTTGTGCAAACTCAAACCCTAATTTGGGTCAACAGTGCAAGGAGGAGTCTTGAGCAGAGCAAACCCTAACTTGATCTTGAGCTCCAAGGGTCTTGTGGTGAGAAAATGTTGATGAAATGAGAGGGAAATTTTTGGGGTACAACACCAGCCATATTGAAGAGAAAGTACATCTTCCTTATCATTCAATTGTCTATTCAAATCCCTTTTTTCATACTCAGAGATATGATATTTTTCTTCCCAGGTATCTCTCTCCAACTTTATCCTATCCAAAATTTCCAGATACTCTTCCATGTTCTCAATGGGGATGGTGGAAGATAAAGGTCTGACTGTTGGAATGAACCCACTGAATAAATGTCTAGAAGGAAATGCAGTGTTTTTTACCCAAACAATCCTTACCCTTCCTATGAATCTTGCGCAAAGCATCCAAAATACCCTCCTTCAAATCTAGGTTATCCTCCGTATCAAGGTAAAAGAAACCTTATAATAGAATATTATCGGGTTTGTCCTTCATAGGGCATCTAAATTGGCACCTTACGAGAATTGGGTTGTAGCTGATTCCTCTTTTTATATCAAGAAGAGGTACATTAGGAAAACCCCTACAACTTTCAATGATCACCGTAATGTCATAAGATTGAATATACCAAGTTAAATCTACCTGAGTAATGGACATGAGCCTCAGGACAACCTAAGCTTGTTTGGATTGTATTTGAAGAGGTGGGACTGTGGCAAGTGCGAAATAAACCACTTGTACAGAAAAGATGGACAACATGTGATGGTTACATATCCTTTTTTATTCCTATGATGAATAAAGTGGTAGGCATCTCCAAGCAAAGTAGGCATCGGGTTACCGATCAAAAATATCTGAATAGTAATAACATCAACAAAATGGTCAATGTTTGGGAAGAGCACTAAACCATAAATGATTAAGGTTAGAATTTCCTCAAAAGCATCCCTACTATTTTCTTTGACTAAGACAATAGCTTTCTCCATCAAGAACTTGGAAGTCAACCCTTGGAAATATTTTCTGAAAGTAAGGTTTGATTTCACCTTAGATGCTTCTAAATCAAGGGCTTTAGAAATAACATGGGGCTCGTGGGCCTCCTCAAAACCACTGAAAGGAAAAACATCTGATACTGGAAACCCAATACAAAAAGAGTACTCTTCCAAGTTAGGAACTAGCTGATAATCGGGAACATAAAGCAATGGTAAAAGGGGTCATAGAACTGAACAAGAATTTCAAGAATTTCATCTAGCACCTTAACCTGGAGAATAATCTAAAGCCTCTCATAACATTTTCTGAAATCTTCATGATTAGATACCAAAGACCCTAGCTTCCTCAACTCTTGCAACACAGGCCTTTTGAAATTGTACTTCTTAGTGTTCCTCTTTCCAATACCCATGATTAAAAAACCTATTACGTTTTCAATGAGAATTTATTAGTTCCTTGAAAACCAATTTTAGAAGAGTTTTATAAATGCATGAATCCATGGTTATGCAATAATTACAAACATGGTTTTAAGGGTTTAACATCACGAGCATGGATTCACGGGTAAGAACCAACCACAAGGTATGTACTAAGGGTTTTATCACCTATAGAAAAAGGTTCTAAAAGTTCTCAGAGTCGTGATTCATCGTTCGGATATTACAGATTTACACAACTACTTATGAGTACCAATAATATTCTCAAGAAAAACTCGTCTGAGCGTAGTATTGCGTAACGAATAATTCAATACTACTTTTGAATTGTCACCGCACTATATCCTAAAGGCCAAGATGGGTTAATAAGTTATGTGGTCCTCAACTTCATGGGCTCTCAGGTTAAAAGTAATAATGCTTCAACAAATGTCATGTTTAGCATTATCACCCCAAGGAGGCCTCCAATGAGTGGGGTTATCATATGCTACTTATGTCAGGATTACTCCAGTCATGGAACTTTTGATTATACCATCATCTTAATCTTAAGTGTAACTTAGTCCAGGTGTAGGACTTGTCCTTTGAAAAAAGATCACCAAAACACCCAAGGAACCCTGAAACAAATATATATACAAGCAAAAAATAACAACAAAAAATATATCAAACAAATTAGGCTTTAACCCTCTTGAGGATGATCCCCAGTGGAGTCGCCATTTTTCTGTCATGGTGAAAAATAGGGAGACCAAGTTATTGGGACACTTGACTCACAAAGTTTTAAGAAGTCACCACTAAACCTTATTGTTTCCAAGGAAAAGGGAAAACATCAAAACCATATATTTTAACATGCAATTCAAGAAGTAAACTAAAAGCAAAGTAATAAATAAGATATCTAAGGTACAGGGGTTAGTTTATACAAAGGGAAGGTATTAGCATCATATGTATTTGTAGTACTCTACAGGAACCTTGTGTAATATCTATTTTTTTGTTAAAATTGGTTTTCTTGCTAAAAGATTATGGTGATAAGAAAAGAAATATATTTTATTATATTTTTGTTTGGAAAGACAAAGTCTTATACCTATATAGCAATGAACAATCAAGACCTCGTAGTTCTTGGTAAAACTAACAAAAGGGTTTATCGTGGTTGATTTTAGTAGAAGATATATTTCATCATCTTATGGAGAATACTCAACTAATACCACCACAAGTATGAGAAGATGGATCTTGCATCATCATGAAGGAAAGACTATTAACTTGGATATAAGATTAACAAGTTGCCATTGGTTTCCTCATGTGGAAAGAATCAACATTTACTCCAATCATTACTATGGGGATAAGAAAATCATATCTCAACTATGAAGAGGATTTATATCTAATCTCTTTAAGAAAAGATTTTAATTGAAAAGCCAAGTGCAAAAAAGATTTGGGTGAGGTTGAAACACTTTCATCCTTTTGAAATTGTTTTGATATGCTTAAGCATATTGAAGCATTTATTAAAGAAAGAATTTTTGAAAAGGAAATGACACAAAGTCAACGTTTTTTATATGAAAGTGGTGAAAGTTTGAAAATGGGACTAGGGTTTTAAACACCAAGGGTAAACACCAACAAATACAAGGAGAACACACAAGGATAAAAACACAAAGGTAAACCTAATGAAATGCATATGCACATGGGTAATCAAAAGAGGATTTAACTCATAAGTACTAACACAATAAAGGTATAAACATTAATGACTAACAAGAGAGCAAACACACACCATAAATGAAAGGATAAGATTACAAAGTACTATGGCTTTTAAGAGAGTCATTTAAGAAAAATTATAAACCAAAGATGGACAAGTATCAATCAAAAGGGAAAATCAAACGTGCTTATCAAGTAAAAGTTGTGAAAAAAGGTAGAAGACATAAACATGCTTTAAACAAACAAACATGGATAATATGGACATGTAAACAAGAACACAAGATACATGTCTAAGAAAGCATTCATCTTATCATGTCAACAATCAACTTTAAGCACCAAGATGATTCAAACAAGGTAGTCATCAAAGTAATAAAAGTTATGACATCAAAGTTAGAAGAATATATGAATATGGGTAATCAAAAGAGGCTTTAACTCATGGTAACCAAAGATCAAGAAATTATCATGGCATGAAGAAACAAGTGAGTATCAATAAGACATTGCATAAAAAGCAAAGAGAAAAGCATAATGATCAATTAGGGTTTCTAACTATCAAAAGCAAAGTTCCTTTATTTAAAACATGTTAAAATAAAGTGAAACCAAACTAGTCATGTCATCATCCTCAAACAAGACACTCTCAAATTACACTATAGCCATACAAACACACAACAACAATTAGGTCAAAGAAATATTCAAAGGTTATCTCTAAATGTCAAAGAAAATACTTAAAAGCACTTGTTTTTTTAATTAAATAAACATAGGTAAATATTTTTTTGGTATTTTTTAATGAGCCCACAAAATATAGGGAATAAATAAGGAGTGTGCAAAAAATTGACTCAAAATAAGTTGATTTACCTATTGAACTAATTGAGAGAAAATGGTAGAAACAACTAAAAAAACAAGTGTTAAAATAGATAGCTTTGTTGGCCATAGGGGTTGAACCCTTGACTTTGGGATTAGCATTAAAAAGACTACCCATTAGGGCATATGCTCAGTGGTGACAATAAATGCAAGCACACAATTATATAATAAATATTTTTCTTAATGCAACAAAACAACAAAAAAGATGAAACATGCAAATGGGGGGTTCACATTGGATCAAACTCGCGCCCTTATGTATGCAAAGACTTGAAAATGAAACTCTAACCACTAGGGTGGTTATACACCCATTCATTTAAGCACATCCAATTAATTAAGTAATTAAACTAGTTTCCAAAATTCAAAAAAAAAAAACGTGCCACCTCATCATCATCTTCAACCTTGAGATTTCACAAATAACAACTATTGTACACATGTTATATTTTTCATTTCTCAACCATTTTAAAAAGTGTAAAGATCAGAATCATTCAAAATTAAATACGGAATTCAATGATATTGATTACACATGCTGAAAGCCAATGATTAACACACACGAACACGAAAAAGAAGAATCAACCCCTAATGTTTAGTCTATCGAAACTTCACATGCAGGCATGATCATTGACAAATAATTATATGGTCATTTTCAACACATCAGAGTCTAGATTTTTACTTCAGAAACCTAGCCTTAATGATGCATGAATAATGAGTTTCAAGTTGAGAAAACTTCAATTCCTTCTTTCATAGGTTCCATGTGAGATGTAATTACCTTATGAGCTCACTTATACCTCCCTGAGTGTGTTGCAAATTATAGAACATCTTGTAGCTTGCTCAAACTTTCTAACCAAGTCAATGTGCAAGCATGAATGACCATGGTTTGGACAGAACAATGAGGGTGTTTCAGTGATGATTCAATGCATACAACAATTCATATTTGGTGTATTAATGATGAATATATGGTTAGCTTGCAAAGATATTGTAAAAGATGAGAGTTTCGAAGATAAGGTTCTTCAAAGCTCAAAAATAGAGTTTTGAGAGGTTTATGTGTGATTTTGAGTTTGAGAAGCTTTGGAGGTGTATTCCAGTGTGTTTTGGGCTTGAGAATGTCTCTTTATTTATAGGGAAACATTGAGATAATGAGAGTTGATCAGTTTTGAAGGATATGGAGTTTAGGTTTAGTTGGATTTCAAATGGTGGTTCCTTGAGAAAACATGTTTCCAATGAAAAGTTTGCTTGATTTTTGGATAATATGGAGGTTTTAGGTGTTGCTTCTGATCTTGAGAGACTATGTAAGTTGTCCAGAAGCAAATTGCATGCTTGAATGAAGATTTGTTGGCATAAATCTTGCTTTATCAAAGTAGCAATGTGACTTTTTGAAAATTCATCCATAAATGGTATCATGCAATGGACAAAGCTTCTAATATTTATGTAATGCACTTAAGGTTTGTGTAAATCTCTTATCAAGTTGAGATTTAGAGGTAATGTGGCTTGAAAACAAATATTTCATGGTGTGGCTTAGAGATTTGATCATGAACTTGTCACAAAATGGACCTCTAATGTAACTTTGAATTCCTAACTTCCTCTCTTCGATTCTCCTAGCTCAAGCATCATATTTTCATGCTCTTAGATATTTTGGAAAGCTTGAAACATCCTATACAACTCTCATGTTGACCACTTTCCTTGAATCATGGAGAAAAATCCCTTACAAAATTGGTTTATGGATCAAAACAAACACTTTATAAATTTTTCAAAGTGTTGAGACTTTGACAACTTTGAGCATCCAACTTGATCACTTCATATATTTCAATCATGCATTTTTTTGGAGATCATCCACTATAATAAAGTTGTAGTATGAAAGATTATCTTCAATTTGATCTTTTGGGCGTGAAAAATGGTGGCTTGATGAAGAAGTTACAAGCCTTGAAAGTCATGCATTTGATCATGATAATTTTGACACCTAGTGAATTTTTCAACTTCTTCAATCTTACCCCTTTTGCAAGTAATCTCAAATATCCTTATTTAAATTGGTCAAATTCACTCATCAACCTTATTTTCATGATCCTTGGCTTGATAAGTCTATGGTTGACCAAAATTTCCAAAACTCAAAGCTTTGACTTTGTATTAGATGAATCCAATTTGTCCAATTTCAATGAAATATCTTGATTAAGATACAATCCTTAGCATTTCAAGATATCCTTGAAGTTCATAATATGATGATATTATGAAGCCTTGAGTGATACACCATTGAAGACCTCAAACCCTAATTCCTAATTTTTTATCTGAGGAGCCAAAACCCTAATCTTCTTCAATCACTTGATGAATTCACTGATGAAACCCTAATGCAATGAGGTTGTGATGAAGAGGATGATTACTTGATCATCATAAATGAATGAGGAGCTTGAGTCACTGAGTAATACACATAACCTTGGTAAATCACTTATTTGATCCTCTTGCTTCAACACACCTATCTTGTATAAGAAACAAACACAACAAGACAAAACCTTGCTCTTTCATGATGTTAGTGATATTAAGATAAATGAGATGATCCCTTGATGTTATGCAAATTATGCAAAAAGAGGTGGGATCTTTGGTTAAAAATTATGGTACAACACTCAATACTAAATTCGAGAATCTAATGATGAGTGATGATGATATCATCCAAGACTATCATATGAAGGTTCTTAAAATAGCTCATGCATCTAGTTCTTTGAGAGAAAATATGTAATAAAAAAAGCTTGTTAGAATGATTTTTAGGTCTTTACCTAGGAAATTTGACATGAAGGTAACTGATATTGAAGAAGCTCAAGACATCAACACCTTGAGAGTTGATGAACTTGTTGGATCACTTCAAACATTTGAATTGGCTATTGGTGACAAGACTGGGAAAAAGAACAAGAGCATAGCTTTTGTTTCTAATGCTATATATATATATATATATATATATATATATAAATATATATATATATATATATATATATATATATATATATATATATATATATATATATATATATATATATATATATATATATATATATATATATATATATATATATATATATATATATATATATATATATATATATATATATATATATATATATATATATATATATATATATATATATATATATATATATATATATATATATATATATATATATATATATATATATATATATAGAGAGAGAGAGAGAGAGAGAGAGAGAGAGAGAGAGTCAAGTTGATCTGGATACTTATGAAGAACTTTTCAATACCATTGTGTTAATTGGAAAGCAATTCAATAGTATTCTGAAAAGAATAGATAGAAAAGGAAGACCAAATATCAAGAACATCTCATCTAACATCAGGAATTATGAGGACCTTCATAAAAATACCAGAACTGAGGACAAGTCTAATTAAAGCAAAGGAATTCAATATAATGAGTGTAAAGGTTTTGGACACATTAGAGCAGAATGTCCAGCATACTTCAAGAAACAATGTAAAGGAATGTTTCTATCTTTGACTCATAAGGACTCAATATTGAATCTACCAAGCATGTTAAATATTTTTCATGAAGATGAAAGTCTTCTAAAAGTCTTAGTAAGAAGAATAAACTACTTATGAAAGTGCCTGATCTTCAGAATGAAGTAGTAATTCTGACACCTAAGCTTGAAAACATGACTGAATACTTTAACATGTCAAGCAATGGAATAGATTCATCAGATGAGGTTCTTAAAGCTTGAAACAATGATCAGATATCAACAGGAATTAGAGTTAATAAAGCCTCAGAGTCACACCTTACTCATCCAAAGAAAGGAGAATATGCCACAATGTTAAAGAAAAGGTTCCAACATCCTGTGAGACATCGGAGACCTTTCATCAGACCCATAAGTTATCTCAAAAGATATCATCATTGTGGGAAATATGGTCACATAAGGCCCTTCTGCTACATATTGTATGGTTATCCTAAGAATTACACTTATCTTGAGAGTAGTCAAGGGAGTAAATAAAAAAAAATGGGGTTCCAAAAATGAGAACATTTGTCTCATTACTCATTTTTTCTCTCACATCTTTGTTTATAGAAGATGAATGCTTAGGCAATGGGTGTTCAAACAAAATGAAAGAAAGTAAAACTAATGACAATTTTCATATGAGGACACCACAAGAATTCCCTAAAACCTACTTGGAAGGATTTCAAGTTGAGCATAAAATTTTGAAGGAATGTAACATCATACATAACGGCATGACATTTGATTGTAAGAATTTAGGTAATCCTAATATAGGTAATGTTCTTACTCAACATAACAAGGAAAGGTTAAGTGGTAGTATTCATCATCCCATTAATGATCTAATAAGGAACAAATTTTTTGGTATTAGGAATGTTATGATGTGGAAAAATCTTGCAAAAAGCTTTACCAAGGTTATGGTGGTAAATCAGCTTAAAAGGAAAAAGGATGAAGCTTACATTGCTGAGAAATTATGGCAATTAGTAATGTGGAGGCGTGCAACGGTTATTTTTCCCATATCTATTTATTGGCTTATGAAAAACCAAAAACCTCATTACAAAGCCTTGAAATCTCCAAAGTTACACGCTATTTAAATCCCATTACCTAATGCACTATTCAAAAATTATATCTCTCAAATCCTTAGTTCAAACCTTATTCCACCTTCCTGTAACCCAAAGAGCTCTTTCAAAATATTATTTTCATCTCTCTTTTCAATATTCAAGAAGCGGATATGTCAAACGAACATGAGATGCCCACCTCTACTCCTCAGTCTATAAGGGATTCAGAAGACTTGCCAAACGTTATAATCAACAATGTTCCTCTTACAATCATCCCAGGAAATACTCCAAATATAATTAGAATAAAGACTCTAGCTGGAAGAAGGACTCACTCACGACTAAGTATGTCTCAAAAAACATTTGTTCTAAATACATCTATATCCATGGATGTTGATACTCATGGAATAAATCCTAGGGATGCTGAAAACTATAACATTGTTAAATTTCTTGAGATCTCTTGTAAGGGTAGTCTAAAAGATGCTAGCATTGTAAAAGATGCAAAGGAATCTAATCAAGAAGATATTGTTGTTGAAAAGAGAATTTGTAGACAACTCTCAAATATTGCGAGTGGTAAAGCTATTACTGATGATGCACCAGATGTTTTAACATCTATGAACAAGCATTCTTATCTTGAGAAAGAGGGAGATCTTAATGTTCCTAAGACTAGGCATGAAGAAGCTATAGGAACAGGTGAAAAGGAAGAAGTTTATAAAAACAAAAACAATGATATTATAAAAATTTATGAGTGTGATTCTGATGATGAGATTATTACCAAAAGGCTAGCTCCTGGAATTTCCAAGAGATTGAGAAATATGAAAGATAAGACTACTGGTATTACTGAGAGTACTCCCTCCGAAATTCCAAAGATAAACATTATTGTGGGACCAACTAAGAGTTAGAAAAAATTTATATCTCCAAGCTCAAAGAAGAATGCCATGAAGAGAAGGGATGCTACATCAAGTGATTTAGAGGTTGATGATGATGTTCAGAACATCCTGCATGACATCAAAGTTAAATCTGTGATAAAGAAGAGTCTTCCAAGTATTCCAGATGTCCCTATAGATAATGTGTCCTTTCATCTTGTAAAAAATATGGAGAAGTGGAAGTTTGTATATCATATGCATATTGATCTAGAAAGGGAATTAGGGAAAGATGCCTTAGAATATCAGTAGGTTATTGATATGATTAATCAAGCTGGATTAATGAAAACTGTTTCCAACCTGGGAATTTGTCATGAGAAATTGATAAATATGTTTTTTATAAACATAACTCAATAATGTAATGACAAGAGAATCGAGGAGTTTAGGAAAGTATTTGTAAGAGGTAAGTGTGTGGAATTCTTAGCCATTTGTGATTAACACATTTCTAGAGAGGAGTGGAAAAGAACTACCTAAGGTTATAATGTCTGATGACATTATTTTGTAGAGAAAACACTGGGAAATAAGTTAAGAATTAGCCTAAAAAGGGAAAATTGTTTGCAAGCTATAAGAGTGTGAAGTATGTTATTCTTCACAAGATTGGAGCTGCTAACTAGGTGCCTACCAATAATAATTCCTCAATTTCTACTGATCTAGGAAGGTTTATTTACAATATTAGGACAAAATAAACTATGACTTTGGAACCTACATCTTTGAAGAAATCATAAGGCAAGGCACTTCCTATGAAGTGAAAATGCCTATTGTTTTCCCAACCTTACTATGCGGAGTCATTTTGAGCCAACATCAAGAAATCTTAATTGATGCAGATGATATATGTAGAAGGGATTCACCTCTTTCTCTCCATTATAAGTTGTTTGAAGGAACACATGTTCTAGACATTTTCAAGACATCCAAAAAGAAAAGTGTAATTTCCACTGTCAAGGAGGAGATAATAGCATAATTAAAAGCTACTTGTAAGGGGTTGGATGAAACCATAACAATCTGTGCTGCAAGGAAAGTCAAACTTGAAAGATTGATCGAAGCTCTAGATGAAAAATATGTTCAAGAAAATCCTGTTGAAGGTAATGTTGATGGACAGAAATAGAAGGGTTCAGGTGTAGATGAAGAAGAGCAAGAAGATGGAAGAGAATGAAGGAAGTGAAGAAAGCAGTGAAGAGGACAGCACGACCAGCAGCACTTGTGCTTGAGAAGAAGTATTTCTTTTGTTTGGATGTTTTGATAACATTTTGTTTAAGGGTTTATGACTCATTTCTTTTAAGCCACTTTGTGTCATTTGTGGTGTAATTCCTAACAATATATGTGTTTCCAATGAATGGTTTTTTATTTTGTTTCCATATGTTATTGTTTGTTTCCAATGTGTGCTTCCATCTGTGTTTTTTGCTTGTGTGCCACGTGTGCTTCCACTTTTGTGTTTACAATTACTCCATTTTTGTCAAATTTTGGCTAAAAAAGGGGAGTAAAGTGTTAGTGTTTTATGTGTGTCCTGATGTTCTGAAACGTTTCTTGACATGTTAAGAAGCATTCTGGTAGGACTATGTTACTTCTAAGGAGAGATTAGTTATTATGGTTTCTTGTTGGATGTAACTATTTAGGGGGAGCATGATAGTCTATCATGCTTGTTGGAGCTTCTGCTGCTACTGTTGGTGGAGTTTATATGCATGATATCTTATCTGATGTTCTGACATCTTGCATGATTTGTGAAAATCCTAATGTGAGGTTGTTTTATCTTTTGTTGTTGTGTATAATGTGTGAACTTGGCTAGTTCATATTTGGTTCTCTGGATTTTTTGGTGTGTTGGGTTTTCCCTTTGAGGGGGAGTCTTGATCATGTGTGACATGGAGAGTTTTGACCTGTTTGTGATGTCATACTACATGTCGGGACATCTGTCTTATAGAGTATTGAAGATGGTGATTTGTAACTGCATGTATTCTCTGATGTATTTTTTGTTGCAGTTTGTACAAAGTTTACATGATTCCATGTAACTTGTGTTGTTATTCCTCTCTCCAGAATGATTGTGCTTTGGTTGTTTTAGCCAAAATTTGCCAAAGCAGAGAATTTTAAATCCATGATTTTAGGATTGGCATAAACTTTTCTAAGACGTGGTTATGGGCAGATGTTGAGCAAGATGTAACAACATCTTAATCAATTGCCGTGATAGGTTCTACAGTCACGTGTATCAGACAGATGTAGAGCCATATATCTTGACATCTTTGTCTGTTATGCACCAAGCGCTTCTGTTTTGTTTCCTTGAAGATTTGATTGAAAAATATGAGATTCTGGAATATTCTAGTACTCATACAGGCGCAACAAATCAAGGATATTTTAGGAACAAGTGAAGAATCGATTTGTTTCACTAAAAAGGAACTTGGAAACTTTTTGGGAAACTTTAAAAGATTTATTCCTATTTTTATTTGATGGTCTTGCATATGAATTAAAAATTGAAGGTTGAATTTGATTTGATGATTACAAGCCCATATAGCAAGAGTCTATAAATAAGGACTTGTTATGACCTAAAATAGAAAGCATTCATATTGAAGAAACCGTAGGTGCAACATAAGGATTAGGATTTTGGGAGTCTTTTAAGGTTTTAGTGTTTGTGTTCTTTGTATGTCACTCATGTATATTTTGATGCATTGAGTTTGAATGATTGTTACTTAATTTTATATCAAGTTATTATTCTCACTCATGAGCTTTTAAGCAAAGAGTTGAGTATTGTTCTTAGTTGAAGCTTTTAAGCAAAACTAAGTATTGTTTATTTAAAGTGTAATCTTCTTTTGGGTTTTTAAGTCTAGTCCCAAGGTTTGTGGCCGTAGGTATCATTGCGGTGATCGGAATTGAGAGAGGGTTCTCATATCTAGGACGTTACTAGGTAGAAGTTGCACAAAGTAGTGATTAGGAGAGAAGTTGTAAACTAGGACTATTTAGGCTTCAACTAATAGTATCATAATGGATTTCCTTCCAAGCTTGGTAGCATCTAGAGTAGGTGACGTTACATGGAACTGAGTTAGCAATTGAGTGTGTTGTTCAATTTTATGTAATTTATTTTTCTGTACAATTTGTGGTTTTCTGTCAACAGATGTCATAACATTTGTCCTAACATCATGTTTCTGTGTTAAGACATCAGTCTTGACCTTTGTATTGCAAGTGCCAGAATTTCACTAATCACGTAAATTACCAACCAAAGCTTTTAACGAGTTTAGCTTCGAACCACATACTTTTTCCCCAAACATGGATGATGTTCATCAAGGGGAATCAAGAACAGCCTTGAAGAACTTTATACACTACTACCCAACCAGAAATACATAAACCTCTTCTCAAAAAAGAACTTTCCTCACAAAAGCATTTGGCAATAAGAACTAGTGAAAGAAAGTGACAGAAAAAAACTTAGAGAGAGATAATGTGTGTGTGTGTGTGGAAATACACATTTCGAGTTCTGTATGAAATCAAATGAGAAAATGAGACCTTTATTTATAAAATTGATGAATCCCAAAATAGGTACCCCCATTTAATGAAAAATAACGGTTGTTAATTGATTAACACAAAAATTCCAACGACTATGTTTTCCAAAAATGGTAGGTTTTGAAATGTAGTCGTTGCCAATCGTTTGAGAGAATTAAAACTGCCTTGTTCGAAAAGGGAAAATTTATTTAATTCAATTAACACCAAGGCTTAATCGATTAAATATAGCCAAAAAAGAGTTTTATGACTTTTTGAATGTTCTCATCGCTTTTATGCAACTTCTATACATTTTTCTTTAATTAATTTTAAAACATCTTTAAAAAAGGTTTGCTTGTGTACGCTTATATCCAACTACTTCTACAAAGAGAGAACTTTTGCTTACATTGATTCACTCAATTGCTATATTAGGATGATCCGAAGAGATCTTGTGTCTGATGTATTTCATCTGTTTGACCTTTTGCTTTGATATGTTCTTTGAAGCTTTGTCTGATGTATTCATTGTTTTATTGACCTTTTCATATTTGCTTCAGTTCTTTATTAAGGCTTTTGATATGATCTCTTCATCTTAGTGCCTTTGACTGAAACCTTTGAATTATTGTCAACCCTCTAATAAGTTTGTGACTTGTATCTCTTGTCTGCTTGACTACATTTGTTAACTTTCTAAATGATTTCATATTTTATTATGTGGAATGTTCTTTCATTTCTCTTCTATATTAATCATCATATTTCATCTCTATCATGTTGATTGTATGTTGTGTTATCCCATTGTATTTGTCTGCTTTTGCATCTTTAATATGCTGAATAAGCTTTATGGTCTTTCTACAATTGTCATCATTAAAACAACACTTGTTACATGCAACATAAGTTTCCACAATTACATGTGTTGACACATAACTTAGATGTGTCAACGCATGTGTCTGAATTATACAAAAATTGTTTCCCTTTTCAAACATCAAGGTTTCCCTTTTGCCTCCAACTTGCACACATATGTATACTTCATACATGCATATTTTTCAACTTGATGAAACTATAAACACATACTAAGATTTCCCATTATCTTGAACCTTGCATCTATGAATACACACAAACAACGTACATGTCATCATTCAATATTTGGGTTCCACCTAGACTTGTGTAGATAAATATCAATTTAGGTTGTTGTAACCTAAGGTTGGGTTGAGAATCATATGGGGTTTCATCAGAAAAATGGTGAGATTTTTTACCTCAAGACCAAAGTGTGGATTTGAGGGTTTTACAAGGTTTTTGCAAATATTAGATTCAATTGAGGGAAAGGCTTTGAATAATTGGAGGTTGTTGCAAAGGAGTAGCATGAGACTGTGAATCGTCTGGGAATCTTGGGATACAATAATTCACAATTTGGATTCGGCCGAGTGAAGAGCTTTGAAGAACGGTGGTTTCTTGCAAAGGAGTAGCGCGAGATGGTGGAACAAATTGGTATTGTTGGGTGACTTGATCAAACATAGAACAAGGAAAGAGAAAGTGTTAGGTTCAACATCAAGCATAGGGTTTGTAGGGTTGGATTGCTACATTTCTCTTGTAAACAAATTTTTGTATTGTAGGAAATTTATCTGAATTCCAAATGGAATTGGAGGGAGACATAGCTATAGAGAGGAAAATTGGTGAACTTTCTAAACAAATCCTCTTGTCATTCTCTCTCTCTCTCTCTCTCTCTCTCTCTCTATATATATATATATATATATATATATATATATATATATATATATATATATATATATATATATATATATATATATATATATATATATATCTCTTATTTACATCTTATTATCATATTTGTTAAACTCTTCTATTGTGAAATTAATTCGTATAGAAAAATCCTTTGATTGTTGAATTTCTTTGTTAACTACCTTACAATCTATTGGATTGTAAGAGGTATTTCATACAAACAAAGCTCAAAGGAAAATCTGAAAAATTAAGTGCACATCAATTCTTTGATAAATTGTTTCACTTAGTTTTACCAACTGCACACTAAGTGTTCGATAAATTATTTCACTTAGTTTTACCAATTGCACACTAAGTGTTTGATAAATTTTTTCACTTTTTTTTATCAATTTTTTCTTTGGATATTGGTTGGCCTTGTAACTATAAAACAATTATTTGGGTGTTTATTGTATTAATATCCTATTATCATCATTCAGTAAAGTATTGATTGTACACATATCTGAGCCTCCAATAACTGGTTCGGTTTGAACGACTTATGATATAGGTTACAACTTCTGTTTGCTATAGTTCTTACTTAAATTTTAAAACAAGTTTTTAAGTAATGTTTTTTTGGGGATCTATTCACCCCCTCCCCTCTAGATAAGTTGGCGTCGTCTAACAGTTATATCGAAAAACTGAAAGGTTAGTTTATTTAGTTTATACTTATAAACAAATAAAAACATAAACTGCAAAAGTTGGGATTCAAACTGTGACCTGATTTGTTTCCCCCCCTCAGTTTTCTTAAAAACTGAGGGAATGTGTTGTTTTTATTATTATGAAAGTAAAATAAAACATGACGTGCCTAGGCATAGTACCTCATTTTTTCTGGATGAGGTGAAAGCTTTGTCATAAAATGTATTATTTATAGTAGTGATACTGCAGCAAAATGGTGTTGCAAAAAGGAAGAATCGATTGATTATGAACATGGTGAGAAGCATGTTGAAAGGGAAGAACTTGTGAAATAGTTATGGGGAGAAACGATATATATAACTGCCTATTTGTTGAGTAGGTGTCCAACAAAGAAGCTTGAGAAGATAACATGGGAAGAGGCATGGTCCTGATTCAAACCGAATATGAACCACTTAAGAATTTTCGGTTCCGTATCATATCAACATGTCTCATAGTAGCTTAGAAAGAAGTTGGATGATAAGGGAGAGTTGATGATACTTATAGTGTATCACTCCACCGGTACTTACAAGTTGTAGATACGGCAAACATGAGGATTGTGATCAGCTTAGACATCATTGTTGATGAAATTTAGGAGTTGTAACAACCTATAACTGGTTACTTAAAAGCTATAACAGGTTACGTAAAAGATGTAATCGGTCACAACGTTGAAAATTCACATTCTGCAGTCGTTGAGAGTGCAGAACCA
This sequence comes from Vicia faba, assembly GCA_948472305.1. NCBI lineage: Eukaryota > Viridiplantae > Streptophyta > Magnoliopsida > Fabales > Fabaceae > Vicia > Vicia faba. The sequence continues at coordinate 408,719,759 of OX451735.1, forward strand.
GCCCCTGTCGAAGTCCGAATTGAAGAGAATGTAAAAAGATCAACAAGGCAAAGAGGTTTTCCTCTAAGACTCCAAGATCGTGAGATGTTCTGAGACAACGAAGTCAATGATGAAAGTGACTTCATCCATTTTTAAATTATGATCGAATTCGAACCCGTTAAGACAAAAGAGGCATTGAGTGATCCAAAATGGATTTGTGCTATGAAGGAGGAACTGAAATTGATTGAGAAAAATTATACTTGGGTATTAGTTGATCTAACAAAAGGAAAGAAGCTGATTGGTGTAAGAAAATCCTATAAGGTGAAGGCAAATCCCAATGGTGATATAATTAAGCATAAGGCTTAATTAGTTACAAATGCATTTTTTTCAAAGAGAAGGCATGAACTTTGAAGAGGTATTTGCACAGGTTTCTAAATTAAAACCATAAGACTAGTTCTTGGTATTACAAATAACAACAATTGGTCAATCTATAAATAGAAGTCTATGTAGAGAAGCCCCTTAGTTTTATTATGAAGAACAAAGAGTCAAAGTTCTACATGTTGAAGAAAGTGTTGTACGGTTTGAAACAAGCTCCAAGAGCTTGGAACAAGATGATAGATGGTTTTTTAAAGGAGATTGGCTTAGAGAAGTGTGTATTCGAACATGGTTTGTATGAGAAGATGAATACAAGTGAGTGGGTTATTATCCTTTGTGTAAACATAAATGGTTTGTTGATCACGGGAATTGACAAAAAGTGTATTTCTAAGTTCAAGAGTGAGCTTATGAAAGAGTTCGAGATGACCGACCTTGGTATCATGTCATACTTCTTTGGCATTGAGTTCGACAAGTCCAAGAAGGGACGACTCATGCACCAAAGAAGGTATGCACTAGAGATTTTACAGAAGTTTGAAATGGAGCATTGTAATGTTGTCATTACTCCGGTTGAACCAATGCTATAATTACCTAAGAATGAGGATGAGCAAGAGGTGAATCCAACTCAGTATAGGAGGCTGATTGGATCCTTGCATTACTTGTGCAATATATGATTGAATTTGATGTTTAGTGTTAGTATTGTGAGTAGATTAATGAGGGTCTGAGGGTGTCTCACATGGAAGCAATGAAGGGGATTCTAATATAGGTCAAGGGATCTATTGACTGCAGAGTTCTCTTTCTCGCACATGATGTAGGAAAAAAAGGCATTTTACTCGGTTTTACCAATTCAAATTGGTGCAGAGATAAATATGATCAAAAGTCTACATTTAGATACATCTTTATGTATGGTGGAACACCAATCTCACGGTGTTCGGAGAAGGAACCAGTAGTAGATTTCTCATATTGTGAGGCCGAGTTCATTTACTTTGTTGTGTGTGTGCCAAGTCGTGTGGTTAATGAATCTATTGAAGGAGTTAGGAAAAGATAAAGTGACGTTGTAACACTCATGGTTGATAATGTTTCCTCTATAAACCTTGTTAAGAACACAATTACACATGGAAGAAGAAAACATACTGAGATGAGGTTTCACTACTTGAGAGAACTTACTAGTGAATGAAGGTTGAAATTGGGATATTGTATAAGTGAAGATCAAATGAATAATTTATTTACCAAGGAACACACAATTGAAGTGTTTAAGAGGTTAAAGATAAACATGAGCATGGAAGACTTTGAGCACTTGAAATAATGTGGTTTGTTATGAGAAAATACATAATTCAAGTGCTCTAAGCATTTACCATGGGTGTGTAACTGGTTACAAGTATTAGAAAAAGTGAAATAAGTAGAGAAAAAAGTGACTCACTATTAGTATTTTTGTGTTTAGCAGGTGTAACCGGTTACATGCACACAAATTTAGTTTTTACAGTTATTTGACTTTTTGATTGTGTCTCAATCCACTATTAATTGTTGTATAACTACCTTGAAGGTATCTGATAAGTGCCAAATTATAGTTATTTTAGTATACAATTTTGTGGCACTTATCGGCTCTTTGTGTTAAAAATCATTTGAATAAACATCAACTTTTGCGTAAATACATTTAGTTGTGTATATTTGTGTTTTTGAGTAATTAGTGTATCGATTGATAACTTTCCATTCATTTTGTAGGTATTTGAACATTTATGGTGCAATGAGTAATAAAGGCCAAAGACAGCTCCAAGATGCACATTTGAAACAATAAAGGAATGAGGAAAAGAAATAAAGCCAAAGAAAAGAAGTTATGTTCTGTCAATATTGTCGGGCAAAGCTAGGGCAAGGGGTAGAGCGAGCTGAGTGCAAACAAGCATGAGGCAAGGCAGGGGAAAGAAGAAAGGAGAAAAATCTAGTGGCTACTAACTTAGGCTCACATAATGATCGTTAGGCGAATTTTGGGCCTTCGTCGGGAGAGACTTCATTTTGTCGGGCGAAAGTAGATATTTTTGTGCCAGGCTCTGTGAGTTTGTGACCTCTCGTCGAGCGAAGCTTTTGAGCATTGGGCGAGCGTGTCTGAAACCAATTTTGTATAAATAGAATTTCATTTCATTTTAAGGTTATGTTTTGGGTAGTTTTTTATCCCAATTCATCACCAGTCATTCTTCTGAAGAGAGATGCTAGAAAATAAGAATGGAGCTTGCATATGGATGATCTGGAGTCAGATTTCTCATCAACTGGAGTTGACAACCCGTCAGGTATTTGGTTTTGCTTCATTCTTCTCTATGTATTTCTCTATTTGTTTGGTTTTGTTTGTAATCTTACCCTGCACCTATGTATATTTATTGATCATGGTGTTGTAAAAGCTTGCTTTACAAATCATTATTGATGTCTTCCTTTATTTTTTTTGCTTTATGTTTGGATTTGTGTTGTTATAGACATATGCCTCACAAATTCTGAATAAGGATGGATATCTATTAGTTTCTAGATTTTAGAGATAGATTTAGAGCTAATATTTAGAGTGGGTATCAAACCTTAATGCCTATGTGTTGCTTGAGTTGTACGAGAAATCGCCACCGCGAGTATTATGGTTGTTCTTACAACTTTGCGTTAGACATAACATTTGTTATAGTACATCTCGTAGGTGTTTCAGAAATGGAAACTGATGTGAGAGGTATGTGGTGATTTTGATGAGTATGGTAGGTTGAGTATAATTGATTGATAGGTTTAAGTTTGTGACGTGTAGTTTAAATTCATGTTTGATAATTTTCTCCTCTCTTAATAATGAATTTATTTTCTTGTTCATATGTTTTTACCTCGAACCCATTTTAACCCAAACTCAGAAACGCAAAAATTGTTGAACGACATTCTTTCGCTTGCACTGATCCCTTTGGAAACAATAAATTTCTCGACAAAATAATTCCTTTCTTTTTCTCTTAACGTTATATTGCAGTTTGAACAAAATGGTGTTGTTGTCGGGGATTAGTGTTTTGATATTGAATCACATTGCAATAGTTTTTATGTTTTTAAGCTTTGTCCATATTTTTATATATTGTATAGATATTTGTAAATGAACTTGTTTATTTTGTACATATGCTTGCTTTGTATATATAAGTGTATAGATACTTGTTTGTGTTTGTTTTCCATACTTGTTTATATGTGTTTTTCAAATTGTTCAATTATTTGTATATATGTGTTGTATGTCGATGTTTGTTTAAGTGTTGTATATATTCTTGTTTTTTGTAATGTTTGTTCAAGTGTTTGGTTAGGACACTTTATTTCGGTTTGCGCTTTGAAGAAAAGCATCAGTGACGTAAGGAAGTTACTTACCAAGGACAATAAAGGCATCGAGCTAACGGCGTTAAACAATTGCCTGTTGGGAGGCCCCCCAACACTTGTAAATTTTGTACAATTTTATAGTTGAGTTGTGTAGGTGTTAGTGGAGTTTTTCATGAAGACTCAAATGTATTTCTGAATTTTCTTCGCAAACCTACTACTGTTAAGCACGTCTCCACCCTCTTAGCACGCTTAGTCATTGTGCCAATGAAATTTTTGTTCACTTTCCACTTTTTCCCACTTTCACCAAAGTTGTTTAGAGTAGTAAACAATAGTAGTATTTTCTAATGTTTTTTTTTTGTTTTTTGGACACAAATTTTGGTCCCTTAATTTGAAGATGCATTAGGCCATTGTCCAAGTTTGATTGTGTCAACTTGCAAATGTATAGTAATGATAGTAATCAAAGTTAGTATCATGCAAGGTACTGGTTTATCACTTTCTATAGCATAACATGATTAGGAAACTTGTAATTTATACAATTACCATGCCATTCATTCTTTTGTGCTACTTGCTTTTGATTGAATAGCTTTAGTTCCCACCCCAAATGTGAGGAAGCTTTCAAATGTTCATATATGCAGGAGACCAAGGTTCTTGTTTTAACTAGATTTTATTATGTTTAATCTTTTATTTATATTGATTGTATGAAATAATGAAAAGGATCAAGGCACCTTGTTTCATTTTGAGCATAACCACTTGGCAAAATAGTCAACTTACCTTGTGAGTGAGTGATCATTTGTAAACCCCTTTGATCTTTTTTGTTAATATCCATGTTGTATTTGAACTATGATGCTTGTCCAAGAGTATTTAGTTCATGTATTTTTGAATGGATTTTGATCGTTTTCTTGAACCCTCACCATAACTTGTGGTTTGAATTTTTACCTTGCCTTAGAAAGAATGGATTTTGGTTAAAACTTCAATACTTCCTCCTTAATGGTGTCTTTATCCTTTTTATTCTTTTTCTCTACTTTCTTTTCATATTTTTTCAAGGAATTGAGTTGTTGCCCATGTTTTTCTAGCTTTCCAAACAAGGCAATAAGATCAAGTGTTGTAATACCATTTGCTTCCTTGATCTTGGTGACCTTTGATTGCCAATTCCTAGTAAGACATCTCAAAATCTTGTTAGTAGCAATAGCATTGGAAATAGAATTACCTAGTAAATTTAAACGATTAATAAGATGCGAGAACCGCTTTTGTATTTAAGAAATGGTTTCACCATGCTTCATACGAAAGAGGTCAAACTCTTGATTAAGTGTATTAATCCTAGCTTGTTTGACCTCATTAGTTCCATCATAGGTAACTTGTAAAGTATCCCACATAGCTTTGGCTATTTTACAATGGGAAATGCAATAAAACTCATCAACTCCAAGAGCGAATATGATTATATTTTTCTCTTTCCAATCGTGTGCCCACTTCTTATTATCATTCTCATCCCATAAGTTTTTTGGATTTGGTACGGTAACATTATCAACCACATATGTCACCGGTGTTGGACCATTTTTAATGGCTTCCCATACACCTTTTTCATATGAGTTGACATGAATTTGCATACAAGCTTTCCAATAACTATAGTTTTCTCCCGTGAAAATTGGGGCTCTTTTATAATCCCCTTTAGGTTCGTAAGCCATTTTCTAATGAGTGTCGAAACTGAAATGAATCGGGCTCTTGATGCCACTTGTTATACGATGGCAAGGTATCTAGAGGGGGTAAATAGATACCCAATTAAAATTCAAGAAAAATTCTAGTTTGGAAAATTTATTTAATGAAGAGTTGAGTAATAGGTTTTCAAAATAAGTCATCTATATGAACCGTTATTGAAAACTCGGATATGAAAATATATAACAAATTGAAAATGGAATGAATGTAATAATTTGAATTAATTGAACTTTAATCAAGTAACGTTATCAATTATTTGTAAAAAGTTACTAGTAATACTATTTCTAATGAAAAAATTAAAGGACTAAACTGAACAATTTGTCGAACACTTGGCGTGCAACAAATTTTTTAGAATTTTCCTTTGAGTTAAACAAGCTACACAATTTGTCAAACACTTGGTGTGCTGTCAAAGTTTCAGAATTTTCCTTTGGGTTATGTTAATATGAAAAAGCACTTATAATCTAAAGTGATTATAAGCAAATCAAGATACAATTCAAAACAAATACAGTATCAGAAAATTCCTACGCGATGATAGATTACTCAATGCTATTTGACAAATTAATGTATGAACAATAAGGCAAGTAAAGCAATAAAAGAAAAGAGACATGTTGTAACTGGTTTTAAAATGAGATTTTCCACCCTTAATTTTTATCTTTAGGAAGGTAATATAAAGGATAACCCTAATTTGGTAAGAGATTCTAAGTTATTGACACGCTTTAGACGAAGGGAAGGTGTTAGGCACCCTTCATCTACCTTGTTCACAAGGATACTAAGGTTTAGAATTATAGCTTAGGAAATAGGGTTTTAATTTTTATTAGGGGAACTCGCCATGATTTTAGTCGTATGCCTACGTATCCTCTTATGAAGAACCAGAGTCCCAATTTGTACTTCGTAGTTGGTTGGCGTTTTTCATGGATTACGAAGATGTTTGAATTCCCCTTGTACTTAGTCTGGGTGTGTGAATAGTAGGGTTGTTAAACGATGTTCGTAGTCGATTAAAATATTTTTGTAATCCTTTTTGAAAATTGTTTTAGAGTTAATTAAGTTATTATGAAAATGAATTGGTGTTGGTTAACTATTTTTTAAATGTATGAGTATATAAAAATATTATTAATGTATGGTTAAAAATAACTTTTATGCAATAAATAAACATTTGGATGAGTTAGAAAATAAATATTTGATTTTATAGTAATAGTAAAATAATATTAGAATTTATAAATATATTAAAATATAAAAAATAATAATTATAAATAATAAAAGAAATTAAAAAACACAGAGGGGCGTATTTTGTGTTGGGCTAGCAAAACATGGGGGGTATAGGTAGTAGGACCCTGAATTGAGATGTTGAATTCAGGCTCAAACGCAGGGGGGGGGTAAGTTATTACCTAGGTTAGTAAAATACGGGGGTCTAGTTAGCAGGGGCCCAAGTCCATATATTGGACATGGAACGTTGCGCAGGGGGTATAATTTGAAAAGAAGAAGTAATCTGGGAAGTATATTTAGTATTAGGCTTGGCCCAGACAGTGTCTACGGCCCGTTGACAGTTTGTAGGGAGACTTGGAAACTTATGATGTGCTGAGCATTTATGAATCGTTTGATCCAGATTGTATGGCCATGCACGCTTGGATCTTGGGCCTTTGATCTAAAGTATTGTCATCGTGGGGTTAGGAATCAAGATTGACTAGGGAGTATGCTATGCGTAATCGTATAGAGGAACGAAAGGATTATATATTCAAATATTCTCAAACTTTCTCATTTTTATGATTCTCTATCTCTCTCTCTCTATCCCATTCTCTCACCCAATGACAACCTTAGAGAGAGAAGCTTTGGCTTCTCTCTAGATTCGTTGCCCACCGAAAATTGCCTTGGCCGCGCCGACCATCGCGAATCAACCCAAAGCCGTCGTAAACCCCAGGTTTCCAATTGAAGTTCAACCGAAACCTTCAAACCTTCAACCAAACCCTAAGAACACTAGGGTTCATACATGAACCCTAACCCTTGTATCAACCCATAAACATATACTTCTTAGAACCCTAACCTTCCAGCGAAGAACCCTAACCCTTCAATCAACCTAGAAACAAAAACTTCTTAGAACACTAACCTTCCAGGGAAGAACCCTAACCCTAAAAACCCAAGAAATTCAAAACCAGACACCAATCGTCCCCAAATCCAAGAATGATATCAATTAAAGCTAAGTTTAAGGCTTACCTTCCTTGCAGTGATTCTTCTCGTAATTTGATTTCCTCTTTCTGACTCCTCCTCTCCTTCTTTTCTTTAATTTATGATGGTGTGCGAAGGCTTGAAGTACAGATCTAGGGTTTCAGAAACTAAAACCCATATCTCAAGGAAGCAATTGACTTGTGGATTCTACTTCTATTTTCTTCTTCTCTCCATATTTTTTCTGGTCCCTTTACTTTTAGAATTAGGTCTATTTATAGGTTTAGATCTTAGAGAGATTGGGAAAATGTTTTATGATTGTCGTTTCTTTTGTAATCTATTAGGAATTAGGGGATTTGATTTTGTTGTAATTGATTCGATTCCATTTTTAGATGATTTCATTTAAGATTAGTCTTTTGTAATCTATATTTGGACTTGTATTTGTATATTTTTGTTTTAATGAATAAACATGAATAATTATTTTACAAATTTGATTTGATCCATTAAAGATTTTGTTTTGTTTTAGTTTCAAAAAGCATTTTTTAGATCTCAACAATGTGCATTTTCTGGGCCTTGGTCTTGATTAGGGTTTCTTAATCCCTTGCGTTGACTTGGGTCAACAAAAGACTTAAAATATAATTTTAATAAAATAAACAACAGAAATAATAAAAATAGGTATTAATAAAATAAAATAATAGTAATGTATACAAACACAATATAGGCCTTCAAAAAAATCCAGACTGGGCCAGCATTGTCCAGTTATTGGGCCTTTCAAAAAACGCACCCTCCCTCTTTGTTAACCGTAACCCTTTCATGGGCCATCAGATTTTGATGGCCTAAAACATCTCCCCTTTTGTGTTTGAACCAAGTCAACAAATTATCTTAATGGGCCATCAACAAATTATACGGGCTTTTCCGATTTGGAAAAACCCATGAAACCTTTATTAAAACTCGCCCCCTTCTTTTAAGATTTAAACCCCCACAATGAAATTATACCTAGTAATCTAAACTTTATAAAGACACTGATAATAATGAAGAATAAATTATTTAAAAACCAGGGAAAATTTGGGATATGACAAGACACAAGGATTTGGTTACGCATTTCCCCACTTTTGTCCTCGCGTGTGGGTACGTCTGCTCCAAATTTCAATATAAATAGGATGATTCTTACTATGCAAAAAGTTGATACAAGAGAAGTGTTCAAGAGAAACTCCACAAACCCTAATGCTTGTTGTTGATTCCACCCCTTCTCTTATTTTGATCTTGAGAAAGACCAAGACACAATAGCTACCAATTGGTTATCTGGGTCATGTTACTCCTTTGCATACTTTTCTCTAAAGCTTTCACGCACCACCAATTGTACCTATTGCAACACAAGACTTCAATTTGGATCTCCGTTTTTGTGCTAATTCCTTTGTGTTATTTATCTCTGAAGGATCCTTTGCATTTTTATCTCCAAAGGATTTCACTAGGCCGCAATCCTCTCTTGAATGTCTTGCACGAAAACCCCCAAATCAATCAATGATCTTGGAGGATAAACCCGCAGTTTTTTCGGATAAAGACCCCTACAATTCTCAATCCCATATTCTCGGCTACATAAGAACCCAATTGGATGTTATCAAACCTCACCTAGATGGCATCTCAATAGAAGATCATTATAATGGAATGTTGATGTGTATGCATAGATTGGAGATTGAAGATGAAGAGAAAATGTAGGCTAACTTTATTGTATCATCAAGTTGTAATGATGCATGAAGGATGTATTTATAGTTATAGAAATATTTGGGAAAATGAGAGAAATTCATAATTAAAAGAAAATTAGAAAATTTAAGCCATGAAACAGTATGAGTCGATCTGTAGCTTGGATGAGTCGGCTTATAGTGTTAATTTTAACAGTATGAGTCGGCCTGAAATAGACTTTGAACTGACCTGAACCAAACAGAAGAGAACTCCTTATTTAGGAAAGTACATGTGTTGGCCTGGAATGCTATGAGTCGGCCTGAAATAAACAGAGGTTGTCTTCTTATTTAGAGCAGTACATGTGTCGGCCTGTAATAGTTATGAGTCGGCATGTAAGTGTATCTTTTGTGTAGGAAATGATTTTTCAAGACTAGGTCAATTTTTACTATATTTCAAATGATTCTTAAGACCTGTAAATGCGTAGTGCCACCCAAACTCAGAGATACCGCTTTGTAACACGGTGGGAGAACTGACTGGGTTGTTTTGCGTTTGATCGCAATTGTCGTGGATAGAAAGAGTCGCCATCTATTTTTCTTTTATCCAATAAGGAAAGGTTGAAAAGAACAGGAAAGACCTTTCGAGATTATTTCTTGAGTTCGGGGGGTAGGTTATGAAAAAGGGTAGGTATTAGCACCCTTTTCATCCGTAGTTATCTACGGGGTCTTAGTTGCTTGCTAGATCACTTGCTTTTGTTTGAAAATGTGCTTATGGTGTGGTTTTTGAAAGTATTTTGAAAATGTCTTTGTAATGGTTCTCGTTTCTATAAGAACGCGTATAAAGTGTTGTTTTGAAAATAGTTCAAAGAGGTGTTTGTGGAATGTGTTTTTGATGTTGCTATGTTACCATTATTTTGGCAAGAATCCCCATCATTGGATGTGAAGGGGAGGGCGTGGGACATTTGTATAGTCATAGAAGGCAACCTATGGGACGTTTTAACAATTTCGTTTTAGGGACTAGATCGTTTACCGAAGGCAACATTGAGGGTCATCGAGGGACTATGATATTTTATCGAGGGTCTTTGATAAAATGCCCATATTCGAGGGACATGACTATTTTTCCAAGGAAACAAGTGAGATTACCCTAAGGGTGCATGTCTGTATAGTGTGTTTGATTTGCATGCATTTAGTCTTTGAATTTTAGGTAGTCTGCTTGTTGGTTTTTATCTTGCCATACATCCTAAATACTAACATTTGTACAAAAGTAATAAAAATGCAGAAAAATAAATCCCACACTATTACAACCATATTGAATAGCATGAAAATGTAAAGGCAAATTAAGATAAAGGAAATAAAAAGGGCTCTTTCGATTTTGGCAGAAGCATCCTTCGATTCTACTTCTCTGGCTCCCTTCGATTTGGCCTGGAAGTAGTGAAGGAGTGCCTTTTGATTGGGCCTGGAAGTCAGTGTGGGCGTGCCTTTCAACTGGGGCTTGGAAGTCAGTGTGAACGTGTCTTTCGACTGGGCCTGGAAGTCAGTGTGGGCATGCCTTTCGACTGGGCCTAGAAGTCAGTGTGGTATAGCCTGACTTTCTGGCTGCTTCTTTTGTTTGTACCTGGAAGTTAATGTGGAAGCCTAAAGCTTCATTTCATACTTCCTCCCCCCTGTTTCTTTTGTTTGAGATATTAAATAGAAACATGGCCTAAGGGCATGCTAGCATCACTTTATGGCCAGGTTAGTTCTTAAAGTATGTTTAATAAAACAAAGAGCAAAACTAAAAGGGTTAATAATGAAAACAAATTAAAAGGGTGGAAATGAAAAGAACAGAAATGTTATGTACATGTTTTGAAATGAAATGGAAGATTATTCGCATATTATGCCTGAAATGAAAGAATCAAGGGTAAGAGTGACTTACCTTGCTTCAAACTGGAATGTGTGCTGGACCTTGAGTGGTTGCCCTGAGTGCTTCTGGATTCGAAGGAAGGAAACAACGATTATGACTTTGATAATGGATTCGTAGGAGAAGAACAAATGTGATTTTATTTCTACTGGATTCGAAGGAAAACAAAGTGTGGGGATTTTTTAGATTCGAAAGTGGCAACTGTTTAGATTCTGGGTTTGTGTTTGGTGAGTGTTTGAGTTTTTGAGAGTGCTGAAGATTTGTTCCCTACAGTCTTTGGATGTGTGTCCAACCCCTATGCATGTTATGGAGCCTCTTATTTATAGGCAAAGCTGGCTGAAGCTTTTGAAGGGAAAATAAAATAATTTGAACTATTTGAGTAAACTCCTTATGTGGCTTTCGAGGGAAAGTGTTTGTATGCTATTTTGGTGCAAGACTGGGGAAGTGTTTCAGGACTGCTGTACAGTAGTTTTGGCCAGTGTACCAGGCCTGAACTTGGCAGCAAGCATCTTTGAATATTTCATCCTTTCGTTTTGACCCTCCTTCGACAAGATTCTTCTTCCCACAATGTTATTTAATTTTCCTCCAACAAGTGTCATTCGAATGGGCCACTTTTGTGCATCCTTTAAAGGAGCCAAATGTGTGCCCCTTGGATGGGTCACTAAATCATGCCTTAAGGTGGGCTTTGTAAATCCTTTGAATGGGCCATCAAGCATGTCCTTTGAATGGGACGCCCAGACATGTCCCTTGAATGGGTCATGTATGTTTCTTTGAAAAGGTCCAAATGTGTCCTTCGAATGGACTATGCTATTCTTCGAATGGTCTAGTGTAATATATCCTTCGACAAGAACTCCTATGTATGCCCTTCAAATCCAACAATACATGTCCTTTGAAGGGGGGCACCAACCATGTGTGTTGAAGGTTGTCAATGGCACTGCAGCATATTAAAGGGAAATGTTGTCCAGTCGAAGCTAGTATAAACATAGCCAATGCCCTGTCGAAGCCTACATGTAGGAGGTCTAAATGCCCAAACAAAGCTTGCAACAAAGGGGGCCACATGCCCAAACGGAGAATGTAAACCCAAGCTTGTATATGCTCAAATGAAGAATGTAAACAGGAGGTAAAGGGCACAAACTAAGCTTGCAGCAAAAGGGGCCATATGCCTAAACGAAGGGGGCACGCAGGAGGCAAGGATGCAATAGAAGGATGCCAAGAGGAGGCTTTTTGCCTTGTAATTGAAGGATGCTACAGGAGGCTCTTGCCTTGTGCCTGTTGGCCTTGTGGGAGCCTCTTGCGTGCAAGAAGCAATTTGTGGCTCAATCGAAGGCTACATATAGCCAGCCATCACTTTATGAGTCAAATCAAACATAGAGGGGAATATTTGTCCAATCAACATAGTCATGCAAGCATCAAACATCCAATCGAAGCAGGCACATAGGCAGCCATTGTATTGTGAACCATGTGAGGCCGAAGATGTAATCGAAGGTTCCATGCAGGAAGCGCATGCCTTATGAATCAAAGACAGCGTGCCAGAGGCCCACGCCTAGTTGAAGGATGCAAGCCAAGCTTGCATCGAAAGAGACCAAAAGGCCAATCGAAGAAGGTAAGTTGAAGAAGACTTTTTTTTCTCAAATTTTGTCAAAAATATTATTTTCATTTGTTTTCCCCTTTTTTGACAGTTTCCCTTTAATTTGATGCTGAAAAATCCAATTGTACTTGTGAAAGCTTGAATTTTGAGAATCCTTGTGAGAAATGCCTTGAGAAATGAGAGGGCAAATTTGGGGTACAACAGTTGCCCCTGTTTAATCTTCTTAAACCTGAAAAGTTAGATTGGTGAATCTGCCATTCGCTACTTGAAGGCGGAAGATGATTGAACACTAGAGTGCCCATAAATTTGCACTTGATGATGTGGTGGTTGATTGCGTAGGGAATGGGCTTAAAGATTCCATTTGGAGAGATGATGGAGAGTTGTCGGAGATGGGATTATAGATGCCATCCAAAGGTGATTGTTGACAGAAATTAGACTAAGTCTGAATTTGACTGTAACTGGGAAAGAATCAGAATAAATATTTGATTGATTTAGACTGAACCAAAAGAAGTGTCTACCGGGACGAAATCAGGATAAACTATTGATAAATTAAAACTGAACCAGCAGAGGTCTGGAAAAGAATCAGAATAAATCTTAGAGCGGTTTATCTGAACTAGATAAAATGTCTACGAGAAAGAATAGGGATAAACCATTGATAGATTTAAACTGGACCAGCAGAGGTCTTGAATATTCTTTAACTGGAAAGAATCAGAATAAATCTTGGAGCGATTTATCTTAACCAGAGAAAATGTCTATGGGAAAGAATTAGGATAAACCATTAATATATTTAAACTGAACCAGCGGAGGTCTTGAATATTCTTTAACTGGAAAGAATCAGAATAAATCTTGGAGCAATTTATCTAAACCAGAGAAAATGTCTACGGGAAAGAAACAGGATAAACCATTGATAGATTTAAACTGAACCAGCAGAGGTCTTGAATATTATTTAATTGGAAAGAATCAGAATAAATCTTGGTGCGATTTATCTTAACCAGAGAAAATGTCTACGGGAAAGAATCAGGATAAACCATTGATAGATTTAAATTGAACCAGCAGAGGTCGTGAATATTCTTTAACTGGAAAGAATAAGAATAAATCTTGGAGAGATTTATCTGAACCAGAGAAAATGTCAACGGGAAAGAATCAGGATAAATCATTGATAGATTTAAACCGAACCAGCAGAGGTCTTGAATATTATTTAACTGGAAAGAATAATAATAAATCTTGGAGCGATTAATCTGAACCATAGAAAATGTCTACGGGAAAGAATTAGGATAAACCATTGATAGATTTAAACTGGACCAGCAGAGGTCTTAAAAAGAATCATAATAAATCTTGGAGATTTAAACTGAACCAGAGGAAGCGTCTACTGAAAAGGAATCAGGATAAACCATTGATCAATTTAAACAGAACCAACAGAGATTTTGAAGGAAGTATTCGTCATGTAGATAGTAACCCAATCCTGTTTCGGGAATTGATCTACAATTGATATGTTCACAGATAGTTATCCTGTCTTGTCGAAAATTTTTTGATGATAATTTCTGTTGATTGGTCTTTCCTAAAAAGGTAAAGAGTTAGTTGCATGCAATGTCATGATGTATGAAATGCATGGCGTAATGATGTTTCTCAAAATAATGGAGATTGCGATATATGCATTTGTGTTGTTGATGCTATGATGTATGAATGCAATGTATCAACATATTAGTTATTCTGCTGCAGTGTTGCTGGACTTGGGGAAAATAAATCCCTAACTGCTGCTGGGAATGAAGATTGTGAGTCTTCATATTTGAAGTTGAAGTGTTGATAGATGGGCCTCCATTATTAGTGAAATAAACTCTATTGGGGAAGGGAAACGATGTGCATTGCTTGTGGACTTTGTGAAACCATGCTGGGGAATCCTGAGAAGCTGGGCAACTTTCACTGGGGAATGTTGACTTTTCTTGAGAAGAAAACTCTGTGGAGAGTGTTGATTTCCGCTTGGGGAAAATAGTTCAGAAGTCTTCATTGTCTGTTGCTCTATTGGGGAGTTATTGGGGATTGTAGAAAAGTCTATTGCGGAAGAGGAGTTGTGGTCCCTTGATTTGTGATAGTCTAAGAGGAAAATTCAAGATGGGTAATCTTGCCATTTGTTGGGGAAATAAACCATGTCTCCAGTCTTCTGGAGAGGCGTTTTCTTTTGGTAGAACTCCTCGAGGATTCTTCTTGAGATCAAACTCAGTTGGGGAGAAGTTATCCGAGATTGAAACTCTGGTTGGGGATCACCCTATGAAAAGGACTTTGTGGGAGATTTTTCATTGCCCCTAGTAGCAAGTGTTTGTAGTATTGCGAATAAATGTTTGCCTAACTGTACGTAACCCTTTGTTAGAGTTCATGTTCAATGCCCCAAGTGATTCAGATAAATACCTGCCCCTGGTTACTCAACACTTCTTGAGAGATTTCTTGGAATCTTGACTTGACTGCCCCAAATGTATTGGACAATGATGTGTCATGCCCCTTACTTAAAAGGAGATTTATCGTTGGAAGTGTCATCCCATTTGAAGTGATTTTGTTCACTGAGAGAGCTTTCGTTTGCTGGATATTCATTGTCTGAATTTCTCTGTTGTCAAACAATTAGCCATATGCAAACAGCGCTATTCAAAATAATGCAAAGTTTATGCTTGTCTTGAAGTTTTGAAAATGCATATTAGCAAGAAGAATTTTTGTAATAAAATTCAACTCAAGATTTAGACTAAGCCTTACAAGAGTCAGGATAACTTTTGTAACAATATGGTTTCGAACTAACCCGTGCTTAAATTAGGACTTTGAAAGGTTGTATCATGGTCTAAGTTCACGATTTAAGAAACAAAGGATAAGGCTCAAAGTGTAATTGTACATGCCCGTTCTTCGTGATGTTCTTCAATCCTAAACTCATTTAATTGTGCGTTTGAATTCCAAATGAGTCTAGAATGACGTTTTGGTGATGGTTCGGACATGTTAAGTTTCTTGGAAGGAAGTCGTTTTTACAAAGTTTTTCATGTTGTCGAGGATTTTATTTATTATCCCTGATTTTTGCCTGACTGTTCTTGTTTTGAGATTACAGTCAGCGGGATGCCCCAGTTTTCCTTAAGTCTCCTTCGTAGGTTTTGAATTAGCGGGCTTTTGTTTTGAGAGATAATGACTGCCTATTTGGTAGGGAACCATCACCATCTTTTGATTCCAGGGGAATGTTTTTTTATGTCATTCGTTGTATATGAAGTGAAAGTTTGTGATTGAATGCACGTTTGAATTAACTGAGAAACTAACCTGCCTCGGGTTTTGATTAAAAGTTTAAATTTGTGTAAAAAGGAAAATCCTAATTCTCTGACTCGAAGGGGTTGACTAGGGATTATCCTCCTTATAACTCCAGTGTTTAGGAATTGAAAGAACGCTTGTACATCGTCATCAAGGTCTGTCCAAAAGCATACTGTATGAGATGATGGCATTGTTTTTGTCATCCTCCCTCTAATAGCTTGCAACTTTTATGAAACAAGAGTTAAATATCATAAAGGGAGTAAAAAGCATAAATATAATGAAAACGAATGGATTAATTCAAGACAAACATATGCAATGCATTGAAAGTAACCAAAGTCTGACATATAGATAAGTGTCTAAGCAAACAAAGAAATTACAACTGAAAAATTCGAATAAACAAAATTCCCTCGCCCAAATTGTCACTTCACATGGATTCCCTTGAGGGGTGATAGAAGAGTTCTAGTTGATCGTCTTGTACAAATTACAATGCTCCTTCATCGATTAGGTCTTGAATCTTGTACTTCAGCGCCCAACAATCGTTTGTATCATGCCCAGGACTGTCGGAATGATAGGCACACCTGGCATCAGAATTGTAGTTAGGAGAAGAATTTTTGGGGTTTGGATATGGTCCTATCAACGTAATCAGATTCATCCTCAACATTTGCTACAATGCTTGAGACAGTGGCGTGTTGATGTTAGTAAACTATCTCTCGGGTTTATTTTACCTTTGTTGATTTCCCGTTGATGTTGACTGTGACACCCCAAATAATCCGATTATTAAATAATTAGAATTTTTAATTATTAATTTAATTGGAAATTTAATTATTGGTATTTTTGGATTATTGGAATTAATTTAATTAATTAAAGGAAAGAAGTATTGGTGGTGTGAAGAGTGATTAGAGGGTGTGAGGGGTAAAATACTCTACTCTTACTAATTACTAATTTAATTATTTTATTGGAATAATAAAAGGAGTATTAAAAGGAAAAAGAAGAGAAAGAGAGTTATTTTGGAATATTCATCATACGTGCATTTGAGAAGAGGAAAAAGAAGGAGAAAACCGGAAGCGTCAAAATTCGAAGAACCCATAAGGTAAGGGGTGATTTCGATTAGTTAATTCATATTATCGGTTTAGATATTCAATAGTATGGATCATAGTATGTTAGGGAATCCCGGTTTGTAATTCTAGGGTTCCGTAGAATTGTCCCTATTGCATCGAATTGTAGGTTAAAAACCATTAGGGTGTCAGATGATAAAAAGGAATGATGAAATAATGTTGTTTGATGTTATAATGGTGCAAAATGGATGTGTTTTGGTGTTTCTCATGTTGCAATTAATATGGGTATGTTTGGAATTGGTTTAGAATGAATAAATGTTGTCAAAAGTGCAGAATTGACTCTGCAGGTCGTGGGAACCGGTTCCCAGTGGGGAGGAACCGGGTTCCACTGTGTGAATTTATATAAACTGGAAAAAATGCACGTAGGAACCGGTTCCTGTATAGGTAGGAACCGGGTTCCCATACATTTTTCCAGAAGCGTGATTTTTGAACTTCGCAGGAACCGGTTCCTGCATATGTAGGAACCGGGTTCTGCTGTAACTTTTGAAAAATATTAAACTTTGAAAATTCATAACTTTCAAACCGTAACTCCGTTTTGAGTGTCGTTTTGGACGTTATTTCTTAAATTTAATGCTCTATTTTATAAAAAGAAAAGATTTCCTAAAACCTGAAATTATTTTGAAAATGAGTCAAATCCCGGAATAAGTGATTATTGACTAACGCACATGGGTGTGTATGTAGCAGTGAACCTGTCATGGATGGATGTATTAGTATTGTGTGAATGAAAGGCATGTTTATGTTGCTAATGATGGTGTGCATGATCGTTGAGATATCATGTTTTTGGTTTTGGTTCAGTTATGATAAATTGATGTATTTCATAGACTGATTTAATGTTGCATGCTAGTGATGTGCGTGCATATGCATTGTTTTGGTGAAGTTAATTCCCATTGTGTGGAATTTGACTTGTATTGCCGTTAAACGATACCCGGGTGATGATGGGTGGTTAGGCTGGATTCATGCCCAGGTGTTTATGGATGAATCGATGGTTGCTGTATCCGGTTGATGATGGATCAGTGTTGGGTGACTTGGTCACGTGTTGGTACCACATGCATTGTGTCTGCATTTGTGTTTGCATGGGATTGTAACATGTTAGGATGTATTCCAGTGTTACAATTCTTTGGTTGATTATTGATTTGTGCATAATGACTTGTATGATTGGAACTACGTGTTGAATATCAATTTATGCTAAAATGGGTGAAATAATATGCTTGTGATATAATGTTGATTGAGAAGCTTATAATGCATGTTAATTATGAGAAATCTCACCCTTACTTTAACAATTTTAGATTAAAGTTAGCAGCTCAGGAGTTGGTGAGGATGGCTCTAGAGCTATGTTACTTTAAGTCCGCGTGTCAGTGTCGTGCTCTGATAGGTTGTAACACTGGGGAACGTTTAGTTGAGGAATTAGTTATTATTCAATTGTTTCTTTGAATTTCATTGGGAATAATTATGTTTTGGTTTATTCCGTTTTGGTTATGGTATTTTTCCGCTGTGTAAGGCATGGTCTTAAGTTGATTGAATTATTTGAATAATGACCCTCAGTGTAGCATGACTACTGTTTTATTGGAAGTTTTATTTATTTCATAATTGTGACATCCATTGTTCCGTGTTAACTCTGATGGAATATGTCTTTAATCATTGATATAATTAATATTATTCGGGGTATTTTAGAAGGGGTGTTACAATAGTGGTATCAGAGCATAGTCGGTCTTGTCTTGTGTCGTTATCCCTTTTGTATGTGACTAGTGTAAGATGACATTGTCGATACTTGTGTGCTGATGAAGTTGTTTTGTAATGTTACAGAACAATGGCCGGAAGAGGTAACGGAAGAAACGACGATGCTATTGCTGAAGCATTGGGAATGTTGGCTGGAGTACTCGGAGGGAACCAGCAGGGAGCTGTGATTGGTGCTGACCGACAATTGGGGAATTTTCAGAGGAATAATCCTCCGTTGTTCAAGGGTGCACAGGATCCCGAAGGTGCTCAGAAGTGGTTGAAGGAGATCGAGAGGATCTTTAGAGTAATTGACTGTGCTGAAGGGCTGAAGGTGAGATACGGAACTCACATGTTAGCAGAGGAAGCTGATGACTGGTGGGTTGCTACCAGAACTGAAATGGAAGAAGATGATATTGCGTTGACTTGGGCTGTGTTCAGGAGGGATTTTCTGAGGAGGTACTTTCCTGAGGACATTAGAGGCAAGAAGGAGATTAAGTTTCTGGAACTCAAGCAGGGTAACAAGACTATCAGTGAGTATGCTTCGAAGTTTACTGAGTTAGAAAAGTATTATGCTCATTATACTAACGATGCAGATGGAGAATTTTCCAAATGTATCAAGTTTGAGAATGGTGTTCGTGATGAGATTAAGCAGGGTATTCGGTATCAGCGTATCCGAAGATTTCCTGATCTGGTTGACTGTAGTAGGATTTTAGAGGAGGATCTTGCTAGCACTAAGTCAAATGCTCGAGGGTATGTTGATAGGAAGGGTAAGCAACAGATGGATCGTGGTAAGCCTTATGATAGAAGTAATCAGAGACCCGGTGGTTGGAAGAAGTTTGGTGGAGGAGATTCTAGTTCTTCCATTAAGTGCTACAAGTGTGGTGAGACATGACATCGTATGGTGGATTGCAAAAGTAATGATAAGAAGTGTTTCAAGTGTGGGAAACTCGGCCATGTGGCCAATGATTGTAGAGTAAGAGTGGTGACTTGTTACAACTGTGGTGAAGAAGGTCATACTCGTCCTCAGTGTACAAAACCCAAGAAGGAGCAAGCTGGTGGTAAAGTGTTTGCATTGTCTGGGTCAGAGACTAACCCAGATGATCGGCTGATTAAAGGTACATGTTTTATTAATGACATACCTTTGATTGTGATTATTGATACTGGAGCTACGCATTCTTTTATTTCTTTGGATTGTGCTAAAAGATTGAATTTGGAAATTTCTAATATGGATGGAAGTATGGTTATTGATACTCCTGTGTCCGGTTCAGTGACTACTTCGTATGTTTGTAGGAATTGTCCTATTGTGATTTTTGGTAGGGGTTTCAGTATGGATTTAGTGTGCCTACCGTTAGAACAACTTGATATCATCCTTGGAATAAACTGGTTGGAATTCAACCAGGTTCATATCAATTGTTTTGCGAAGACGGTTATTTTTCCTGAAGAGGTTGGTGTCGAAGATGTGACTATGTCGGTTAAACAGATGAACCTAGCTGTGAAAGATGGTGTTGTGGTATTTATGTTGTATTCTGCAATAGAAGCGGAGGGAAAAGCAAAGAGTGATGGATTTCCAGTGGTGAATGAATTTCCAGAGGTGTTTCTGGAAGACGTTAGTGAATTGCCACCTGAGAGGGAGGTAGAATTTACAATAGATTTGATTCCTGGAACTAGTCCGATGTCGATGGCGCCTTACTGTATGTCAGCATCTGAATTAGCGGAGTTAAAGAAACAGTTGGAGGAGTTACTTGAGAAGAAGTTTATTCGTCCGAGTGTTTCGCCGTGGGGTGCTCCGGTGTTGTTGGTTAAGAATAAAGAAGGTTCAATGAGATTATGTGTTAATTACAGACAGCTGAATAATGTTACAATCAAGAATCGGTATCCTTTGCCGAGGATCGATGATTTGATGGATCAACTAGTTGGAGCTTGTGTATTTAGTAAGATTGATCTGAGATCTGGATATCATCAGATTCGTGTGAAGTCGGAAGATATTCAGAAAACTGCATTTAGAACGAGGTATGGACATTACGAGTATTCTATTATGCCGTTTGGAGTTACTAATGCACCTGGTGTTTTCATGGAGTATATGAACAGCATATTTCATCCATATCTTGATAAGTTTGTGGTGGTGTTCATTGATGATATTCTAATTTATTCGAAGAGCGATGAAGAGTATGCAGAACATCTCAGGGTTGTGTTGGAATTGTTGAAAGAGAAGAAGCTTTATGCGAAGTTGTCCAAGTGTGAATTCTGGTTAAGTGAAGTAAGTTTTCTTGGCCATGTAATTTCCAAGAATGGAATTGCTGTGGATCCTACGAAGGTAGAAGCAGTATCTCAGTGGGAAGCGCCAAAGAATGCTTCTGAGATCTGTAGTTTTCTGGGTCTTGCAGGTTATTACAGGAAGTTTATAGAAGGATTTTCCAAATTAGCATTACCGTTGACTAAGTTGACCAGGAAGGGTCAGATGTTTGTTTGGTATGTTGAATGTGAGAAAGGATTTTAAGAGCTGAAGAGGAGGTTGACAAGTGCTCCGATCTTGATTTTTCCAAATCCGAATAAGTCTTTTGTTGTGTATTATGACGTATCATTAATGGGATTAGGTGGTGTGTTGATGCAAGATAAGCAGATGGTGGCTTATGCTTCGAGACAATTGAAAGTACATGAAAGGAATTATCCGACTCATGATTTGGAGTTGGCAGTTGTTGTGTTTGTTTTGAAGTTGTGGAGGCATTATTTATATGGTTCTCGGTTTGAGGTGTTCAGTGATCACAAAAGTCTGAGGTATCTCTTTGATCAGAAAGAGTTGAATATGAGGCAGAGGAGATGGTTAGAATTTCTAAAGGATTATGATTTCGGTTTGAATTACCATCCTGGTAAGGCAAACGTTGTTTCGGATGCCTTGAGTAGGAAGTCCTTGCATATGTCGATGTTAATGGTCCGTGAGTTATATTTGGTTGAGCAGTTCAGAGATTTAAGTTTGGTATGTGAAACTACTCCGAATAGTGTGAAATTGGGTATGTTGAAACTGACTAGTGGTATTCTGGAAGAAATTCGGAATGGACAGAAGTCCGATGTTGGGTTAGATGATAAATTGACATTGATCAACCAAGGTCAAGGAGGCGAGTTTCGGATTGATGAGAATGGTGTTATGAGATTTGGTAATAGGGTGTGTGTTCCGGATGTTGCAGATATTAGGAAGCGTATTTTGGAAGAAGGACATCGTAGTGGATTGAGTATTCATCCTGGTGCTACTAAAATGTACCATGATTTGAAGAAGTTGTTTTGGTGGCCGGGAATGAAAAAGGAAATTGCTGAGTTTGTGTATGCTTGTTTGCTTTGTCAGAAGTCGAAGATTGAGCATCAGAAACCGTCAGGATTGATGGAACCGTTGTTTGTTCCGGAATGGAAATGGGATGGAATATCTATGGATTTTGTGTCTGGTTTGCCAAGGACATCGAAGAATTGTGATTCTATCTGGGTTATTGTTGATCGGTTGACGAAATCTGCTCACTTTATTCTGATAAGAATGGATTATCCGATGGAATGGTTGGCATAATTGTATGTTGAGAAGATTGTGAGTTTGCACGGTATTCCTTCTAGTATTGTGTCGGATCGAGATCCAAGGTTTACATCTAAATTCTGGACGGGATTGCAAGAAACTTTGGGTACTAAGTTGCGTTTGAGTTCCGCTTATCATCCACAGACAGATGGTCAGACGAAGAGAACGATTCATTCGTTGGAAGATTTGTTAAGAGCTTGTGTGTTGGAGAAAGGTGGAGCTTGGGATAGTTATCTACCATTGATTAAGTTTACCTACAACAATAGTTTTCATTCGAGCATTGGTATGGCTCCGTTTGAGGCATTGTATGGTAGGAGGTGTCGGACACCGTTGTGTTGGTATGAATCTGGAGAGAGTGCTGTGATTGGACCGGAAATTGTCCAACAGACTTCAGAAAAGATTAAGATGATTCAGGAGAAGATGAGGACTTCTCAGAGTCGTCAGAAAAGTTATCACGATAAGAGGAGGAAAGGTCTTCAGTTTAGCGAAGGAGAACATGTTTTTATGCGAGTTACTCCGATGACTGGTATTGGTCGATCTTTGAAGTCAAAGAAGTTGACTCCACGTTTTATTGGTCCGTTTCAAATTACCAAGAGAATTGGGAAAGTTGCTTATCAAATTGCTTTGCCGCCATCACTTGCAAATTTGCATGATGTTTTTCATGTATCTCAGCTAAGGAAGTACATTTCTGATCCGTCTCATGAGATTTGGGTAGACGATATACAGGTACGAGAGAATTTGACTGTGGAAGCGGTACCTGCGAGAATTGAGGATCGAAAGTTGAAACAGTTGTGAGGCAAGGAGATCGCGTTGGTAAGAGTGGCTTGGGGAGGACCAGCAGATGGAAATGTCACTTGGGAGCTGGAGAGTCAGATGAAGGACTCGTATCCCGAACTGTTCGTCTAAGGTATGTTTTTGAGGACGAAAACTCTTTTAGTTCGGGAGAGTTGTGACACCCCAAATAATCCGATTATTAAATAATTAGAATTTTTAATTATTAATTTAATTGGAAATTTAATTATTGGTATTTTTGGATTATTGGAATTAATTTAATTAATTATAGGAAAGAAGTATTGGTGGTGTGAAGAGTGATTAGAGGGTGTGAGGGGTAAAATACTCTACTCCTACTAATTACTAATTTAATTATTTTATTGGAATAATAAAAGGAGTATTAAAAGGAAAAAGAAGAGAAAGAGAGTTATTTTGGAATATTCATCATACGTGCATTTGAGAAGAGGAAAAAGAAGGAGAAAACCGGAAGCGTCAGAATTCGAAGAACCCACAAGGTAAGGGGTGATTTCGATTAGTTAATTCGTATTATCGGTTTAGATATTCAATAGTATGGATCATAGTATGTTAGGGAATCCCGGTTTGTAATTCTAGGGTTCCATAGAATTGTCCCTATTGCGTCGAATTGTAGGTTGAAAACCATTAGGGTGTCAGATGATAAAAAGGAATGATGAAATAATGTTGTTTGATGTTATAATGGTGCAAAATGGATGTGTTTTGGTGTTTCTCATGTTGCAATTCGTATGGGTATGTTTGGAATTGGTTTAGAATGAATAAATGTTGTCAAAAGTGCAGAATTGACTCTGCAGGTCGTGGGAACCGGTTCCCAGTGGGAAGGAACCGGGTTCCACTGTGTGAATTTATAAACACTGGCAAAAATGCACGTAGGAATCGGTTCCTGTATAGGTAGGAACCGGGTTCCCATACATTTTTCCAGAAGCGTGATTTTTGAACTTCGCAGGAACCGGTTCCTGCATATGTAGGAACCGGGTTCTGCTGTAACTTTTGAAAAATATTAAACTTTGAAAATTCATAACTTTCAAACCGTAAGTCCGTTTTGAGTGTCGTTTTGGACGTTATTTCTTAAATTTAATGCTCTATTTTATAAAATGAAAAGATTTCCTAAAACCTGAAATTATTTTGAAAATGAGTCAAATCCCGGAATAAGTGATTATTGGCTAACGCACATGGGTGTGTATGTAGCAGTGAACCTGTGATGGATGGATGTATTAGTATTGTGTGAATGAAATGCATGTTTATGTTGCTAATGATGGTGTGCATGATCTGTGAGATATCATGTTTTTGGTTTTGGTTCAGTTATGATAAATTGATGTATTTCATAGACTGATTTGATGTTGCATGCTAGTGATGTGCGTGCATATGCATTGTTTTGGTGAAGTTAATTCCTATTGTGTGGAATTTGACTTGTATTGCGGTTAACCGATACCCGGGTGATGATGGGTGATTAGGCTGGATTCGTGTCCGGGTGGTTATGGACGAATCAATGGTTGCTGTATCCGGTTGATGATGGATCAGTGTTGGGTGACTTGGTCACGTGTTGGTACCACATGCATTGTGTCTGCTTTTGTGTTTGCATGGAATTGTAACATGTTAGGATGTCTTCCAGTGTTACAATTCTTTGGTTGATTATTGATTTGTGCATAATGACTTGTATGATTGGAATTGCGTGTTGAATCTGAATTTATGCTAAAATGGGTGAAATAATATGCTTGTGATATAATGTTGATTGAGAAGCTTATAATGCATGTTAATTATGAGAAATCTCACCCTTACTTTAACAATTTCAGATTAAAGTTAGCAGCTCAGGAGTTGGTGAGGATGGCTCTAGAGCTATGTTACTTTAAGTCTGCGTGTCAGTGTCGTGCTCTGATAGGTTGTAACACTGGGGAACGTTTAGTTGAGGAATTAGTTATTATTCAATTGTTTCTTTGAATTTCATTGGGAATAATTATGTTTTGGTTTATTCTGTTTTGGTTATGGTATTTTTCCGCTGTGTAAGACATGGTCTTAAGTTGATTGAATTATTTGAATAATGACCCTCAGTGTAGCATGACTACTGTTTTATTGGAATTTTTATTTATTTCATAATTGTGACATCCCTTGTTCCGTGTTAACTCTGATGAATGTCTTTAATCATTGATATAATTAATATTATTTGGGGTATTTTAGAAGGGGTGTTACATTGACGAGGTCGTTATTGGGCCCATGGTGTGACAACAATTTGGAAAGGTACACTCTTCATCAGAGGCTGATTAATGACTCAATTGTTGTTTTCCCCATTTGGTTGCATCCGTCTTGATGAAGCTTGTTGACAAGGACTCTTAGCTCTTCTTTCCCTTGAGCCAAGTTTTGGATAAGAGCCATCTGGCCCACCAGTTGTCCCATCATCTGGATTTTCATTGTTTCCATTTTAGTTTGTAGCCGTTCCAACTAGTAATCCTTGTTGTCCTCAGGATTCTTCATAGTCAAGCCCCTAGTGAGGAGTACTTTCACTTCTTCCTGCCCCTTGGATAGGTTCAAGAACATTTCTTGAAGTTGAGCGTTTTGAGTCTGAATGTCCTTGATAGTCTGTTCTAGAGCAATCTCTACTAAAATAAACAGTAAGCAGATGAGAGACCTGTGTGGGAAAAGCCTGTCATGATATGATGCATGGTATGTGGATGCAATGTTTTCAAGGACTTGGAAGATTTAAATTTGTTTTAGACAAAAAAGGAGCAAACATCAATTGTATTAATAAGTTTGAATTGATTACAACCATGCCCTTTGGGTTTAAAATGGAGGAAATAAAGCAAAATAAACTTCTAAGACAAAAAGGTCAAACACATCCTCTTTGACGTAATGTAGGCGTTCAGATTTCGCTCCTCATGAAGCTGTCTTGTAAGCTCCATAACCTTCTTTTCACCCGCGTAGAACTGGGCTTCGAAGGTGTCTCACTCCTCCTTCAGCTGGATCTCATCTCTTTGTAAGTCTTCAAGAGAAGTAGGCATGGTAGGATGAAGGATAGCATAAGGAACATCCCCTTCAACTAATGGCTCCATGATGACAGGCAAAATGGCAGGGTATGACATACCGATTATTTAAGCACGAGTTTGTACCCATTTAAGATAAGGCTCCAAAGGAATGGAGTTATTATGCCCCAAAGTCTTGATATCCACCTTATTTACCATTCTCCAAGCTCGTATAAACCTTTAACGGTAGCCTTGGTTATCACCCTCACAGGCGAATGCCAAACCTTGGATGAGTGCATCGTGAGGACCGTCTCTTCGTGCATACCCAAATTGTCTTAATTCAAGAGAAGGGTTATAGGTGATACCTCCCCTAATGCCTAAGAGTGGGACATTAGGGAATTCCTCACGATGGTCAATGATAGTAGTATCTTCCAAGCATCGAGAACACCAATTAATGTCAGAATGTGTGAGGGACACCATCCTTTGAGACCATGTAAATCCTTGTCCGTTCTTCAATGTTGACCGGGGTAGATGCGAAGTAAACCACTTGGCGAGTAGGGGAATGCAACACAAAAGAGTACCTCTTTTCTTCATGGTGCAAGTGTGGAAACAATGTAAAATGTCTCCAAGCAAAGTAGGTATAGGATTACGGGAGAGGAAGACCTTGATGGCATTCACATCTATGAATTGGTCCGAATTGGGAAATAGAACCAAACTATAGATTAGAAGGGCCAAGACATCTTCAAAGGCTTGAAAGTCAATATCTTCCCAGAATAAACGAGCCTTCTCCAACAGAAACTTGTCTAGGAAACCCTTAACTTCGCTTCTTGTCTCCCAATTTGTTATAATGTCAGCTCTATTCAGATTCAGGGCTTTGGAAATGACTTCAGGTTTTGGATTCTCCTCTAAATCGGTGAATGGTATTTGACCAAGCACGAGCAATCCTAACAGTTGAGAGAACTCTTCTAGTGAAGGCACCAACTGATAGTCAGGAAATGTGAAGCAATGATGCATGGGATCAAATAATTGGAAGAGTACACACATCATTTCTTCTTGGAATTTAGAGGTAGCCAAGTTGAGAAGTATACCATATTTCTCGGTGAAGGGAGAATCTCTAGGCACCCATGATGCTAATTCTTGGAGTTGAGGTGTGCTTTCACGAAGCTGATTCAGATGGGATTCATGGCCTACAAAACAAAACAAAGATAAATTCCTAAATCCTTGAAATGGTTAGTGAGAATTCTTATGATATGATGTCATGATGTTATGTACAAGTATGCAAAGCAAGAAAGTTGTTATGTACAAACAGTCATATCCATACAAAGTAGACAAGTCCTTAGGTTTAGGCTTGCATGGGGTTCGTAGCTAAGTACCCTCTTGAAGTTTAGTTGGCTCAACCTGTCCTAGTAATACTAAACGGGTTCTAAGGGATCTCAATATCACTGACCTTTATTTTAGGTATTGTCTCAGTTTAATCAATCTTTTCTTTCGGCCGAGATATCCCAAAAGTCTAATCTCAATGAGCGTAGCATCTAGTATCAACCAATCTTCGGTCAGAACCAAAGTCGGTTATCTCACTACTTCCTAATGGCCAAGTTATTCAATTAAGGTTCTAAGGTCAGTTAGTGCTTCATGACGCTGCTCAGCGGCCCCGTATTCTCCTAGGTTCAACACAAGGGATACCGGTACCAACAAATGTGTCACACTAACGTAGCCATTGCTTCAACCATGTCGGTCTATGTCGTACAGTTTCCACAATCTATTTCTACTTACCTAAAATGTGTCTCAGATTCGTGTAGAGGATCAAAACAATCCCAAACAAGGAACCATAATGTAAAGCAAGCAAGTCAAACAAGGAAAGCAAGTAAAGGTGATCTATCCCTAAGGTAACCCCACTTTTAAGAACTAGATTCCCCAGCAGAATCGCCAAATCTGTAACACAGTGGTAGAACTGACTTGTTTGTTTTTCGTTTGATCGCAATCGTCGTGGATAGCAAGAGTTGCCACCGACTTTTCTTTTATCCAATAAGGAAAGGTTGAAAAGAACAGGAAAGACCTTTCTAGATTATTTCTTGAGTTTGGAGGGTAGGTTATGAAAAAGGGAAGGTATTAGCACGCTTTTCATCTGTAGTTATCTACGGGCTCTTAGTTTCTTGCTAGATCACTTGCTTTTTTTTGAAAATGTGATTGTGGTGTGTTTTTGAAAGTATTTTGAAAATGTCTATGTAATGGTTCTCTTTTCTATAAGAACGCGTACAAAGTGTTGTTTTGAAAATAGTTCAAAGAGGTGTTTATAGAATTTGTTTTTGAAAGTGATTTTGAAAAGTGTCTTTGTAATGGTTCTTGTTTCTATAAGAACACGTACAAAGTGTTTTGTCTTTTGAAAATGTTTCAAAATGAAAGTGTTGGTATACAAAATGTTTTTGTTGTGAGAAAGCGAGCAACTAGGAGTATCCTACCTACTCAAAAGGTCTAGTATTCTTTTCCTCCTCCTTTAGATGTCACTATCTTACCATTGTTTTGGAAAGAAGCCCCGTCATTGGATGTGAATGGATGGGCGTGAGACGTTTGTATAGTCATAGAAAGCAACCTATGGGACATTTTAGCAATGTCATTTTAGGGACTAGATCGGTTACTGAAGGCAACATTCAGGGTCATTGAGGGACTACGATATTTTATCGCGGGTCTTTGCTAAAACGCCCATATTCGAGGGACATGACTATTTTTCCGAGGCAACAAGTGAGATTACCCTTAGGGTGCATGTGTGTATAATGTGTTTGATTTGCATGCATTTAGTATTTGAATTTTAGGTTGTCTACTTGTTGGTTTTTATCTTGCCATACATCCTAATTACTAACATTTGTACAAAAGTAATAAAAATGAAGAAAAATAAATCCTACACTATTACAACCATATTGAATAGCATGAAAATGTAAAGGCAAAATAAAATAAAGGAAATAAAAAAGGATCTTTCGATTTAGGCAGAATCATCCTTCGATTCTGCTTCTCTGGCTCCCTTCGATTTGGTGTGGATGTAGTGAAGGCATGCTTTTTAATTGGGCCTGGAAGTCAGTGTGGGCGTGCCTTTCGACTGGGGCCTGGAAGTCAGTGTGAACGTGCATTTCGACTGGGCCTGGAAGTCAGTGTGGGCGTTCCTTTCGACTAGGCCTGGAAGTTAGTGTGGTATAGCCTGGCTTTCTGGCTGCTTCTTTCGTTTGGACCTGGAAGTTAGTGTGGAATTCTAAAGCTTCATTTCATACTTCCTCCCCCCCCCCCCCCCTGTTTCTTTTGTTTGATATATTAAATAGAAAAATGGCCTAAGGCCATGCTAGAATCACTTTATGGCCAAGTCAGTTCTTAAAGTATGTTTAATAAAACAAAGAGCAAAACTAAAAGGGTTAATCATGAAAACAAATTAAAAGGGTGGAAACGAAAAGAACAAAAATGTTATGTATATGTTTTGAAACGAAAGGGAATATTAATCACATATTATGCCTGAAACGAAAGATTCAAGGGTAAGAGTGACTTACCTTGCTTCAAGCTGGAATGTTTTCTGGACCTTGAGTGGTTGCCCTGAGTGCTTCTAGATTCGAAGGGAGGAAATAGGGGTTATGCCTTTGATACTGGATTCGAAGGAGAAGAACAAATGTGATGTTCTTTCTACTGGATTCGAAGGAAAACAAAGTGTGGGGATTTTTCATATTCGAAAGAGGCAAGTGTTTAGATTTTGTGTTTGTGTTTGGTAAGTGTTTGAGTTTTTGAGAGTGCTGAAGATTTGTTCCCCACAGTCCTTGGATGTGTGTCCAGGCCCTATGCATGTTATGGAGCCTCTTATTTATAGGCAAAGTTGGTTGGAGCTTTTGGAGGGAAAACAAAATAATTTGAACAATTTGAGTAAACTGCTTTTGTGGATTTCGAGGGACAATGTTTGTATGCTATTTTGGTGCAAGACTGGGACAGTGTTTCAGGAATGCTGTGTAGCAGTTTTGGCCAGTGTACCAGGCCGGAACTTGGCAGCAAGCATCTTTGAATATTTCATCTTTTCATTTTGACCCTCCTTCGACCAAATTCTTCTTCCAAGAATGTTATTTGATTTTCCTCCAACAAGTGTCCTTCGAATGGGTCACTTTTGTACATCCTTCGAAGGAGCCAAATGTGTGCCACTTGGATGGGTCACCAAAGTATGCCTTAAGGTGAATAGGCCATCAAACATGTCCTTCGAATGGGACGCCCAGACATGTCCCTTGAATGGGTCATGTATGTTTCTTTGAAAATGGCCAAATGTGTCCTTCGAATGGACTATGCTATTCTTCGAATGGGCTAGTGTAATATATCCTTCGACAAGGACTCATATGTATGCCCTTCAAATACAACAATACATGTCCTTTGAAGGGGGGCACCAACCATGTGCGTTGAAGGTTATCAATGGCACTGCAACATACTAAAGGGAAATGTTGTCTAGTCGAAGCTAGTATAAACATAGCCAATGCCCTGTCGAAGCCTACATGCAGGAGGTCTAAACACCCAAACGAAGCTTGCAACAAAGGGGGCCACACGCCCAAACGAAGCTTGCAACAGAGGGGGCCACATGCCCAAACGAAGAGTGTAAACCCAAGCTTGTAAATGCTCAAACGAAGAATGTGAACAGGAGGTAAAGGGTAGAGACGAAGCTTGCAGCAAAAGGGGTCATATGCCTAAACGAAGGGTGCACGCAGGAGGAAAGGATGAAATCGAAGGATACCAAGAGGAGGTTTTTTGCCTTGTAATTGAAGGAGGCTACAGGAGGCTCTTGCCTTGTTCCTGATGGCCTTGTGGGAGCCTCTTGCATGCAAGAAGGAATTTGTGGCTCAATCGAAAGCTACATATAGCCAGCCATCACTTTGTGAGTCAAAGCAAACATAGAAGGGAATATTTGTCCAGTCAACACAGTCATGTAAGCATCAAACATCCAATCGAAGCAGGCACATAGGAAGCCATTGTATTATGAACCATGTGAGGCCAAAGATTCAATTGAAGGTTGCATGCAGGAAGCGCCCGCCTTGTGAATCAAAGCCAGCATGCCAGAGGCCCACGCCTAATCGAAGGATGCAATCCAAGCTTGCATAGAAAGATACCAAAAGGCCAATCGAAGGAGGTAAATCGAAGAAGACTTGTTTTTCTCCAATTTTATCAAAAATATTATTTTCATATGTTTTCCCCTTTTTTGACAGTTTCCCTTTAATTTGATGCTGAAAAATCCAATTGTACTTGTGCAAGCTTGAATTTTGAGAATCCTTGTGAGAAATGTCTTGAGAAATGAGAGGGAAAATTTTGGGGTACAACACGCTCAATATACATAAATTCTTTATTCTTATAGTTTTGACATCATGCAAAACACATCTTGAGGAAATTTGCACTCACATACTCCCCTTTTTTATGATGGCAAAACTACGAAAATGATGGCATTTCGCATGTACTTGACATTCCCCTGACTATGTGCTTCCCAACATCATATAGCATATTCTTCTCCCCCTTTGACAACATCAAAAAGAGAACAAGCATATAATTAAAAGTATCATAATATTCCATAACAACCAATATATCATACACAGGCGATTTTTTCATAGAAGAGCAACAATTACATATCCCCATATATATGTAATGATACGAAATTGATAAATAATCAGAACCCAACATTACAACAAATGTAATGTAAATGCACAAAGAATAAACAAGCAGTGAAAGAGAAAATATGTCAAGTTGATTTTATAGCATCACAATTATGTAACACAATATAATGAAACTCCCGATGTCGCACACACATGTGCCTAGCATAGAGGCAAGAACATGTCGCTACTAAAACCCAAAATGAATATATATGTCATACCATGTAGCAAACAAAAACATGAAATACATATTTCAAATAATAGACATACGATTAATCTCAAGCATAGTATGCAAGAAATAAGTAAAGAAGAATAAACAAAGCACATGCTTGCGTAACAAGAACAAACTTATACAAATGTGATAAAATTAATACATGAAGTCATTATAAGCATATATATTGAGAACACATAATGATTATCAATAAAAAAATTTGGAAATGAACATTCATGGTTTTCATCATTTGAAAAAAATGAAGCATTTTTGGAAATGAACAGTTATCATGCGTTAAGGAAAATCTTACATTTAAGTAGAAATTGAAACGATATTAACTCACTCTTGAAGGAACGAAAGTTGCACTCACATGTTATAAAATACTCAAACAAAGAGTTAAAATGAAATTATAGAGTACAAATAACAAGATAGGATTAACCAACATTGGAGATGTCAATGATCCCCAATTCTCCATGTATGTTGATAAAAGGTTTTGTTGCAAGAGGTTTAGTGAAAATATCGGCAAGTTGTTTTTACTATCAACATGCTCAAATACAACATCCCATTTTTCAACATGATCATGAAGGAAGTGGTGATGTATCTCAATATGTTTAGTGCGAGAATGTAGTACAAGATTTTTAGTTAGATTAATAGCACTAGTGTTGTCGCACATGATAGAAATACGAGAAATTTTAATACCAAAATCAAGTAGTTGTTGCTTAAGCCACAAAATTTGGGCACAACAACTATTGGTTGCCACGTATTCCGCCTTGGTCGTTGACAAAGCAATGGAAACTTGTTTTTTGCTATGCCAACTTACCAATGATTTTGAAAACATGTGACAAGTCTCACTAGTACTTTTCCTATCCAATTTGCAACCGGTAAAGTCGGAATCAAAGTAACCAACCAAGCTACAACCATTTACTTTGTAATACCAAAGCCTAAACTTAGAAGTACCAA
Organism: Vicia faba; assembly: GCA_948472305.1. NCBI lineage: Eukaryota > Viridiplantae > Streptophyta > Magnoliopsida > Fabales > Fabaceae > Vicia > Vicia faba. The sequence continues at coordinate 408,752,672 of OX451735.1, forward strand.
TAAGGTATCTAAGAATGCGCTTAATGGATTTTAAGTTTGATTCCTTAGGAACGGATTGATATCATACACACATACAAACACAACATAATAGCAGGCCTAGATATGGTAAGATAAAGAAGAGATCCAATCATACCTCTATACCTTTTGACCTCAATATCCTTACCTTTTTCATATCTATATAAGTTACCATTTGTTGCCATAGGTGTGTCAATTTCCTTTTTACTTTCCAAACAGAATCTTTTAAGTAATTCGAGACAATTCTTGGTTTGACATACAAATGTTCCTTTATCGAGGTACTTAATTTGTAGTCCGAGAAAGTAGTCCAACTCTCCCATTAGATTCATTTCATACTCTCCTTGCATAGTCTTAGAGAACTCCTTAACAAGATACATGTTAGTTGATCCAAAAATGATATCATCAACATAAACTTGAACGAGTAAAATGTGTGTTTCCTTGACATTTAATAAAGAGTGTAGTGGCTACCTTCCCTCTAGAGTATCCTTGATCTAGCAAGAACTTTCTAAGTCGGCCATACCATGCCCTAGATGCAAAGCACGTTTTAGCATAAAAACATGATAAGGAAACTCATAATTTTGAAAACTGAGAGGTTGTGAAACATACACCTCTTCACTTATAAATCAGTTAAGGAACACACTTTTAATGTCTATTTGATATAATTTAAAGTTCTTAGAGCATGCATAAGATAATAAAAGGCGTATAGCCCCAAGTCGGGAAACCGAAGCATAAGTCTCCTTATAATCAATCCCTTCCTCTTGGTTATACCCTTGAGCCACAAGACGGTTTTTATTCCTTGTTATCACATTATGTTCATCAAGTTTATTCCTAAATACCCATCGAGTGTATATAATTTGATGATCTTGTGGACGAGGGACAAGGTCCCAAACAACATTTATTTCAAATTGATTCAATTCTTCTTGCACGGCCATAAGCCAATGGCCATCAAGTAAGCCATCCTTAGCATTTTTAGGTTCAACTTGCGAGACGTACGCGTGGTGATAACAAAAATTACTTATTTTAGAGAGAGTTGTTACCCCTTTTGTGGTGTCACCAAAAACATTGTCAATAGGATGATCCTTGGAGGTTCTCCACTCCAATGGAAGACCATCATCATATTTTTGACTTTCATCATCTTTCTTTTCTTGGTTGTCATCTTCCTTCTTCTCAATTTCCACCGTTTTAGGTTGATCAACTCCTTCTTCGGTGTCTTTCAGTATGTATTTTGTAGATGCACCTACACCATGAAAATAAATACCTTTCCCAACACTATTTAGGAAATTATCATCGAAAGTAACATGAACCGACTCTTCAAAAATAAGTAATCTTTTGTTATAAACTCTATATGCTTTACTAGATTATGAATATCTAAGAAAGATACCTTCATCAGCTTTCGCGTCAAATTTCCCAAGGTTATCTTTTCCATTATTTAAAAAAAACATTTACATCCAAAGACATGAAGATGTGATAAATTTTGTTTTCCACATTTTAGAAGTTCATAAGGTGTTTGTCAAGTATAGAACGAATAAGAATCCTACTCAAGACATAACACGTCATGCTAATTGCATCGGCCCAAAAATATTTTGGTAGACCGTAATCATTGAGAATTATTCTTGCCAACTCCTCTAAAATATGATTTTTGCGATCCACAACACCATTTTGCTGTGGAGTTCTAGAAGCTGAAAAGTTATGCTCAATACCAAATTTATCACAATATTCTTCAAAGAGGTGGTTTTCAAATTCACCTCCATGATCGCTTCAAGTGGCTAATATTTTATAATTCAATTTATTTTGAGATAACTTGGTAAAACATGTGAAATCCGAGAATGTTTCATCTTTACTACGTAAGAAAATAGTTCAACAAAATCTTGAGTAACCGTTTACAATAACAAGACTGTTGTAATTATCACTTATGCTTTTGGTCTGTGAAGGTCTAAACAAATTCATGTGAAGGAGCTCAAGAGGTCTCGAAGTTGAAACAATATTTTTAGATTTAAAAGAGACTCTTGTTTACTTACCCTTTTGACATGTATCACATAGGTGATTTTTTTAAAATTTTATTCTGTGTAGACTAATTACTAAATCTTTTGCAAGTATTTTATTAAGTAGATCAAAGTTGACATGTGCCAAACATCTATGCCAGAGCCAAGAGTCTTCACTCATGGTGACAAGACATTTAGCATTATCCAAGGACAATTCTTTTAAGTATAGTATATAGATGTTATTAACCCTCACACTATTAAACATATAATCATTCTTTTCATTATGTTCTATTATGCAACAATCTTTGGCAAAACTTACCTTATATCCATTGTCACACAATTGACTAATGTTAAGTCGGATATGTCTAAGGCCTTCAACTAACATAACATTTGAGATAGTAATAGTAGATGGATTATCTATACTATATTTTCCAAGTATTGCACCTTTGTTGTGATCACCATAGGATACAAATCCTTTCTTTTTCGCCGTAAATTTGGAGAATAGAGAGATGTCTCATGTCATGTGTCTTGAACATCCACTATCGAGAATCCATTTTTCCGTTATAGAATCAAGACACTCAACCTATATAATCAAACAAAAGTGGTAGGTACCCAATTATCATTGGGTCCTTGGGAGTGAGTGAAATAATTTTTTCATTTGGGTAACCATTATAAATTTCCTTTAGGAACTAGAAAGCACCTAAATTTGCATTTTTCAATAGTGTGGCCTTTCTTGCAACAATAGTGACAAAACAATCCATTATGAATTCTACTTTTGAAATTTGACACCTTCTTAATAAAATTATAATTTGTATGAGGCTTTTCAACCTTTGAAGGATTAATGGCAAAAGCATCATGAAGTTGTGATGCCTTGTCCACTTTGGTTTTAAGTGTACTCACCTCTTGTCAAATTTGACAAATTTCACAACCAAACCGACTAGGTTCCTCATCCTTATCATTATGTTTTTTACCATCCATAATAGGACACTTTAGTGCTTAAAATTGTTTATTTTTTTCTCCAACCTTTGCTTCTAAGTATGTAAAAACTTTTTCATTGGAATCGGGTTTCTTAGAAGCACATAATGATTCTTTTTGTAGATTATCAAAATCAACTTTCACTCAACAAAGGACAACTTATAAATATTAGAATATTTGGAATTACTTACATTCTTTTTCTTGCCTTGACGTTGATTTTCCATGAAACAATAGTTTGCCTCTTTTTTAATTCTCTTATGATTAGCATTAATTTTGGTAAAACTAACTTGACAGGAACATGTTGAACAAGATGTTTTAATTACAGTTTCAACATGTCTAATGCAATGTTCTAACCAGAAGAGTAAGACACCTGGTCTATTATATTGTTTACATTTTGGATACAGTTGATTTAAATTACTGAATAATATGTGAATATTAAGTAATCCCATGTGGCGTCCAAAACTGAGGAAATAGAGATTGTGTTGAAGTTATTATGTTTTATAATGTTGAGACATTTTATGGATGTTGAGACATTTTAGGAAACATATGATTGAAGTCCAAACTTTATGCAGAAGGTTCTGCTGATTTTCTGCAACATATCAGCTGCATTTTTGAAGCTCAAATCCACTCCACTCAAGGTTATAAAAAGAAGGCTTCAACCCTAATACATATGTGGAACTTACGTGTGTTCTTGTGAGTGTTTGTGTGTGTTAATTGTGAGCCTCTCTAATATCATCTTGATAAAAGAGTAGGACTCTTCTATTGAGTTCTAATTTTTGGTCAGTAATTCTAAAGCTTTTAAGTAGTGAATGCTTGTGCATCTTTGAAGTGTGTCTTCTAAAATTTATTCTGAATTGTTTAGAGTTGTTGAATCACTGTTGTGATTGAAAGGGATTTGAGAAGGGTCATATACCTAGGTGAGTCTTAGGTAGAAGTTAAGCACGAGTAGTGATTAAGTGAGTAGATTGTAAACTGGTGAGTTTGATGTGGGTCTACAAATTGATACTATTTAGTTAACTTCCTCACTAGCTTAGTAGCCCCTAGAGCGGGTGTTGTTGTACACCGAATTGGGTTAACAATTTTGTGTGTTCCTTTATTTTCTGCACTTTTTAATATGTTATACCTTGTCATTGTATGTTTGTTCAGAGATCAGTGTCTTGACATCTCTTAGGGAAACTGAGATCTAAATACCAGAATTTCAATCGGTATCAGAGAAGGCATCCTGCTCTGACTCTGGGTGAGATTCAGGGAAGATACTTTATGGTAAAATGGACAAGGAAGGAGGATTTGTGAACATACCACTCATTCTTGATGGAACCAATTATGATTATTGGAAATCTAGTATGGTGGCTTTCATCAAGTCCATGGACAATAAAACTTGGAAATCTATGGTCAAGGGATGGGATCAACCAAAGGTTGAAGGACAGGATGGGAAGGTTAGTGATGTAGAAAAGGCTGAAGAAGACTGGAATGATGAAGCTGAAAAATTATCTAAAGGAAACTCCAAAGCTTTGAATGTTATTCTTGTACCCTAAAATTTGTCCTCTTTTCTCAAGTATTTCCTCACATAGGATCTCCAATGCTCAAGGATTCTCAAGAATTGATCAGACAAAATCACCTCCGAAACACTGAGACCACAAATTAGGGTTTTGACTAAGAACGACTGATCATTGAATTTTTGACCTAATACATGATCTAATGGCTTAAAGTATAATCTAAAGGATTCAAATACAACATTTTTACCTAATTTCATGCCTCAAAACATTTCTCAAGATCAGTGGATTGATAGATGAAATTTGGTCAACTGATGAAAAAGTTAATTGTACACTGAAAACTCAAACTTTGACTTTCTGGCCAACATTAAGTTTCAAAGATCTAAATTCATCAAGATATTCAAGAATATCAAGATTCATCATCAAGAAGCCAATAAAGTCAAAAGTCAATTTGAAAAGTCAAAACTTTTCAAGACTTAGAAATTTTTCTAAGTGTTTTATACATGTTTATTTCATAACTTCATACCAATTTTTCACCATGATGCAAAATGATTCAAACGAAACTTTCAACATGAAAGTTGTAGATATTGATGAATTATAAAACTTTGTATTAGAGGGTTTATGTCCAAAAAATGCTTAGATTTAAAGATTTGTCCATGAAGTCTTGACATTTTCATCTATCACTTAGAGAAATTTTCAACAGATTTTGGTCAAGATTTTATCCCAATGTTTTGGCATTTGTTCACATAGTTCCAAGATGATTTTGTCAAAATGGCCAACATGAAAGTTATATAGGATGTTACAATATTTCCAAAACATCCAAGAGCATGAGTTTATCATATTTGAGCTAGGAGATTCAAGGGAAAGAAGTTGGGCATCCATTCTTGAATTGAAAGTCATTTTGTTGAAGAACATATAACAAAATCCTTATGCCATGGCTCATAATCTTACTTTGCAGGCCTTTTGACTTGAAAATCTATCCATAATCAGATGTTTACACAATTTATTGAACCATTATCCAAGTGACTCAAGTATTGTCCATTACATCATTCCATTTATGGCACAACGGCACCATTGCCATTCACATAAAGCATGCTTTATACAAAGTCAGCTCTCCTTGAGCCTCTCAACTGATTTTTCTGAAAACACAATGTCAAAGAAATAAGCAACATTCCTAAAAACTCCTAGCCACTTCAGATCCCTTTTGTACCATGCATTGGGACATCAAATTTCACATAACATGGTTGTTTCATCTCAACTAAACCAAAATTCCATAGTTATAAAGAAAACTCTCTCATCCTCTCAAACCTTATCTATAAATAGAGAGGCCATTTGCAAGATAAGGGAAGAGGTTTTTGTTGTGTAGACAAGCCCTCAAAATCTCATACTCTCAAAAAGCCATAACTGTCCATAAAACCTCAACTCTTGAGCTTTCAAGTCCAAATCTTTGAACCTCTCACACCTTGTAAGTTTTGTCCAAACAAACCATCAAAACACTCCACATACATCGTATAGGGGTTGTTTAAACACAATAGCAACTTCTGTAATATCTCTATCACCATTTTCCAAGCTCAAAAATCAGCCAATTGTAACTTGACTTCTCCAAGACAACACAACCACTCTAAATCAAAACACTAATTTCAGTTTCAAGTTAAGTTTTCTTAACTTTGGAATCTTCATACAAGCATAATTAGTGGTCCATTTGTGAAGATAAAATGTAGATATTATTTCCCCTGAAGCTAACCATATGCTTACTTTTCATTTTCACTAACCATGTATTGAGAACTGACTTGTATATGTGACAGAACAATGTTAGAAGCAAAAAACAACAATATGAGTCGATACGTATCTCTATGAGTCGACACATATTAGGTGCAAAACAGGTTATGAGCCGATGCAAACCATTATGCATCTATACGAAATGTTGTATGAGTCGATACAAAATGTGAATGTGTCGACTCATACTGAGTTAATTTTCATTTTCCAGAAACAAGAAGAGATATGTGACGATAGGTAAGTGCATGCGTCGACACATAATGAGTTAATTTCATTTTCCAGAAGCAAGAAAGGTTTTCGTATCAATACATAAGTGCATGCATCAATACATAATGTTTTCGTATCAATGCATAAGTGCATGCGTCAATACATAAAGGTTTGGTATCAATGCATAAGCTCATGTGTCAATACATAAAAGTTTTTTTAAAGAATTATCTTTTTTATTTACATTATCTTTATATTTCTTTATAATTTTATTGTTATTAATTATTCAATATGGTTGTAATAGTAATTAGGTTTTAATTGCTTTCATCCCCCATTTGTAAATTTGTACCCCCCATTCCCGAAGCTTTGTAATAGCGTAGGACTTTACATTTCCGCAATTTATCGCTTTCAATATAATTATTAGTAATTAGGGTTTGTATGGAAGACTTAAAATCAACAACTAGATAACCCTAATTCAAGACAAAAATGCATGAAAACAAAACACTTTTCACACTCGCACCTCTAGGGTAACCCACACTTGTTGCCTTAGATAAAAACAGTCATGTCCCTCGAACGTGGGATACTTTAGTAAAGACCCTTTGATACAAGATCGTAGTCCCTCGATGACCCTTCGATGTTTCCTTCATAAACAAACTTTGACCCTCCCAACAAATTTCTAAGTTATCCCACAATGTTGTCTTCTATGACTGTACGATGACCCGCGCCTGTCTCTTCACATCCAATGATAGGGCTTCTTATCAAATCAATGGTAAGATAGCAATATCTAAAGGAGGAGGAAAAGAACTAAGAATTTTTGAGTAGGTAGAACACTCGTAGTTGCTTGCTCACAACCATTTTCAAAACAACATCATTTCAAACACACCAACACTTTCAAATGAAATATTTTCAAAAGTCAACACTTTGTATGCATTCTTATAGAGACGAGAATCATTACAAAGTTCGCCTAAACGAATGCACTTTTCAAAAATAATTTCATAAACAATCACAAACACATTTCAAACAAAGCATTTCAAAGTGATCAAGCAAATAAGAGCCTGTAGATAACTACGGATGAAAAGGGTGCTAACACTTTCCCTTTTCATAACCTACCCCCTGAACTCAAGAAAATATCTCAAAAGGTCTTTCTTGTTCTTTTCACCTTTTCCTTTATTGGATAAAATAAAATTAGGTTGCGACTCTTTCTATCAGCGACAAGTGCAATCAAACAAAAAACACCCGAGTCAGTTCTCCCACCGTATTACAGAACTGGCGACTCTGTTGGGGAATAGCTTAAAAGTCAGGTTACCTTAGATCTAGATCAGATTTAAATGCTTTCTTTGTTTGATTTGTTTGCTTTACATTTATGGGTCCTTATTTGGGTTTGCTTTGATCCTTTATTCGGATCTGGGAATGTCATTAGGTAAGTAGCAATAGATTGTGGAAATTGTACATCATAAACCGATATGGTTGAAGCAATGGCTATGTTAATGTGACCCATTTGTTGGTATATGTATCCCTTGTGTTAAATCGAGGAGAATACGGGGCCGCTGAGTGGTGTCATGAAACACCAACTGACTGTAGAACCTTTAGTTGAACAACTTGGCCATTAGGAAGTCGTGAGATAACCGGGTTTGGTGCAGTCCAAGGTTAGTTGATACTCGATACTACACTCATTGAGATCAGACTTTTGGGATATTTTGGCCGCAAGAAAATATTGATTATGCTGAGATAATGCTCAATGAAGAAAATTCAATGATATTGAGATTCCCTAGAACCCGATTACTTGGTAGGACAGGTTGAACCAACTAAACTTCAAGAGGGTACTTACCTATGAACTCCATGCAAGCCTAAACCTAAGGATTTGTTTTCTTTGCTTGTATATGTTTATTTGCACATAACATCATGACATCATACCATAGCATTTTCAATAACCATTTCAAGGGTCTCAAGGGTTTGTGATGTAGGGTTATATTGAACCAGATGTCTATCAACGGGAAAGAGGATTTATTTTCCTCTAGCCAAATGTTGTCAAAGACCAAAGCACAATAACGTAAATTAAGGTGTATGAACCACTTGACATGGTGAGCTTGATTCTCATGGAAGGACATTCAACAATATGAAGTACTCCAATCAAAGTTGTGATCAAAGTTCAACTTCTGAAATTTTCTTGTGTTTAACCCGCGAGATCCTTGAAAACATTGCATTTTACATATCATACATGTCATTACATAATAGGTATTCTCAAGACAGGTCTCTCATTTTATCGCTGTTTATTTCAGTAAGAAAATGGCTCTAGAGCAAATAGTTAAAGATCTCCAAGCTCAGAATGCCCAGTTCCAACAAATGTTCCTAAACTTAGCCAAGGGGCAGGAAGATCTGAAAGCACTCTTCACCAAAGGGAGCAAGAAGAAGGAAAAGAAATGAGTTGGCATCCTAAACACAGGGAAGAGGTTTAAAGGGCCCGCCAAACAAGCTCAAGTTGAAGAAGATTCCTCCGAGGAGAATAAAAATCAAGACGAAGATGCAAGGAGTACCCGTGCTGGGGGTGGAAACCATCCAAACTCTGAGGATGAAGACTATTTTGACAAACAATATCCACCGGCTGAAGACAAGTATAAGCAACTAGAAGATAGATTGAAGGTTTTGAAAATTCAAGTTGCGCCTGGCTTGGATTTTGGTGATTTGGGTTTAGTGCCTGAGGTAATCATTCCCCACAAATTCAAGATTTCAATCTTTGCCAAGTATGATGGTGTTTCGTGCCCTAAGCTTCACTTAACATGTCCGTAAAATTCAACCACATACCACTGATAATAAGTTGTGGGTGCAATTCTCTCAAGAGAGTCTGTCTGGGACTCAATTGGAGTGGTTTTACCAGTTAGAGGGTTCCAACATCCATACCTGGGAAGATTTGGCCACTGCATTCTATCGTCAATATCAGTACAATGTCGATTTGGCGCAAACTAGAGTGCAATTACAAGGAATGACCATGGGTTCCAATAAAGGATTCAAAGAATATGCGCAGAAATGGAGAGACTTGGCTGGCAGGGTGCAGGCACCCTTAACTGAAAGGGAGCTGGTTAATATCTTTATGGGAACTTTGATAGGACCTTTCTTCAATCACCTAGTCGGAAGCTCTTCAGCTGGATTCACCGAGATGATTCTAACTGGGGAACAAGTTGAAGGCGGAATTAGAAGCAAAAAAATCCAGATGGCTGCATCTTCAAGTACTGAAAAGAAGACGTACATTGGAAAGAAAGGGTCCAATGCTGTATATGGACAAGAGGGACATGCTAGAGGTAACCACAACCAATCTGTGGGAGTTATTCTAATCTCTAATCCTACACCTGTGAAACAACATCAACAGGGGAATAATCATAGGGAGGTCACACCTAAAAGACAATTCACCAAAATCAACATGTCACTGGCTCAAGCGTTACAACACATGTTGAAGGCAAAGCTGATTACGTTAAAGGCTCCTCTTCGGAATCCCAATACTTCTGCTCCTAGTTAGCATCCCAATGAAAGGTGTGCATACCATTCTGATAGTCCTTGACATGATATGAATGGCTCCTGGGCTCTGAAGAACAAAATTCAAGATATGATTTATGCCAAGGAGATTGAATTCGGCCCTCCTGAGACTCCCAACATGATCACTGCTCCCATGCCAAATCATTGAGTGCGTCCACTTCACTTTGAATTTTCAATTATAATATCTTTTGTTTGTTTGAATACTTATCTATTATGTTAAAAAAAAATTCATTAATGCATTGCATATGTTTGTCATGAATTAATCCATTTGTTTTCACTATATTTAAACTGTGTTTTTATTCCTTTTTTTTGATATTCAAGTCTTGTTAAAAGTTGTAAGCCTTTAGAGGGAGGATGATGAAAATAATGCCATAATCTCATACAGTATACTTTTGGATAGATCTTGCTGACGATGTACAAGCGTTATTTTAATTCCTAACAGTGGAGTTATAAGGAAGATAATTCCTAATCAACCCCTTTGAGCCTAAGAAATAGGAGTTTTCTTTTTCTCACAATTTGAAACATTTAATCATAACCTGGGGCAGGGTAGTTTCTTAGTTAAATCAAATGCGCATTAAGTCATAAGTTGTCACTTCACAACAAAAATATCCTTCTGAATCAAAAGATGGTGTTGGTTCCCAATAAAATAGGCAGTCTTTACCTCTCAAAAAGAAAAGCCCACTAGGTCAAAACCTATAAAGAAGACTTAAGAAAAACTGGGGCATCCCGCTGGCTGTAATTTCAAAACAAGAATAGTCAGACAAAAATTAGGGATAGTAGATCAAAAAAACAAAAAGAGGTCACTACAAATCCTAGACAACATGAAAATTTTTACAAAAATGGCTGCCTTCCCAAATAAACTTCTAGTATCCGAACCATCACCAAAATATCATTCCAGATTCTAGTAGGAGATAAGCGCGCAATCGACTGAGTTTGGGATTGGAGAACATCATGGAGAATGGGTTGGGTACAAATAAACTTTGAGCCTTATCTTTTGTTTCTTAAGTCATGAACCAAGCCATGTTACAACCCTTTAAAAGTCCTAATTGAAGCATAGGTTAGTCTGAAAGCATGTTACAAAAGGTATCCTGACTCCTATAAGGCTTACTGTAAATCATGAGTTAAATTCATATTACTACAAAATTTTGTTGCTTATTAAAAATGCATTTTTTTTAAAAATTTCTCAAGAAAAACATAAACTTTGCATTGTTTGAATATCGTTGTTTGCATATGGCTAATTGTTCGACAACAGAGAAATTTACATGTCGAATATCCAATGAATGAAAACTCTCTAAAAATCACTTCAAATGGAAAAAAAACTTCCAATGACAAATCTCCCATGATCAAGGGGACATGACATGTTATTGTCCAACTCATTAGTGGCAGTCAAGTCAAGATTCCAAGAAATCTCTCATAAAGTCCTGAATAGCCAGGGGCATGTCTCCATCTGAATCACTTGAGACATTGAACATGAATTCTAGCAAAGGGTCACGTATGACAATGAAAACATTTTCTATTATTTCTACAACGCTTGCTATTATAGACACTGACGACTCTCTACACGGACATAGTCGGAAAATAATATGCATAAAAGAGATCTACTAGGTTGACACCCCTAGGCAAAAATAAGGGCATCTCGGCGAACCAAAAGGTTCCGGTAAAAAATAGGGATATATATGCAAAAGATTATACACCCAGCAAGTTGAAAACCTGAAAAGGCGGCTTGGGAAAAAAAGGGTATCCCGTTGGACTGAAAACCCGAAAGGGCGGTCCAAGCAAAAGTTAGGGATTAAAGTGTACGACTATTTCCCATTATCTCATCATTTTGTCTATCAGTAAAATATTTTTCACTCTAATCAAAATTTACTAAGGACTCTAGGAGAAGACAGAGTTCAAGATGTCCACAAATCCCTACAAGGCCAAATTCATGGATATCCCCATAGAATCACATCAATAATATTATCCCCCACAAAGTCCCTTTCATAAGGTGATCCCCAGCGAACTCGCCAGAGCCACCTCTACAAGGCTATCCCCGACAAGCGCAGAAGCATCTTCAAACAAAAGTGGGGCATCCTCCAGCCGATGACATAGTCAAATTCACCAGCGGATAGAGGTGTTTGATCTTCTGCAAACAAACACACACATCATGCCAGTTCCCAAATGGATGGAAATTGCCGACAGTTTATCATCTTCTAGATACAATGCAGGTGTAGTCTAAATACAGATTTATTCATACATTCATTCCAGACTCTCCTACAGATATAGTTCAGATACGATCCAAATATGGATGTCATTCTGATACTCGTTCAATATCTCCTCAGATACAATCAAGGCTCAGATTCATTCTGACATTCCCCAGCTGAGTTAGTCTTAACTGAAAAAAGAAACCTTGTTGAGTTCTCCCCAAAAGAATTCATCTCCCTGATAAGGTCTTCAAAATATTCTCCTCAACGTGGTTTATTTCCCCCAACAAACTACAGATTCCCCAAAATGAGTCTTTTCTCAGACTATTACAAATCAACGGACAAAACCCCTTGTCCCCAGCGTAGTTGATACTATTCCCAGTAAATTGCTACAAAACCTGGAATCCGACCAGATAACAGTTAACTTCATTTAACCACAGAAAGTTGTTGCGAGTCCTGGAATCCGACCATATAACAGTTAAATTCATCCTCCCCATAAAATTGTTGCAAAGCCTGGATTTCGACCAGATACCAGTCAACTATCATCTCCAAGACAAAAGTTTAATCATCTCTTTTATCCCCAGTCAGGGTAAATAAGAATCAAATTCTCTAGTAAAGTAATAGACAACCAAGGTTATTGAACTCTATCCCTCAAACAGAAATCAACACATCCCAAGCGGAGTTTGTTCGAACAAAAAATAAAAACTCCCCAACAGTAGTCAGGAATTTATTTTCCCAAATAAAGATACACTTCAACCACATTTCACATTTCATACATCACATCATATGCATACAAAACACATACAAAATTCTCATTCATTCTGAGAGCATCATTATGCAATACAAACATCACGCCCTTGCATGAAACTATTTATCTTTTCAGGCCGGTTACCGATCAGGTAGATCTCATCAATAGCCTATCATCTGTCAAATACAATCAGCCAAAGATTCTTTTCTAGAAACGGTTCAGATATGATCCAGAGGCGGATGACATTTTGATACTTATTCCAGATCCTCTTCTAGAAACGGTTCATATACGATCGAAAGACGGATGACATTCTGATACTTATTCCAGAATTTCCCCTTGATATAGTTCAGATACGATCCAAAGAAGGATGATATTCTGATACTTATTCCATATTCTCTTCTAGAAACGGTTCATATACGATCCAAAGACGGATGATATTCTGATACTTATTCCAGATTTTCCCTTCCATACAGTTCAGACACGATCCAGAGACGAATGTTATTCTGATACTTATTCCAGATTCTCTTCTAGAAACGATTCAGGTATGATCCAAAGATGGATGACAATCTGATACTTATTCCAAATTATTTTCTAGAAACAGTTCAGATACGATCCAAAGACGAATGACATTCTGATACTTATTCCAAATTTTCCCCTCAATACAGTTCAGATACAATCCAGACACGAATGTCATTCTGACACTTATTCTAGATTCACTCTAGAAACGGTTCAGATAGGATCTAGATGCGGATATCATTCTGACACTCATTCAATACATCTTTCAAATAAAGTTCAAATACGATCCATATACGGATGTCATTCTGACACTCATTTAGTACATTTATCAAATACAGTTCAGATACGATCCAGATGCATATGTCATTCTGACACTCATTCAGTACATTTCTCAAATATAGTTCTGATACGATCTAGATGCGGATGTCATTCTGACACTCATTCAGTACATTTCTCAAATACAGTTCAGATACGATCCAGATGCGGATGTAATTCTGACACTCATTCAGTACATTTCTCAAATACAGTTCAGATACGATCCATATGCGGATGTCATTCTGACACTCATTCAGTACATTTCTCAAATACAGTTCATATACGATCCATACGCGGATGTCATTCTGACACTCATTCAGTACAATTCTCAAATACAGTTCATATACGATATAGATGCGGATGTCATTCTGACACTCATTCTGTACATTTCTCAAATACAATTCAGATACGATTCATATACAGATGTCATTCTAACACTCATTCGGTACAGTTCTCAAATACAGTTCAGATACAATCCAGATGCGGATGTCATTCTGACACTCATTCAGTACATCTTTCAGATATGATTCAGATAAGATATATCTATGGATGTTATTATGATAATCATTCAACTACATCTTCCAACTCAGATTAAATCGGCCAAATATTTATTTTGATACTTCTCCCAGTTACAGTCAAGTTTAGACTTAGTCTAATTTCTATCAACAATCACCTTTGGGTGGAATCTATAAGCCCATCTCCGACAAACTCTTTATCACTTATAAAAATGGCATCTTTATTCCCATTCCCGACACAATAAACTAACACATAGTCGAGTGCGAATTTTTGGGCACTCTAGTGTTCAATCATCTTCCACCTTCAAGTCACGAATGGCAGACCCGCCAATCTAACTCTTCAGGTTTAAGAAGATTTAACAGAGGTAGCTGTTGTACCCCAAAATTTGCCCTCTATTTCTCAAGACATTCCTCACAAAGGATCTCCAATGCTCAAGGATTCTCAAGAATTGATCAGACAAAATCACCTCCGAAACACTGAGACCACAAATTAGGGTTTTGACTAAGAATGACTGATCATTGACTTTTTGACCTAATACATGATCTAATGGCTTAAAGTACAATCTCAAGGATTCAAATACAACATGTTGACCTAATTTCATGGCTCAAAACATTTCTCAAGATCAGTGGATTGATAGATGAAATTTGGGCAATTGATGAAAAAGTCAATTGTACACTAAAAAGTCAAACTTTGAATTTTTGGCCAAAATTAAGTTTCAAAGATCTAAATTCATCAAGACATTCAATAATATCAAGCTTGATCATCAAGAAGTCAAGAAAGTCAAAAGTCAATTTGAAAAGTCAAAACTTTTCAAGACTTAGAAATTTTTCTAAGTGTTTTATACATGTTTATTTCATAACTTCATACCAATTTTACACCATGATGCAAAATTATTCAAAGGAAACTTTCAAAATGAAAGTTGTAGATCTTGATGAATTCTACAACTTTGTATTTGAGGTTTGATGTCCAAAAAATGCTTATATTTGAAGATATAAGCCCATGAAGTCATGACATTTTCATCTAACACTTAGAGAAATTTTCAACAGATTTTGGTCAGGATTTTATCCCAACTTCTTGCCATTTTTTACATAGTTCCAAGATGATTATGTTAAAATGGCCAACGTGAAATTTATAGAGGATTTTTCAAGCTTTCTAAAACATCCAAGAGCATGAATTTATCATACTTGATCTAGGAGATTCAAGGGCATGAAGTTGGGCATCCATTCTTGAATGGCAAGTCATTTTGTTGAAGAACATATAACAAAATCCTTATGCCATGTTGCATAATATTACTTTTCAGGCCTTTTGACTTGAAAATCTATCCATAATCAGATGTTTACATAAATGATTGAACCATTATCCAAGTGATTCAAGTATTTTCCATTGCATCATTCCATTTATGGCACAAAGGCACCATTGCCATTCACATAAAGCATGATATATACAAAGTCAACTCTCCTTGATCCTCTCAATTGATTTTTCTGCACACACAATCTCAAAGCAAGAAGCAACATTCCTAAAAGCTCCTAGCCACTTCAGATCCCTTTTGTACCATGCATTGGGACATCAAATTTCACATAACTTGGTTGTTTCATCTCAACCAAACCAGAATTCCATAACTTATAAAACAAACTCTCTCATCATCTCAAAAATTCTATATAAATAGAGAGGCCATTTGCAAGCTAAAGAGAGAAGTTTTTGTTGTGTAGATAAGCCCTCAAAATCTCATACTCTCAAAAAGTCATATTTGTCCACAAAATCTCCACTCTTGAGCTTTGAAGTCCAAATCTTTGAACCTCTCGCAGCTTGTAAGTTATGTCCAAACAAACCATCCAAACACTCCACATACATCATATAAGGGTTGTTAAAACACAAGAAAAGCTTCTGTAATATCACTATCACCATTTTCCAAGCTCAAAAATCAGCCTCCTACAACTTGACTTCTCCAAGACAACACATCCACTCTAAATCAAAACAATAATTTCAGTTTCAAGGTAAGTTTTCTTAAATTTGGACTCTTCATACAAGAATCATCAGTGGTCCATTTGTAAAGATAAAATGTAGATATTATTTCCCCTGAAGCTAACCATATGCTTACTTTTCATTTTCACTAACCATGTATTGAGAACTGACTTGTAAATGTGATAGAACAATGTTAGAAGCAAAAAATAGTAGTATGAGTTGATACATATCTCTATGAGCCGACATATATTAGGTGCAAAACAGGTTATGAGCCGATGCAAACCTTTATGCATCGATACAAAATTTTGTATGAGTCGATAAAAAATGCGAATGGGTCAACTCATACTGAGTTAATTTTCATTTTCTAGAAACAAGAAGAGATATGTGTCGATACGTAAGTACATGCGTCGAATCATACTGAGTTAATTTCATTTTCCAGAAGAAAGAAAGGTTTTCGTATCAATACATAAGTGTATGCATCAATACATAAAGTTTTCGTATCAATGCATAAGTGCATGCGTCAATACATAAAGGTTTCGTATCAATGCATAAGCTCATGTGTCAATATATAAAAGTTTTTTTTAAACAAATTTTTTTTACATTATCTTCATATTTCTTTATATTTTTATTGTTATTCATTATTTAATATGGTTGTAATAGTAATTAGGTTTTAATTGCTTTCATCCCCCATTTGTAAATTTGTACCCCCCATTCCCAAAGCTTTGTAATAGCGTAGGACTTTACATTTCTGTAATTTATCGCATTCATTATAATTGCTAGTAATTAGGGTTTGTATGGAAAGACTTAAAATCAACAACTAGATAACCCTAATTCAAGATAAAAATTCATGAAAACAAAACACTTTACACACTCGAACCTCTAGGGTAACCCACACTTGTTGCCTCGGATAAAAACAGTCATGTCCCTCGAACGCGGGATACTTTAGCAAAAACCCTCAAATACAAGATCGTAGTCCCTCGATGACCATTCGATGTTGCCTAGGTAAATAATATTAGACCCTCACAACAAATTGCTAAGATATTCTACAATTTTTCCTTCTATGACTGTAGGATGACCAACGCCTGTCCTTTCACATCCAATGATAGGGCTTCTTATCAAATCAATGGTAAGATAGAAATATCTAAAGGAAGAGGAAAAGAACTAAGACTTTTTGAGTAGGTAGAATGCTCGTAGTTGCTTGCTCACAACCATTTTTAAAACAACATCATTTCAAACACACAAACACTTTCAAATGAAGTATTTTCAAAAGTCAACACTTTGTACGCATTCTTATAGAGACGAGAATCATTACAAAGTTCGCCTAAACGAAGGCACTTTTAAAAAATACTTTCAAAAATAATCAAAAACATATTTAAAACAAAGTGATCAAGCAACTAAGAGTCCGTAGATAACTATCAATGAAAAGGGATCTAACACCTTCCCTTTTCATAACCTACCCCCTAAACTCAAGAAAATATCTCAAAAGGTCTTTCCTGTTCTTTTCACCCTTTCCTTTATTGGATAAAAGAAAAGTCGGTGGAGACTCTTGCTATCTATAACAATTGTGATCAAACGCATAACACTCAAGTCAGTTCTCCCACCGTATTACAGCTATGTTTAATGGAGTGGATAAAAACATCTTCAGACTGATAAGAAATTGCATTGTTGCTAAAGAAGCTTGGGAGATATTGAAGACTGCTCATGAAGGAACCTCTAAGGTGAAGATATCTAGGCTCCAAATTCTTACCACCAATTTTGAGAACCTAAGAATGAAGAAGCATGAGAGTATTCATGACTTTCACATTAATATTATTGAGATAGATAATGCATCAAGTGCCCTAGGAGAAGATGTCAGAAGCTAAGTTGTAACACCCCGAATTAATTAAGTTATTTATTTAAATTCTTAATTTGTTATTATGAGTAATTGTGATGATCTTTGTTGTTTTGATGAGTATGATGGTTATGTGATGTTCATGTGTTATAGGGATTATTGGGAATTAAGAAGATTTTGGATAATTTACAATAATTAGAATAATTGGTTAGAATTATTTTAATTAATAAAATAGAGTAATATCGGTATTAAGAGGTGATAAGGGAAAATTAGTCATTTGGAAAGAATAAGTGAGGACAATAGTGGAAGACCATATTAGGGGTCCAAGGGGTAAGTTTGGTACAAGGAAGGTTTAGGAGTTTTGAACGATCATTCTGTGCAATCGTAAGATTTGGAGGAAGCGGTGAAAAGAAGAGAGAGATATGGCAAGATGATTTCTGATAGAACACCAATAGGAATAGATTTGTTGCTAAAATCTAAGTTAAAAGGTGTTTATCATTGTTATTATAATTTATCTAAGGTTTAGATGATTGTAGGTTGGGTTGGGTTTTTATTTGAATTTGACATCATGATGATTTTGATGAAATTAATAATAAATTGATGTTATATTAATGAGGAATGATTTATATGATGATTACTATGATGTACTATTGTGATTTTGTGAAACTGTGATGATTTAGATGAGTGTTGGGTCTGTATTGGTGCGAATTCGTATAAAAATCTGGCTGGTGTAGTGCAAAGATCACATAAGGGAATTGCAGACTGGTGTGAATTGACGGGTGATAGGAGGCGTCGTCGGGCAATGATTATGTCTCTTGGTTGTCGTCGGGCGAGATTAGAAACGAAGAAATTGGCAGAAAAGTGGAGCTACTAGAGTGTGTCGCTCGCGTCATTGTCGGGTGATGCAAGAGCGAGAGATGTGTCTCCAGGAGAGCAAGATGCATTGCTAAGCGATGGAGGCCAGAGAAGAATTGGTGGGTTGTCGCTCCCACATCATCGGGTGAAGCTTTAGGCGATGGACAGTAGTAGGATTTTCAAAGTTCCATAACATGAATTTTAGAAGTTGGTTTGAGGTGTCGTTTGAAGCATTTGAATATCTAACACGATGAACCTTAATTAGGTGGAATAAAATGAGTAATAGGATGTATATTTCCAGTACTTAAATTATGAAGAAGTTGGGTTTCCCTATGTTGGGTTACATTAATGTGTGTTATATGGTGAGTTGTTGATACTGTGATGATACTATGTTGTTGCTATGATGATATGATGATGTTGTGATGATTCTTTGTATATTATGATGTATGTGATGAATTCATGGATTATGATGCCTTTTGACTAGTTGTGGTCGTGTTTATTATGTTTCTGCACATCATGCGTTCATGGTATAGTTTAGGACTTCTGTACAATGATGTTGTTAGGACTTCAGTTCAATGATGTTAGGACTTCGGTCCAGTGATGATGATAGGACGATAGTCCAGTGAAGACATCAATCCTATAGTGTGGATTGAGTGAAATATTATGAAGTGCTTTGGTTCCAAGTGGAAATTGATCCTATTGGTGGGGATCTTTGGAGAAAACGATGAGTGAGTCATCAGTTAAGTTTTGGTACCACATGCATGAGTCTATGAAGTTGCATTACATTATACATGACATTGCATAATGATTTTTTTAAGTGATGTTGATGATAAGTGTTGTTGTGTATTGATGATGTTATGAAAGTGTGAGTATAACATGAGGTTCTGATGTCTTGCCTATGTGCATATCTAGTATATTTATTCCCTATGTCTTTTATAATGATTATGATTACTCACCCTTTCTATTTGAAAATGTTGCCTCTATCAGTGGGTAACTTGTAGGTGATAATGAATAGTCCATTGAAGTTTAGAGGGTAGTTTCAGAGTGCATTTATTTATTTTCCATTGAATAAGAGGGTCTTGCTATAATATGTAACATCAGGGTTTTGGGATCGATTGATTTGAACTATATGTTCTTTATGTTATGTTGTTTGAGAATGTTCATTTTATTTTAAGATGTTTGGGGGTATAAACTCATGAACCATGTTGAGAGATGGTATTTGATTGTGAAGTACTAATAAAGATGTTTTGAAATATTATTTCAACTACAATGTATTGAGTTAACGATGATATTCTTAAAGGAATATGTGTTCAAAATCATGAAAACCCGTGTTACGGAGCAAGGTGTTTTATTATGATGTTTTATGTGAAGATGTGACACCCTTGAATGGTGAATTACTCTGTTTTATTTGTTATTTATTTGTGGGGTTTTAGAAGGGTGTTACATTAGTGGTATCATTGCTGGTCGGTCTATCCGACCTGGTTTTCTTATGATGAACATGTCATTTTGATCGATTAGTGTGAATACACTATCGATGCATTGTTTCTAATAATATTTTTCTGTGTGTAGAATGGCTGGAAGGAACAATGGTTTGACTTCTTTTAATTGTGGAGAGCAGGGTCATGTCAGTACCCATTGTCAGAAGCCAAGGAAAGATGATACTTCCCAAACAAGTGGTAAAGTGTTTGCTCTGAGTGGATTATAGGATTCTAAGAAGGATAACTTGATTCGAGTTACTTATTTTATTAACAATGTTGAATTGGTTGCTATTATTGATATTGGTGCTACTCGTTTGTTTATTTCGTGTGAATGTGATAACATGTTGGGATTGAAGTTATCTTATATGAGTGGTAGTATGGTGATAGATACTCCTGCTAGTGGTTTTGTTACTAATACTTGTCTTTTTCTGAAGCGTCCTTTGACTATTTATGGCAAGAGTTTTGTGATGGATTTGGTGTGTCTTCCTCTATACAAATTGACGTCATTCTTAGAATGAACTAGTTGGAGTTCAAATATGTTCACATCAATTGTTATAATAAGACTTTGAGGTTCCCTAATTTTGGTGATGATGGAGAATTGATGTTGTTGTTTGCTAATCAAGTAAATGAACTTTTAAAAGATGAGGCTTTGATGTTTGCAATGTTTGCATCATTGCATGTTGATCGTGGAGCTATGAGCATTAATTTACTTGTTGTTTGTGAATTTACAGAAGTGTTTCCAGATAACATCAATGATTTACCTCTTGAACATGAAGTAGAGTTTTCCATCGACCTAGTACCAGGTACAAGTCCGGTGTCAATGACTCCTTGTAGGATGCCATCTTCAGAGCTGAGTTAGTTGAAGAAACAACTGGAAGAGATGCTTGAGAAGAAGCTCGTGAGACCGAGTGTTTCACCTTGGGGTTCACCTGTGTTGTTGGTCTATAAGAAATATGGAAATATGAGACTGTTTGTAGATTACAGACAGTTGAATAAGGTGACTATTAAGAATAAGTATCCACTTCCAAGGATCGATGATTTAATGGATCAGTTGATGGGTGCTTGTGTTTTCAGCAAGATTGATTTGAAGTCGAGTTATCATTAAATTCTTGTTAAACCAGATGATATTTCGAATACGGCTTTTCGAACAAGGTATGGTAATTACAGTTACACTGTGATGTCGTTTGGTGTATCTAATGTGCCAGGTGTTTTCATGGAGTATATGTATCGAACTTTTCATTAATATTTGGGTAAGTTTGTTGTGGTGTTCATTGATGATATTTTGATCAATTCCAAATCTGAAGAAGAACATGTGGAGCATTTGAGGATTGTGTTACAAGTGTTGAAAGAGAAGAAGTTGTATTCAAATCTATCAAAGTGTAAGTTTTGATTGAAGGAAGTGAGATTCCTTGGTCATGTGATATCTAGTGGTGGAATTGTTGTGGATCATTTTAAAGTTGATGCAGTGTTGCAATGGGAAACTTTGAAGTCTGCGACTAAGATTCGAAGTTTTCTTGGTTTGGCAGGTTATTACCAAATGTTCATTGAAGGATTCTTTAAGTTAGAGTTATTGATAACTCAGTTAACTCGAAAAGGTCAAGCTTATGTGTGGGATGTTGTGTGTGAAGAAAGTGTCATTTAATTTTAAAAGAGGTTGGAGGATGCTCCGGTATTAATTTTTCCTAACCCAGGTGATGCTTTTGTAGTGTATTGTGATGTGTCGAAGATGGGTCTTGGTGGTGTGCTAATGCAAAATGTACAGGTTGTTGCTTACGCTTTTAGGAAATTGAAAATTCATGAGAGGAATTATCCTACGCATGACTTAGAGCTAGCGGCTGTGGTGTTCGTGTTGAAGATTTGGAGACATCATCTTTTTTGCTCTAAATTTGAAATGTTCAGTGATCATAAGGTTCTGAAATACTTGTTTGACCAGAAGGAGTTGAATATGAGGCAGAGAAGATGGCTTGAGTTGTTGAAGGATTTCGACTTTGATTTGAATTACCATCCTAGTAAAGCAAATGTAGTTGCCAATACATTGAGTAGGAAATTGTTGCACATGTCAATGCTTATGGTTCGAGAGTTGGAGATGATCAAACAATTTAGAGATATGAGCTTAGTATGTGAAGAGACTCCCGATAGTTTGAATTTGGGAATGTTTAAACTGACTAGTGGTATAATAGAAGAAATCCGAGAAGGTCAGAAATATGATTTAAAGTTAGTTGACCAGTTGACCTTGTAAGAACAAGATTTGGATCTATGTTTAATCTGTAAGTTTTGATGTCAACAAACATATATTTTATGAAGAACAATTTTCGCTCTAATGGTTTCATTAAGTGTGTAGATACATGATTAGAATTCTGGATATTCTTAATCAAGATATTATCACAATCACATTACCACTTAAAAGAAGAACCATTGAGTTCTGTTTCTAAGGAAACATCAGTAGTTATATGGAATGTTGAATGTTCGACAAGAAAGGAATGTCAGCGAGTCTACAAGAAGAGTTTTTGATAAAGTTGTTACTACAAGATCAAAAATCAAGAGTATACAAGAGAAAAGCATATAACGCAGAAGATCAGTAGTCAAAGATTCAGTCAATAGAAGAGTTGTTGCTTGGATTTTAAAGACGAAGTCAAGACTCTGAACATATAAAGATAAAGATTCTACTACAAGATCAGAAGTAAAGTTTTGCTCATCAGAAGAGTTGCTACTCATAGTTCTGAAGACAAAGTCAATGTAAGTTCTCTAGTTTTAAGGATTTGCATTAATTTTTGTAAAACAAATAATACAACATTATGTTAGATGGGATGTATTAACTAGCTAACAGGAAAAGGTTGAGCAAGAAGTCCTATCTTATGTTAGGACATGTTAAGTTGAAGAGTTTC
Organism: Vicia faba; assembly: GCA_948472305.1. Lineage (NCBI taxonomy): Eukaryota > Viridiplantae > Streptophyta > Magnoliopsida > Fabales > Fabaceae > Vicia > Vicia faba. The sequence goes on from OX451735.1 coordinate 408,775,934, forward strand.
AACATCTGGAACAACATCTCTGAAAAGATGTCCTATGAAGGAGCATATGACATAGCGTATGAGCTGAAGTGGACAGTTAGATTCTGTTATGATTTAACTAATGAAAAATATTATGGGAAATATTATGCAACATTATAGGGCGAGGATTTAAGGTTCAAGAAGAATCAATCAGAATATTGAAGAATATACAGTTTCTAAATTTGGAGATAATTTAGGAAGATTTGATTGAAGACCTTGTTTGTAGCAGAAGTTACTGTTTTTTGTAACATCCAAAAAGTTGTTATTTGAAGGCCTAAATCCAGTTGGGTATAGGTTATAAATAGAAGGATTTGTAACCTAGGAAAGGTACGGGTTCAAGATGTAGAAGTCTAGGGCTTTGTCATTTTTCTGCTCTCTAGGAGAGTTAATGTTAGTGAACCACTCGAGTTTTGAGATGGTCACTGTTGCTCTCACTCAGAAGTTGTGAAGTAATGAGTTGATTATTGTTCTTGGAGGAAGCATTGAAGAAACTCTAAGTTGTGGTCTTAGTCAAGAGTCTTGGCTAGTGATTATCATGGAAGTGAGTCTTCCTATTTGTTCAGAATTGTGTTGATCCAATCGTTGTCTGTGATTGAAGACGGATTGAGGAGGGCCTCATATCTAAATGAGTGTTAGATAGAAATCTAGGAAGGTTAGTGATTAAGTGATTAGGTCGTAAACTAGAGGTATGATGTAGGGTCTATGAATTGATACTACCATAGTGGATTTGTCCCTGGCTTGATATACCCCCAGAGTAGGAAGGTTGTTTCGAAGTGGGTTAATAATTATGTGTGTTGTCTATACGTTTCAGTAATGTTTTTATTATTAATACCTTACATATTTATTCATGTCGAATCGGATGTCCCAACATATCATAGGACATCTGAGTTCTGCCATACCAGAATTTCAATTTGTATCAGAGTAGGCATCGTGTCTGTTTCTGGATGAGATCCAAGGGGGGACACTTTCTGGTTATGTGCAAGTTAGATTGGTTCTACTGAAAATATGTATGAACTTGGAGAGTTCATATTGTTGTTTGAACGGTCCCTAGAAGTGGAGGGTGGTTTGTTCATGATAGGGTGTATATTGGACCTGTCTGTGTTGGTTTCAGGCGTGTAGCTTTTGTGGCAAGCTACTGTGTTAGGGGTTTGGTTTTTGTTCAAATCCAGGTTAACCTATTGCACATGAAGGGTGATGTTGTACAAGGGTTACTATTTCTGCATGAAGGTGGTTGAGGAGTTTTCCTGGTGGTTTTGTGTGTTGAGGATGCAACACATTATTCTACTCTGAAGGCGTATCCTGTGGTGCAATGATACTTGAGTAGAGGTTCAACTAGATTACTAGAGCAACCAAAGATACTTGAGTTTTATCCTAACTCTACTCATAAAGGCACTCTTATGTGAGTTTATTGAAAAGAGATCTGGTAGAGGAAATTTATGTTTGCTTTCAACCCTAAAAGGATAATCTCCCAGCTTTGATAAAGGATCTCTTTATGTGTTCCTATTGAAGGGAACTGATGTCCTACTAGATGTTAGAACATCAAGCCAACAGATTATGCAGAATCTGGTTGGACAAAGGTAGGGCATATCAGATGCTTAGGGGCTAAACAAATGTGCCTTAAATCACATATGTTTGGAAAATACTCCTGATCTAGAAGAGGAGGCATCTGTATCTAAGAAGTTTCTATGATAGAAACATGTCTTAGATAAGTATGTTAGTCAGGACACGATCAACATATTTGGCCCTCTTTAGATTAGTTTATTCTGATCTAAGTGAGTTGGTGAGCAGTGGTTGTACGTTGTTATGGAGGCTTGATAAAGGTATCCCTTCCAGATCCTTTATATATGGAGAACAAGCTATAGTGTCAAAACTTTCTCTCTAACATCTGGAAGATCCTTCTAATCAAAGGAAACAAGCTTATTGAATCTTGTTTATGGACATGAAATAGATTATAATTGAGGGAAGTAATGCACTAATTACATGATGTTCATCTACTATATGGTTCGCAAGGAATTCTTAGCAGTTAATAAGAGGGAGTCCTTAATCTGAAGCTAGAAGAACTTGAAGAATTTTCAGACATAATGTCTTGACATCTTTGTATTGAGGATTTATTTTTCTCAATATGACTGGTGATTCTTTTCATAAATAGGATAGAGGTTTCTGCATGTATTTCATAAGCTATAAAAAGATTCTTGAGATGTGTCATATATAGGTTTCTGCATGTATGTATAATTTGGTGTGTAAAGTTGATCAACTTCTGATGGTTGATCCTCTTGTATCCCTTGCAAAAGTTATGGATTACTATGGTGTCTCCAGACCATAATTAATGGTGAAATCCATGTGTTTGACACTGATGTCAGATCAAATGTTGGAAAATTATCTCAAAGGTTGTGTTATTCCTTCAACCAAGGAAGTTGTTATTGTCCAGAATGGAGCTAAGGTCATGCCATTGACCTAATCTGGAATATTTTTATAACATGAATGAATTTCATCAGTTGATGCTAGACATATGCATAAGAAGGATGTCATACCAAATTTCCTACCTTGTGTGAGAAGGTAATCGTATCTGACTTTTGATAAATACTTTGACGGGAACTGAGTATTTGTCTGTCCTCTAAGGAGGTTGTGCATGGAGACTAATGGTGAATACTTTGACGAGAGACTAAATATTTGTTTGAGGAAATTATGCAAATTTGCATTCTAAACGTTGTGGTACAGAGAATATGTGAGAGTTTATTTCTCTCCATTACTTTCAAGTGTTTAGAAAAACCTGAATAAGCTGCACCGGTTGTGTGTTCTAATGGGAGCTTCTTAAAAGGATTTTTATGCATAATGAGTCGTTTAAATAATAGATCAAGAACCAGTTTGATTGGATTATGTATTATGGAGCTGATGTCCCACGTGATGTCTTAACATCATGATTTTTTATGGTTGTTTTGTTTTACTGCTTGGAATTGTACATGTGTTGGATGCTCAAGCATTATAGTCAGAAGTGGAATTTCTGACTAGTTGAATTAGAATATGGAGAAGATAATATTATCTACAGTAGTATTCTTGGTGAAGGCATGACTATTTTGTTGAAGACTCCACTAGTATTTGAAACTACTACTCGATGTAAGGGGCAGAAGACTGCTGATAGATACTGAGGCATGAGCAGAGTGTTTTAAGGAGGTGGTTTTCTTCTACTACAAGTAACTCCAGAAAAGGTTTGGTGATCTAGATCTTAGTAAAGATTTTAAGTAAACTAAGAGTTTTTGGAGTTTGTGAGTGACTTCACACCTAGTATGCATGACATTATGCCTATTCAAAATGTCATGATACATAGTGTGGTTATAAAAGGATAATATCCAAATGTATGCTTGAAGAAGTCAGAGTTCCTAGAAGTATTCTCAAGGAGTGAGAATATCTGACTCTGGTTTGACTCTACTAAGCGAGTTAAGGTTCAGCATATGCGGGAAGTGCTGAAGTCTTTTAACTAGTGCTCAAGTTTTCATCTTTAACTGGAGCATTGGTTATCCATGACAAGGGGATTCGTGTAGGTATCTATAGATTTTTGTTGCAATGGTACAAATAATTTTTTGTATGTTGTTTAAAGCTTGTGGAGATCTTATGCCTCTTATGAGGATGTGATGTCAGACAACATGTTGTGACATTATGAAATTATCGGTGATTTTGACAAGGCATGGTTGGTCTTAGCCATGTGAAGCTGGTGGATTAGAAGTTCACATATCTTTTTGCTGATTAATCATTATGTCTAGGAGAATTTATTTTTCTCTACAGATGTTAAAAGGACTCTTCAGGTCTTTATTATTAAGAGATGTCACAAATGTGATGTTCTGATGTCTTGGTGTGTATCACTAAGTCTAAGTGAAAGGAGAACACTTAGAATCTAGTGGAAGATAGTGAGGATGAAGATGTGTTGGTCAATGTGCAAGCAGAAGAAGACAATGTATGACTAGATATCAGGACATTATTCGGGACATGTTTCCTATGCGACCAACAAGAGAGTGTTACGACACTTTATGATCAAACACGTGTTAGAAGGTGTGTTTGGCCATGCATATGCATGAATTGGGACTGGTTCTTTTTAGCAGAAACAACCTAGAGCATTTAAAGGCGTCCAAAGTTGTTTTAGACAACGTACTTTGATGTAAGTGGCAGTTTTGGCCCTCAATTAACGTCTCTTTAACCAAGATCGTCTCATTTAAAGATCGTTAATTCCTAAGAAAATTGCTCAGATATTTATAGAGGTCTCTCGTGTCCTCTATCTCCATGTGAGTGTTTGATTTTTTTCATTATCACTATGGGTTTTGTTCGGGTCTGGGTAAACTGTGCCTGGGTCTGGTTCTGTGTAGGCCTCCTTTGTCAATTTTTTGCAAAAAAGGGGCAGAAATGGTGTACTCATAGGGTTAGTCTAGAATCTGCAGCTCCAAATGTTGCTTTCAAATGTATGACAAGATGTTATATCTTGTGGTCATGGCCTATTATGGTAAGTTATGGTTTTGTGACTTGTGATCGGAGTTATGAAAACATTTGTGACCTGTGTTCCGGGTTACCGGGGGTGGTGGTTGATTTGTATAGGTCCATTAGAGGTTGTTGATCAAGGAATGGTTGGGAATTCTCTTATGCCACCATTGGTCTCCTATGAAAAGAGATGGTACCTGATTTGAGGGGGAGTGTCAACTATCTTCTTCCTCATGTGAACCAAACCAAATGACTTCAGAACTTTCTACGCCTTTTCTTGAAGGTTATGCACTTTGGTGATGGGTTTGGTACTGCAATGGAGCTCATTCAAATTGCTGGATATAGAAGATGTCGAACAAGATGTCCTGACATATTATCTGAAGAGTGACTTTATGGTACTATGCTACAGTGTCCAACAGTTGTTGAAGACTACTGTTGGTGGATATTTTTATTTATTACTGTAATTTTTATTTATTTATTTTGGCCAAAATTTTCCAAAGAGCGGGATTCTAAGTTCTATAGTTTTAAGGATTGGCATTAATTTTTGTAAAACAAATAATATAACAATATGTTAGATAAGATGTATTATCTTGCTAACAGGAACATGTTGAGCAAGAACTCCTATCTTATGTTAGGACGTGTTGAGTTGAAGAGTTTCAACATCTGGAACAACATGTCGGATAAGATGTCCTATGAAGGAGTATACGACAGCGTGCCTGAGCTGAAGGAGACAGTTGAAATATGTTATGATTTAACTGACGCTGAATATTATGGGAAATATTATGCAAAATTATAGGGTGTTGATTTAAAGGTTAAGAAGAATCAAACATAATATTGAAGAATATACGGTTTCTTAATTTGGAGATAATTTAGGAAGATTTGATTGAAGACCTTGTTTGTAGCAGAAGTTATTGTTGTTTGTAACAGCCAAAAAGCTGTTATTTGAAGGCCCAAATCCATTTGGGTATAGGTCATAAATAAAAGTGTTCGTAACTTACGAAAGGTACGTGTTCAAGATGTAGAATTCTAGGGCTTTGTCTTTTTGTTGCTCTCTAGGAGAGTTGGTGTAAGTGAACCACCCGGGTTGTGAGATGGTCACTATTGTTCTAACTCAGAAACTGTGAAGTAATGAGTTGAGTATTGTTCTTGGAGGAAGCTTTGAAGAAACTCAAAGTTGTGGTCTTAGTCAAGAGTCTTGGCTAGATATTGTCATGGAAGTGAGTTTCCTGTTTGTTTAGAATTTTGTTGATCCAATCGTTGTTTGTGATTGAAGAGGGGTTGATGAGGGCCTCATATCTAGGTGAGACTTAGATAGAAATCTAGGAAGGGTAGTGATTAAGTGATTAGGCCGTAAACTGGAGGTTTTTTGTAGGATCTATGAATTAATACTGTCATAGTAGATTTGTCCCTGGCCTAGTATGCCCCCAGAGTAGAAAGGTTATTCTGAACTAGGTTAACAATTTTATGTGTTGTTTATGCTTTTCAGTATTGTTTTTATTGTTAATACCATGCATGCTTGTTTATGTCAAATCAGATGTCCCAACATGTCATAGGACATCTTAGTTCTGTCATACAGAATTTCTGTCAAGATTCTGAAGACTCGAAGAATTCATGGAATACTTTCTTTCATTTAAACATAAGAAGAATTTCATCAGAAGCTAGTATAGTTGTGAGGTTATATAATTCATTAGAAGAAAACATGTGGTTACTATTGTACCCCAATTTTTTGCCCCTAAGATTCCTCTATCATCTCATACCATCACAATGCAACCAGATCACAAACTAGGGTTTGAGGTTTTTCTCCTATTGCATCCTATCTTTAAGTTTGGTCTTGAGGGATCTCCAAGCACCTTAGTTGTGTGTTTTGTATATGTATTTTTGACTAACTTCTAATCAAAATACAAAAAAAAAATATTTGTCTTTGTATATTTGTGTTTTGTAGGTATCAAGTCAAAGCATATGATAAATAAGGTTTTCCGGTATTATTTCCCTAAAATCTTTATTTGCAAAGGAAAATAATTAAAATAATTCATTTTTTTCACTGTATAATCGATTGCTCTTAGAATCGATTGCACAAAGTGAATTTTGTGCAATATTTGAAAAAAACTCACTTACAATTGATTGCTCTCAGATTGCAATCGATTGCACAGAGTGAATTTTTGAACAAAAATCAGCAATTTCAAGCTTGTCAGTCTTTTGGCACCAATTTTTCTTCATTTTTTGAAAGATATATCATTAATTCAAATTTTGGCTCCAAGAATCAATTACCAAGTCTAATTTCATTTCCCAAACCAAACTCCAAACCACCACTAATCCCAAGCCTAAACTCTATAAATAGAGCCCTCATTTCATTCAAATCTCGAGCTTTTGATAGCCAAATTCACTTTGCTAAAAAATATCTCAATTCCATCCATCTACAAAATTCACTCAAAGCTCCATTTTCAAAAAAAAAGTTAGTAAGCTTTGCATTGAAGCTTACTAATCTTTAAGCTAAACCTTCATCCAAACGCTTTTTCTTTAAGAATTCTCTACATCCAAGCTTGGGAAATTTATTCTTGGGGTTGAATTGAAGCAAATTCTTGAAGTTGTTTTGATAATTCTCTAGATTTACCTTTGGTAAGTTGGATCTTCATCTTTGACAATGTGATCTCTTGTTGATCTTTGGATTTGATTCATTGATTATTGTTTTGTGATTCAATTAGTTCTACTTTATCATAATTTGATGGAATTTTCCTGCTCAATTAAATTCATGATCATAAGGTGTTTGATGGAAAGTTTGAACAAAAATTTGGCCTTTAGAAATGTTGATTTGCTGTTTTTCACAGGGTGCAATCGATTGCTCCCAGAGTGCAAATGATTGTCACGGAATGAATTTACGTAATTTTTTGAAAAAAATAAGGATGCAATCGATTGCTCCCAGAATGCAATCGATTGTAACAGAGACAAAATGTATTTGCTTCCTTGTTTTGGGGCTGTTTTGATCCATCTCTCTTTTTCTACTCACTCCTTTTGATTGTTGATTTAGATTGGAATTTTAAATGTCCAATTTCTCTTTAAATTAAATGAACTTTTGGTGTAGATGAAATTGGATAAATGTTCATTAATTCAAATCTACCAAAGAGTGAATTATTTAATTCATTTTTGGTGCTTTGGATTAATGATATGTTTAGTACTTTATCCATCGAGATGAGTGATTGAATTTAAAGATGAAAGAAATTTGAGGTAGTAACCTAAATAAGCTTATCATTCCCCTCCCTCTTCATCTTATCCCCCTTTCTTATTTTACTACATGTTAAGGGATGATGATCTCTATATCATTTATCCAAACATGAAGTACATAGATTACTATTGACCGACCTCAAAATAGGTGTGACTTCTACATAACTCCACTTACGATTGCTTAACATAACACTAAATTTTGTCCCGATTTGAGAAAATGATCATTCGTGGCCCAAACATATGTTTGCAAGCCCAAGTATGTTAATTTTAACCCTTTGATCCAATAACCTTGAGATTCATTGTTAGGAGGATTTGGTTCTACCAATCCTCCAACGGATCTTCATCAATTTTGGTCAATACGGATCACTTAAACATCATTGATCATTAAATGTTTCCTTGAGGATTCTTAAGTGGATGATATACATGACAAAAAGAAAATGCAACTTGTTGTTGAGAGGCTTTGGTTCTACCAATCCTCTAATGAGTTCCAAATGCAAGTTTCAAGATGGCCATCCAACTAACCATTAAATTATAACAATTGACTTTATTTTATGCTTTTATCTTATTCCCTTTACTTTATACACCATTTATTTTAACATTTACATTTCATGTTATTTTTATCTTTTCCCACTTGAGCACTTACTTTTATGCCATTTTTTTTATTTTGCTCACTTGAGCTTTTCTTTTCCTTTTGAAGATACTTAATAATCAACATGAACCATAAAAAACTTTAATAATACTTGGACTATTTGGTTACTTTCCTTGGAATTATGGAGTATTGGACTTCTTGTACTTAGGAATAGAAACCTTGATCGTATTTTGGAGACCTTGTGACCTTAATTGCTATTTTGTCTGAAGTTATTGAGGTTTACCTCAAGACATTGGGTTGTTTGTTTGTTTTGTGTGCAGGTTATTGTGATTACCTACTTTGTCTGTAATCTGGAATTTATATGTATACAGCCGTTACTCTGCCCAACTTTTGTGAAGACTTAATGCGAGTAAAGCTTAGTTTTCTCAAGAGGTTTAGTATCCTTGCTTGGTTTCAATCTAAAGAATGGGAATCCTATCTAGACTCATAATGTCAAGTGTTGGCTTCTTGTTGGTTAGATGGGTTTTCTCCCTAGCTTTTACCTTATGCTTTAGGATAGTCCCTTCATCTCCTTCCATCTTCTTTAATTTCAAAAATCTTCTCCCTCCTTTTGAAAACTCTTCTTGTTTCTAAACTTGAACAACTTTCATAATAAACTTGGACTTAGGTCCATGTATTTTCAAAACATTTTCTTAAACAAACTTCAATCAACTTAATCATACCTTGACATTTTTGTGAGAAGACTAAAAATCAATCAATCTCATTCAAACCATTTCGCCATTTTGGCTCTTATCTTTAAAACTTTTCTAAAAAAGATTGGACTCTTGTCAATCCTTTTAGTGATGCAAACAACTATACTTCTACAATATATAGTGAAGTGAGATATTTTCCACTTGGGTGTTGAGTGGGGCATTGTTGATTTTAAAATCCAAGCCATATCTTCCACTTTGAGATGACGTAAATACTCTTTTCTCATGATTGTGGGTGGTATGTTTTCCATACAAACAATGACGGTGATGTCTTATCTCATAAAATTAACCAACACACTCGTGTTTTAAAATTTTAAAGGTGAACTACGAGTACCCTGATCCCCTATTGCACGGAAGGTGGTACGTAGGCACTAAAGGTTCGCAACCGCGGAGGGTGTAAAAATCATAAAAAAAATACTTCTTTTTCTCATCCCCACAATCTATTTTACATACAACATTTTATAGCCAAAATATACAGATTTTTACAAAGAGGTTCATGCGGAGTACCGTAGATGTTTAAGGTGCTAATACCTTCCCATTGCATAACCAACCCCCTTACCTTGAATCTTTCCCCCTCTTTTGGTTCATTCGCTCTTTTCCCATTCCTTTGGAAACAATAAAGTATGGTGGCGATTTTTATTTTGATCTATATAAGTCTAGTCAATCCAATGGCTTAGTCTTAACATTTCTACCGCTACAAAAAAATGGTGACTTCACTGGGGAAAGATTGACTTCTTGCTGGTCCATCCCTAAGTGGGTTGAGTCTATCTTTGTTTATATCTGTATATGTGTTATTGTTGTTTATATGTTATATGTTGTATATATGCTTGTGTGTATTTTTCTGGTTTTCAAGATGCTTGGTGATTTCACATAAGTCCTATACCCGAAATTTGGAAAATTTAAGATAGGACAGACGGTATAGTCATGTTGACTTTGAGGGAGTAATCCAAAAAAGGGAGACATGAGATCCCCCACTCGGTGGAGGCCCCTTTGACTGTAGTGTTGTTTACCAAGTAATCAGGAAGACGTAATGCTTTCGACCTGGGAGCCTGCTGAAACTGAGGACCGTAGAATACCTAACCCATCTTGGCCTTTTAGGTGTAGTGCGGAAGCTATGACGGAGTAGTCCAGAAATAGTTGTAATGCGATACTACGCTCGGACAATTTTTTCTTGAGAATATTACTAATTACCAAGTTAATTTGGAAGTTGGTAATATCCGAAGGAAGGATGTAGACTCTGGGAACCTCTAGAGCCTTGTTCGGCAGGTGATAACTTTTAGACCAATACCTTATGGGTAATACCTTCGACCACATGCTCGTGACATTGAACCTATTAACCCTATGTTTGTGACTTTGTGTGTGATTGTTGCATCATGCATCCATGCACTCATAAGCATCCTCTTAAGGACATTTTATTTCAAGGTACTTAAAAGTTGACTATTTGTGATATCTCAGGTACTTTTTGACTATGGATTCTGGAAAAAGAAAGACTGGAAAATATAGTTTCAAAGATCCCAAGATAGATGAGTTGGTGAGTTTGATTCTGGAGATTGAGTGTTCTGCAGGTTTTTGGAGGAAGTATGGGTCCATCATTTCTCTCATGAAGCTTAGGATGAAGGAGGGTATTCTCTCGACCTTGGTACAGTTCTATGATCCGATGTATTGATGCTTTACATTCCCTGACTATCAGTTGATACCTATGTTAGAGGAGTATTCTTCTCTTCTGGGTTTCCCTATTATCGATCGTATTCCTTTTAGTGGTTTGGAGGGTGAGCCAAAACCACGTGAGATTGCTGCCGTGATCCATTTGGGGAAGTCTGAGATTAAAGCCCACATGACTATTAAAGAAGGGATTAGAGGATTACCAACTCAGTTCTTATTAGAGAAAGCTCGTTACTTTTCAAGGATGAAGATTACAATCGCTTTTGAGGCCATCTTTGCTCTAATTGCTTACGGGTTATTCTTATTTCCAAATGTGAACAAATTTGTTGACATTAACGCTATCAGGATCTTCATGATTGGAAACCCAGTTCCTACATTGTTGGGTGATACTTATTACTCTATTCATCTTCGGGATTCTTATCATGGGGGGGGGGGGTGATTATCTATTGCATGCCTCTGTTTTACCGGTGGTTTACTTCTCATTGCCTCGGTATGATACTTTCTGGGATGTCAGGAAGGAACCCCGTTGGGCTCCTAAGATCATGGTACTTACTCACTCAAATATTTTTTGGTATCACCAGTCTTACCATGATGTAGAGATTGTCGATAGTTGTGGTAGTTTCCCCAATTTACCTCTTCTTGGTACAAAGGTAGGAATTAACTATAACCCTATTCTTGCAAGATGACAACTTAGATATCCGATGAAGGATAAACCAAATAGTATTCATTTGAGTAGTTTCTTCCTGAAAGATGGAGAAGATCATAAGGAAGCTAGGAAAAAATTGTGAAGGACTGGAATCACATTCATAATAATAGTAGGAAGGACTTGGGACCTAGAGGGGCTCTTTCTTTGGATCCTTATCTTCAGTGGATACAAGCGAGAGCTATTCAGTTAAAGATGTCGTGTTCTCAGGAAGCACCTATCCCTGATTTGTTTGTGAAGACCACTCCTCCCTTATTGGATGATGTGGAAGAGCTACAACTTTCTTTAGTCAGGATGCAGCAGGAAAAGGAAGCTTGGAGGAATAAGTTCCAAACACTAGAGATTTCCTACAAAGCAGAATTGAAGGAGAAAGATGACTTGATTGAGATCCTTGAGATTCGGGCTGTAGAGACGATGGAGAGGCAAGGGGATTTATTTTCCCCTAAGGCTCAGTCAGATGCTAGTTGCTCACTTCCTGATTCAGGTAATTGAAAGGAGGTTGCCACCAGATACGTGGAAGAAAACCAGAGGTTGAAGGCTCAGATTGTCAGACTTACAGGGAAGTGTCAGCGCATAGAGTGATCCCCATCAGCTCCGCTTCTTAGGGTTTTAGACTTTATTTTCATCTTGTACTTGAAATTATTGAAACTTTTGCTAAAAGTTGTAACCCGTTTTGAAGATTATAATAAAAAATTTCAGTATTTCAAATGTGTTATTACTTTGATATTTGCAATATTGTTTATAAATCTTTTAGTCCTTTGAAATAATAATAATAAAATAAATCATGTGTATTGCACATCATGCATCATATAGTACATATTTCTTGAATTTTTATGCATATCTAGGTTTCTTACCAAGCTTCTTTACTTCATTCAGCAAGTTATTTCACCAGTACAATACTCGGGCTAATTTCATAAGGAAGATGGACAACCTAGAACAAGATAATCGCGAGTTGTGCGAGGAAGTTTCTACTCTGAAGTCCAGTATGGCCAATCTCACTGCTTTGATGGAATCTCTGGTGGCTGCTCAGAATCAGCCATCGAGTGTTCAACCTCAACAAGCAATGGTTACTAATGAAGCTCTGACTGTTCCTATGTCTACTACTCCAGTTGTTGTTCAGAACCGCACGCCTTAAGGTTATCCATGGGGAATGCTGGAGAACTTTATGCCTGAGGATTTTAATCTTGGTCCTCAAGTTACTCCAGTTGTTCAGACTACTGTTACTCTTGAACCTCCTATGGTGCTTGTTACTCCTGCTGCACCTCCTTCGGTGAATGTTGTACCATTTGTTAATGACAAAGCTTATCATCCTTTTCCTCCACCAAGTGAAGGCTTGGGTCTCCATGATTGAATGGATGATTTTCAGAATCAGTTTGACAATATGTAAAGGGAGATGAAGGCCCTAATAGGAAAAGAGTTGTTTGGGCAGAATGTGAATGACATGTGTTTGGTTCCCAATGTCAAGATACCTGCGAAGTTTAAAGTACCAGAGTTCGAAATGTACAAGGGAAACACTTGTCCACGTGCTCACTTGGTGATGTATATAAGGAGAATATCCACTCATACAGATGATCAATGCCCATTGATTCATTTCTTTCAAGACAGTTTAATTGGTGCAGCATTGAAATGGTACCTGATCCTGGACAGTGCCAGTATTCATTATGTTAATGACTTAGGTGAAGCATTTATCGGACAGTATAAATACAATATGGACATGGCACCTGACCGTGATCAATTGAGAGCGATGGCTCAGAAGGATAAGGAGTCATTCAAAAAGTATGCACAGAGATGGCGTGAAGTAGCTGCCCAAGTGATTCCTTCAATGGAAGAGAAAGAAATGACAAAGATCTTCTTGAAAACTCTTATTTCCTTCTACTATGAGAATATGGTTTCAAGTGCTCCTGTTGATTTCTCTGAAATGGTAAGCATGGGAGTCCATTTAGAGGAAACTGTCTGTGAAAGCCGCATATCTAAAGACGGGGACTCATCAAATGGTGCTAAGAAGTATGGTGATAGTTCTTCCAAAAAGAAAGATCAAGACTCCTAAGCTATACTTCCTGGTAGGAAAGGGAGATCTCATAATAGGAATCAACAAGTTGCTTCTGTGACTCCAGTCGTCAATGTGACTCCGACTATTGTTGCACATCATAGGGCACCTCAACAAGGAAATCAAGGGCAGGGTCGTCAGAGGAAAATGAGCTTTGATCTAATTCCAATGACATACACAGAGTTGTATCCTTCTCTGTTGAAGAAGAATCTGGTTCAAACCCGAGCTCGATCAGTTGTTCCTGAAAAACTACCAAGAGGATATAAGGCTGACTCTTCATGTGCCTTTCATCAAGACGCTCCTGGGCACGATTTAGAAGATTGCTTTGCTTTGAAGGTCGAAGTTCAGAGGTTGATCTGAAGCGGTATCTTTTCATTTAAGGACATTGTCCCTAATGTTCAAAACAATTCCTTAGCAGAGCACGAATGAATCTCTGTTGGTGGTAGTTCCAAAGTTTGGGAAATGTTTCCTTCAGTGCAAGTCCAGATAAGAGAGTCATCTTAGTTTATTAGCATTTTTACTGCTTTCCCATTTGTAATTTTTCTTGTTTATCATTGCATTTTTTGCATGTAAGAACTTGTTTGCATTTGAATGCTTAATCTTAATACAATGAGTATGTTTTTCTTGAAGAAATTCATTTGTTTCACTCGTATTTGTTTTCAATTTTAAATTGATTTATGATACTAACTTGTTATCCATTCTCTCGCCTAGGCAGAGATTAGACGGAGGATGATGATATTAAAACACAAATTTTCTGGTTGTATGCTTTTGGATAAAACCATGTTGAGAATGTACAGGCATTGTTTCAAATCCTCAAACACCGGAGATATAAGGGAGTGAAACCCTCATTAACCCCTTTGAGCCTTGAAGTAGGAGTTTCTTTTTCTATTCAGAAAAAACCCTCATTTTTAACTCGGGGCAAGGTAGTGTTCAGGTAATTTGATTGAGTATTCAAATCTCATCAAGAGTGCACATCTAAGGATACAATAATGGTTATCCTTCAAGAGTTTGAGGGAATTCAAAACTACAATGTTTAATCTTCGCATATTAGTAGTGTGCATCAAAAGAAGGAGTTATCCTAATAGGTATCTCTCACACATCAGGAGATCAACAGATGACGATACAATAATTGTTATCCTTCATCTACTAAGAAATAGGGCAGTCATAATTCCTCCGACAAGTCACAATCGACTCGAAGTCATGCGACATGTTCAAAATAAAGAAAAAAAGAAAAAACGATATGAATAAAAACAATGATGATGATGGAAAAGAAAGTGACAAAAATCCCCGCTAAGTTAGAACTTGAAAAAAACAAGTCGCTTAGGCAAAAGTCATGGCATCCCGCTGCACTTCAGACTCAAAGTCAAAAGGAATTTGTCCCGAAAACAAGGAAGAAATGGAAATCCTAAAATGCGATAAAGGATTATAGTCTGAAATCCTCAGCAAAGAACAGAGTCGTGTGACAAGAAACCCAAAAGAAGCAAGAATGAGTAACTTGCATATCCAAAGAAAACCTTGTTTGATTCCTCAACCATCATGAAATTTATTTTGAGAGATGAATGTTCATGTTAGGTTAACTGAACTTAGGACTGAAGAACATCACGGAGGGGGTGGGCACCAAATATTTTTTAGCCTTAAATCTTTTTTTCTAAAACCGTGAACCAGGACACATTACAACCCTCAAAAGTCCTAATTGAAACAAGGTTTATCTTGAAAGCATAATCCAATGAGATAGTGTTTCCTAACTCCCATTAATTTTGCTAAATTATTGTGATTGGTACCATATGATTTTGTCATCTTTCAAACAAAAAATCCATGTCGCATCCTGGCTAGTGATTCGTTCACAAGGTTTTGCGACATCTTTTCAAATAAAATCTTCAAGGCTTACATAGTTGTTGTATTAGAATTTTCATTCTTAGAATAAACATTTTCTGCTTGTAAAACAATTGCTTGGTATCATGGAAGTTTACATTTGAGTATTAGTAAAAGGCATGTTGCTGAGAAGAAGTTGTTAAGAAAATAGGATGCAACATTCAACCAATCTAGGGTAGTTACGTCGATATTCGACAAATCTCTAGAAGCCCGTTGGTCAGGCAGGTTACCTTAAATTTAGCTAATCTAGGGCAGTGACGTCGTGATTCGACAAATATCTAGAAGCCATTTGATCATAAAGGTTATCTTAAAAGAATACAACCAAGGGCAGGTTGTGAAAGTTGTCTTGATCACCACAACTATAGTGTGGTGTTGGGTTTATAATCCCATATTCCCCAGTCAGATCTTGTTGCGGATTTCTTCAACTTTATGTGGTTCTATCCCCAGTCAGGTTGTGATCAAGCAAATATTGAAAATTAATGAAGCCTTTACTCATTTGATGCATTTCTTTCTCCTTTTGTGTATTGAGAACTGGTGAATCTTTTATAAAGCATTGCTCCCTCTAGTTACGATAATTGTTATATGCTTCCCAAGTAGCCAGACAAGAGCAGTATATCTTCTAAGAAGTTTTGAGACAGCTGTCAACTTTTTGGGTTTTCTTTCACCAACTGTTGAGTCTGATTTAAAATCCCCATAATTTTGACTTCTCGCTGTGATGATTAGTTTCTTGATTCCCCAAAAAGATATCATGGGACCACTCTTGCTAATATGTGCATGATTCTCTTTGGTTTCTTTCCCCGGGTAGCTGGAGTTGATACCAATTGGCATAAGGTGCGGTATTGAGCTTGTGATCCCATTTGTCCCCAGTCAAGTCTTGATTTGTTTTTTGATTTTGGGTTTGCATGGTCTGAAGCCTCTATCCTAGATTCCCCAGTGAGGTCTTCACTCATATGACAAAAGTTCCTTCTCCCTTTATATGCTGAGATGGAACTATTTGCAAAATGTCGCTCTTTTTACAGTGTTGTCATTATTGTTGGTATTTATTTCCTAGGTAACTAGACCAGGGAAATGTCTTTTCTAATAAGTGTTAAGACATTTGTCAACTTTTTCGGTTTTCACCCGCCAAGTGTTGGGTTTGATTTAAAATCCCCATAATTTTTATTTCTTAATGTTTTGTTTGACTTCTTAATTCCCCAAGTTGTTATCCCCGTGAGGTTTCATACTTTCTCCCCAGAGAAGTTGGTGCAATACTCGCTCTCAATATTGAAGGATGTATCTTGGTTTCCCCTCGATGATATGTTGTTGTCCTCCCTAATGAAGTCATCTCGAGATCCTCAGTTGATGCTTTGACGATATGGTTTTGCATATGCCTTATTGAAATCAATATTGTAATCCCTAGTAGAAGTACAGACCGTGAAACATTTGTTTTCCCCATTGGAGTCTATGTGTTATTCCCTGGTGAAGCCTGAAGGAGGGTGTTATATCCCCGTATCTGTGCTGATTTATTGCTATAATTTGATTATTTTCGGATTATGTTCCTTCCCAATGAAGTTAAGCCGTGAAATGGGAACTTGTTTCCTCAGTTGGTGCTTATTTTCTTATGGAATTTTCATCTTGGATGTGATTTAGACGAGTATTGACTGTACCCGAGTTGGTTTTGTCTGGTTATCCCCAGTGTTATATGTCTATTTTGTCAGCATATACATGATAACATTCGTACATTCATACATACATCAATGCATAGCTAAATTAAGAAAATTATTGCACATTTGCATCCATTAATATCTTGTTGGCATATTAACCTGTTTTGCAGAGTTGTAGCATCCTCTCTCCAATAGAGTGTCAACCTTAAGCAGAAAGTGTATATCCTTTCAATTTCCCCACTGAGTTATCCCTCGTGGAAGATTTTTCCTTTAGCCTTCCTGTACAGCTCTTTGTCTGGATAGAATGTGATTCCCCTTTGAGTTTATTTCTCATGAGGTGTTATTTTGGTTGACTGATTCATTCTGGTTTTTTTCTGGTTTGATTCTATGATCCCCAGCAATATTATTACTTTGGATTTCTGCAAGCTTCGAGCCCTAGTTCGAGAATGTGCATTTATTTTGGCACGAGAGAATTTTATCTCCTCAGCAAGAATATGTTGGCATTTCCCTAGGAAGCCATATTTCTTTCCCTAAGAAGCCATATTCCTTTCCCCAGGAAGTCATTTTTTACAATCCTTCCCATAACAGCAAATAACAGGTCTCTTTATTTGAGAAACTTGTACTTCCCCAGTAAGTCTGTTATTTCCCTGAGAAGATTCGTCTATACCTCGATAAATGGTAGTCTCGTCATTATGAAAGATAGTCCGTCGTTGAGATGTTTATCCGATGGATGGTAGTCTCGTCATTATGGGAGATAGTTCGTTGTTGAGATTCACTTTGCTCTGAAGAAGTTATTTTGTTTCCAGTAATAAATATTGGTTCCAATCATTTAATACCACCCCTAATGTTGGTATTTATCGGTATTATCTTACCATTCCTATTCAGTAAAAGTCGATGTTACTTTTTTACTGTCTTCTCTATGAGTGGATAGTTTGCAGTTCGTTGTCAAATTACTCCAATGGATGGAAAGTATTTTCAATATGACAAGGATAGTTTGTCGAGAAATATTTAGAAGTGGTAGTCTCTTTATTTGAGACAATTTGTATTACCCTTTCCAGGAGGAATGCCTTGGTTAAAGAAGAAGTTGAGACCCGTTCTAGGTGAAATGCCATAATTTCGGGGAAACTTGTTATTATCATTTTGTTTTTTTCTCTACCTTCAGTGAATGTTGGTAGTTCACCTTCAGTGAACGTTGGTGTTATTCTTTTCTTTCTACCTTCAGTGAACGTTGGTAGTTCACCTTCAGTGGACGTTGGTGTTATTCTTTTATCTCTACCTTCAGTGAACGTTGGTAGTTCACCTTTAGTGAATGTTTGTGTTATTTTATTTCTACCTTCAGTGAATGTTGGTAGTTCACCTTCAGTGAATGTTGGTGTTATCTTTTCTCTCTACCTTCAATGAACGTTTGTAGTTCACCTTCAGTGAACGTTGGTATTATCTTTTCTCTCTACCTTCAGTGAAAGTTGGTAGTTCACCTTCAGTGAATGATGGTGTTATTCTTTTCTCTCTACCTTCAGTGAATGTTGGTAGTTCACCTTCAGTGAATGTTGGTGTTATTATTTTCTTTCTACCTTCAGTGAATGTTGGTAGTTCACCTTTAGTGAACGTTAGTGTTATTCTTTTCTCTCTACCTTCAATGAACGATGGTAGTTCACTTTCAGTGAATGTTGATAGTTCACCTTCAGTGAACGTTGGTGTTATTCTTTTCTCTCTACCTTCAGTGAGCGTTAGTGTTATTCTTTTCTCTCTACCTTCAGTGAACGTTGGTAGTTCACCTTCAGTGATTGTTGGTGTTATTATTTTCTCTCTACCTTCAGTGAACGTTGGTAGTTCACCTTCAGTGAATGTTGGTGTTATTCTTTTCTCTCTACCTTCGGTAAACGTTAGTAGTTCACCTTCCGTAAATGTTGGTGTTATTATTTTCTCTCTACCTTCAGTTAATGTTGGTAGTTCACCTTCAATGAATGTTGGTGTTATTCTTTTCTCTTTAACTTCGGTGAAAGTCGGTTGTTTCACCTTCAGTGAATGTTGGTGTTATTCTTTTCTCTCTACCTTCAATGAAAGTTGGTAGATCACCTTCAGTGAAAGTTGGTGTTATTCTTTTCTCTCTACCTTAAGTGAAAGTTGGTGTATCCTTTGATCTTCTACCTTCAACTATTGAGTTGGTTGTTTACCGTCGTCTGTGAGTCGGCATCTTTTTGATCTTCTACCTTCGACTATTGAGTTGGTAGTTCACAGTTATCGGTAAATCATGTTTATCCTTTATTGTCTTTCCTCATTGGCTGAGTTGATGCCTTATCTCCTCTTTGGGCTTTACCTCAATAGAGTCGATTATTTTGTTCACAAGTGATTTATTTTCGTGGTCGGGTTTCTCTTTTGATTCTTGTTTCCTTTGCTACATCCTCAATGGTGTCTTGCGTCCTTTTAAATGTGTTCATCTGCATTCGCAATCATAAGCATATCATGGTATCTTGGGCCAAAAATAGGGCTTGTTTTATATTTAAGTATCTTCAATCACGTCGACACAAAGATTTTAACCATCGTATCTTCGGATAGAAGATACTTAAATAAGGGCAATTGTTGTACCCTAATTTTTGCCCCTAAGATTCCTCTATCATCTCATACCATCACAATGCAACCAGATCACAAACTAGGGTTTGAGGTTTTTCTCCTATTGCATCCTAACTTTATGTTTGCTCTTGAGGGATCTCCAAGCACCTTAGTTGTGTATTTTGTATATGTGTTGTTGACTAACTTCTAATCAAAATACAAAAAAAAATATTTGTCTTTGTCTTTATATATTTGTGTTTGTAGGTACCAAGTCAAAGCATCTGACAAATAAGGTTTTCCGCTATTATTTCCCTAAAATCTTTATTTGCAAAGGAAAATAATTAAAAAATTCATTTTTTTCACTGTACAATCGATTACTCTTAGAGTTCAATCGATTGCACAAAGTGCATTTTACACAATATTTGGAGAAAAAAAACTCACTGTACAATCGATTGCTCTCAGAGTGCAATCGATTACACATAGTGAATTTTTGAAACAAATCAGAAATTTCAAGCTTGTTATTCTTTTGGCTCCAATTTTTCTTCATTTTTTGAAATATATATCATTAATTCAAATTTTGGCTCCAAGAATCAATTACCAAGCCTAATTTCATTTCCCAAACCAAACTCCAAACTACCACTAATCCCAAGCCTAAACTCTATAAATAGATCCCTCATTTCATTTAAATCTCAAGTTTTTGATAGCCAAATTCACTTTGCTAAAAAAATCTCTCAATTCCATCCATCTACCAAATTCACTCAAAGTTCCATTTCCATAAAAAAAAGTTAGTAAGCTTTGCTTGAACTTACTAATCTTTGAGCTAAACCTTCATCCAAACACTTTTTCTTTATCAATTCTCTACATCCAAGATTGGGAAATAGATTATTGGGTTTGAATTGAAGAAAATTCTTGAAGTTGTTTTAATAATTCTCTAGATCTACCTTTGGTAAGTTGGATCTTCATCTTTCACAATGTGATCTCTTGTTGATCTTTGGATTTGATTCATTGAGTATTGTTTTTGTGATTCCATTGGTGTTATTTTCTCATAATTTGATGAAATTTTCGTGCTCAATTAAATACATGATCATAAGGTGTTTGATGGAAAGTTTGAACAAGAATTCGGCATTTTGAAATGCTGATTTGCTATTTTTCATAGGGTGCAATCGATTGCTCCCAGAGCACAATTGATTGTCGTAGAATGAATTTACGTAATTTTTGGAAAAAAACACTGATGCAATCTATTGCTCCCAGAACGCAATCGATTGTAACAGAGACAAAAGGTATTTTCAGCCTTGTTTTGGGGTTGTTTTGATCCATCTCTCTTTTTCTACTCACTCCTTTTGATTATTGATTTGAATTTCAATTTTAAATGTCCAATTTCTCTTTAAATTCAATGAACTTTGGGTGTAGATGAAGTTGGATAAATATTCATTAATTCAAATCTACCGAAGAGTGAATTATTTAAATTATTTTTGGTGCTTTGGATTAATGATATGTTTAGTACTTTAATCCATCGAGATGAGTGATTGAATTTAAAGATGAAAGAAATTTTAGGTAGTGACCTAAATTAGCTTATCATTCTTATCCCTCTTCATCTTATCCCCCTTTCTTATTGTACTACATGTTAAGGGATGCTGATCTCTATATCATTTATCCAAACATGAAGTACATAGATTCCTATTGACCGGCCTCAAAATAGGTGTGACTTCTACATAAGTCCACTTACGATTACTTAACATAGCGCTAAATTTTGTCCCCATTTGAGAAAAGGATCATTCGTGGCCCAAACCTATGTTTGCAAGCCCGAGTATGTCAATTTGAACCCTTTGATCCAATAACCTTGAGATTCATTGTTAGGAGGCTTTAGTTCTACCATTCCTCCAATAGATCTTCATCAATTTTGGTCAATGCGGATCACTTAAACATCATTAATCATTAAATGTTGTCTTGAGGATTCTTAAGGGGATGATATACTTGACAAAAAGCAAATGCAACTTGTTGTTGAGAGGCTTTGGTTCTACAAATCCTCTAATTAGTTCCAAATGCAAGTTTCAAGATGGTAATCCAACTTACCCTTAACTTCTAACAATTGACTTTATATTATGCTTTTATCTTATGCCCTTTACTTTATGCACCATTTATTTTAGCATTTACATTTCATGCTATTTTCATCTTTGGCCACTTGAGCACTTACTTTTATGCCATTTTTTTTATTTTGATCACTTGAGATTTTCTTTTTCTTTTGAAGATACTTAATAATCAACATGAACCATAAAAAACTTTAATGATACTTGGACTATTTGGTTAATATCCTTGGAATTATGGAGTATTGGACTTCTTGGACATAGGAATAGAAACCTTAATCTTATTTTGGAGACCTTGTGACCTTAATTGATATTTTGTCTAAAGTTCTTGAGGTTTACCTCAAGACATTGGGTTGTTTGTTTGTTTTTCCTGCAGATTATTGTGATTACCTACTTTGTCTGTAATATGGAATTCATATGTATACATCCGTTACTCTGCCCAATTTTTGTGAAAACTTAATGCGATTAAAGGTTGGTTTTCTCAAGAGGTTTAGTATCCTTGCTTGGTTTCAATCCAAATAATGGGAATTCTATCTTGACTCATAATGTCAAGTGTTGGCTTCTTGTAGGTTAGATGGTTTTTCTCCCAAGCTTTTACCCTATGCTTTAGGATAGTCCCTTCATCTCCTCCCATCTTCTTTAATTTCAAAAATCTTCTCCCTCCTTTTGAAAACTCTTCTTGTTTGTAAACTTGAACCACTTTCATAATAAACTTGGACTTAGTTCCATGCATTTTCAAAACATTTTCTTAAACAAACTTCAATCAACTTAATCATACCTTGACATTTTTGTGAGAAGACTAAAAATCAATCAATCTCATTCAAACCATTTGGCCATTTTGGCTCTTATCTTTAAAACTTTTCTCAAAAATATTGGACTCTTGTCAATCCTTGTAGTGATGCAAACAACTATACTTCTTTAATATGTAGTAAAGTGAGATATTTTCCACTTGGGTGTTGAGTGAGGCATTATTGATTTTAAAATCCAAGCCATATCCTCCACTTTAAGATAACACAAATACTCCTTTCTCATGATTGTGGGTAGTAAGTATGTTTTCCATACAGACAATGACGATGATGTCTTATCTCATAAAATTAACCAACACACTTATGTTTTAAAATTTTAAAGGTGAACTATGAGTACCATGTTCCCCTATTGCACGGAAGGTGGTAAGTAGGCACTAAAGGTTCGTAACCGCGGCGGATGCAAAATCATGAAAAAATACTTCTTTTTCTCATCCCCGCAATCTATTTTACATACAACATTTTATATCCAAAATATACAGATTTTTACAAAGAGGTTCCTGCGGAGTACCGTAGATGTTTATGGTGCTAATACCTTCCCTTTGTATAACCAACCCCCTTACCTTGAATCTTTCCCCCTTTTTGGGTTATTCACACTTTTCCCATTCCTTTGGAAACAATAAAGCGTGGTGGCAATTTTTATTTATATCTGTATAAGTCTAGTCAATCCAATGGCTTAGTCTTAACATTTCTACCGCTACAGTTACGTGTTACAATTGAAGTCAAGATTCTGAATCTATCTTATGCAATGTGTCTAAGGAATGTCAATACAAGAAGTTATGATTGTGACTTTATGGTTAAGATTTGGAGGCCTTCTAAAGCTTTACTTCTATGTGTTATAAGTTCTAAAGATTATGAAGACAAGGTTCTATTGAACAGGTTCTGATGATCTGAAGAAAGTCAAGTTCTTACAACCAAGTGTTGAAGACTCTGAAGACAAGGTTATGTGTGACAAGTTCTGAAAATTCTAAAACTTAAGAGTGAATCTTCTATAACAAGCTTCAACATTTTCAACAGTAAAATATCTAAAGCCTGTGATAATAAGAAGAAAGTTCAAATGGTTAACGTCTGATGTTGTAATAAAAGGTACATAAAGTGTTTGTGACCTCTATCCTCTAGGGTAGAGTAAGGACAATCCTTTATATTGTATTGTCAACCACTCTCATTGTGACTGTTGGGAACAAACGGCTGGATTTACAGCCATCTTTCTTTACTTAATAGATCTCTATTTACAAGCTCAATAGAAAAACATTAGTCAGACAAAAGATGGAAATCTATCATTGAACAATGACAGGATAGATAAATATTATTTTATAATGTCTAAACTCTTACACCTTATTCTATCCGTTGGGAACTAACCGTTGGTGTAAGAAAAGTCCTTTATATCTTCACAACGTCTCTCTCTATCAAAGGCTATAAAAGAAGATTGAAGATTCAAAGAAAGTTGTTGTTGGCCATCAAGCTTCATCCCGTGAAAGGAAAGTAGTGGATGCTGAAGATATTAAAGCTACAATGCTACACATTCTTAAGACCACCATAGATGAGAGAAAAGAAAGAAAGAAGATTTCATCAAGATGTTTATCAACTATCATCTTATACATCTTGGATGAAATAGGAGAAGCATGGAGTTATTGCTCGTAGCTTGCTCATAAAGAAAAAGATTCTACAAGATGTTAATCAACTATCATCATATACATCTTGGTAGACCTAATAAGAAGCAATGAGATCTTTCTCGAAACTTTCTCAACAAGAATATGAAGAAGAACACTACAAGATGCTATTCAACTTCCGATCATATACATCTTTGTAGAACATTGTACTGAACACTAGAGTTCTTGCTCGTATAGTGTTTTTATTAGTATCTCTTCAAGTAAATTGTTTTAAAACTTGAGCTATTGCTCAGAAAAGTGTTAAACAATATGTGCTTAAAACATTTTTGTAATTTGCTTAGAAGAAGCAATCATGTAAAGACAAGAACCCCATCAACTGTTATTGATTTGGGAGACTGAGTGAAGGTCTTATCTCAGGAAGATAATGGTTACGGTCATTATAGGAAATCCTAATAGGAGATCTTGTCAGATCGGATTCTGTTGGGTCAATGGTAGTCATATCTCAAAGGGGACTGAGTGAAGGTCAGACTCTTGTGAGATTACTAATTGATATCATTGTAAGGAAATCCTGGTAGATGATCTTGAGGGATCTGATTCTATTTGGTCAATGATTATTATATTCGCTAAATCAGATCACTAAACATATCACTGAAGGTTCCTTGAGAGACTGAATGATGGATTGATCTCAAGAAGACAGTGTCTGCTAGTCAATTTAGGAAATCTGAATAGATGATCTTGAAGGATCTGATTATATTGGGTCAATGAACGTTATATCCTGCAGGATCCCTGAACATATCATTGTATGTTAGTCACTTGTTGTTTCCTGTACATTTGTATTCAGTTTGGTTATAATAGATTAAGTCCTTGGATAAGGAGAAATCATCCTTGAGGGGGTGGGCAGAACTAGCCTAGTTAACAGTGAACCTAGATAAATTACTTGTGTCCTTTTCTATTCATTTTATTTATCGCTATTATCATTTTAGTGCTTGGAATTTCTAAAGGGGAATGTTTTCTATGAACATAATTTAACCCCCCCCCCCCCCCATTTCTTGTGTTTTATATACCTTCAATTGGTATCAGAGCCTGACTTTGTTATTTATTTAAGAATCAAACACTTAACCATGTAGAGAGATCCAGTTAGAGAAAATTATATAGCTTTCTGCTACTCAAATGACAGAAAGCTTTTCTGATTCAAAACCCGTTCTGTAGAGGATTCAAAACTTTGGGTAAGAATCACAAATATGAAGACAGAATCTCTGGAATCAAGTTCTCTGCATTCTGAAGGCTCAACTACCTGATGGAAATGGAATTCATCTTCTCTTTCAACATGAGCTCTCCATCAGAAGCAAAGGTCAACATTCATCACTTCTACTCCCCATCTGAAGTTGTCATCCAAATATAAAACCGTTGCAAGCTGAAATGGATCTAATCAACATCATATCAAGAAGATCCATCAAGAATTTTAATAAGATCAAAGCTTCTCAATTATACACTCCAAAAATCATAAGGAGGAGTTTCCTGAAATCTTTGAAGAAGTGTTGCACATAAGAATCTTTTGTTCAGAAAAAATGTCCAGGATCACCAGAAGAATGGGAGATCATAAATAGATGTGGAAACTACTTTAAGAATCTGAAAGTAATGGATCTACTACTGGAAGTTAAAAAGTAAAAGTCTCAGAAGATGCTTAATCATAAGCTACTGTTGTTCAAACTTAACTGAAGATGTGTTTAAATTCTACAACGGTTGATCAGACATCTTCTGAAGGGAGTTTGCATATACAAGAAGTTAATCTTGCTAAGGGTTGTGCAGAAACAAGTTCTTTGATAAAGCCAGATCTTTTCACATACAAAATATCAAGTTAGTACTTAAACATCTTCTAAACAAATTACTTATAGATACTTCTACCAGTTAGAAGTTATCCTACTCAGGAAAGGTCGCGTGTTTAAATCATGCTATGACAAGATTTTGTTCAATATAGTTAATTTTGTTACAACTTGTTCATATTATTGTCTTTGTTCAAATTCTCCTTCTTGTCCCATCCCTAACCATAATAATTGTTCAGTTCATTTTCTTTTCTTTTCTTTAGAAGTCCTTGAAACCCTAAATAAGTCTCCAAGGAAAATACATACGATTTGAAAACTAAAAAGAGTCATCTAAAAATGATAAACAAAAATTAAGTAACTAGTTAAATAGCCTAACACTAAGTAGTATTCTCCCCCTCCTAAGAATTCTCCTTTGTATGCGTCTATTCACTAAGCATCTATACATCTTTTGTTATGTGTCTTAGAACTTGTTAATATGCCCTTCCTCACAAGTTTCCATTTATTGAGTTGTCAGTTCAGTGTCTTTATCTACTTATCTATTTCTTAAACTGTTCATTCTCATCTTCCTTCCACCTGTTAAAACCTCATAGAATAGAATAACTGCTCCAAAATCCTCTAACATTCGCTCATATCTTTTAGACAGTCAGTTACGCTTCCTTCTCACCTGCTTAAATCCCCATCTAATTCATTAGTTGTCATCTCTCTCTCCTTCATACAAGATCTATCATTCCTCTTCCAATGGCCATAATAACCTTTCAAAGTTTCGAAGAACTTCTTGAAGTTATCTTTTAACTTCATCCTCATCTCAACAGAGCTGCTTTTGGTCTCACTGTAAGCTTCACCCTGCAAGGATGGTCTTTCTACATTGCTATGTTTCATGGACCTATCTACCCTTATCTGATCCATGAGTTTTGGTTGTATGCTTATGTTGATGATGTCTCTATATCCTCAACTATTTTCGGAAAACCCATCACTATCACTCCTTCACCAATTGTCATTGTAATATGGTGTACTCAAGCAGATACCACTATTGAAGCAATTCGTCATAATGGACCTGAGATGTCCTTCAGGAGGACAGATGTGAAGTTCTTGAAGTCTAGTTTGTGCTTAGTCTGTGTCTATCAGAAGTAGGTTATGAGGGTTTCTTGAGTATTTTATGTGGTGTCTTGGTTTTCTAAATGACTTTTGTATTTCCTCCATGAATGAATGAAAAATTATGTTGTGTCATTTTATTCTGACTTGTCTAAAAAAATAATTCTTGGAAATAACTAATCTATCATAAAAATATGCTCTCAAAACATTTAACAAAATACTAACAAGAGTCTAAGAAATGCATGCCGAAGTAATTAACTGTAAGCGTCTCCTAACCAGATCCTAATAAGAAAATTTCTAGGAATTAAAAAAAAAAGAATGTTAATAACAAAACTTTGAACAAAGCAAAAATCTCTTGTCTCTTTTAAAATTGTCTTAACTAGCGTGACACTGTAATATATATAACTTTCTTGGAAGTATATATATAAATCTTTTTGTAGTTACCAATGTCATAATCCTTCTCTAGGTTTTCAAGTACCGCTTCTGACTCAAGCTTTGACTATTGTGTTCTATCCTGCCTGTCACTTCATATCTTATGCGTGATACGCCTCTCTACCTCTGCAATCTGTCCAGACAGACATGTCTTCTATCTATATATTCATCTCCTTCCTTGAACATATTCATCATCTCCACTTCTCAAATTCTCATCATGACTCTTTTTAACTTTCATTGAGATGATTATCTTCTGGAAGTTATCAAAGAAAATCATCCAAATCTTTTTGATGCTAGTCCAAACTTCCACTCTGGCACTCTCTTCCAAAAATAGAATAACTATCTATCTTCTAAAAGGACCCATCTATCCAAAACTTTTAAAAACATTTTAGAAAAATGCTTCGGTCACTCTCAATGTCTTATAGATCTCCTCAAACATCTATGGTTGGGATGTTTCTATAATTGTTGGATGCATTGTTGATGCAATCAACTATCCTCAAAAAGGTTTCACATTTAGCCGTGTGTCTCTTAATAGTATTCTTGATTAAAAAATAATCCATATCTTCGACGTCTCTTCTGAGTTTGATTCTTCAAACCGTGAAAATTTTAAGCCTCTCTCCAAAGACTGTTTTCGCTTTATCCTGACAAATATTTGTCCTCGTGGTGTCAACAAATTTTTTTTGTTTAATAATGATAAGATCATGATTTACTGCTTGATCAAACGCATTCCAATTAACCTTCCTCAGACTATTTTCAAACATCTTAAAGATACCATATCCTCATCCAGAAACTTGAACAAGTATTTTACTCCCTACGGAAGAATCATGCCATAAGTCTTCGTTCAAGATGAAATTATAAGAATTTTTCGTAGACTTCAAATTGGTCTAATTGATGCGTTGAAAGAAGATATCTGTGAAAACTCTGATGATCAGTGGTTCAATTAGCTATTAAATTTTTATATAGTTTCTCTATATCTTCTGGTTATTGTATGTGTATCCCTCTTTTTCTATAATCCTTATCTTAATATGTTGTCTTATGACTATTCTTTGTTTAATATGTGCTCTATATTCTCCCTGATTTTAATGTATTCAAGTTTTTTTCTAGTTGTTTGTTCAATTCTATGTTTTCAAATTTTTCTTTGTTTATCTTTTTTATTAGGACAAAAAGGGGGAGAAAGAATAATGATTTTTATTAACAACATCTCTCTAAACCATGCATTCATTGTTATGAGAAAGCATGAATAATCTGATAAGCTAATGGGAAAAATAGCAAGTGTACTATTTTTTCCTCTTGTAATAATAGGGAAATTCCCCGAATGTTGATCTCAAGGACTGCATGCAATTATTGAGTTAAATTCGTAGTTCAGTTAAACAAAACATGATATGGGTTTTGGTTTTTAAATTGTCACTTAACAAGTAGTAGAAATATAAAATGGCTTTTTAACATAGATGAGAAGCATGATAGGGTATGGTGTATAAGTTTCCCTGTAATAACCTTGAATCCTGATTTCTTCAACAAGTTCATAAAATCAATTACCATCCCTTTAGGTTATTTTCCCCTAAGTATTTAGTGGGAAAACCTTTGAACATTCGTCCTAAATCCTAACTCCTTAGAGATATCTGATGGATTCAAGCCTTTGTTTTATCAAGAGTAACATGGTAACTATAGGGTATCCCTAGTCCTAGGTGATATCTACTATAGTCTAATTGTACAAAAACCTTAACAATTGGGGTCCATCTAATTGTTAACTGTAGAACAATCCTTATTTGTCTAATAAAGAAAGAATGAAAAAACTTGTACAATTAAATCGAATAATAAAAACCATGTAATTGATGAAATTAGAAATTCAAAGTTATTACGAGTCGTGTCAGGTGACACGAACACCCGTGTTGGCCCTCTACCTTTTTCATTTAAGTTGTCAAGTATCAGACCTGTTGACACGAGCCGTGTCAGGTGACACGGGCACCCGTGTCACACCCCTGACTTCTCCTATTTGTGGCTTCGTCCAAGCTATCATCCTGAAATGGCCCGTTTCAGGTGACACGGGTGGCCGTGTCAGGCCTCCTGTAGGTGGATATTTTCATTTCTTCTGAAACTCCGAGATTTGCACCGAGGTGACACGGGCACCCGTGCACACCCATGACTTCTCCTATTTATAGCTTCGTCCAGGCTATCATCCTGAAATGGCCCGTTTCAGGTGACACGGGTGGCCGTATCAGGCCTCCTGTAGGTGGATATTTTCATTTCTTCTGAAACTCTGAGATTTGCACCGATTTGTCGTGATTTAATCTTTTGAACCTGGAAACAACAAACTACACAACCAACGTATAAAACATAGAAGAATGAAATAAAACACTTGACAAAATGAAGATATAATAACAAAAATCGAATGTAAATAAAGGTGGAAAAACCACTAATCAAACTCCCCTAAACTTAAATCGTTGTTTGACCTCAAGCGACTATTACAAGAACTTACAGCAGCCCAATACTCATACACGAGACATCCATTCAAATTAATCAAAAGGTAGTTCGTCCGATGTTCACATGATGCCAAGAGTTTGTTTAAGAACCTTTAAATCTCGAGCTTCCTCTTCAGATACCTCTCTTACTATGCTTTGTACTTAAGTCTCTTTCTGATTTTCCTCCTTTTTCATTCGGACAGTCAAATTAAGGCAATAAGAATTATGATAATCATCACATGTATAAGACTAATCAAGAATTTTTGTTTAGGCACCAAATAAGCAGCATTGGCTACTTTTAATTACTGATGAAATTTTCAAACTTCACAGTTATATATTATCCTTTTCAACGATGTTTGGGGATCAACCACCTTTGGGCTGAATAACCGGGTGAGGGCTACCCAACTTAGCGATCTAGTTTCCTTTTACCGCCTTTTCATCATTTGGTGCCAAATTTATTTATTTCTTCACCAATCAATCATGCATGTGAATCTATATTATGCCAGACTGTAACGATAAACTACTTCAGGAATAATTTTCAGGATTCAAGCATTATGGTACAAATCTACATGTTAGACTCGTATCACTGTCACATTATTCAGAACTTCCTACCCTTAACCAATCATCCCAGTGTCTCTATATACTATTCTCGATCTCTATGAAATACACGCTCTTGAGCAACATGAAACTAAAATTTTTGGTTAAAATTTGGGAAAGACTTCAACTTGTGGATCTTCAAAGCAATTAGCATAAGAATAACATTAAAGTAACCCCCCCCCCCCCCCCCCCCAAAAAAATAACATGAACTAAACATTGACCCCAATGTTTCAGAACAAGCGCGAGGAAGGTGACTCACAGAGGGAACTGCAACACTAGCTACTACCTCCTAGCTCTCACTAGTAAGGCTCCCTTTTTATTACCTGTAAAAAAAACTAAGTTATTTAAAGTTTGGGTTGCCTCCCATGAAACGCTTCATTTAACGTTGCATGGCTCAATGGTTCTTCCCCTTATAGGGGATACTTCCTCTTCCACACCTTGTTGCTTGTCTCTTCCGTAATCTAGAACTCATTCAGATCAATAATACGACCCACTTTGTGCTTCAAGTCACTTCCAACCTCCGTCTTCTCACCTCGGTGTTCCTTCTTTTTCTTTTTGACTTCTTGGCTAAAATTAAGGATTTTTATTGCTGCCACCTGAGTGATTTTTCCTGAGACTTCTTCTGGGAGTGATTTTGAAATTTTATTTTCTACTTCTACTTAGATCATACCAACTAAAGATTGTTTGTTTCCACATGTACTCTGCTTCTTAATCTGCAATATTTTCAAGGTTATCTCTTCATCAAAAGATTTTAATGTTAGATTACCTGTCTATATATCAATATTGCACTGACACGTCAATGAAAATGGTCGACCGAGAATGATAGGAGTCTCTGCATCTTCAGGGATATCCATGATCTGGAAATCAATGGGAAAGAAAAAGTTGTCAGTTTCCACCAAAACATCTTTCGCTATTTCGTATGACTTCTTGATGGTGTGATCAGCAAATTTTAATTTTGTCCCACTCCCGCTTATCTTTTCAATACCAAGCTTTTTGAAAATAGACAAGGGTATCAAACTCACACTAGAACCATAATCAATTAGAACCCTCTTGAATTTTTTTTATTTTATGGTGCACGGTATTGCAACAGATCCCAGATCCTTCTACTTGATAGAAATTTTTTTCTTGGGTGTAACTGCATACAATTTCTCATTAACGGGTACCTTTTCATCTTCTATTGGTCTCTTTTTTTAGAGTACCTCTTTCATGAATTTCTAATACAAGGGTATTTTCTCGAGTGCTTCAAAGAACAGTATGTTGATCTCCATATTTTAAAACAATTTGACAAATTTATCAAACTCTTTCTCTTTTGTGTCCTTCTTTGCCACTCAGGGTGCATACGACAACTTGATCGCTGGTTTAGTCTTCTCTTCAACTGACTTTACAAGTGGTACCACTTCTTCCTGTTTTTTCTTGTTCTCTCTCACTTCCAGATCTACTTCTATGATACTATCATCAAATTTTACCTCATCTTTCTTTTCTTCAACAGCTTTCTTATTCCTTATTGTGACAACATTAACATTCTCATGATTTTTTTGATTTTCTTGTGCTCACAACGCTACCTGTTGTGCAATTTGTCCCATTTGAACTTCCAAATTTTTTATTTTAGATATGGTATTCCTGTGATTAATCCTTGTCTCTTCTTGAAATTGAGAGGTGTGGGCATCCATCTTTTCAATAGCCACCTCTCACTCTGCCTTCTGAGGAGCTTGTTGTGCTGATCTTTCTTGGAGAAGTTAGGATGATTCTTCCACCCAGGATTATAGGTGTTAGAATATGGGTTATTTTCCTTCAAGAATTTTATCCCCTCAATTTTTTATGGATTTGCAAGACATTGTACAATAATGTGTGGTCCACTAAGAATTTCACAAACAACCTTATGTACCTGTTAAACCTGAGCTGCATGTTGAGTACCCATGTTCATTGCTTCCGGCCTTTTCTCTACTTCTGCAGCAATTGCTTCTTCAATTTTTAGTTACTTATTAATTTCTAACTTCAGATCAATCACCCCATCTGGTTTACTCACAACCCTGTCATATAGATCATGATTCTCATTTGCATCAATGGCTTCAATAATCTTATTTACACCAGTGGGTATTGTAAAGTTGGATGAGCAACTGACTGATGTATCAATAAGTTATTTTGTCTTCATTTGAAGGTCATTCCCAAACATCTGCATTTGCTCAGTTTGATTCATGTTGTGCATGGGACAGGCTACCAATAACCTCTTTAACCTCTTGTAAGCATCACCTAGTGACTCTCCTTCTTTATGCTTAAAATTCACAATTTCATATCTTACGAATGTAAACAGAAGTAGGAAAGTATTCATCAAGAAAAGTCTTCTACTTCTGTTCCCAAGTGGTGATACTTCCAACAGGCAATGTGTAAAACCACTCTTCAACATCTTCAAACAACGTGAAAGGAAACATTCTCAATTTATTTACCTCTTCATAGTGCCCTTCAATTTTCAAAGTAGTGCTCATGGTGAGGAATCTCTGCAAGTGTTTGTTGGAATCTTCATTGATCCTTCTGGTGAAAGATCTGTTCTCAAGCTGTCGAATTGTTGAAGGGTGCAGCAGAAAGTTTGCAACAGTAATTGGTTGATTCACAATAGTCAACCAACCAACTGGAGCATTTGCTCCTCCATAATCCCTAAGAAGTCCCTCTGGTGGTGATGGATTTTCACCCATAGTTTCGAGTTTTGATTCTGAACATGAGTCTGTATATCAAAAGGAAATTCAACTGAGGATTTTCCTCGCATGCAAAGGTTAGAAAAAATCAGTAATAACAAAAAAATTACAGAAAAGAAAATTTTAGTTACAGAGCAATAAAATTCTAATTGAACTCAAATTACAATCAATAACTCGACAGTCCTCGGCAACTGCACCAAAAATTTAATAGGAAAAATAGCAAGTGTACTATTTTTTCCTCTTGTAATAATAGGGAAATTCTCAGAATGTCGATCTCAAGGACTGCGTGCAATTATCAAGTTAAATTCGTAGTTCAATTAAACAAAACATGATATGGGTTTTGTTTAAAAATTGTCACTTAACAAGTAGCAGGAGTATAAAATGGCTTTTCACATAGATGAGGAGCATGCTAGGGAATGGTGTATAATTTTCCCTATAACAACCTTGAATCATGATTTCTTCAACAAGTTCATAAAATCAATTACCGTCCCTTTAGGTTATTTTCCCTAAGTCCTTAGTGGGAAAACCTTTGAACATTCGTCCTAAATCCTAAGTCCTTAGAGATATCTGATGGATTCAAGCCTTTGTTTTATCAAGAGTTATCTGGTAACTATAGGGTATCCATACTTCTAGGTGATGTCTACTATAGTCTAATTGTACAAAAACCTTAATAATTGAGGTCCAGCTAATTTTTAACGATAGAATAATCCTTATTTGTCCGATAAAGAAAGCATGAAAAACCTTGTACAATTAAATTTAATAATAAAAACCATGTAATTGGTGAAATCAGAAAATCAAAGTTATTACTGAATCAAATTAGGGACACCCCCTAGAATTGAGGGGTTTAGCTACTGATATTGTTCAAAATAATTTCAGCATAAAATTAAACATTACACATAGATGGTGAACTTTGATCTTCAATCACTTCCGCTCATGAAATGTCTCCTTTCTCCAACACTTGCATAGGCTTCAATATTCAATTCTCAATTCTTCGTCTGGCAAAAGTCTATTTTCTCTTCTCAGAAAACAAACCTAAGTAGTATCAGGTCATCATCCAGCAATGCAAAAAGTCCAAAGCACCCTTAATGATCCAAGACCACATCAAACTCCAAAAATTTGAAATATTCTCGCGCCTGCCAACACGGGGCGTGTTAGGTGACACGGGCACCCGTGTTGGCCCTCTGCCTTTTTCGTTTAACTTGTCAAGTATCAAGCCTGCTGACACAGGCCATGTCAGGTGACACGAGCACCCGTGTCACACCCCTGACTTCTCCTATTTTTCGCTTCGTCATGGCTATCATTCTGACGCGGCCCGCGTCAGGTGACACGGGTTGCCATGTCAGACCTATTGTAGGAGGATATTTGCATTTCTTCCAAAACTCCGAGATTTGCACTGATTTTTCCTGATTTAATCTTTTGAACTTGAAAACAACAAACTACACAACGCATTAAACATAGAAGAATGAAATAAAACACTTAGCAAAATGAAAAAATGATAACAAAAATCAATTGTAAATAAAGGTGGAAAAACCACTGATCATAAGCTCAAAAAGGATAAATCTAATGATATATCATATTTAGAAAAGATAACATTTCTCCTAAGCTCTGAAAAAACATGAGTTTATGATTGAGGGGGAGATTGTTAATCCCAAGGGAAGTTTCCAACTCAGGGGGAGTTTTCTAAACTCTTACTTCACTTTACTTATGATTTAACCCTGTAAAATTGTTTCATCAAAATACATGGTTTTGTCATCATCAAAAAGGGGGAGATTATAATAACAAGATTTGGATCTATGTTTAATCTCTTACTTTTGATGACAATAAACATATACTTTATGAAGAACAATTTTAGTTCTAATGGTTTCATTGAGTGTGTAGATACAGGATTAAAATTCTTGATATTCTTAATCAAGATATCATAAGAATCACATTACCACTCAGAAGAAGAACCATTGAGTTCTGTTTATATGGAAACATCAGTAGTTCTAGGGAATGCTGAATGTTCGACAAGAAAGTAATCTCAATGAGTCTCCAAGAAGTGTTTCTGATAAAGTTGTCACTACAAGATCAGAAATCTAGATTTTACAAGAGAAAAGAATACAACGTAGAAGATCAATAGTCAAAGATTCGTTCATTAGAAGAGTTATTGCTTGGATTATAAAGACGAAGTCAAGACTCGAAACTTATGAAGATAAATATTCTACTACAAGATCAAAAGTCAAGTTTTTCTCATCAGAAGATAAAGTCAAGATTTTGAAGACTCAAAGAATTCATGGAATACTTTCTTTCATTCAAACATCATAAGTATTCCATCAGAAGCTAGTATGGTTGTGAGGTTATGGAGTTCATCAAAATAAAACATGTGGTTATGTGTTACAGTTGAAGTCACGTTTCTGAATCTATCTTATGTAACATGTCTAAGGAACGTTAGTACAAGAAGTTCTGATTTTGACTTTATGGTTAAGCTTTGGAGGCCTTACAAAGCTTTAGTTCTATGTGTTACAAGTTCTGAAGATTATGAATACAAGGTTCTAATGAACAGGTTCTGATGATCTGAAGAAAGTCAAGTTCTCACAACCAAGTATTGAAGACTCTGAAGACAAGGTTCTGTGTGATAAGTTCAGAAGGTTCTAAGACTTAATAGTGAATCTTCTACAACAAGCTTCAACGTTCAACAGTAAAATATCTGTAGCATCTGATGATAAGAAGAAATTTCAAATGGTTACCGTATGATGTTGTACATAAAGTGTTTATGACCTCTACCCTCTAGGGTGGCGTAAGGACGGTCATTTATATTGTATTTTCAACCACTCTCATTGTGACAGTTGGGAATAAACTGCTAGATTTACAACCATATTTCTTTACTTAACGGATCTCTGTTTAGAAGCTTAATAGAAAAACATTATCCAGAGAAAAGGTGAAAAGCTATCATTGAATAGTGATAGGGACAAAAATATTATTTTATATTAAATAAACTCGTATACCTTATTATATTTGTTGGGAACTAACCGTTGGTGCAGGAAAAGTCATTTTTATCCTCACAACATCTCTCTCTGTTAAAGACTGTAAAAGAAGATTGAATATTCAAAGAAAGTTATCATTGGCCATTAAGCTTCATCCTGTGAAAGGAAAGCAGTGATATTGAAGATGTTAAAGTTACAATGCTACACATTCTGAAGACCACCATAGAAGAAGAAAATAAATAAAGAATATTTCATCAAGATGTTAATCAACTATCAACTTATACATCTTGGATGAAATAGAAGAAGAAAGGACTTATTGCTTGTAGCTTGCTCAATGAAGAAGAATAATCTACAAGATGCTAATCAACTATTATCATATAAATCTTGGTAGATCTAAGAAGAAGCATGGAGTTATTGCTCAGAACTTGCTCAACAAGAAGATGAAGAAGAACACTACAAGATGTTACTCAAATTCCGATCATATACATATTTTTATAACATTTTAATGAACACTAGAGTTATTTCTTGTATAGTGTTTTTGTTCGAATATCTTCATGTAAATTGTTTTAACACTTGTGTTGTTGATCAGAAAAGTGTTAAACAATATGTGCTTAAAACACTTGTGTAATCTGCTTAGAAAAAGCAATCATGTAAACACAAGAACCCCATCAACTGTTGTTGATTGATTCCTTGGGAGACTGAGTGAAGGTCTGATCTCCAGAAGATAATGGTTATCTCCATTATAGGAAATCCTGATAAGAGATATTGCGGGATCGGATTCTGTTGGATCAATGGTAGTCATATCTCAAAGGGGACCTAGTGAAGGTCAAACTCATGTGAGATCAATGATGGATATCATTGTAAGGAAATTCTGGTAGATGATCTTGAGGGATCTGATTCTATTGGGCCAATGATTATTATATTCATTAAATCAAAACACTGAACATATCATTGAAGGTTCCTTGAGAGACTGAGTGCAGGTCTGATCTCAAGAAGACAGTGGTTGCTGGTCATTGTAGGAAATTCGAATAGATGATCTTGATAGATCTGATTCTATTGGGTTAATAAACATTATATCATGCGGGATCCCTGAACGTGTCATTGTGTTTTAGTTACTGACCTTTGCCCATGCATTTGTAATCAGTTTGGTTATAGTGGATTAAGTCCTTGGATAAGGTGAAATCATCCTTGAGGGGTGGACATGAGTAGCCTAGTTAATGGTGAACCTAGATAAATTACTTGTGTCCTTTTATCTTCATTGTCTTTATCGATATCATCATTTGAGTACTTAAAAAATTTAAAGGGGCGTGTTTTCTATGAACACAATTCAACCCCTCCCCCCTTTCCTTGTGTTTTCTCTACCTTTAGACCTTAATTAACTAAGGTAAGGGAGGTGAGTTCAAAGTTGATAATAATGGTTTAATGAGGTTAGGGAATAGAGTGTGTATTCAAGATATTCTAGAATTTAAGAGAAGTATCCTTGAAGAGGGACATCAAAGTCGGTTGAGTATTCATCTTGATGCTACGAAGATGTATCAAGACTTGAAGAAGTTATTTTAGTGGCTTGGTGTGAAGAAGGAGATTACTAAGTTTCTTTACACTTGTTTGACTTATCAGAAGTCGAAGATTGAACATCAGAAGCCTATGGGTCATATGGAACCTTTGAGTATTCCAGAGTGGAAATGGGACAATGTCTCTATAGATTTTGTGTTGGGCTTGTCGAAGACTGCTAAAGAAAATAATTCGATTTGGGTGATAGTGGATAGGTTGACTATGTCGACTCATTTCTTACTGATGAAGATTAACCATCCTATGGAGAAGCTAACTAAGATGTATATTGATGATACTGTGAAATTGCATGGGATACCTTTGATTATCGTGTCGGGTAGAGATCTGAGGTTTACATCGAAATTTTGAGGAGGTTTACAAAATTCTTTCTATATAAAGTTGAGTTTGAGTTCTGCGTATCATCTGCAGACGGACGGTCAGACAGAGACGACTATCCAGTCTTTGGAAGATTTGCTAAGGGCTTGTGTGCTAGAACAAGGAGGAGCTTGGGATAGTAATTTGTCATTGATTGAGTTTACTTATAATAAAAGTTTCCATTCTAGTATTGGAATGGAACTGTATGAAGCATTGTACGGTAGGAGGTGTTGAACTCCATTGTGTTGGTGTGAGTCGGGCGAGAGTGTTGTACTCGAACCCGAGATTATGCAGGAAACGGCTTAGAAGATCAAGATGATCCAAGAGAGGATGAAAGCTTCTCAGAGTCGTCAGAAGAGTTATTATGATAAGAGGAGGAAGGCACTTTAATTCTAAAAAGATGATCATGTGTTTTTTAGAGTTATTCTGGTAACCGGTGTTGGTAGAGCTTTAAAGTCGAGAAAACTTACTTCTTGTTTTGTTGGTCCATATCAGATATTAGATAAGATATGTGAGGTGGTTTATCGGATTACATTTACACTGCCACTTGTGAATCTTCATGATGTGTTTCATGTGTCCCGACTGAGGAAATACATTATGGATCTTTCACATGTAATTTAAGTGGATGATGTACATGTGAGAGATAACCTGGTTGTGGAAGCATCACCCGTGCAAATAGAATGCTGGAAAGTGAAGTAATTGTAAGGCAAGGACATCGCCTTAGTGAAGG
Source organism: Vicia faba (assembly GCA_948472305.1). Taxonomy (NCBI): domain Eukaryota; kingdom Viridiplantae; phylum Streptophyta; class Magnoliopsida; order Fabales; family Fabaceae; genus Vicia; species Vicia faba. The sequence continues at coordinate 408,814,656 of OX451735.1, forward strand.
TATTATGGGGTGGATCAGCTGGTGAAAGTTGGACTTGGGAACGTGAGGATCAGATGAGAGAGTCTTATCCAATCTCGTTTTCGTCAGGTAATTTTCGAGGGCATAAATTCTTTCAAGTGGAGGGGAGTTGTAACACCCCGAATTAATTAAGTTATTTATTTAAATTCTTAATTTGTTATGATGAGTAATTATGATGATCTTTGTTGTTTTGATGATTATGATGGTTATGTAATGATCATGTGTTATAGGGATTATTGGGAATTAAGAAGATTTTGAATAATTCAGAATGATTTAAATAATTGGTTAGAATTATTTTAATTAGTAAAATAGAGTAATATTGGTATTAAGAGGTGATAAGGGCAAAATGGTCATTTGGAAAGAATAAGTGATGACAATAGTGGAAGACTATATTAGGGGTCCAAGGGGTAAGTTTGGTATAAGGAAGGTTTGGGAGTTTTGAACGATCATTCTGTGCAATCGAAATATTTGGAGGAAGCGGTGAAAAGAAGAGAGAGCTAGGGCATTAAGATTTGTGATAGAACACCAAGAGGAATATATTTTCTGCTAAAATCTAAGGTAATGGGTGTTAATTATTATTGTTATTATAATTTATCTAAGGTTTAGATAATTGTAGGTTGTGTTGGGTTTTCTTTGAATTTGACATCATGATGACTTTGATGAAATTAATGATAAATTGGTGTTATAATGATGAGGAATGATGTATATGATGTTTACTATGATGTACTCTTATGATGTTGTGAAACTATGACGATTTAGATGAGTTTTAGGTCTGTATTGGTGTAAAGTCATGCAAAAATCATACTGGTGTAGTGCAAAGATCCCAGAAGGGAATCACGGGATGGTGTGCATCATCAGGCAATAGGAGGTATCGTCGGCCGATGATGATGTTGCTTGGTCATTGTCGGGCGATATTGGAAGCAAAGGAAAGGACAAAAAAGTTGAGCTATTGGAGTGTGTCGCTCGCGTCATCGTTGGGCGATGCAAGAGCAAGAGGTGTGTCGCTAGTAGAGCAATATGCATCATCGTGCAATGGAGGCTAGAGAAGAATTGGTGGGTTATCGATCCCACGTCGCCAGGCAAAGCTTTAGGCGATGGACAACAGTAGGATTTTCAAAGTTCCATAACTTGAGTTTTAGAACTCGGTTTGAGGTGTCGTTTGAAGCGTTGAATAGATAATGCGATGAACCTTAATTAGGTGGAATAAAATGTGTATTAGGATGTATATTTCCAGTACCTAAATTATAATGAAGTTAGGTTTCCATGTGTTGGGTTAAATTAATGTGTGTTATATGGTGATTTATTGATATTGTGATGATATTATATTGTTGCTATGATGATATGATGATGTTGTGATGATGCTTTGTATATTATGATGTATGTGATGAATTAGTGGATGATGATTCATTTGACTAGTTGTGGTCGTGTTTATTATGTTGTTGTGCATCATGCATTCATGGCATGGTTTAATACTTTGGTCCAGTGATGTTATTATGACTTTGGTCCAGTGATGTTAGGACTTCGGTCCAGTGATGTTAGGACTTCGGTCCAGTGATGATGATAGGACGGTAGTCCAGTGAAGGCATTGATCCTATAGTGTGGGTTGAGTGAAATATTATGAAGTGCTCTGGTTCCAAGTTGGAATTGATCCTATTGGTGGTGATCTTTGGAGAAAACGATGACTGAGTCATTAGTGAAGTTTTGGTACCACATGTATAACTTTATGAAGTTGCATTACATCATATGTGACATTACATAAAGGTTTGATTAATTGATGTTTATGATAAGTGTTGTTGTGTATTGAGGATGTTGTGAAAGTGTGATTATAACATGAGATTCTAATGACGTGTGATGTCTTGCCTATGTGCATACCTACTATATTTATTCCTTATGTGTTTTTTAATGATTATGATTACTCATCCTTTCTGCTTGGAAATGTTGCCTCTATCCGTGGGTAACTTGTAGGTGACCGGGAATATTCCATTGAAGCTTATATGATAGCTTCAGAGTGTGTTTATTTACTTTCCATTGAATAAGAGGGTCCTGCTCTGATATGTAACATCAGGGTTTTAGGATCGATTAATTTGAACTATGTGTTATTTATGTTATGTTGTTTGAGAATGTTCATTTTGTTTTAAGATGTTTTAGAGTATAAACTCATGAACCATATTGAGAGATGGTATTTGATTGTTAAGTACTAATAAAGATGTTTTGAAATATTATTTCCGCTGCAACGTGTTGAGTTAACGATGGTATTCTTAAAGGAACGTGTGTTTAAAATCATTAAAACTCGTGTTACAGAGCATAATGTTTTATTATGAAGTTTTATATGAAGATGTGACACTCTTGAACGGTGAATTACTCTTATCTATTTGTTATATATTCGTGGGGTTTTAGAAGGGTGTTACATAAGTTGGTAAGAAAAACTCTCAGATCTCTTCCAAAGAGATTTGACACGAAGGTGATTGCCATTGAAGAAGCCCAATATATAAACAACATGAATGTTGATGAGCTTATGGGATCTCTACATACCTTATAACTAGGGATCAATTAAAAGTATGAAATGAAGAAGAGCATTGCATTTATCTCCAATATTGATGATCTAGAATATGAGTGTGACTTGGATACATAAGAAGGGATATCAAATTCTATTGTGTTACTTGGAAGACAATGCAATAATGTGATGAAGAAGGTGGACTGGAATTCAAGATCAAATGTCAAGAACAAGTCATTCGAAATCAAAAAATAAGGATTTTGGAAGAAGGGACAGACCTGAAGAGAAGACCGATCAAGGAAGAGGAATTAAGTGTCATGAATGTGAAGGTTGTGGACACATGAGGGTTGAATGTCTAATTTATCTCAAGAAGCAGAAGAGAAGTTTATCTACATCTTAGCAAGAAGAAGACTCTGAGAGTGATCCTAAAGAAGAAGCCGCCAAATAGGTCATTGCTTTGACTGGGATCTATAAATCTGATGAAGACTCAGAGTGTGAGGAACTAACATTTGAAGAACATGCTGCTTCTTATGAGGAGCTGTGTTTCAGAAGAGAAAAGGTATGTCAATTAGGATAAAACCAAAATAAAACTATAGCTCAACTACAGTTGGAAAAAGTGGAGCACTTGTCTATCATCTCTGGTATGCTGGCAGAAAAATCGAGCAACTGTCCACCAACTCTGGATTGGAGGGTGAAGTTATATTGCTCAAATCTCAACTTGACAATATGACTAAATTTGTGAGAATTCTTAACAACAGTTCTGATGTGTTGGATGAGATTCTTCAATCTGGAAAGAATGATGGAAATGTTAAAGGGATTGACTATGACAGTTAAGCTATAAAGAACGAAGGCAAAGAGGCTGAAGTAAAGTTTGTTCGTCCAAAGAAAGAACTGGACCAGAAGATGTCAAACCAAATGTTCCAACATCAGCATGGGCATCAGAAAAATCACTCAGGAAACAAGTCTTAACGATGGAGATGTTAATATTGTGGAAGGTTTGGTCATATAAAATCCTTCTGCTATAGGTTATATGGCTATGCCAAATATGATGCGCAACCCAGAAGAGAACAGGTGTTTGTTAAAGCTAAGAAGAATTTAATCCCCCAGAAAGGGTACTTCTGGACTTATAGCTTACACCTTGTAGCGGCATAAATGTTTAAGACTAAGCCATTGGATTGACTTGACTTATACAGATAAAAATAAAAATCTCCACCGTGCTTTATTATTTCCAAAGGAATGGGAAAAGAGCGAGTAACCCAAAAGTATGGGGAAAGATTCAAGGTAAGGGGGTTGGTTATGCAAAGGGAAGGTATTAGAACCCTAAACATCTACGGTACCCCGCAGGAACCTCTTTGAAAAATCTGTATATTTTGGCTATAAAATGTTGTATCAAAATGGATGGTGGAGGTGAGAAAAGAAATATATTTTTTATGGTTTTTGCACCCGCCGCAGTTGCGAACCTTTAGTGCCTACATACCACCTTTCATGCAATAGGGGATCAGGGTACATGTAGTTCCTCTTTTAAAGTATTTTAAAACATAAGTTTGTTGGTTAATTTTATGAAATAAGACATCATCGTCATTGTCCGTGTGGAAAACCTACTTACTACCCAGAATCATGAGAAAGGAGAATTTGCATCATCTCAAACTGGAGGATATGGCTTGGATTTTAAAATCAACAATGCCTCACTCAACACCCAAGTGGAAAATATCTCTCTTCACCATACATTGTAGAAGTATAGTTGTTTGCATCACTACAAGGATTGACAATAGTCCAATCTTTTGAGAAAATTTTTAAAGATAGAAGCCAAAGTGGAAAAATAGTTTGAAAATGAGATTGATTGACTTTTAGTCTTTTCACAAAAATGTCAAGGTATTATTAAATTGATTGAAGTTCATTTATGAAAAGGTTTTGAAAATGCATGGACCTAAGTCCAAGTTTATTATTAAAGTGGTTCAAGTTTAAAAAAACATGAAGAGTTTTCAAAACGAGGGAGAAGATTTTTGAAATTAAAGAAGATAGGAGGAGAAAAAGGGACTATCCTAAAGCATAAGGTAAAAGCTAGGGATAAGAACCGTCTAACCAACAAGAAGCCAAAACTTGACATTATGAGTCAAGATGAAGTTCCCATTATTTGGGTTGAAACCAAGCAAGCAAAGATACTAGACCTCTTGAGGGAACCAAACTTCAAGTGTATTAAGTCTTCACAAAAATTGGGCAGAGTAACGGCTGTATACGGGTGAATTCCAGATTACAAACAAAGTATGTAATCACAATAACCTGCACATAAAATAAACAAAGTAACCCAATGTCTTGAGGTAAACCTCAAGAACTTCAGACAAAATAGCAATCAGGGTCATAAGGTGTCCAACATAGGCCAAGGTTTCAAATCATAAGTCCAAGAAGTCCAATGCTCCATAATGCCAAAGATTGTAACCAAATAGTCCAAGTATTTTAAAGGTTTTTTTTTGTTCTTGTTGATTATTAGGTGTCTTAGAAGAGAAAAGAAAAGCTCAAATGGGCAAAATAAAAATGACATGAAATGTAATGCTTAAATTAAATGGTACATAAAGCATAAAAAATAAAAGGGCACAAAGTAAAAACAATTTAATAATTAGTGGTTAGTTGGATGGCCATCTTGAAACTTGCATTTGGAACTCATTAGGGGATTGGTAGAACCAAAGCCTCCACATAACAAGTTTCATTTGCTTTTCGTCAGGTATATCATTCATTTGGAATCCTCAAAAGTACCATTTAATGATCAACGATGTTTAAGTGATCCGCATTGACCAAAAGTGTTGAAGATCCATTAGAGGATTGGTAGAACCAAAGCCTCCACACAATGAATCTCAAGGTTATTGGATCAAAGAGATCAAATTAACATACTTGAGCTTGCAAACATAGGTTTGTGCCACGAATGATCATTCATTCGAATCGGGACAAAATTTAGCACTATGTTAAGCAATCGTAAGTGGACGTATGTAGAAGTCGCACCTATTTTGAGGTCGGTCAATATCAATTTATGCACCATTTATTTTGTGACATGATATAGAGATCATGCTCCAATAACACTTAGTGCAATAAAAAAGGGATGAGATGAAGAGGGATGAGAGAGAATATATAAACCACTTTTCAATTAAATTTAAATCAAACTATTATTAAAATCATTCATCCATTTTTGTGGAGTTAGACTCGACACCATGGATCCAATGATGTTAACAAAGTTCATGACCAAAAATTTAATCCAAGATCAGCCAGAATATAATCACAAAATAATATTGCATTTAATATATACATAAAAAAGATTTTTTTTTAAAGTTTTAAAATAGAAATAAAGGAGAAAAATATCAACTATATTTAAATTAATCAAGAAATAAAAAGTAAGACCATGGAAAAATCAGAAATGGACTCAAATATTTTTATAAATTTTTTGGTAATTTTTTAAAGTCATAAACTATTTTTAAAATTAAAATAAATGAGTAAAATAAACCAAAAATGATAAAAAAAATACCAAAGTCAGAAATAAAAAATAAATGAGGTCACCAATATTTGTCACAATATCATTGGATCATTCCATATTTTTTTCAGAATTTAAAAATGCATAAAAGTATTTTTAAACATTTAAAAAAAATTAAATAAAGTGAAAATTTATAAAATACCAAAACACAAAATGAATTTGTGAAAAAATAAAAATCAGAAAGAGAAAAATTAAAAATATTTTTCATAATTATTTTAGATTTTTTGGACTAAAAATGAATTTTCTATGATTTTTTGAAATTTAAAACAATTAAATATAAAAAACAAAAAAGAAAATAAAAACCAAAAAAAAATGGGTCATCTGATCAATGTCAAAACGCGTTAGTAAACACATCAAGTGGACCTGGCGCACTGTGCATGTTATGGACTTTAGTGGATAATGCATTGGATCATTAATTAAATCATATTTATAAAAAAAACAAGTGGCGTGTCATCATTGGTTGGAAGATGACACGTTGGTCATCTTCAACCTCCAGCCAACGTCAATTGCAGGTCTCTCAAACTGTAAAATCAGAAGCTCGGACCTATGTCATTCGCTTCGTCTCTTCAAGACGAAGACAACCACAGATTCGCGACAAATTTATATAAACTGTAGCTCAAGCAATTTGGAAGGAAAGTTTTGAAAAGGGATTTGAAATTTCGTGGTCAAAATAAGTTTCTAGATAAAAGTAAGTGTTGTGACTAGAACCAGGGAAATGAGAGCATCACAATGATGTCAAAGTTTTGAAGAATTGATGAAGGAATCTACCTATTGAAGTTGAGTTGCAGAGCTCTAAAACTGGACTTCTATGGAGCAATATAGGGCACGATTCTTGAATGTAATTATATGGTTAACTTTAGGGATGATCAAGGAAGGTAAATTGGTAGAAAAATTCGATTGAAAAAGGCTTGAACACTGATTTCAAAGTTACAGAAATTTGAGTTATGGAACAAGTTTGGCAGAGTGATTCTTGCAATCCAAGCTTGAGGAAATGAATGGGGGATGACCCTCTATTTATAGGGAATCAAATGGAATGTCCAAGCGTGTGAAATGATGAAGTTTGGAGGGAAATCGTGTGAAGTTGCAAACAAGAAAAGTGTGACTTCTAATTTGATCAAAACCCATCCAAAACACACATTTTATTGTGCTAATCAATTCTGGAACTTCACTAAACATGTTCAGAGGAAAAAACACGTGGAAAACTTGTGATGAGAAGCCAAAACAAAGATTTCAAATTCTGACTTATGAAGAAACTTCAGTTCCAAGTTACCAAGTTCAATCCAATGGCATTCTCAACTCAAGGGGTCTTAAGGCATGATTCTTGACGCTTTAGAAAGATGAGGTTACTAGATTTTCAATGGAAAAAGAATGGAATAAAATGGATGCTCGAGCTGAAAGTTGCATTGAGTCAAAGTTGGGAAAAAGAAGTTGACTTTCCATACTTAGAGATATTTCATCTTTTCCTTCAAAAGTGACCTATAATGTTTTGCATCCGAACATGGCCTTCCACTTGGAATTTGCTCTTGACCAAAAAATATGGCATGAAATAGACCTCTGTAATGAAATTTTGAAACTTGAACCATACAAAATATCCAAAAACTGAGAGAGTTATGAGTTGTTGAATTTGGCAAAAAATCATGAAATGACCTATAATCTTTTGTTTCCTTAGGGTATCTTCCATCCATTTTCTCACCTTGCACATAAAATAAGGCATAAAGTTCATATCCTCAAGATCATTATGGAAAAAGAATGGGCTCAAGGTGATAAAAATTGACCAATTTATGATCATTTGAAATAACACATGAGAAATTGGGGGTTCATCTGGAGGACTTGTAATCTTTCTTTATCATCAAGTTTCTTACACATGAATACTCCTTGAAATTTTTGAAGTGATTTGTTAATAACCCTTTGAAGAGAAGTATTTTTTTGGAATCACTCAAAAATACTGAAAGATAAGCAAGTTCAAAACCCTAACTCTTAGATCAAGAAAATGCTTTGAGGAACTTTGACAATCTTGAACAAACTTCTTGTACCAACACTCTTGCTTTGTAAATAGAAGTTGTTGAGGATGATAATGAGAACTCATAGCCACCAAAACCACTTCCATATCTTGATAATTGATAGAAATATGTACTTGTGATCAATGGGAACAAGACCTTGTCCAACCATGACAACTTCTTCCATTAATCCCTTGCACTTTTGAATCAATCTTGATAACTTTGAAATGTAGTTGTGATATGGTGGCAGAACCAACTGTTATACTGGTTTGCATTTTTTGTTTGCAAATGTCGCGGTAAGCAATAGTCGCCACCGACTTTTATTTTATCCAACAAAAGAAAATGAAAAGGAACAGAAAAAACCTTTTTTCGATAGTTTTCTGAGTACAGGGGGTAGATTATAGAAAGGGAAGGTTTTAGCACCCTTTCTATCTATGGTTTTCCACAGGATCTTAGGTACTTGATCATTTTTTAAATTTCTTGTGCATGCTTGTTTTGAAAAGTTTTACTTCGTGATAACCCTTGTATCGGTCCTCAAGAGTGTGACGAAGTTGTTTCAAAAACTGTTTTTGAAAAGAGTTTATATGAAAAATTATGTTTGAGCAAGTACCTAGGAACTAATCTACCTACTCGAAAAAAGGTCTGTTCGTTTTCCTTTAGACATCGCTATCCTATTATTAAGGAATAGGTAGCACCATAGTTGGAGTTTTAAGGGACGTTCGAAGGGACAAGTACGATCATAAAAGAAATGTTAGGAAATTTTAGTAATCATCCTAAAGCCTTAAAGATACTTTTCCAAGGCAACATCCGAATGGGTCATTTTAGATCTTTTGGAACTAGAGGACGACCACTAACATTCCCTATACTTCATGACCTTTTACCGAAGGCAACCGGAGTGGAGTAAACCCTACGAGTGAGCATGTGCAAGTGTTTTTTTTTAGTTTATTGATCTTTGCACATTTAGGGTTTTCTACTGTATTAATTTTAATTTGTCTTTCCATACAATCCTATTAACATACATCTAACAGATTATAGTTTGTGGAAATTAAAATGCGAGAAATTAAAGTCCTAGCTATTACAAGGCTTTCGCAGATACATAATTATTTTGACTGTAAATAAAGATGTGGAAATTTAAAACCCTAATTACTATTACAAACTCGGAGCAGTTACAATAATAGAAAAAAGGAAAACTAAAGGCGCACGCGGCGAATTAAATGTGAGAAATAATTGGAAAACCTAAAAATCTAATTGAAAAAATATTTAAGCTATTTTTTGAAAAGAAATTAGGCTATGTCCAACTTTAACCCTAATTCTAATTATTTTAAATTGTGAAAAAAGATTTAAATTACCCTAATTTAATTAAACTAATTAATTAATAAAAATATTTTTATAAAAAAAATGATTTTTTGATGTTTTTATGATTTTTTGGATTAAAAGAAGAAAAAAAACATGATTTTTTGGTGTTATTTGAAAAAGAAATAATTAATAAATAATAAAAAAAGAATTGAAATAAAAAAGAATACAATTGGGCCTGCATAAGCAATCCAGGGGGTGTGCTTCTGAATTCTTATTAGGCCCATGAATGTTGAGCCCATTCCTGCGCCTGATCCAGTGGGATCATCTTCTGAGGGTCTACCATGCGCTTACGTATGCTCAGCGTTGGATCTGGCTAGAGATGGATCCCTTGATGAAGCGCTTAGGTGTATGGTGGACGCCAAGCTATGAAGCACGCTGGATCTGCCAAGAATTGTTCAGAAAATAAGAAAATGTTTGGACCTGGGATCGAACCCAGGTCCTTTGCTTCACACGCCTATACCCCTTGCCATTTGCGCTACGCTGTTTAATTGTTAATATAATAAGAAAATAATATTATAATGACAAGCCTTATAGTTTCCTCCAAAAATGCGTGAATTTCAAATGGACCAGTGGTTGATTGCCACGCCTTCATCTTCTTCCCAAAAGTGTCGTTTCAGGTATTAGACTTATACCTACGGACATCTTCCATAGCTATAAACCTACAAGCTTCAAAAATCCACAAAACGCATGATAAATTAATTCTAAGTATACCAATCAACTCGACTTGATCTCATGAGTACCATGGCACCATTTTCTTGGCCTAATTTTACTTGTACAGAGAAGCCCTAAAATGGCTTCTTAAACCCTAGCCATGGCAATTAGCGAAACAGTCATAAAAACTCAAAATTAATTGAACCAAAACATTCCAAATGATGATACAAATACAAGGTTATGCTTAAAAGTGGTTAATCATGCGTAAATTGTAATAATTAAAATCAAACTGATATGTGCAAACCGTGGGTTTACTAGGAGCGATTATGGGCTTTGGAAGGCTTGCAAATGATCGTATCAGCTTCAGGAGATGTCTAGGAAGTGATTAGAAGCTTTGAATGGCCTTGAATCGTCCCCTAGGTTAGAAATCAGATCCACACTTTTTGTCTAGTTTTTGAGTTTTTGTAATCATGGAAATTGAATGTGATTTGTTTGCTATATGATATCTTTCCAAAACCATCCTAATGATGTCATTTTTGCCTCAATTTTCCTTGATTCGATTTGATCTGATTAGGCCAACTTAATTAGATTTGATTCTAACAAAAATCAGATCAAAAAGTGAATCTTTTATATTTTTTGTCATTTATTTGATTTAATGTGACTTTTAAATAATAAAAATCAAAATCAAAATAAAATAAATAGAGAAAATAATATATGGATGCTGATTTTGGTCGTGGACCATGTCTTTAACAATATGCAATCATGAAAAGCTAGGTCCATTTGACAAAATATGCACTTTTTGAGCACATTTGACTTTTGGCAATTTTCCAAAAATGGCCAACTTTGACAATGCATATATCTTCCAATTTTAATCCAAGAGAGGTGTTCTTGGACGTTTTATAAAGCTTGGGATGTCACATAAACAACCCTTTTGGTTTCATCTCAATTGGGTCTTCCATGTTCATGTAAGAAGCTTTGACCCAAAAGGTGTTTTTGTTGACTTTCCAAAAGGACCTATAATGTAGAAATTCATATCTTTTTATAAGTGCATTTTTTGAACTTGAGGAATGAATATGAGTTGTAGGAAATTTGATTCTCTTCAAAATGAGCCTTGGATGAGAAATTTATGATAAAGAATAAGAAAGTTATGATTGGTCAAAGTTTGGTTGACTTTTCCTATGAAACCCTAATTTAGCAACTTTTGAGTTTTGATGAATTAGGAGCATTCCTTGAGGAATCATGATCAACCCTTGATCAAATGATGGATATCACTTCAAAATTTTGATGTTGACCAAAAATATTGAACTTTGACTGTATGTGGGTCACAGTTGACTTTTGACCTAATACAGTCGATTCTCAAGCATCTGAGCAGTTGACTGAGCAAACTTCTTTTGTAAGGCATGCAACTTGGCATGGATGATCTTAATAACATATTAGGACCATGTAAAAGTTTTTAGTCCTTTAGATCTCACCCATCTTGATGAAAAGGGAAACCCTAGTTGGAGGTTCCTTGCTTTAGGAGAGAGTTTGTCTGGTCAACTCTTGGGTATCCTTGAGCAAGTTGAGGGTCTTAATGAGGATATGTGGAGTAAAATGGGAGGGAAAATTTTGGGGTACAACAGCTGCCCCTGTTCAATATTCTTAAACCTGGGGATATAGATTGACTTGTCTGCCTTTCGTGATCTGAAGGTGGAAGATGATTGAACATTAGAGTGCCCAGAAATTTGCACTTGCATTAATTGAATGTCGATCGATAATATTGGGAATGGGCTTACATATTCCATTTGGAAGGTGATGGAGAATCATCAGAGATGGGCTTAATGATGCCATCTAGAGAAGATATTGGTTGCATAAGAGATTCCTTTGCGAGAATTCATGTACCTGCCGCTGAGGAGGACTTCACTGAGGAAAGTTGATTTGTGTTTTGGGAGATAGAGTATAGGAGCTTCGGTTGTCCATTACTCTACTGGGGAATTAATTCTTGATTGAGGAGGTTGAAGTGAACTGCATATCTGGTCAAGGTCCAGTGCTGCACAGTGACTTACTGGGGAAGGGTGAACTCTACTGTAACTGGTTGGGTCCAGGTCTTACAGTGCTGTAAACTATTATCTAGAGATAGGAGAGAAGGAACCTGGATAGTAGGGTTGCTTCGAGGTGAAAGCCTGGATAATAGGTCTATGAGAAGGAACCTGGATAGTAGGGTTACTTCGGGATGAGAGCCTGGATAATAGGTCTATGAGAAGGAACCTGGATAGTAGGGTTACTTCGGGATGAGAGCCTGGATAGTAGGGCTATGAGAAGGAACCCGGATAGCAGGGTTACGTCGAAATGAGAGCCTGGATAGTAGGGCTATGGGAAGGAACCTGGATAGAAGGGTTACTTCGAAATTAGAGCCTGGATAGTAGGGCTATGGGAAGGAACCTGGATAGTAGGGTTACTTCGAAATGAGAGCCTGGATAGTAGGGCTATAGGAAGGAACCTGGATAGTAGGGTTACTTCGAAATGAGAACCTGGATAGTAGGGCTATGGGAAGGAACCTGGATAGTAGGGTTACTTCGGAATGAGAGCCTGGATAGTAGGGCTATAAGAAGGAACCTAGGTCGTAGGGTTACTTCGAAATGAGAGCCTGGATAGTAGGGTTATGAGAAGGAACCTGGATAGTAGGGTTATTTCAAAATGAGAGCCTGGATAGTAGGGCTATGGGAAGGAACCTAGATAGTAGGGTTACTTCTAAATGAGAGACTAGATAGTAGGGCTATGAGAAGGAACCTGGGTTGTAGGGTTACTTCGAAATGAGAGCCTGGATAGTAGGGTTATGGGAAAGAACCTAGATAGTAGGGTTACTTCGAAATGAGAGCCCGGATAGTAGGGCTATGAGAAGGAACATAGGTCGTAGGGTTACTTCGAAGTGGTAGTGTAGATTAGTTGACCCGTTTGGTTTCAAAAACTGGGTTTCCATTAGTCGTCTGCAGACGTGACCTGTATAACTGCTGGATTTGTTGAAGATAATTGTCTTTCCTGAAAAGATACCAGGGTTAATTATATGCAATGCATGAAATTCCTTGTGAGATAATGTTCTCAAAATAAATGAGATCCTGCTGTATGTGATGTGTATGCGCATGTCATTATGTATGTACATGAAATGCTATTGGGGTATGTCCGAGTCTGGGAAAATAAATCCCTGGCTGCTGCTGGAGAATATAGAATTCCTGAATGTTGTAGAGAATTGTGGTTCTTCTACTTCCACTGGTGATGGTGAAAGGGAATGACTATGCTGGTGATTTTCTCTTTGTTATTTATGAATATTCTGTCAAGGAGAGATTCTGTTTGAGAATAGCTCTGTGGGGAACAACTTGGAAAGTGGATTTCTATAGCTGAAGTAATGAGCTCTATCGAGGATTGAGCTTATGTATCTAGAGAAATAAACTCTGCTTGGGAGATAAAATTTACTGACCCGCTTGTGATTATGAAATTCGGCGGGGGGATATAGCTGTCAGGTTTCTGAATGACCCTGGCTGGGGATATTACTTCTTGTTTCGGGAAAGCTGATCAATACATTTGTATACTTTTACTATGTGGGGAGTGTATGTACTAATGATTATTCTCCAAAGTTGTCTCCGTCCTGGTACCTGCTGAGTAGAGTAACTGTCGGGTTTGACACTTCTTGTTTTTTCCCCTGTTTCTGGAATTACGAGTAATTGTCTTTTTGTTTCTTATGTAAATATTTATGAGAAGCAATCATATTCAAATGCATATGTCAATAATAAATCATTGGACATTCTTGCAAAACAAAACAGAAAAAGAAAAAACTCAAAGTTTCTTGTGAAAATGATTTTGTATTGATTTTTGAAGTTGGCCTGTAATAGGCGTTTTCGTACAAGGAGGCTGACGCTCTAGTAAGAGAACGTCGCCGTAAAAATAGAAGCTATACAATTTTGTGCAAAAGAAAACAGCTATGTGCAACGATCCCATTGAGTTCCAACTCTGATATTGCCCTTATGTCTTCGGTCGTCTCATCACCTTGCTACTTGTCTGAAAGTTAATTAGATTGATTGGTGTCGTCCGAGCTTGATAGTCGATACCGAAGTCTGGTTGCAAGATGATCCAATGGGACATAGTGATACGCTTTATATCCCTAACTTTTTCCTAGACCGCCCTTTCGGGTTTTCAATCCACCGGGATACCCTTTTTTGCCCAAGCCGCCTTTTCAGGTTTTCGGCTTGCCGGGTGTACAAATTTTTTCCATTTTTATCCCTTATTTTTGCCTGAACCCTTTTGGTTCGCCGGGAAGCCCTTATTTTTGCCTAGGCCAGTCAACCTAGCGAGACTTTTAATTAGGTGTAATATCTTTTCACTATGTCTGCATTGACAGGGTGAGGAAGGTCGTCACCGTCCATGGTGGTTAGAATCATAGCTCCACCTGAGAAAATATTCTTAACCACAAATGGCCCTTCGTATGTGGGGATCCATTTGCCCCTGGGATCACCTTGCGGCAGTATGATGCGCTTGATCACTAGATCCCCGACTTGATATTCTTGACGTCTGACTTTCTTGTTAAAAGCCTTGATTATTCTCTTTTGATACGTCTGACCATGATAGATAGTAGTAAGTCTCTTCTCGTCGATTAGATTTAGCTGATCAAGTCGAGTTTGGATCCAGTCGTCTTCGTTCAAACCCGCATCCTTCATAATCATGAGAGAAGGTATCTGGACTTTGATAGGTAGGACTGCCTCCATGCCATATACCAGAGAGTATGGTGTTTCCCCTGTCGACGTCTGTGCTAAGGTACGGTATCCATGAAGAGCAAATGGTAACATCTTGTGCCAGTCTTTGTATGTCACCATCATCTTCTGTACAATTTTCTTGATGTTCTTGTTAGTCGCTTCAACAGCTCCATTCATCTTCAGCCGGTAGGGAGAAGAGTTATGATGTTGTATCTTGAACTATTTATAGAGCTCGGTGATCATTATGTTATTGAGGTTCGTGCCATTGTCAGTAATAATTCTCTCTGGCACACCATACCGACAGATTAGATTATGTCGGATAAACCGCGCCACAACTTTCTTGGTCACAGTAGCAAAAGAGGCCGCCTCAACCCACTTCGTGAATTAATCAATGGCCGCTAGAATGAAGCAATGTCCATTGGAAGAAGTGGGCCTGATTTCTCCGATCATGTCAATGCCCCACATTACAAAGGGCCACGGAGCTGTCAAGATGTTCAAGGGAACCGGAGGCACATGCACCTTATCAGCGTAGATTTGTCACTTATGACAAGTTAGGGAGTGCTGATGATAATTTGCTTCTATAGTGGACCAATAATATCCTGCCTATAGGATCTTCTTAGCCATGGTGTGTCCACTGGAATGGGTTCCGAAGGTACCTTCATCCAGATCTATCATAATCCTCTCTGCTTCGCTCTTGTCTACACACCTTAGTAATGTAGATTCATGATTGCGCTTGTAGAGGATTCCATTACTAAGGAATAATTTCGCAGCAAACCTTCTCAGAAACTTCTTATCGTTGACAGATGCCCCTTCGGGATACTCTTGAGCCTTAAGATACCTTTTGACTTCGTGAAACCAGGGTTTATCTGCTACTTCTTCAGTATCAACTTCACAACAGTGTGTTGGTTCAACCAACCTCTCAATGGTGATTTGGGGAGCTTCATTGTCCCACCTGACTTTGAACATAGAAGACATCATAGCTAGCGCGTCCGCTAACTGATTCTCCTCTCGCGGGAAATGTTCAAAAGTTACCTCCTTAAAGTGCGGGAGAAATGTCAGCATGTGCTCTTTGTATGGGATGAGATTCGGATGCTTCGTATCCTATTTTCCTTTGATCTGACATATTACCAGGGCTAAATCCCCGAAAATGTCCAAGAACTTGATCCTAAGGTCAATAGCGGCCTTGAGACCCATGATACAAGCTTCATACTCCGCCATGTTGTTAGTGCAATTGAAACATAGCCGAGCAGTGAAAGTAGTATGACAGCCCTCAGGAGATATGATTATTGCCCCAATTTCGTTACCAGGTGTGTTCGAAGCTCCGTCAAAAACCATAGTCCATCGGGATCCCTCTTCGGGTCCTTCATCTGGTCCAAGTTCTTCGTAGTCAGTCACCAGCATAATATTCTCATCCGGGAACTCAAAATTCATGGACTGGTAGTCATCCACGGCCTGATGAGCCAAATGATCAGCCAATACACTCCCCTTGATTTCTTTCTGGGTTGTATATTGTATATCGTACTCAGTTAAGATCATCTTCCATCTTGTTATTCTTTCCGGAGAGAGCGGGTTTCTCGAAGATGTATTTGATTGGATCCATCTTAGATATCAACAAAGTAGTGTGGGTCAGCATATACTGTCTTAGTCGGCGAGAAGCCCATGCCAAAGCGCAGTAAGTTTTCTCAAGCAGTGAGTATCGTGTGCCACAGTCGGTAAACTTTTTGCTAAGGTAGTATATTGCGTGCTCTTTTCGACCAGACTCGTCATGCTTCCCCAGTACACACCCCGTTGAATTGTTTGGCACTGTTAAGTACAATATCAAAGTCTTCCTTCAACCGGAGGCATCCGAATTGGCGGTTCTTGAAGTTATTCCTTGATTCTTTCGAAAGCTATCTGGAATTCATCATTCCGATTTACCACTTAATCTTTCTTCAGAAGCTTGAAGATGGGCTCACAAGTAGCAGTTAGATGTGAAATGAATCTGGCGATATAATTCAAGCGTCCCAAGAAACCTCTAACTTCCTTCTCTGTACATGGAGATGGCATTTCTTGTATGGCCTTTACCTTTACAGGGTCTACTTGGATGCCTTTTTCGCTGACAATGAAACCTAGGAGCTTACCAGACTTTACCCCTAAGGTGCACTTGTTCGGATTCAACCTCAGCTTATATGTCCTTAACCAGTCAAACAAATTTTGTAAATGATCAACGTGCTCTTCCTCGGTTTGAGACCTAGCTATCATGTCATCTACGTAAACCTCAATCTTATGGTGAATCATATCGTGGAACAAAGTGACCATGGCGCGCTGATAAGTTTCCCCAGTATTCTTCAACCCAAAAGGCACCACCTTGTAACAGAAGGTGCCCCACTGTGTGACGAAGGTTGTCTTCTTCATGTCTTCAAGAGCCATCTTGATCTGGTTGTAGCTAGAGAACCCATCCAAGAAGGAGAAGATTTTGTGATGTGCAGTGTTGTCAACCAGAACATCAATGTGAGGAAGTGGGAAGTCATCCTTGGGGCTTGCCCTGTTCAGATCTCTGTAATCCACACACATCCGTACCTTACCATCCTTCTTAGGTACTAGAACGAAATTAGCAACCCACTGTGGATAGGAGGTGACAGCTAAGAACCCTGCACCGAACTGCTTCATGACATCTGCCTTGATCTTCTCTGACATTTTAGGGTGCATATAGCGGACCTTCTGTTTAACCGGAGGACAGTCTTCCTTAGTCTGCAGAAGATGTACCACAATATCAGTGTCTAAACCTGGCATGTCTTCATATGACCAGGCGAAGATCTCAACGTAGTCGTGCAACATTTGTATCAACCGCTATTTGATCTTAACTTCCAGATTTGCTCTGATCTTGACTTCTTTTTTGTCTACCTCCGTGCCCAGGTTTATCGTCTCAATGGACTCTTCATGAGGTTGTATAGCCCTTTCTTCCTACTGTAATAGTCTAGCAAGTTCTCTAGGAACCTCACAATCATCCTCACCTTCGTCTTCGGCTTGGTTGATCGGATTTTTGAAGTCATAACTGGCAGTAGCAGAGCTGTTATCAATGGGATCAAGAGTGGATATGGATCTGCAGTATGATACGTGAGTGTGTGTAAGAGCATAGCTGTTTTGATAAAGTGAAAACAGAGAGCACAAAATTTGTATGCAAGGAACGTCTAATGTTTTATTGATGATATATGAAATGAAAAATAATATCCCTCACAAACAAAGCCAATGTGCCCCGGGTAAGGCACAAGGTTGTAGAGTTTAAAATTGTTTATTACAAATCTCAAAACAAGTAAGACAATTACTGCGGAATAAAAGAACCTAGTATAAAGTCCCTAGTTGTCCAGTTATTCGGTCCATTGTTGGTAGTTGGGTAGATCCAGCTATCAATGTCAGAGTCTTCCTCACTGTCTTCAATTGCATTAATTCCTTGATTGCTGATGCGTAGGGGAGGTCCTCCAGGTCGAGCGCGTCGAACAACCCTTTGAGCTCCTAAAGTAAAACCCAAACCAAACTTGTCAATTTTATGAGTAAAATCAGGGATTTGTCCCCAATTGGTATACCCATCTTCTTCAACCACTGCTCTGGCATCTTTGAGAGAAGCCATCTTCAGAGGAGGTTTGTTGCTAGTAGTAGTTTCAGTTGATGCCAAGATCTGTGGAACCTCTTCAAAGTTCTGGAAAGGAGTCTCTATGAATTCCCTGTCCATCTCTACGTACCTGAAGGAATTGAGGTGGCTCACCATATACTCCTTTTCACCATGCACAGTGACAATATTCCCTTTTATTGGATACTTCAGCATTTGGTGCAGTGTAGAAGTAACAGCCCCAGCTTCATGGATTCAAGGGAGTCCTAACAAACAAGAGTATGATGGCCTGATGTCCATCACATAGAAGGTGGACACAAAAGTATGAGAGCCTACCTTGACAGGGATGTCCACCTCCCCGTGCACCATTCTCTTCGAACCATCAAAAGCCCTTACCACAATGTTACTAGACTTTAAGGTCAAGCCTTCACAATCCAACTGATCCAGTGCCTTCTTAGGCAGAAAATTCAGCGAAGACCCAGTATCTATCAGCACATGAGCCATAGTGGTGCCCTGCATTCGATCAAGACATGCAGAGCATCATTATGCTTCCTCCCTTTCGGTGTCAAGTCGGCATCTGAAAAACCCAACCCATTGTCAGCAGTCATGCTGGCCATACAGTCTTTAAATTGATCGATGGATGTTTCTTGTGGCACGTGCGCAGTCTTGAGGAATGCAATCAAAGCCTTTGCATGGGCCTCGGAGGACAACAACAGGGAAAACATGAATATCTTTGAGGGGGTCTGCCCCAGCTGCTCGACCATATTGTAGTCGCTCTTTTTGATTATTTTCAATATTTCCTCTATTTGTTGCTTAGAGGCTTCTACGACAATTTTTCTAGGTGCCTCCATTCGGGCAGGCTCACCTATAACTCCTTTTCCTCGAGTACCAGATGACTCACTGGCAGGGGTAATAATTGGAGTAAGAACAAGAGTAGTATTAGGAATAGAAGATGGAATAACAACAGGCCTATTGACAGTCTTCGGGGAAATTTCGGGAGAGAAAACCCTTCCACTTCTGGTAACCTTGCTGGTCCCAACGATGTTACTGACATCATGATCAGCCTCTTCATTCTTCAGATCTTGTTTGATGCCATGATAGTACACATCGGCACCATAATGCCAGGGGACATCTTTATCTGAGGCGTACGTGACAGGACCAGGAAAGGTGATTATTAACGGAGCGAATCTTTGAGAAGATGTAATCCTAACAGGTCTTCTCGAGGAGGCCTTGGAAGGATTGGCGGAAATGGTTATAATAGCAACATCTTCAGACGAAACAATGGGAATCAAAGTTTTCTCGAACAAGATTTCTTTGATGTCCGTCAGGTGCTGAACACATGACTTCAACAAATGGCAACCAAAAGGCAAAGATGAACACATGTGGCAACCTTCACCACAACCCAGAAATAAACCGGCCAACAACAAATTCTTCTTAACAGTTATAAGAGGAGTAGAAACTTCATCAACTATGGTCACAAACAGATCAGTATCAACAACATTAACTCCACGATTATGCTTAGGCATGGGAGCAGTTATGACATTGGGCTTTTCTGGAGCATCAAACTCAATCTCCTTGGCCTCGATCAGATCATGTACCTTATTTCCCAGTGCCCATCAGTCATTGGTATCGTGGCCAGGACTCTCAGAATGATAGGCACACTGAGCATTTGGATTATACCGAGGAGATGTGGTATTCGGATTCTTGGGATCCTCTTTCAAGGTTACCAAGTTGGATCTCAGCAGATGGGGTAGAACTTCAGCCAACATCATGTTAATCCGGGTAAACTGTCATTGTGGTCTTTCCACCCTTTGTTGATTGTTACATTGTGGAGCAACTGCAAGCCTAGGTATCATTACGGCACTTACTGTCTAACGGTGTTCAGCTCTGCTTTGGCCTCTCGGGCTATAGATGGCACTGGCTTCCTTCTTACTAGTAAAAGGCTTCTTTACCAAACTCGAAGAGGTGTCTTTTTGTATCTTACCGCTCTGAATCCCAGCTTCTACCCTCTCTCCAGTTAGAATCAGCTTGGTGAAACCAGCTGAAGAGTTGCCGATCAAATGATTAAAGAATGGACCAGATAGCGTTCCCAGAAACATATCGACCAACTCCCTATTAGACAACGGGGGTTGGACTCTTCCAGCCAAGTCTCTCCACTTATGTGCATAGTCCTTAAAGCCTTCACTTGCACCCATGGACATACTCTGGAGTTGAGTACGAGTAGGAGCAAGGTCGGTGTTATATTCATACTTCTTATAAAAAGCAGCAGCCAGATCTTCCCAGTTTTGGACATTATCTCCCTCCAGTTGGTAGAACCATTCAAGCTGAGTTCCTGACAGACTGTCTTGAAAAAAGTAAACCCACACGTTTCTATCAACGGTGTGGGGCTAGATCTTTCTAACATAGGAACGGAGATGGAGCTTTGGGCAAGACACTGCATCGTACTTTGCAAAAATTAGATCCTTGAACTTCTGCGGGATGACCACTCCCGACACCAATCCCAATTCTTCGAAATCCAACCCAGGTATCCTCTGGACTTCCATAGCACTCAGACGATCTTCCAACTGCTTGTATCTATCCTCAACAGGAGGATACTGCTCATCATTGTAGTCTGTACCATTGTCAGAAACTTCAGGACTGGGGTCCTTTTCCCGTGTCTCTCTTTCTTGATTCTCCCCTTCCTTGGATGAAGAGCTCAGATCGACTTGTTACTTTAACGCCCCCCTGAACCTTCTGCCCATATTCAGAATACCAAAGACCCTCTTCTTTTTCTTTTTCTCCTTCAGGATGAGGGCTTTCAGATCCTCCTGCCCTTTCGCCAAATTTATGAACATCTGTTGGAATTGGGCATTTTGTGCCTGAAGATCCTTAATGCTTTGTTCGGAAGACATTACTGCTGAAATAAACAGCGAAGAAGATGAGAAACCTGTTATGGTACCTGTTTATGCGATGCTATAGATGGGATGCATATGCAATGATTTCAAGGATTCTTAAAGGCTTAGATTTGTTTAACCAAAAGAAACACATGTTAATTGCATTATTAAGTTCGAATTGTTACAAAGAATGCCCTTAAGGCTTACAATTAAACTAAACAAAACTTAAAACAAAAATAAACTAGGTCTCCAAAGAGCGCATCCTCTTTGGTGCAATGTAGGCGTTTATGTTCCTTTCTTCATGAAGAAGCCTAGTGAGCTCTAGGACCTTCTTCTTGCTGGCATAGAACTAAGCTTCAAACGTGTCCCGCTCCTCTTTGAGTTGAACCCAGGACTTCTATAACTCTTCATGATCAGTTGGCATGTCAGGATGATGACCAAGGGAGGTAGTATCTCCTTCAATAACTGGTTCCACAATTATTGGTAGGACAGCAGGGTAAAGAATCATAAGATTTTGGGCGTGAGCTCGTACCCATCGGAGATAAGGCTCAAGAGGAATGGAATTCTTGTGCCCTAACATCTTGCTATCAATATTATGCACCATGCCCTAAGCTTTTATGAACCTTTTGCGGTATCCTTGAGCATCATTCTCATAGTTGAAGGTGATTCCTTGGATAAGCGTTACATGAGGACCATCCCTTCTGGCATAACCAAACTGACGCAATGCCAAACAAGGGTTGTAAGTGATTCCTCCCCTAATGCCTAAGAGAGGGACATTAGGGAATTCATCACAGAGATCGATGATGGTAACATCTTCCGAGAACCGTGAACACCAATGAATGTTTGAATGTGTAAGGGACATCGGCCTACGAGACCATTTCAAACCCTGTTCATTCTTCAAAACAAACTTGGGTAGGTGTGAAATAAACCACCTAGCCAATAGAGGAGTGCAACACAAGAGGGTCCCCCTTCTCTTTAGAGTGCGAGCATGCAGCGAGTGTAGAATATCCCCGAGTAATGTAGGCACCGGATTATGAGACAGAAAAACCTTAATAGTGTTCACATCTACGAGTTGATCCGCATTAGGGAAAAGTACCATCCCATAAACGAGAAGTGCCAGCACCTATTCGAAAGCTTGTAAATCCAGGGTATCCCAAAAATGGTAAGCCTTCTCGAATAGAAACTTAACCGGGATTCCTTGGACACTTCCTCTAGTCTCCCAACTTGTCACTATGCCGGACCATTGCAAGGATAGAGCTCTAGCAAAATCTTCAGGCTTTGGATGTTATTCCATACCGTTGAAAGGTAACTGATCAAGAATAGATACCCCTAATAACTATGAAAATTCCTCCATAGTAGGTACTAGCTGGTAATCCGAGAAGGTGAAACAATGGTGCACAAGATCAAAGAACTGAAACAACACTTTTAACAATTCTTCATCAGGTTTTGCAGTGACCAAGTTGAGCAACTGACCATGCTTTTTAGTGAAATGAGAACTTTCAGGAACCCTTAATGTCAGGTCCTTTAGTTGGAGAGGCACTTTCACGAGGTTAATCTGTATAGTGTTCCTACGGGAGGATGCCATGTCCTACAAAACAAAGCAAAAATGAGCCATAGGAAATCCTTGAAGTGGTTAGTTGTGATATGCCATGCTTATGATGTCATGATTATGCTAGAAAATCACATGTATAGAAAACACCAAGCAAGTCACACCAACTCCTTAGGTTTAAGGCATGCATGAGTTTTAAGGCCATACCCTCTTGAAGTTGGATTGATTCAACTTGTCCTATAAATAGTAACCGGGTTCTAAGGGATCTCAATATCACTGATCTTTCCCGCAGCTTCATTCAATAGGCGATTGACTCGCAACCAAACAAAACTCAAGAGTCAAACCTCAATGAGTGTAGCATCGAGTATCTGTCGACCTTGGGAATACACCAAAGCCGACCATCTCGCTACGTCCTACTAGCCAAGTTATGCAATTAAAGGTTCTAAGGTCAGTTGATGCTTCACGACACCACACGGCGGCCTCGTACTCCCCCTGATTGACTCATGGGTTACCGGTACCAACCAAAGTGCCACATCAACATAGCTACTGCTTCAACCGTGTCGGTATACCCCGCACAGATCCCTCACAGTTTATTGCTACTTACCTAAAAGGTGTCCCCAGATTCGGGTCTAGGATCTATATAACCCCAACAAAACCCTTGAATATAAAGCAGGCAAAGCAAAAGACAAGCAAGCAATTTTTATAAGTGACCTAAAATCCTAAGGTATACCCCACTTATTTCATATTCCCCAGCAGAGTCTCCAGTTCTGTGATACGGTGGCAGAACCAACTGTTATACTAGTTTGCATTTTTTGTTTGCAAATGTCGTAGTAAGCAAGAGTCGCCACCGACTTTTATTTTATCCAACAAAAGAAAAGGAAAAAGAACAGAAAAAACCTTTTTTCGAGAGTTTTAAGTACGGGGGGTAGATTATAGAAAGGGAAGGTGTTAGCACCCTTTCTATCTGTGGTTTTCCATGAGCTCTTAGGTACTTGCTCATTTTTTAAATTTCTTGTGCGTGCTTGTTTTGAAAATGTTTACTTCGTGATAACCCTTGTATCGGTTCTCAAGAGTGTGACGAAGTTGTTTCGAAAACTGTTTTTGAAAAGTGTTTGTGTGAAAAATTTTGTTTGAGCAAGTACCTAGGAACTAATCTACCTACTCGAAAAAAGGTCTATTCGTTTTCCTTTAGACAGCGCTATCCTATTATTAAGGAATATGTGGCACCGTCGTTAGAGTTTTAAGGGATGTTCGAAGGGACAAGTATGATCGTAAAAGCAATGTTAGGAAATTTTAGTAATCATCCTAACGCCTTAAAGATATTTTTCTGAGGCAACATCTGAATGGGTAATTTTAGATCTTTTGGGATTAGAGGACGACCACTAACATTCCCTATACTTCACGACCGTTTATCGAAGGCAACTGGAGTGGATTAAACCCTAGGAGTGAGCATGTGCAAGTGTTTTTTTTTAGTTTATTGATCTTTGCACATTTAGGGTTTTCTACTGTATTAATTTCAATTTGTCTTTCCATACAATCCTATTAACATACATCTAACAGGTTATAGTTTGCGGAAATTAAAATGCGAGAAATTAAAGTCCTAGCTATTACGAGGCTTTCGCAGATACATAATTATTTTGACTGTAAATAAAGATGCGAAAATTTAAAACCCTAATTACTATTACAAACTCGAAACAGTTACAATAATAGAAAAAAGGAAAATTAAAGGCGCGCGCAGC
This sequence comes from Vicia faba, assembly GCA_948472305.1. Lineage (NCBI taxonomy): Eukaryota > Viridiplantae > Streptophyta > Magnoliopsida > Fabales > Fabaceae > Vicia > Vicia faba. Next base: position 408,839,160 of record OX451735.1, read on the forward strand.
GAATTAAATGCGATAAATAATTGGAAAACCTAAAAATCTAATTGAAAAAATATTTAAGTTATTTTTTGAGAAGAAATTAGGCTATGTCCAAATAAAAACCCTAATTCTAATTATTTTAAATTGTGCAAAAAGAGTTAAATTACCCTAATTTAATTAAACTAATTAATTAATAAAAATATTTTTATAAAAAACTGATTTTTTGGTGTTATTTGAAAAAGAAATCATTAATAAATAATAAAAGAATAATTGAAATAAAAAAGAATAGAATTGGGCCTGCATAAGCAATCCAGGGGGTGTGCTTCTGAATTCTTGTTAGGCCCATGAATGTTGAGCCCATTCATGCGCCTGATCCTGTGCGATCATCTTCTGAGGGTCTACCATGCGCTTACACATGCTGAGCGTTGGATCTGGCTGGAGATGGATCCAGTGATGAAGCGCTGAGGTCTATGGTGGACGTCAGGCTATGAGGCATGTTGGATCTGCACAGAATTGTTCAAAAAATAAGAAAATGTTTGGACCTAGGATCAAACCCAGGTCCTCTGCTTCACACGCCTATACCCCTTGCCATCTGCGTTGCGCTGTTTAATTATTAATATAATAAGAAAACAATATTATAATAACAAGCCACATAGTTTCCTCCAAAAACGCGCGAATTTAAAATGGACCAGTGGTTGTTTACCACGCCTCCATCTTCTTCCCAGAAGTGTCGTTTTAGGTATCATACTTATACCTACGGACATCTTCCATAGCTATAAACTTGCAAGCTTCAAAAATCCACAAAACGCATGATAAATTCATTTTAGTTATACCAATCAACTCGTCTTGATCTCATGAGTACCATGGCACCATTTTCTTGGCCTAATTTTACTTGTACAGAGAAGCCCTAAAACGACTTCTTAAACCCATGGCAATTAGCGAAACAGTCATCAAAACTCAAAATTAATTGAACCAAAACATTCCAAATGATTATACAAATAAAATGTTATGCTTAAAGGTGGTTAATCATGTGTAAATTATAATATTAAAATCAAACTGATATGTGCAAACCGTGGGTCTACCAGGAGCGATTTTGGGCTTCAGAAGGCTTGCAAATGATCGTATCAGCTTCAGGAGATGTCCAGGAAGCGATTAGAAGCTTTGAATGGCCTGGAATTGTCCCATAGGTTAGAAATGAGATCCACACAGTTTGTCCAATTTTTGAGTTTTCTTCCTCAGCTCTCATGACTGCAACCCTTGTTCTTTTGGCTTGTGTATGTTCTATATATGCAGTGTGATGAATTAGGGCAACAAAAACAACCTGAATCTTATGGAATCATGGAAATTGAATGTGATTTATTTGCTATATGATATCTTTCCAAAACCATCCTAATCATGCTATTTTTGCCTCAATTTTCCTTGATTCGGTTTTATCTGATTAGGCCATCTTAATTAGATTTGATTCTAACAAAAATCAGATCAAAAAGTCATTCTTTTATATTTTTTGTCATTTATTTGATTTAATGTGAATTTTAAATAATAAAAATCAAAATAAAATAAATAAAATAATATATGGATGCTGATTTGGGTCGTGGACCATGTCTTCAACAAGATGCAATCATGAAAAGCTAGGCCCATTTGACAAAAAAATGACTTTTTGAGCACATTTGACTTTTGGCAATTTTCCAAAAATGGCCAACTTTGACAATGCCTATCTCTTCCAATTTTAACCCTAGAGAGGTATTTTTGGAATTTTTAGAAATCTTAGGATGTCCCCTAAATAAACATTTTGGTTTCATCTCAATTGGGTCTTCCATGTTCATGTAAGAAGCTTTGACCCAAAAGGTGTTTTTGTTGACTTTTCAAAAGGACCTGTAATGTAGAAATTCATATCTTTTTATGAGTTCATTTTTTGAACTTGATGGCTGAAGATGAGTTATAGGAAATTGGATTCTCTTCAAAATGAGTCTTAGATTAGAAATTTATGATAAAGTATGAGAAAGTTATGCTTGGTCAAAGTTTGGTTGACTTTTCCTAAGAAACCCTAATTTAGCAACTTTTGAATTTTGATGAATTAGGAGAATTCCTTGAGGAATCATGATCAACCCTTGATCAAATGACGGATATCACTTCAAAATGTTGATGTTGACCAAAAATCTTGAAGTTTTACTGTATGTGGATCACAGTTGACTTTTGACCTAATATAGTTGATTCTCAAGCATCTGAGCAGTTGACTGAGCAAACTTCTTGTGTAAGGCATGCAACTTGGCATGGATGATCTTAAGAACATATTAGGACCATGGAAAAGATTTGAGGCCTTTGGAGCTCACCCATCTTGATGAAAAGGGAAACCCTAGTTGGAGGTTCCTTGCTTTAAGAGAGAGTTTGTCTGGTCAAATCTTGGGTATCCTTTAGCAAGTTGAGGGTCTTAATGAGCATATGTGGAGTAAAATGGGAGGGGAAAATTTTGGGGTACAACAGCAGTGAACCAAAATAACCTTTCCATGCAATCCCTTCCAAAACAACTTAAATGGTGAGGTTTGGACTTCTCAATCTTTATTGACTAGGGCATGGAAATAAACTCATGAACCCATGGAGTAACTTGCTAAGCCTCATTGTCTTCACCTTCATTAGTAACAAGCAAGACAAACCAAAATTGCATTTTGTTAATTAAAATAAAAATCAAGACAAAATATTCATGATCACAAAAGAAACAAGTTAAGGTGCTTGGTGATTCCCCAAAGAGCAAAGCTAAAGATAGGGGGAGAACCAAAATCCCTAATGTGATCTTGTTGGGATTGAATCAACATGGTATGATGAAGGGATCTTAGGGGCAAAAATTTGGGTACAACAGCTTCCTTTATTTAAGTTTCTTCTATCCGGAGATACGAAGGTTAAAAATCATCGTGTCGACGCGATCGAAGATACTTAAATATAAAACAAACCCTATTTTTGGCCCTAAGATGCCATGCAATGCTTATGAGCATGAATTCATATGAACAAAACCAAAGAGACGCAAAACACCGGGGGGTGTAACAAAGGAAATAAAGAAACAAAAGGGAAACTCGACCAAGAAAATAAATCACTAGTGGATCAAAATACGTGACTCATAGAGGATGGTAAAAATTCAAAGGATACACCAACTTCTACTAAAGGTGAAACTACCAACGTTCACTAGAGGTAGAAAGAGGAAAGAAATAACAACACCGATGTTTACTGAAGGTAGAGAGAAGAAATCATCGACACTTACTGACGATTAACTACAAACTTTCACTGAAGGTAAAAGGAAAAGAAATATCATAGCATCGCCGTTCACTGACGATGAACTGCCAACGTTCACTGAGGGTAGCAAAAAGATAACAATCACCAACTTTCACTTAAGGTGACCTACCAACTTTCATTGAAGGTAGAAATAAATTATGTCATAGCATCTCCGTTCACTGATGATGAACTACCAACGTTCACTGAGGGTAGCAAAAAGATAACAATCACCAACTTTCATTGAAGGTGACCTACCAACTTTCGCTGAAGGTAGAAAGAGAATATATCATAGCATCGCCGTTCACTGACGATGAACTACCAATGTTCACTAAGGGTAGCAAAAAGATAACAATCACCAACTTTCACTAAAGGTGACCTACCAACTTTCACTGAAGGTAGAAAGAAAATATATCATAGCATCTCGGTTCATTGACGATGAACTACCAACATTCACTGAGGGTAGAAAAAAGATAACAATCACCAACTTTCACTGAAGGTGACCTACCAACTTTCACTGAAGGTAGAAAGAGAATATATCATAGCATCGCTGTTCATTGACGATGAACTACCAACATTCACTGAGGGTAGCAAAAAGATAACAATCACCAACTTTCACTAAAGGTGACCTACCAACTTTCACTGAACATAGAAAAAAAATATTATAGCATCGCCGTTCACTGACGATGAACTACCAACGTTCACTGAGGGTAGCAAAAAGATAACAATCACCAACTTTCACTGAAGGTGACCTACCAACTTTCACTGAAGGTAGAAAGAAAATATATCATAGCATCGCCGTTCATTGACGATGAACTACCAACATTCACCGAGGGTAGAAAAAAGATAACAATCACCAACTTTCACTGAAGGTGACCTACCAACTTTCACTAAAGGTAGAAAGAGAATATATCATATCATCGTCGTTCACTGACGATGAACTACCAACATTCACTGAGGGTAGAAAAAATATAACAAGTTTCCCCAAAATTCTGGCATTTCACCTAGAACGGGTCTCAACTTCTTCTTTAACCAAGGCACTCTGCCTGGAAAAGGTAATATATAAGTTGTCTTAAATAAAGAGACTACCACTTGTAAAGATTTCACAATGAACTGTCTCCGCAATATTGGAAGTCTTTCCATTCACGGGAGTAATTTTGACAACTAACTGCAAACTACCCACTCATAGAGAAGATAGCAAAAAAACAACGTCGGCCTTTACAGGAAAGTATAAGTTGCTCAAATAAAGAGGCCTGCTACTTGCTGTTATAGGAAGGATTGTAAAAATGACTTTCCGGGGAAAGAAACATGACTTCCTAGGGAAATGCCAATATACTCCTGCTCAGGAGATAAAGTCTTCTCGTGCAAAATAAATGCACATTCTCAAACCAATGCTCGAAGCTCGTAGAAATCCAAGGTGATAATATTGTCGAGGATCAAGTATTCAAACCAGAAATAAACTGGAGTAAAACAGTCTACCAAAATACATTCTATGAGAAATAAACTCAAGGGGGAAACCCAAATCATCCAGACAAAGAGTTGTACAGGAAGGCTAAAGCAAAAATCTTCCACGAGGGATAACTTAGTGGGGAAATTGAAAGGATATACACTTTATGCTTAAGGCCCATACTCTATTGGAGAGAGGACAACATAACTCGGCTAAACAGGGTAATATGTCAACAAAATGTGAATGGGCGATGATTTGCCAATTTTAACTATGCATGATGTATGTATGAATGTATGAGTGTTATCGCACATATGCTAACAAAACAGATATATAACACTAGGAGTAAGCAGGCCAAACCAACTTGAGCATAATCAACACTCGGCTAAATTACATCCAAGATGAATAATCCAAGAAAAAGTAAGCTCCAACTGAGGAAACAAAACCTACTGGCCGGCTTAACTTCACTGGGGAGAAACGTAATCCGGAAGTAAACAGAACATAGCGACCAAACAGGACAGATATAGAGACACAACATCCTTCTCCAGGTTTTACCAGGGAATAGCACCCAAACTTCAACGGGGTGTCAAATATATTCAAAAGTAACGCCTCTACCGGGGATTTGAGAAATCAATTCCAAGTAGGGCAGACAAACATCAAATCATCAAAACATTTATTGGGGGATTCGCGCCGACTTCATTGGGGAGGTCAACGCCACATTCACAAAGGGAAAATCAATATACACTCTTCACTGGGGAAAACAAAGGCCCGTATTCTTCGAGAGTAATCATTGTACCAACTTCTTTGGGAAGAAAGAACCTCTATTAATTAGACAAAACCTTCACTGGAGAAATCTTGGATCGAATCTTCATATCATGCAAACTCAGGAAAGAGAATAACTGAACCAAAAAGTTGACTGGGGTACTGGAATTACAAACCCTATATGGCGAAACATTTTGAGAAAAACTTATCCGGAAAATTAAACTTTTTAAAAGCAACTGGAGCTCATCCCTTCCATGGATCACCATTTTCGTTTTTCTCTTGCGTCACAAGTTTTGAAGTAAAATCAAATTGTAAATTCTTTTTGAAAAACAATTTTGTTATTTAATCTTTTTGCTTTGAAAGTTATTATCAACAATAAAGGGAGTCTTTTCAAGCTAAATAAAATAAGAAACACAAAGAATTGGATAAAAGCTCAAATTTCATTAATAGAATGGTAGTCTGCGAATGGCGAGACTCCATGGTAATTACAAAGTTCATAAAATGGTAATATATAATGGAAAAGATACATTGAGATACAATGACCACTATCCCCTCTAACAACTTTTGAAATCTTGAGAAGCATCTTCTGTTGAAGTATGATGAGGATCTGAGAAGATTGTTGCTTCAATGATCAAGTCTTGTCTGATGCAGTTACTTGCTAAGAAAGTCCTTAACTTTTTCCTAAGCTTCCCTTGCGGGTTTTCAACTTAGCGGGAAATTTATTCTGTTTATGTCTCTAATTTTTTCCTAGACCGCCCTTTCGGGTTTTCGGCCTACCGAGACGCTATTTTTTGCCTAAGCTGTCCTTTCGGGTTTTCAACTTAGCGAGTTGCTCTTTTATTTCTTTTGGCAGAGTATTTCTTGACTCCATCAGCATTCATGGGACGTGGGAACTCCTCGCCATCCATAGTTTCAAGAATTAATGCACCGCCAGAGAAGGCTTTCTTGACAACATATGGGCCTTCAAAATTGGGAGTCCACTTTACCCTAGAATCAGCGTTAAAAGACATGATCTTCCTGAGCACGAGGTCGCCTTCTCTAAATTCACGAGGTTTGACCTTCTTATCAAAATCTTTCTTCATTCTCTTATGATATAATTGGCCATGACACAAAGCCGTCATTCTCTTTTCTTCAATCAAATTCAATTGGTCAAACCGGTTCTGGACCCATTCAGCTTCTGACAACTTGGTTTCCATTATCACACGCAGAGAGGGAACCTCAACCTCGATTGGGAGCACAACTTCCATTCCATACACAAGGGAGAACGGGTTTACTTCTGTTGAAGTGCGGACAGATGTTCGATATCCATGCAACGTGAAAGGTAGCATATCATGCCAATCCTTATAAGTAACAACCATTTTCTGGATAATCTTCTTGATATTCTTATTAGCAGCTTCAATAGACCCATTCATCTTCGGCCTGTACGGAGATGAATTGTGATGGACAATCTTGAATTCCTCACAAAGTTCTGTCATTATCTTATTGTTCAGATTCGAGCCATTGTCGGTGATAATTCTGCTTGGCACACCATACTGACATATGAGATTATTCTTAATGAAGATCATAACTACCTGTTTAGCAACATTAGCATATGATGGAGCCTCCACCCACTTGGTGAAGTAATCGATTGCTACCAAGATAAAATGGTGTCCATTTGAAGCCTTGGGCTCTATCATCCCAATCATGTCAATACCCCACATAGAGAAAGGCCATGGGGAAGAGATCATATTGAGAAGTATCGGAGGCACATGAACCTTGTCCGCATAAATCAGGCATTTATGGCACTTCATTGCAAATTTGTAACAATCAGATTCCATTGTCAGCCAATAGTAACCTGCCCTTAGTATCTTCTTAGCCATCGAATATCCATTGGCATGAGTGCCAAATGAGCCTTCATGAATCTCATGCATCAACATGTCTGCTTTGTGTCTATCCACGCATCTGAGCAGGACCATGTCATAATTTCTCTTGTACAACACATTTTCACTGAGGAAGAAACTGCCAGCCAATCTTCTTAATGTCTTTCTATCTTTATTCGAAGCACCAATCGGGTATTCCTGAGTTTGAAGAAAATGCTTGATATCATAATACCAAGTTTTCTCATCTTCTACCTCCTCCATTGTAAACACATGAGTGAGCCTATCCAATCGTCGAACCATAATTCGAGGTATATCATTCCAAGTATTTACTTGATACATAGAATCCAGAGTTGCCAGAGCATCCTCCATTTGATTTTCATCTCTGGGGATGTGATGGAATTCAACTTTATTAAAGAAGGGTAATAATCTTCTAGCATAATCTTTGTAAGGGATCAAGCCAGGGTGGCGTGTATCCCATTCTCCTTTAATCTGATTTATTACCAAAGTTGAATCTCCATAAACATCTAGAATTTTAATTTTGAGATCAATAGCTTCCTCGAGACCCATGATGCAAGCCTCATATTCTGCCATATTATTAGTACAATCAAATGTCAACCTTGCAGTAAAAGGAATGTGCGCTCCATGTGGAGTGACAATCACAACACTAATCCCTTTACCATAAACATTCACAGCTCCGTCAAATAGCATACTCCAATGAGATTCAGGATCAGGACCTTCCTCAGGCAATGGTTCATCACAATCTTTCACTTTCAGAAACATCACATCCTCATCGGGGAAATCATACTTCACAGACTGATAATCATCAACTGGTTGGTAAGCAAGATAATCTTCCAACACGCTGCTTTTAATAGCTTTTTGAGTGCGGTATTCAATGTCATGTTCAGATAGCAGCATCTGCCAACAGGAAATTCACCCAGTAAGAGCAGGCTTTTCAAAAATGTACTTGATTGGATCCATTTTGGAGATCAACCAAGTAGTGTGATTCAACATATACTGCCGCAAACATTTTGCCGCCCAGGCCAGAGCACAACATGTCTTTTCCTACATGGGATACCGCGACTCGCAATCAGTAAACTTTTTACTGAGATAATAAATGGCATACTCTTTCTTCCCTGTTTCATCTTGTTATCCCGGAATACAACCCATGGAATTATCTAACACTGTTAGATACATAATCAACGGTCTTCCTTCAACAAGAGGAAGCAAGATAGGAGGTTCAAGCAGATATTCTTTAATACTTTCAAATTCCCTTTGGCAGTCATCCATCCACAAACAACCTTGATCTTTCTTCAACAACTTAAAGATCGGTTCACACATTGCAGTCATGTGAGGAATGAATCTGAAAATATAATTCAGACGCTCGAGGAACCCTCTGACTTGCTTTTTAGTTCTCGGCGCTGGCATCTCTAGAATTGCTTTAACTTTATTAGGGTCAAATTCAATTCCTTTCTGGCTAACAATGAAACCCAACAATTTCTCTGATCGAACACCGAAGGTACATTTATTTGGATTCAAGCGGAGACGATACTTCTTCAAACGCTGAAACAACTTCAACAAATCTGCTACATGCCCTTCTTTAGTCTGAGATTTAGTAATCATATCGTTAACATATACTTCGATTTCCTTGTGTATCAGATCATGGAATAGGGTTGTCATAGCCCTCTGGTACGTTGCACCAAGGTGTGATAAAAATTGTTTTTTCCATGTCCTCTGGAGTCATTCTTATTTGATTATACCCGGAAAATCCATCCATGAACGAGAATACTTTGAATTTTGCTGTGCTATCCACCAACATGTCAATGTGTGGCAATGGAAAATCATCTTTTGGACTAGCTTTATTTAGATCTCTGTAATCTACGCACATGCGGACTTTTTCGTCTTTTTTCGGTATTGGGACAATGATGGCGATCCATTGAGGATACACTAACGTCACAAGAAAACCGGCATTAATCTGCATTAGAACATCCTCTTTGATCTTCACATCCATATCTGGGTGAGTTCTTCTCAACTTCTGTTTGATTGGCGGACACTCTGGCTTCAACGGCAAATGGTGCTCTACAATATCTGTATATAGACCAGGCATATCTTGATAAGACCAAGCGAAAATATCCACATACTCTTTCAACAACCTAATCAACCTGCTCTTCACATCAGGATGCAGCAATGCTCCAATTTTGACTTCTTTAGGATCTTATTCTGAACCCAAATTGATTACTTCCAACGATTCTTTATATGGATGAATGGCACTCTCCTCACGCTCAAGCAACCGTGAGACCTCTTCTAGAATCTCATCATAGTCTTCTTCTTCGGCCACATACACAGGACATTCAAAATTGGGAGAGGGTGCAGGGTCATTGTATTCAACGGGTTTTTTAATTAATCTGCACATATGATTTATGATTGCATTTAGAAACTGACACATATAACAAGTGATTATGAAGATTGAATTTCAGTTATTATTTATTTTGAAAGGTTTTTTTTTCTGATTACCATTTTCGTGAAAAAGTAGGAAATAAAAAAAACACAATTTGGGAAACAAAGACAACTTTTATTATTGATCTTACAGATCAAAGCAAACAGATAAGCCCATACGATATTAATACTTCCACCTTGGGAGGAGTGAAAGATTTTCAAAAATATTAACAAAAAAATTACTTTGAAACATGTATGCTAGAGGGAACATCAATGGTGATCTAGTTCTGAACTCTAAGTATGTGCGTCACGTAATTTGGAATTTCTTGCTCTTCTTCATCTTCCACAATGGCGTTAATCCCGGAAACAGTTGGATGAAGATAACCCTCGCTATGGAAGACGTCTTGATACTTTCCTACAGCAGACTTCGGCTTCATGATCTTACCTTTGTCATTCTTCAAAGAGAATCCCAAGCCAGCTCTGTTCTTGTTTACAGGTGGATCCACAATTTGTCCCCATACCTCACTATGACCCTTACGCACAACTTGTTGCCTCCACAATGCTGAAAGAGGACAAATGAGATATCAATAATTATTGCTCTCCATTTATAATCACCACTTTTCCTTCACGTATAAACTTCAGATTTTGGTGTAAAGTTGAAGTGACGGCCCCTGCCTCGTGTATCCATGGCCTTCCTAGCAAACAGCTATAAGCAGGTACAATGTCCATGACCTGGAAAGTAATCTGAAACAAATGTGGGCCTATATGAATAGGTGTTGTACCCTAAAATTTTCCCTCCCATATTTCTCAATACGTGTCAAGTGAGGTCCTCAAATTGCTCAAGGAAGTACAAGGGTTAACCAGACAAATTCTCTCCTAAAGCAGTCTACTTCAAATTAGGGTTTCATTTTTCATCAAAATGCTTGAGTACAAAGGATACCAAATGCTCAACATTGTCCTAATATGTTCTCAAGATCATCCATTCCAAGTTTCAAGCCTTGCAGAGGAAGTTTGCTCAGCCAATTGCTCAAGGCCTGAAAATCGACTGTGCTAGGTCAAAAGTCAACTGTGGCCAATACACAGTCAAACTTCAAGATTTTTGGTCAACATCATCATTTTGAAGTATAATTCATCATTTGATCAAGGGTTGATCATGATTCATCAAGGATTGCTCACAATTCATCAAAACCCAAAAGTTGCTAAATTAGGGTTTGGTAGGAAAAGTCAACTCAACTTTGACCAAGCATAACTTTCTCATACTTTATCAGACATGACCCATTCAAATATCATTTTTAAGGGGATGCAATTCCCTACAATTCATATTCATCTCCCAAGTTCAAAATATGCACTCACAAAAAGATATGAATTTTGACATTATAGGTCATTTTGAAAAGTCAACAAAAACACCTTTTGGGTCAAAGCTTCATACATGAACATGGAAGACTCAATTGAGATGAGACTAAAAAGGTTGCTTATAGGATATCTTCAGATTTATAAAAAGTCCAAGAACACCTCTCTAGGGTCAAAATTGAGAGAGTTATGCATTGGCCAAGTTGACCCTTTTTGTAAAATTGCCAAAAGTCAAAAGTGCTGAAATTTGCATTTTTTGCTAAATGGGCCCAACTTTTTATGCTTGCACCTCAATTATAATATGCTCCACGACTCAAATGCTGACCCATCATTTTTTTTCTTCTTTTTTCAATTTATTTTGATTTTTCATTAATTAAAAATTGAATTAAATCAAATAAATGATGAAAATTATCAAAGATTTGATTTGATTGGTTTTTTTGACAGGTTAGCAACCAAGATTTGATGAGCTTGCAAGATCAATTCGAATCAATGGTAATTGGAACAAAAAGAACATAATTAGGACAAATTTGGAAGCTTTACATATGCCATGAAAAGAAAATCAAATCTTGAAAAACTTCAAAAGATGTGATCAGTTTTATAACCCTAATGCATTCTATAATATATATTGAACATTTCCATGGAAAGAGAGAGGAGGAAGCAGTCGTGCAGAGCAAGAACAAAACTCAAAAAAACTTAAGAAAAGTTTTGATCCAATTTCCATACTAGAGACCAAATCGTGCCATCTTTCCTTTGCCAATCGATTGTTGGAGGTCCCATGAACATATCTCAATCAATAGCAAGTTGTTTCACGCCTGGAATTATAAGTTATAGGTATCCCGACTTGCTTCCAAATTCAAATTCGATTTCATTGATTTAATCATCCTATGCATATTTTGATTATATATTTGTGTTTATCATTGAGTTTGCAAACGATTGGTACCATTTAATTTCATTTCTAACGCCTATACAGGATATTTCCATAGCTAGGGTTTTGTGTTCTTGATTAGGGCTTTGCAGTATAGGTGAAATTGGACATTAATTTTGGTACCATGAGACTCGTGAGGATGAGACGATTTGATTGGTACCAGCCATGGTCATTTATATTGAGCCTACACGATTTTGGAGATGGACAGGGATATACCTACAACAAGTGTCTGTAGGTAAAAGTTTGTTTACCTAAAACGACGGTTGGGAGGTAGACGATGATGTGTGTCATCCCCTGGTTGGGCCATTTGAATTTAGCACACTTTTCATTGTTATCCATATATTATCTTTTGTTTCTATCATATTTACAAATAACAAATGCAGCACAGATGGCAAGCGTGCCTTGGAAAATGCCTAAGGACCTGGGTTCGATCCCCAGGTCCCAACCTTTATTCATAATATTTTTCCACAGGCAATCCAGCTCTTTGCAAATCAAGAGGTTCATTATACACCATCAGGATATGGCCATCCAATTCATCAACGCCCCAGATCAACATACCACCATTGGAGGACCACCATGTGCCTCGAGTCAACGTGCACACTGGATCATGCAAAGTCAAACAGGCCTGGGTCTTTTGGGCTCAAAATATCAAACAACACCCCCCATAATTGCTAATACAGACCCATATTTCTTTCTTTTTATTTTAGTTATTTTTTTTTTAAATCTTTCAATATTTATTCTATTTACTATTAATTCAAAAATTAATTTATTTTTTCACAAAAAAACCATAAAATCAATAATTCACAAAATTAAGATTAGTTTTTTTTATTTATCAAAATTAATTTAAGTTAGGTTTAACTTAGAGAAATTGTAATTTGTTTTCATAAATAAAATCAAAATAGAAATTAGGTTAACTTGTAATTTTATTTTCCTCTTTTTCTCAAATGAATAAAAATATAAAAAATAGGTTTAAAATAAATTTATTTATTTTTCTTAGATTAAAATTAATTAGAATTAGGCCTTTCTTTTTTATTGTAATAATTTCTCTATTTTCTTAAATAGCAAAACATGACCAAAACTTTTTTACCAATCTCAATTAGGCAAGGGTCAAAACCCTGGTTATCTCGTATTCGACTCATCGCGCGCGCGTTATTATTTTTACGATATTGTTGTAATGGTTCATGGTTTGTAATAGTTTAATCTAGGGCTTTTATTTATCGCTTTCTTTTCCCAGGTTCTTTTTTGCTATGTAAATTAATCCCCCTCCCCAAAGCCTTGTAATAGCGTAGATTTACTTTCTCGCATTTTAATTCTCGTAAATATTTGATTGTTTAGATGTATGCTAATAGGATTGTATGATAAGAATGCATGACAACTTAATCCAGTTAGAAAACCCTAATGTGAAAAGACTAAATAATTGAAAACAGATCACTCGCACATATCACTCTTAGGGTATACTCACACTTCGGTTGCCTTCGATAAACGGTCATTAAGTATAGGGTGTTTTAGTGGTTGCCCACCTGTCTAAAAAGATCAAACGTTGCCTCGGAAATGTTGCCTCGGAAATGCTGCCTCGAATATGATCTTAAGACTCTAGGGTTATTACTAAGGTGTCCTAACATTGCTTTAGTGATCATAAGTCCCTTTCGAATTGACCCTTACAACTCCAACGACGGTGTTACTTACTTCTCAATAGTAGGATAGTGCTGTCTAAAGGAAACAATAATAGAAACGATATTTTTTCGAGTAGGTAGATGCTAGTAGGTACTTGCTCAAATCAAAGCTTTTTCACACTTACACATTTCAAAACAATTTTCAAAACAACTTCGTCACACCTTTGAGGACTGATACAAGGGTTATCACGAAGTTAAAACTCTTTTCAAAAAAACAAAACACATACACAAGCAATTTTAAAAGATGAGCAAGTACCTAAGAGCCCATGGAAAACCATGGATAGAAAGGGTGCTAACACATTCCCTTTCTATAATCTACCCCCGTACTCAAAATATCTCGAAAAAGGATTTTTTCTGTGATTTTTTCCTTTCCGGTTGGATGAAATAAAAGTCGGTGGCGACTCTTGCTTACTGCGACATTTTGCAAACAAAAAATGCAAAATGCAAACCCGCATTCAAAGCAGTCGGTTCTGCCACCGTATCACAGAATTGGAGACTCTGCTGGGGAATTAAATAAGTGGGGTATACCTTAGGATCTAGTTCATCATAATTGCTTCTCTTGTTTGTTTTGTTTGCTTTACTTTTAAGGGTTTTTGTTTGGGGTTACTATAGATCCTAACTCAGATCTGGGGAATGCCTTTTAGGTAAGTAGCAATAGACTGTAAGGGAACTGTACGGCATAGACCGATACGGTTGAAGCAGTGGCTACATTGGTGTGGCACTTTGGTTGGTACCGGTATCCCTTGTGGACAAACGAGGAGAATACGGGTCCTCTGCGTGGTGTCGTTAAGCATCAACTGACCTTAGAACCTTTAATCGCCCAACTTGGCCATTAGAAAGTAGTGAGATAGCCGGCCTCGGTCTAAAGCTGATAATTGGTTGATACTCGATGCTACACTCATTGAGACCATACTCTCGAGATAGTTTCGGCCGCAAGAAAAGATTGTGCGAGCTAAAACCATGACCGATGGAGGATGGTCAGTGATATTGAGATCCCCTAGAACCCGGTTACTTTTTTCTAGGACAGGTTGAAACCGACTTAACTTCAAGAGGGTATTACCTTTGACCTCATGCGAGCTTTAAACCTAAGGGCTTTGTGTGACTTGTTTATCTTTGCCATGTCTGTTATCTGCTATACCTGTGTTTTTATCATGACATCATGCATCATAACATGGCATTCATACTTCATTCCACTAACCATTTCAAAGACCAAGGAAATTTATCTTTGTTCTGTTTTGCAGATCATGGCTTCCATGCGTAGAAAGACTATCCGAGTCAACTTTGTGGAGATACCATCCCAACTCAAAGAGCTAGTGTTAAGGATTTCTGAAACTTCTATGTTCATTAAGAGACATGGTCAACTTCTCAGCTTGGTTACTTCAAACCCCGATGAACAGATGATGAGTGTACTTGTTCAGTTCTTCGATCCCGAGCATCACTGTTTCACCTTTCCAGATTATTAATTGGTATCCACCTTGGAGGAATTCTCTCATATATTGGGCATATCCATTCTTGAACAGGTACCCTTCACAGGTACGGAAGAAGTTCCTAAGCCAGAAGTCATTGCCTCAGCTTTGCATTTGAAATGGGCCGATATGGTATCCATCTGGGAAACTCAAAGCGGAGTCGAGGGTTTTCTAGCCAAATTTCTGATAGACCAAGCTCAGTTGTTCTGGAATAATTTGGATTTTCAGGCTTTCGAGGATGTCTTGGCTCTTCTTATCTATGGTTTGGATGTCTTCCCTAATCCGGATTCCTTTGTAGATGTGAATGCTATCAAGATTTTCCTTTCACGTAACCCTGTGCCTACCTTGCTTGGAGATATCTTGCACGCTCTCTATACTCGTACCACAAGGAGAAGAGGGACTCTTATGTGCTGCATGCCATTGTTGTCGAGGTGGTTTATTTCTCACATCCATAAGTTTGTACTGAAGAACGAAGAAGGTTTGGGTTGGTCACACAGAATAATGTCACTCGCTCATACAGATATTATTTGGTGTTCCCGGGATATGGAAGACGTTGTTGTTATTGACCGTTGTTGAGGGTATCCTAATGTCCCATTACTTGGTATCAGAGGAGGTATAACTTACAATCCTTGTCTAGCTTTGAGACAATTTGGATGTGCTCGAAGAGATGGTCCCCATAGGTTACTTCTCGAGGATATTGCATTCGACTATGAAGAAGATGTTAAAGGACATCGCCGGAGGTTCATACGAGCTTGGGCATGGTAAATAGATCAGACCCCCATGAGTTGGGACCAAATACTTCCCTTCCTATGCAGCCTTACCTCCAATGGGTCCGAGCTCGTGCCCAGAAGCTTGTGATGCCTTATGCGGCAGTGTTGCCAGTGATTGTGGAACCCACTACTGAAGACGACATTCCTTACACGGTTCTCTATCCTTACATGCCCATTGATCTTGGGGAGCTACAGAGGTCTTAGATTCAGCTAAAGAATGAGCGAGATACTTACAGGGAGAAGTTCCATGAGCAAGAGAGGAAGGATTTGAAGCTCACCAGGCATCTCGAGGAGGAAAGAGTGCTCAATGATTACATCAGCACAAAGAGAAAGCGTCCATGGGACTTTTGATTTTGATTTTCTAGTTTTATATTTGTTTTATTTACTTCTTTGTAATGCCTTAAGGGCATTGTTGAACGTTTTAAAGTTAAGCTAATAAAGTTTTGTTTATTTTTGGTTTGCAAATTTAAATCTCCCAAAGTCTTTGAAATCATTACATGCGCATCTCATTACCATGCACATCATCATAGGTACCACTACAGGTTTCTTATCATCTTCACTGTTTATTTCAGCAGAAATGTCTTTCGATCAAGCCATCAAAGATCTTCAGGCACAGAACACCAGTTCCAACAGATGTTCGTAAGTCTGGCTAAGGGGCAAGAGGATCTGAAAACTCTCATTCTGAAAGAGAAGAAGAAGAAGAAGAAGAAGAAGGTCGGTATTCTGAATATGGGCATAAGGTTTGGAGAAAGGTTGAAGCATCAAACTGATCTGACCTCTTCATCCAAAGAAGGGGAGAACCAAGAAGAGGAAAAGGACCCCAGTCCTGCAGTCTCTGATAATGATACTGATTTTCATGATGAGTAATATCCTCCTGCCGAGGATAGGTACAAGTAGCTAGAAGACCGTTTGAGTGCTATGGAAGTTCAGAAGATACCTGGTTTGGATTTCAGAGAACTAGGACTAGTATCGGGAGTGGTCATCCCTCAGAAGTTCAAGGCTCCAGTTTTTCTAAGTATGATAGAGTGTCCTGCCCAAAACTCCATCTCGGCTCTTATGTCTGGAAATTTCAACCCCACACTGCTGATAGAAATTTATGGGTGCATTTCTTTCAAGATAGTCTATCAGGGACTCAGCTTGAATGGTTCTACCAGTTGGAAGGGGCCAATGTTCGAAACTGGGAAGATCTTGCTGCTTCTTTCTACAAGCAGTATCAGTACAA
Source organism: Vicia faba (assembly GCA_948472305.1). NCBI lineage: Eukaryota > Viridiplantae > Streptophyta > Magnoliopsida > Fabales > Fabaceae > Vicia > Vicia faba. Next base: position 408,856,298 of record OX451735.1, read on the forward strand.
TGTCGACCTTGCTTCGACTCGTACTCAACTCTAAAGTATGTCCATGGGTGAAGGTGAAGGTTTCAAAGATTACGCTCAGAAATGGAGAGATTTGGCTGGCAGAGTTCAACCCCCTTTATCTGACAGGGAATTGGTTGATATGTTTCTGAGGATGCTGTCTGGCCCATTTTTCAACCACTTGATTGGAAGTTCATCGTCTGGTTTCACAGAGTTAATTTTAACTAGAGAAAGAGTGGAGGTTGGAATTCGAAGTGGTAAAATACAGAACGATGCTTCTTCGAGTTCGATAAAGAAACCTTTTACTGGTAAGAAGGAAGCCAGTGCAGTTTATAGCCCGAGGGGCCAAAACTGATCTAAACACCATCCAACGGTAAATGTTATAGTGATACCAAGACCCGTTGTTGCTCCACAACGCAACAATCAACAGAGGGTGGAAAGACCACAACGGTAGTTTACCCGCAATAGTATGACATTGGCTGAAGTGCTACCTCACCTGCTGAAATCCAACTTGACCACATTGAGGGAGGCTCCCAAAAATCTAAATACTACCTCTCCTAGATACAATCCCAACGTGCGGTGCGCCTACCATTCTGAAAGCCCTAGCCATGATACCAATGACTACTGGGCTTTGAGAAACAAAGTACAAGATTTGCTGGAAGCTAAGGAGATAGAGTTTGACGCTCCATAAAAGCTGAATGTAATAACTGCTCCTATGCCTAAACATGGTCGTGGGGTTAATGTTATTGACAATGATTTGTCTGTGACCTTTGTTGAAGAAATTTCTACTCCTCTTATGACTGTTAAGAGGAATCTGCTGTTGGCTGGTGTATTATCGGGTTGTGGTGAAGGTTTCTACATGTGCTCGATTCTACCTACTGGTTGCTGTTTGTTGAAGTCAGGTGTTCAGCGCCTGATGGATAACAAAGAGATTATTTTCGAGAAGACTATGATCTTTGTTGTTCCCAATGAAAATGTTGCCATTATAACCATTTCCGCCAATCCTTCCAAGGTTTCCTCGAGAAAACCTGTTAGGATTACATCTGTCCCAAGAATTGCTCCGCTAATAATCACCGTTCCTGGTCCCATCCCATACACTTCAGACAAGGTTGTCCCATGGCACTACGGTGCTGATGTGTATTATCATGGCATTAAGCAAGAGTGAATGAAGAAGATGATACTGATGTCAGTAATATTGTTGGGGCTAGTAAGGTCACCAAAAGTGGAAAACTCTTTTCTCCCTAGATTTCCCCTCCGACTGTCCACAAACCTGTTGTCATTCCATCTGCTAGTACATCAACCATTGTTCCAGTTCCTACTCCAGTTATCACACCTGTCGCCGAGCCCTCTGATACTCGGGGAAAATAAATCATAGGTGAGCCTTCCCGGACGGAGGCGCCTAGAAAAATTGTTGTAGAAGTCTCTAAACAAGAAATAGAGGAAATACTGAAAATTATCAAGAAAAGCGACTATAATATGGTCGAACAGTTGGGGCAGACCCCGTCGAAGATCTCCATGTTGTCTCTGCTATTATGTTCTGAAGCCCATGAAAAGGCTTTGATTGCATTTCTCAAGACTGTGCATGTGCCGCAGGAAACTTCTGCAGATCAGTTCAAAGACTGTGTGGCTATCCTAACTACCGACAATGGGCTAGGATTCTCATATGCGGATCTGACCGCTAAGGGGAGGAATCATAATGACACTCTGCACGTCTCGATTGAGTGCAAGGGAACCACCATGGCTCATGTTCTGGTTGACACCGGGTCTTCGCTGAACATTCTGCCAAAGAAAGTGTTGGACCGTTTGGACTGTGAGGGTTTGACTTTAAAGCCGAGTAACATTGTGGTAAGGGCTTTCGATGGATCAAAAAGGATGGTGCACGGGGAAGTGAACATCCCTCTCAAAGTGGGTTCTCAGACCTTTGGATCCACCTTCTATGTAATGGACATCAGACCATCATATTCTTGCTTGCTAGGTCGTCCTTGGATCCATAGGGTTGGGGCAGTCACTTCCACACTTCATCAGATGCTGAAGTATCCAGTACAAGGGAAAATTTTCACGGTGCGAGGTGAAGAAGAGTACATGGTAAGTCATCTCAATTCCTTCAGTTATGTGGAGATGGATGGGGAGTTCATAGAAACTCCTTGTCAGAACTTTGAAGAGGTCCCTCAGACCTTGGCGTCAACTGAAGTTACTACCAACAAACTTCCGCTGAAGATGACTTCTCTCAAGGATGCCAGGGCTGTTGTTGAAGAAGGTGGGCGTACCAATTGGGGTCCGCTCCCTGATTTCACTCACAAAACTGAAAATTTTGGTTTGGGCTTTACTACAAGAGCTCAAAGGGCTGTTAGGCACGCACGGATTGGAAGACCTCCTCTACACATCAGCAATCGGGGAGTTAATGAGATTGAGGAAAGTGAAGAAGATTCAGACATCGACAGCTGGATCTATCCAACAATCAATGGTGGAATAAATAACTGGACGACGAAGGACTTCATACCTATTTCTTTTCTTTCGCAGTAATTGACTTTTGTTTTAAGATTTATAATAAACTGTTTGAAACTTTACGGCCCGGTGCCTTACCCGAGGAACCTTGGCTTCGCTTGTGAGGGATTATTATTATTTGTCATTTTCATATATCATTAATAAAACATTGGACGTTTCTTGCATTACAAATTTTGCGCTCCTTGTTTTTCTTTTCTGTCTCCCATTTTATCGAAACAGATATTATCTTACACACACTCACGTATCATACTGTAGATCCATATCCACCCTGGATCCCATTGATAACAGTTCTGCTACTGCCAATTATGACTTCGAAAATCCGATCAACCAAGCTGAGGACGAAGGTGAGGATGAATATGAGGTGCCGGGAGAACTTACTAGACTACTACAACAGGAAGAAAATGCCATACATCCTCATGAAGAGCCAGTCGAGTCAGTGAATTTGGGTACAGAGGAAGACAGGAAGGAGGTTAAAATAGGTTCGGATCTGGAGCCTAGTGTCAAACAACGGTTAATACAGATGCTTCACGATTATGTTGAGATCTTCGCCTAGTCCTATGAAGATATGCCTGGTTTGTACACTGATATTGTGGTACATCGCCTGCTGACCAAAGAAGACTGCCCTCCAGTGAAGCAAAAAGTCTGTCGTATGCGCCTTGAAATGTCAGAGAAAATCAAGGCAGAGGTCATGAAACAATTTGACGCCAGATTCTTAGCTGTCACTTCTTATCTGCAGTGGGTTGCCAACTTCGTTCTGGTACCTAAGAAGGATGGTAAGGTACGGATGTGTGTGGACTACAGAGATATGAACAGGGCAAGCCCCAAGGATGAATTCCCATTTCCTCACATTGATGTTCTAGTCGACAACACCGCACAACACAAGATTTTCTCCTTCATGGATGGTTTTTCCGGATACAACCAGATCAAGATGGCTCCTGAAGACATGGAGAAGACAACCTTCGTTACACAGTGGGGCACCTTCTGTTACAAGGTAATGCCTTTTGGGTTAAAGGATGTTGGGGAAACCTATCAATGCGCCATGGTCACGTTGTTCCATGATATGATTCACCACGAGATTGAGGTTTATGTTGATGACATGATCGCCAGGTCCCAGACTGAGGAAGAGCACCTTGATCATCTCCACAAACTGTTTGACAGGTTGAAGACGTACAAGCTGAGGTTGAATCCGAACAAGTGTACCTTCGGGGAAAGGTCTGGTAAGCTTCTGGGTTTTGTTGTCAGTGACAAAGGTATTCAGGTGGATCCTGCAAAGGTGAAAGCCATACAAGAGATGCCAGCTCCCCGCACAGAAAAAGAAGTTAGAGGTTTCTTGGGATGTTTAAATTACATCGCCAGATTCATTTCACATCTGACTGCTACTTGTGAGCCAATCTTCAAGCTTCTGAAGAAAGATCAAGTGGTAAAGTGGAATGATGAATGCCAGACTACTTTTGAAAGAATCAAGGAATACCTTCAAGAACCACTGATTTTGATGCCTCTAGTTGAAGGAAGACCTTTGATATTATACTTGACAGTGCTAGACAGTTCAATGGGGTGTGTGCTGGGGCAGCATGACGAGTCTGGTCGAAAAGATCACGCCATTTATTACCTTAGCAAAAAGTTTACCGACTGTGAGACCCGATACTCATTGCTCGAGAAAACTTTCTGCCCTTTGGCATGGGCTGCTCGCCGACTGAGATAGTATATGCTGACTCACACTACCTTGTTGATATCAAAGATGGATCCGATTAAGTATATTTTCGAGAAGCCCGCCTTATCCGGAAGAATAGAAAGGTGGCAAATGATATTAACTGAGTACGACATCTAATACACTACCCAAAAAGCAATCAAGGGGAGTGTATTGGCAGATCATTTGGCGCACCAGGCCATGGATGACTACCAATCCATGAATTTCGAGTTCCCGGATGAGAATATCATGTTAGTAACCGACTGCGAAGAACCTGGACCAGATGAAGGATCCGAGGAGGGACCCGGATGGTCTATGTATTTTGGTGGAGCATCAAACACTTTGGGTAATGGCATTGGTGTTGTAATTATATCTCCCAAGGGTTGTCATACTCCGTTCACCGCCCGATTATGTTTTAACTACACCAACAATATGGTGGAGTATGAAGCATGTATCATGGGTCTTCGAGCTTCTATTGACCTAAGGATTAAGTTCTTGAGTGTATTCGGAGATTTTGCCCTAGTGATAAGTTAGATCAAAGGGGAGTGGGATACGAAGCACCTGAATCTTATTCCTTACAAAGAGTATGTACTGACATTGCTCCCGCACTTTGAGGAGGTAACCTTTGAACATTTCCCCAGAGAAGAGAACCAGTTGGCGGACATGCTAGCTACCATGTCTTCCATGTTCAAAGTTAGGTGGGACAATGAAGCTCCCCATATTACCATTGAGAGGTTGGATGAACCCGCACATTGCTGTGACATTGAGACTGAGGAGGTAGCAGATAAACCCTGGTTTCACGAGGTAAAGAGGTATCTTAAGGCTCAAGAATACCCCGAGGGGGCATCTGTTAATGATAAAAAGTTTTCGAGGAAGTTCGTTGTGAAGTTCTTAATCAGTAATGGTATCCTCTATAAGCGTAACCATGATTCAACCTTACTGCAGTGCATAGATAAGAGCGAGGCAGAAAGGGTCATGACAGAGTTACATGAAGGTACCTTCAGAACTCATTCCAGTGGACATACCATGGCGAAGAAAATACTACGGGCAGGATATTACTGGTCCACTATGGAAGTCGATTATTATCAGCACTCTCGAACCTGTCATAAGTGCCAAGTCTATGCTGATAAGGTGCATGTACCTTCGGTTCCCCTGAATGTTTTGACAACTCCTTGGCCCTTTGCAATGTGGGGCATCGACATGATCGGCGAGATCATACCTACTGCGTCTAACGGGCATCATTTCATTCTGGTAGCAATTGATTACTTTACGAAGTGGTTTGAGGCAGCTTACTTTGCTACAGTAACCAAGAACGTCGTGGCGCGGTTTATTCGACACAATCTGATTTGTCGATACGGTGTGCCAGAGAGAATTATTACTGACAATGGTACAAATCTAAATAACATAGTGATCACCGAGCTCTACAAACAATTCAAGATTCAGCATCATGACTCTTCTCCCTACCGGCCGAAGATGAACGGGGTTGTGGAAGCCGCTAACAAGAACATCAAGAAGATTGTGCAGAAGATGACGGTGACATATAAAGACTGGCACGAGATATTACCATTCGCTCTTCATGGGTACCGTACCTCAACACAGGCGTTGACAGGGGCAACACCCTACTCTCTGGTATATGGCATGGAGGTAGTCCTACACATCGAAGTCCAGATACCCTCTCTCAGGATTATGAAGGATGCGGGTTTGAAGGAAGACAACTGGATCCAAATCCGACTTGATCAGCTGAATCTAATTGATGAAAAGAGACTTACTGCTATCTTTCATGGTCAGACGTATCAAAATCGAATGATCAAGGCTTTTAAAAAGAAAGTCATATGCCAATAAAATCAAGTCGGGGATCTAGTGATCAAGCGCATCATACTACCGCAGGGTGATCCCAGGGGAAAATGGACTCCCACATACGAAGGTCCATTTGTGGTTAAGAACATTTTCTCGGGAGGAGCTATGATTCTAACCACCATGGATGGTGACGACCTTCCTCACCCTGTCAATGCAGACATACTGAAAAGATACTACGCATGATCAAAGACCCGCTAGGTTAATTGGCCTAGGCAAAAATAAGGGCTTCCCGGCGAACCAAAAGGGTTCAGGCAAAAGTAAGGGATGAAAATGAAAAAAAACTGTACACCCGGCAAGTCGAAAACCTGAAAAGGAGACTTGGGAAAAAAGGGTATCCCGGTGGACCAAAAACCCGAAAGGGCGGTCCAGGAAAAAATTAGGGATTGAAGCGTAACACTATGTCTCATTGGATCATCTTACAACCAGACTTCGGTATCAACTATTAAGCTCGGATGTCACCAATCAATCTGATCCACCTTCGACCAAGAAGCAAAGTGATGAGATGCTTGAAGACATAAAGTCAATAGCAGAATGGGAACCCGATGGGATTGTTTCAAATAGTTGTTTTTCTTTCTTAAACATAAATTGTAATTTCTATCTTTCGACGGCATTCTCTTACTAGAGCGTCAGCCTCCTTGTACAAAACGCCTATTACAGGCCAACTTCCAAATCAATACAAGTCATTTCCACAAAGCTTTGATTTATTTTTATTTTTCCTATTTCGTTTTGCAAGAACGTCCAGTAGTTCATTTTTGATATATGCATTTGGAAATAATTGTTGCTCATAAATATTTACATGAAAATACAAAAGACAATTACTCGTAATTCCAGGAATAGGGACAAACCAGAAGTGCCCGAACCTTACAGTTACTCTGCCCATCATGTATTGGGACGGAGCCAGCTTAAGAACATGAGCAGTGATTCATACACTCCCCGCAGAGTAAAAAGTATCCAAAGATGGTGATGTTATCTTTCCCGAACAAGACATGACTCTCCCCCGTTGAGGTTCACAATCGCAAGTGATTCAGTAAGTTATGCCCCAAGCAGAGTTTATTTCTCTCACAAGTAGAAATTTAATCTCCAACAGATTTCATTATCACCAGCAAGAGAAATCCATCCCCAGCTGAGTTGTTTCTCCAAATCAGCAGATTGATCAGCAGAGTATCTCCTCTCCAACAGAGTTATTCCCCGCAGAGTTATCCTCATACAGGGTCTCTTCCGGCAGAATATTCGCCAGCTGAATGGATATGAATACCCAGTTAGTCATCTTTGTTCAACCATCCCCAACAGAAACAGAGGAATTGTGGTTGTTACAGCAGTCAAGAATATAATTTCTCATACTCTCCAAACAGCAATCAGGGATTTATTTTCCCAGATTCAGTTAATTATATCAATATTTCATGCTCATACATCATGACACGTCCATACATCACATATAACATAGTCTCATTTATTTTGAGAATGTCATCATACAATGCATCTCATGCATCGCACATAACTAACCCTGTATCTATTTCAGGAAAAGACAGTTATTATCAACAATTTCTAACAGGTACATGATCAACACTCGAAGCAAAACGGAGTAATCGTCGGTGCAACAAATGCAACCTTCTGCAGGTTTCTCAGTAGCCCTACTATCCAGGATTTCATATCGAAGTAAGCCTACTATCCAGGTTTCTTCTTACAACCCTATTATTCCGGCTTTCATATTGAGGTAACCCTACCATCCACGTTCCTTCTTATGGCTCAACTATCCAGGCTTTCATATCGAAGTAACCCTACTATCCAGGTTCCTTCTCACAATCCTACTATCCAGGCTTTCATATCGAAGCAACCCTACTATCCAGGTTCCTTCTCACAGCTCTACTATCCGGGCTTTCATCTCGAAGTAACCCTACTATCTAGGTTCCTTCTCACGGCCCTACTATCCAGGATTTCATATCGAAGTAACCCTACTATCCAGGTTCCTTCTCACAGCCCTACTATCCAGGCTTTCATATCGAAGTAACCCTACCATCCAGGTTCCTTCTCACAGCCCTACTATCTAGGCTTTCATATCGAAGTAACCTTACTATCCAGGTTCCTTCTCACATCCCTACTATCCATGCTTTCATATCGAAGTAAACCTACTATCCAGGTTCCTTCTCACAACCTTACTATCCGGTTTCTTCCTTTCCTATCCCCAGACAGCAGTCCACAACACTGTAAGACCGGGACCCGATCAAACACGATTGGTTTCGCATCTCCCTAGTAAGCCGCGGTGCAGCTTATACCCCGACCAAATACGCAGTTCACTTCCGCTTCCCCAAACCGGAATTATTCCGCCCAGTAGAGTAACAGACAATTGAAGCTCCTAAAACTCTATTTCTCCCAAGACAGAGACCAACATTCCCCAGCGAAGTCCCCCTCGTCAACAGGCATGCGGGTTCTCGCAAAGGAATATCTTATGCGATCGACACCTCTTCGGATGGCATCTTTAAACCCATATCCGACAATTCTCTAGCAACTTCCAAATTTCATCTACAAGCCCATTCCCGATATCGCAAATAAAATGTCACTTCATATGAGTGAAAATTTCTGGGCACTCTAGTGTTCAATCATCTTCCACCTTCAGATCACGAAAGGCAGACAAGTCAATCTACATCCTCAGGTTTAAGAAGATTGAACAGGGGCAGCTGTTGTACCCCAAAATTTTCCCTCCCATATTTCTCAATACGTGTCAAGTGAGGTCCTCAAATTGCTCAAGGAAGTCCAAGGGTTGACCAGACAAACTCTCTCCTAAAGCAGTCTACTTCAAATTAGGGTTTCATTTTTCATAAAAATGCTTGAGTCCAAAGGATACCAAATGCTCACCATTGTCCTAATATTTTCTCAATATCATCCATGCCAAGTTTCAAGCCTTGTAGAGGAAGTTTGCTCAGTCAATTGCTCAAAGGCCTGAAAATCGACTGTGTTAGGTCAAAAGTTAATTATGGCCAATACACAGTCAAACTTCAAGATTTTTGGTCAACATCCTAATTTTGAAGTATCATTCATCATTTGATCAAGGGTTGATCATGATTCATCAAGGATTGCTCACAATTCATCAAAACCCAAAAGTTGCTAAATTAGGGTTTTGTAGGAGAAGTCAACTCAACTTTGACCAAGCATAACTTTCTCATACTTTATGATAAATGACCCATTAAAAGCTCATTTTGAAGGGGATGAAATTCCCTACAATTAATATTCATCTCCCAAATTCAAAATATGCACTCACAAAAAGATATGAATTTCGACATTATAGGTAATTTTGAAAAGTCAACAAAAACACCTTTTGGATCAAAGCTTCATACATGAACATGGAAGACTCAATTGAGATGAGACAAAAAAGGTTTCTTAGAGGAATTCCTAAGATTTCTAAAAATTCCAAGAACACCTCTCTAGGGTCAAAATTGAGAGAGTTATGCATTGGCCAAGTTGACCCTTTTTGTAAAATTGCCAAAAGTCAAAAGTGCTCAAATTTGCATTTTTTGCTAAATGGGTCCGACTTTTTATGCTTGCACCTCAATTATAATGTGGTCCAAGACTCAAATTCTGACCCGTCATTTGTTTGATTATTTTTCAATTTATTTTGATTTTTCATTAATTAAAAATTGAATTAAATCAAATAAATGATGAAAATTATCAAAGATTTGATTTGATTGGTTTTTTTGACAGGTTAGCAACCAAGATTTGATGAGCTTGCAAGATCAATTCGAATCAATGGTAATTGGAACAAAAAGAGCATGATTAGGCCAAATTTGGAAGGTTTACATATGCCATGAAAACAAAATCAAATCTTGAAAAACTTCTAAAGATGTGATCAATTTTACAACCCTAATGCATTCTATAATATATATTGAACATTTCCAAAGCAAGAGAGAGGAGGAAGCAGTCGTGCAGAGCAAGAAAAAAACTCAAAAAAACTCAAGAAAATAGTTGATCCAATTTCCATACTAGAGACCAAATCGTGCCATCTTTCCTTTGCCAATCGATTGCTGGAGGTCCCAGGAACATATCCCAATCAATAGCAAGTTGTTTCACGCCTGGAATTGTTAGTTGTAGGTATCACGACTTGCTTCCAAATTCAAATTCAATTTCATTGATTTACTCATACTATGCATATTTTGATTATATATTCATGTTTATCATTGAGTTTGCAAACGATTGGTACCATTTAATTGCATTTCTAACGCCTATACAGGATATTGCCATAGCTAGGGTTTTGTGTTCTTGATTAGGGCTTTGCAGGATAGGTGAAATTGGACATTAATTCTGGTACCATGAGACTCGTGAGGATGAGACGAGTTGATTGGTACCAGCCATGGTCATTTATCTTGAGCCTACACGATTTTGGAGATGAACAGGGATATACCTACAACAAGTGTCTGTAGGTAAAAGTTTGTTTACCTAAAACGACGGTTGGGAGGTAGACGGTGATGCGTGTCATCCCCTGGTTGAGCCATTTGAATTTAGCACGCTTTTCATTGTTATCCATATATTATTTTTTTCTATCATATGTACAAATAACAAATGCAGCGTAGATGGCAAACGTGCCTTGGAAAATGCCTAAGGACCTGGGTTCGATCCCCAGGTCCCAACCTTTATTCATAATATTTTTCCACAGGAAATCCAGCGCTTTGCAAATCAAGAGGTTCATCTTACACCATCAGGATCTGGCCATCCAATTCATCAACGCCGCAGATTAACATACCACCATTGGAGGACCACCATGTGCCTCAAGTCAACATGCACACTGGATCATGCAAAGTCAAACAGGCCTGGGTCTTTTAGGCTCAAAATCTCAAACAGCACCCCCCATAATTGTTAATACAGTCCCATATTTCTTTCTTTTTCTTTTAGTTTTTTTTAAATCTTTCAATATTTATTCTATTTACTATTAATTCACAAATTAATTTATTTTTTCACAAAAAAACCATAAAATCAAAAATTCACAAAATTAAGATTAGTTTTTTTTTATGTATCAAAATTAATTTAACTTAGGTTTAACTTAGAGAAATTGTAATTTGTTTTCATAAATAAAATCGAAATAGAAATTAGGTTAACTTTTAATTTTATTTTGCTCTTTTTCTCAAATAAATAAAAATACAAAAAATAGGTTTAAAATAAATTAATTTATTTTTCTTAGATTAAAATTAATTAGAATTAGGCCTTTCTTTTTTAATGTAATAATTTCTCTATTTTCTTAAATAGCAAAACATGACCAAAACGTTTTTACCAATCACAATTAGGTTTAGGCAAGGGTCAAAACCCTGGTTATCTTGTATTCGACTCATCGCACGCGCGTTATTATTTTTACGATATTGTTGAAATGGTTCATGGTTTGTAATAGTTTAATCTAGGGCTTTTATTTATCACTTTCTTTTCCCGTGTTTTTTTTTGCTATGTAAATTAATCCCCCTCCCCGAAGCCTTGTAGTAGCGTAGATTTGCTTTCTCGCATTTTAATTCTCGTAAATATTTGACTGTTTAGATGTATGCTAATAGGATTGTATGACAAGAATGCATGACAACTTAATCCATTTAGAAAACCCTAATGTGCAAAGACTAAATAATTGAAAACAGATCACTCGCACATATCACTCTTACGGTATACTCACACTTCGGTTGCCTTCGGTAAACGGTCATTAAGTATAGGGTGTTTTAGTGGTTTCCCTCCTGTCTAAAAAGATCAAATGTTGCCTCGGAAATGTTGCCTCGAATATGATCTTAAGACTCTAGGGTTATTACTAAGTTGTCCTAACATTTCTTTAGTGATTGTACATCCCTTTCTAATTGACCCTTAAAACTCCAACGACGGTGTTACTTACTTCTCAATAGTAGGATAGTGCTGTCTAAAGGAAACGAGAATAGAAACGATCTTTTTTCGAGTAGGTAGATGCTAGTAGGTACTTGCTCATATTAAAGCTTTTTCACACTTACACATTTCAAAACAATTTTCAAAACAACTTCGTCACACCTTTGAGGACTGATACAAGGGTTATCACGATGTTAAAACTCTTTTCAAAAAAACAAAACACATACACAAGCAATTTTAAAAGATGAGCAAGTACCTAAGAGCCCATGGAAAACCACAGATAGAAAGGGTGCTAACACCTTCCCTTTCTATAATCTACCCCCCGTACTTAGAATATCTCGGAAAAGGATTTTTTCTGTGCTTTTTTCCTTTCTGGTTAGATGAAATAAAAGTCGGTGGCGACTCTTGCTTACCGCGACATTTTGCAAACAAAAAACGCAAAACGCAAACCAGCATTCAAAACAGTCGGTTCTGCCACCTATCACAATAGGCAAGTCCACTTCACCAATAACAGATTTCCTTAATCCATCAAACGCTTTCACAATAATGCCACTTGGGCGCATGGGTGTCCCTTGATATTTCAATTTCATAAGCGTGCTCCTCGGTATAACGTTCAATGCAAATCCAGTATCAATCAGCACATTGGATAGTGAATCGTTCTTGCAATTCATAGAGATATGGAGGGCCAGGTTATGATTCCTTCCTTCATCTGGAAATTCATCGTCACAGAAACTCAATTTATTACATGACGTAATGTTCCCTACTACACTGCTCAATTGGTCTACAAGCATATCGCTCTCCACAAAAGCCTGGTCCAATACCCTCATCAAAGATTCTTTGTGAGCAGAGGAGTTTATCAATAAAGCCAAGATAGATATTTTTGAAGGAGTCTGCAGTAGCTGATCTACGATTCTGTAGTCGTTCATCTTGATTATCTTCAAAATATCATACACTTCTTTCTCTAACGTAGCTCCACTAGATTCACCCGTAACCTTCTAGGGTTCAACATTCTCAGCAATTTTCTTTCATGCGCTAACATCTCCATTAACAACTGGTGCAAGCACACGACCGCTGCGGGTCACTCTTCTAGTCTCATCTATATTTCCAACATCAGGCATTGGCTGGATTAGAACTTCCACACCATCCTCTAAGATTGTAGCGTTATATATGTAAGGTACAACCTTATCTGACTTGTAGGGAACAACACCCGGCAAACTAATCACCAATGGGGTAACAGCTGGCTTGCTATAATACTCAACTTCGAAATGGGTGGGTTCACTAAAACAAGGAACAATGACGCTTACCCCTTCTTCAACACAATCAGTCACTATTGAGTCATCTCTGGAAAACAAATCCTCATCTGAGGAGAAATACTCATCTGCAAAGGCATACTCACCATCTGACTCTTCTTCAGCCAAACAAACCTCAATCATATCAACTTCATGGTAACCATCCCTTTGACCTGTAACCTTGATAGTTCCATTGTCCAACAACAACTAAAAACCTTTCTTCACGATTGAACATCCTCGGGAGTCTCGACAGCAAATTCGGTAAGATCTATAATGATGTTCCACCTGACCAGCCAAGTGGCAGAAAGTAGCATGCAATTGCACAAGGTCTTCATCCATATATTCCACATCAAAAATTCCGAACTCTCTAGGACATCCAGAAACCATATTCACCTCCTCTTCATACTCTGTCCTAGGCCTGATTATATGGATGAGGCCCTCATCCATCATCTCCTGCAAATAATCCTTTATCTTATCACAACCCTGTATGTTTGTACGGAAAATAACACAACCAGAATGGTCATGCATATAGTAGCTAAATTCACAGAGGTCTACATGCATTTTCACCAAATCTCCTCTAACTAGATGAATATCAAAAATCCAGAAGTCGCCTGGACAACCGGCCACAATATTCACAGCATTTTCTCCTCCATACTTGGGTAGAGGATTGTCTTTCACATTAGGACCCACATCCTTGAAAGATAGAATACCAGACTTCACCAATTTTTGTACCTCAGTCTTCAAAGGATAACAATTCTCAACATTATGCCCTGGTGCTCCCTAATGAAAAGCACATGTTTGGTCTGCCTTGTAATACCAAGGCAAAGGTGACGGCACAGCGGGAGGTGGTCGGGTCTGAACCAACTTATTATGAATCAATATCGGTAGTAACTTTGTATAACTCATAGGAATAGGGTCATAACTCTCCTTCTCTGATTATGCCCTTGATTCCCCTGCTCGGATTGTCTCTGATAAGCAATGGTGGTTAGAGCTACACTAACAACTGCAGTAACTGAGGCGAGTTGCTGATGACGCTGATAATTTTTTTCTAAGAGGATTAACCCTCCTCACTTGCATAACAACATTTGCATCCCCTTCCTTCTTCTTGGTAAACCCATAAGATGGCTTCTTCACACCTCCAGATCCTTCACTCTTTGTTAGACGGTCCTCTCTTACAACCTCTTCTAAACGGATACCCATGCCTACCATTTCAGTAAAGTCACTTGGCGCACTTCCTACCATCCTTTCATAGTAGAAATCACCCAGAGTCTTCAATAAAATATTAGTCATCTCCTTCTCTTCCATGGGAGGAATCACTTGGGCGGCTACCTCACGCCATCTCTGTGCATATTCTTTGAATGATTCCCTGTCTTTCTGAACCATGGCCCTGAGTTGATCACGGTCAGGCGCCATGTCCATGTTGTACTTGTATTGTCTGATAAATGCTTCTCCCATGTCATTAAAAGTACGGATATTGATGTTGTCCAAACTCATATACCACTTCAGTGCAACACCGGTCAAACTATCCTGAAAAAAGTGAATTAGCAGACGCTGATCATCAGTATGGGTAGACATTATCCTTATAAAAATTACCATATGAGCATGAGGGCAAGTGTTGCCCTTGTACTTCTCAAACTCCAGGACCTTAAACTTTGCAGGTATCTTAACATTCGGGACCAAGCATAATCCATTCACATTCTTCCCGAATAACTCTTTTCCCTTGAGGGCCTTCATCTCCCTCTGCATCTTGTCAAAATGCTCTTGAAAATCATCCATTTTGTCATAGAGACCCAATTCTTCACTTGGTGGAGGAAAAGGACGACACACATCATCGTTAACAAACGGAACCATATTCACCGAAGGAGGTGCAGTTGGAGCAGCATGCACCATAAGAGGTGCAGGAGTAATAATAGTCTGAATAATTGGAGTATCTTGAGGACCAAGATTGAAACTGTCAGGTGCAAAGTTCTCTGGAATTTCCCATGGATAACCTTGAGGCATGCGATTTTGAATGACAGTTGGAGTAGCAGATACAAGAACAGTCCGAGCTTCAGCAGTAGCCCTTGTTGATTGAGGTTGAACACTCGGTGGCTGATTCTGAGTAGCCACCAGAGATTCCATCAGATCAGTAAGATTGGACATACCGGCCTTCAAAGCATAAACTTCCTCGCACAGCTCGCGATTCTGTTATTCTAAGTTCCATCTTCCTTCTGAAATTAGCCCGAGTGTTCTAGTGGTGAGTCAGCTTGCTGAACAAAGTAAATAAGCTCAGTAAGACACCTGGATATGCATAACAAATGCAATAAATATGTACAATATGATGCATGACATGCAATGCATATGATTTTATTTAGTATTTCAAGGGATTTAAAGTTTATAGACATATTGCAAATATCAAAGTAATAGCGCATTTAAATACTGAAATTTTTTATTATAATAACTTCAAAATAGGTTACAAGTCTCAACAATCCCAAGTACAAGATGAAAATAAAGTCTAAAACCCTGAGAACTAAAGTTGTTAGAGATCACTCTACATGTTGGCGCTTCCCTGTAAGCCTGGAAATCTGAGCCTTCAACCTCTGATTTTCTTCCGCATACCTGGTGGCAACCTCCTTCCAATCACCTGAATTAGAAAATGAGCAACTGGCATATAACTGAGGCATAGGAGAAAATAAATCCCCTTGCCTCTCCATGGTCTCTACAGCCTGACTCTCAAGAATCTCGATCAAGTTGTCTTTCTCCTTCAAGTCTGATCTAAAGGAAATCTCTAAAGTTTGGCACTTGTTCTTCTAAGCATCCTTTTCGTGTTGCATCTTGACCAAAGCAAGTTATAACTCTTCTATATCATCCAATAAGGGAGGAGTGGTCTTCACAAATAAATCAGGCATAGGTGTCTCCCGAGAATACGGCATCTTCAACTGAATAGCTCTTGTTTGGACCCACTGAAGATATGGCTCCAAAGAAACAACTCCCCTAGGTCCCAAGTCTTTCCTACTCTTCTTATGAATGTGACTCCAGGCCTTCGCAATCTGCTCCCTAGCTTCCTTATGGTTTTCTCCCTCTTTCAGAAAGAAACTACTCAAATGAATACTATTTGGTTTATCCCTTATCGGATAACCAAGTTGTCGTCGTGCAAGAACAAGGTTATATTTAATTCCTCCCTTTGTACCAAGAAGAGGTACATTGGGGAAACTACTACAGTTTTCAATAATCTCTATATCCTGGTAAGCTCGATGATACCAATCAATATCCGAGTGAGTAAGTGCCATGATCTTAGGAGCCTAACAGGGTTCCTTCCTGACATCCCAGAAAGCATCAGACTGAGGCATATGAGAGATAAACCACCGGTACAACAAAGGCGTGCAATAGATAATCATCCCTCCATGATAAGAACTTCGAAGATGAATAGAGTAATAAGCATCACCCAACAATGTAGGTACTGGGTTTCAAATCATGAAGATCCTGATAGCATTAATGTCAACAAACTTGTCCACATTAGGAAATAAGAACAACCCATAAGCAAGTAGTGCAAAGATGGCCTAAAAAACGATTGTACTCTTCATCCCGGCAAAGTAACGAGCTTTCTCCAATAAGAACTGAGCTGGTAATCCTCTAATCCCTCCTTTAGTAGTCATATGGGCTTCCACCTCAGACTTCCACAGATGAATCAAAGTAGCAATATCATGTGGTTTTGGCTCACCCTCCAAACCAGTAAAAGGAACACGATTGGTAACAGGTAAATCCAACAGATAATAATATTCCTCCAGTGTAGGCATCAACTGATAGTCAGGAAAAGTAAAGAAATGATACATCGGATCATAGAACTGGACCAAGGTTGAGAGAATACCCTCCTTCATCTTCAGCTTCATAAGAGGAATGATGGATCCATACTTCTTCCGAAAATCTGCAGAACACTCAATCTCGGGAATTAGACTGATCAACTCATATATCTTTGGATCCTTGAAACTGTATTTTCTGGTCTTTCTTTTTCCAAAAACAATGGTCAAAAAGTACCTGAGATATTCACAAATGGTCAACTTTTAAGTCCCTTGAAATAAGATTTCTTCAAAATATGCTTATGAGTGCATGGATGCATAATGCAACAATCACATACAAGATCACACATATAGGGTTCATCGGTTCAACATCACGAGCATGAGGTCGAAGGTACTACCCATAAGGTGTTGGTCTAAAAGTTATCACCTGCCAAACAAGGTTCTAGAGGTTCCCAGAGTCTACACCCTTCCTTCGGATATTACCAACTTCCCGATTAACTCAGTAATTAGTAATATTCTTAAGAAATACTCGTCCGAGCGTAGTATCGCGTGATAACTATTTCCGGATTACTCTGTCATAGCTTCCGCACTACACCTAAAAAGGCCAAGATGGGTTTGGTATTCTATGGTCCTCAGTTTCAGCAGGCTTCCAGGTCGAAAGTAGTACGTCTTCTCGATTACTCGGTAAACGACACTACAGTCAAAGGGGAATTCACTGAGTAGGGGATCTCATGCCTCCTTTTTTGGGATTACTCCCTCAAAGTTAATATGACTATACCGTCCGTCCTATCTTAAAGTTTTCCGAAGTCTGGGTATAGGACTTATAAGTAATCACCAAGCACCCTGAAAACCAGGAAAATCCAGACAAACATATATACAACATATAAAACATAAACAACAATAGCACATATACGGATATAAACAAATATAGGTTCAACCCACTTAGGGATGGACCAGCAAGAGGTCAATCTGTCCCCAGTGAAGTCGTCATTTTTTCTAGAGCAGTAGAAATGTTTAAGACTAAGCCTTTGGATTGACTTGACTTATACAGATCAAAATAAAAATCGCCATCGTGCTTTATTGTTTCCAAAGGAATGGGAAAAGAGCGAGTAACCCAAAAGTAGGGGGAAAGATTCGAGGTAAGGGGGTTGGTTATGCAAAGGGAAGGTATTATCACCCTAAACATCTATGGTACTCTGCAGGAACCTCTTTGAAAAATATGTATATTTTGGCTATAAAAGAAATATATTTTTTATGGTTTTTGCACCAGCCGCGGTTGCGAACCTTTAGTGCCTACGTACCACCTTTCATGCAATAGGGGATCAGGGTACACGTAGTTCCTCTTTTAAAGTATTTTAAAACATAAGTGTGTTGGTTAATTTTATGAGATAAGACATCATCGTCATTGTCCGTGTGGAAAACATACTTACTACCCACAATCATGAGAAAGGAGAATTTGCATCATCTCAAAGTGGAGGATATGGCTTGGATTTTAAAATCAACAATGCCTCACTCAACACCCAAGTGGAAAATATCTCTCTTCACCATACATTGTAGAAGTATAGTTGTTTGCATCACTACAAGGATTGACAAGAGTCCAATCTTTTGAGAAAAGTTTTAAAGATAGAAGCCAAAGTGGCAAAATAGTTTGAAAATGAGATTGATTGACTTTTAGTCTTTTCACAAAAATGTCAAGGTATTATTAAATTGATTGAAGTTCATTTATGAAAAGGTTTTGGAAATGCATGGACCTAAGTCCAAGTTTATTATTAAAGTGGTTCAAGTTTTAAAAAAATAAGAAGAGTTTTCAAAAGGAGGGAGAAGATTTTTGAAATTAAAGAAGATAGGAGGAGAAGAAGGGACTATCCTAAAGCATAAGGTAAAAGCTAGGGATAAGAACCGTATAACCAACAAGAAGCCAAAACTTGACATTATGAGTCAAGATGAAGTTCCCATTCTTTGGATTGAAACCAAGAAAAGATACTAGACCTCTTGAGGGAACCAAACTTCAAGTGTATTAAGTCTTAACAAAAATTGGGCAGAGTAACGGCTGTATACGGGTGAATTCCAAATTAAAAACAAAGTATGTAATCACAATAACCTGCACACAAAACAAACAAAGCAACCCAATGTCTTGAGGTAAACCTCAAGAACTTCAGACAAAATATCAATCAAGGTCATAAGGTCTCCAACATAGGCCAAAGTTTTCTAATCCTAAGTCCAAGAAGTCCAATGCTCCATAATGCCAAGGATTGTAACCAAATAGTCCAAGTATTTTAAAGGTTTTTTTTTGTTCATGTTGATTATTAGGTGTCTCATAAGAGAAAAGAAAAGCTCAAATGGGCAAACTAAAAATGACATGAAATGTAATGCTTAAAGTAAATGGTACATAAAGCATAAAAAATAAAAGGGCACAAAGTAAAAACAATTTAATAATTAGTGGTTAGTTGGATGACCATCTTGAAACTTGCATTTGGAACTCATTAGAGGATTGGTAGAACCAAATCCTCCACACAACAAGTTGCATTTGCTTTTTGTCAAGTATATCATCCATTTGGAATCCTCAAAAGTACCATTTAATGATCAACGATGTTTAAGTGATTCACGTTGACCAAAAGTGTTGTAGATCCATTAGAGGATTGGTAGAACTAAAGCCTCCACACAATGAATCTCAAGGTTATTAGATCAAAGAGATCAAATTAACATACTTGGGCTTGCAAACATAGGTTTGGGCCATAAATGATCATTCGTTCGAATTAGGACAAAATTTAGCGCTATGTTAAGTAATTGTAAGTGGACTTATATAGAAGTCACACCTATTTTGAGGTCGGTTAATAGCAATCTATGCACCATTTGTTTTGAGACATGATATAGAGATCATGCTCCAATAACACTTAGTGCAATAAGAAAGGGATGAGATGAAGAGGGATGAGAGAGAATATACAAACCACTTTTGAACTAAATTTAAATCAAATTATTATTAAAATCATTCATCCATGGATCCAATGATGTTAACAAAGTTCATGACCAAAAATTTAATTCAAGATCAGCCGGAAAATAATCACAAAATAATATTGCATTTAATATATACATAAAAAAAGGTTTTTTTTTTAAGTTTTAAAATAGAAATAAAGGAGAATAAATCAACTATATTCAAATTAATCAAGAAATAAAAAGTAAGACCATGGAAAAATCAGAAATAGACTCAAATATTTTTATAAATTTTTTGGTAATTTTTTAAAGTTATAAACTATTTTTAAAATTAAAAGAAATGAGTAAAATAAACCAAAAATGATAAAAAATACCAAAGTCAGAAATAAAAAATAAATGAGGTCACCAATATTTGTCACAATATCATTGGATCATTCCATATTTTTTCAGAATTTAAAAATGCATAAAAGTATTTTTAAATATTTAAAACAAATCAAATAAAGTGAAAATTTATAATAAAAAAATCAAAACACAAAATAAAATTGTGAAAAAATAAAAATCAGAAAGAGAAATTAAAAATATTTTTCATAATTTTTTTAGATTTTTTGGACTAAAAATGAATTTTCTATGATTTTTTGAAATTTAAAACAATTAAATATAAAAATCAGAAAATAAAATAAAAACCAAAAAAATATGGGCCATCTGATCAATGTCAAAACGCGTTAGTAAACAGATCAAGTGGACCTGGTGCGTTGTGCATGTTATGGACTTTAGTGGATAATGCATTGGATCATTAATTAAATCAGATTTTAAAAAAAAAACAAGTGGCGTGCCATCATTGGTTGGAAGATGACACGTTGGTCATCTTTAACCTCCAGCCAACGTGAATTGCAGGTCTCTCAAACTGTAAAATCAGAAGCTCAGACATATGCCATTCACTTCGTCTCTTCAAGACGAAGACAACCACACCTTTGCGACAAATTTATATAAATTGTAGCTCAAGCAATTTGGAAGGAAAGTTTTTAAAAGGGGTTTAAAATTTCGTTGTCAAAACAAGTTTCCAGATAAAAGTAAGTATTCCGACTAGAACCAGGGCAATGAGAGCATCACAATGATATCAAAGTTTTGAAGAATTGATGAAGGAATATATCTATTGAAGTTGAGTTGTAGAGCTCTGAAACTAGACTTCTATGGAGAAATATAGGGCATGATTCTTGAATGTAATTATATGGTTAGCTTTAGGGAAGATCAAGGAAGGTAAATTGGTAGAAAAATTGGATTGAGAAAGGCTTGAACACTGATTTCGAAGTTACAAAAATTTGAGTTATGGTACAAGTTTGGCAGAGTGATTCTGGCTATCCAAGCTTGAGGAAATGAATGGGGGATGACCCTTTATTTATAGGGAATCAAATGGATTGTCCAGGCGTGTGAAATGATAAAGTTTGAAGGGAAATCGTGTGAAGTTGCAAACAAGAAAAGTGTGACTTCTAATTTGATCAAAACCCATCCAAAACGTGTGTTTTGTTATGCTAATCAATTCTGGAACTTCACTAAACATGTTTAGAGGAAAAAACGCATGGAAAACTTGTGATTAGAAGCCAAAACAAAGATTTCAAATTATGACTTATGAAGAAACTTCAGTTCCAAGTTACCAAGTTCAATCTAATGGCATTCTCAGCTCAAGGGGTCTTAAGGCATGATTCTTGGTGCTTTAGAAAGATGAGGTTACAAGCTTTGCAATGGAAAAAGAATGGAATCAAATGGATGCTCGAGCTGAAAGTTGCATTGAGTCAAAGTTGGGAAAAAGAAGTTGACTTTCCATACTTAGAAATATTTCATCTTTTCCTTCAAAAGTGACCTATAATGTTTTGCATCCAAACATGGCCTTCCACTTGGAATTTGCTCTTGAACAATAAATATGGCATGAAATAGACCTCTTGAATGACATATTGGAACTTGAACCATTCAAAATCTCAAAAAAATGAGAGGGTTATGAGCTATTGAAGTTGGCAAAAAAATCATGAAATGACCTATAATATTTTTTTCCTTAGGTCATCTTCCATCCATTTTCTCACCTTGCACATAAAAGAAGGAATAAAGTTAATATCCTCAAGATAATTATGGAAAAATAATGGGCTCAAGGTGATAAAAATTGAACAAGTTATGATCATTTGAAATCACACATGAGAAATTGGGGGTTCATCTGGAGGACTTGTAATATTTCTTCATCATCAAGTTTCTTCCACATGAAAACTCCTTGAATTTTTGAAGTGATTTGTTAATAACCCTTTGAAGAGAAGGATGTTTTTGGAATCACTCAAAAATACCAAAATATGAGCAAGATATACTTCTTTGAAGTTCAAAACCCTAGCTCTTAGATCAAGAAAATGCTTTGAGGAACTTTGACAATCTTGAACAAACTTCTTGTACCAACACTCTTGCTTTGTAAATATAAGTTGTTTAGGATGATAATGAGAACTCATAGCCACAAAAACAACTTCCAAATCTTGATAATTGAGAGAAATATGCACTTGTGATCAATGGGAACAAGACCTTGTCCAACCATGACAACTTCTTCCATCAATCCCTTGCACTTTTGAATCAATCTTGATAACTTTGAAATATAGTGAACCAAAATAACCTTGCCATGCCATCCCTTCCAAAACAACTTCAATGGTGAGGTTTGGACTTCTCAAGATTTATTTACTAGGGCATGGAAATAAACTCATGAACCCATGGAGCAACTTGCTAAGCCTCATTGTCTTCACCTACATTAGTAATAAGCAAGACAAACCAACATTGCACTTTATTAATTAAAATAAAAATCAAGACAAAATATTCATGATCACAAAAGAAAACAAGTTAAGGTGCTTGGTGATTCCTCAAAGAGCAAAGCTAAACATAGGGGGAGACCCAAAAGCCCTAATGTGATCTTTTTGGGATTGAATCAACATGGTATGATGAAGGGATCTTAGGGGCAAAAATTGGGGTACAACACACCTCTCTCAAAGCTTCTACGAGATAAGATTGGTATTTTGATAGTGGTTTTTCTAGGCGCGTGAATGGTGTCAAGAGATTCTTGGTAGACATTAAACCATATTCCACTAGTTATGTCACTTTTGGAGATGGATCAAAAGGTGAAATAAATGGTGTTAGAAGGCTGGACTATACAGGACAACCTAGTCTTCATGATGCGTTATTAGTTAAGGGGATAAATTCAAATTTGATAAGTATTAGTCATCTAAGTGACCAAGGTGTCAAAGTTAACTTTACTGAATATGAATGCATAGTTACAAATGATAAGAATGAAGTTGTCATGAAGGGGGCATATCAAAAGATAATTTCTATCTATGGAGTTCTCAATAAACGGACTATTTCTCCTCTTGCTTAATGTCACAAGAAGATGAAGCCAAGTTATGGCATAAAAATCTTGTTAATTTGTACTTGAAAGGTAGGAAGAAAATCTTGTCAAAGGAAGTTGTTAGAGGTATACCCAAGCTTAATATTGATGAAGGAAGAATTTGTGGTGAATGAAAAATTAGGAAGGAAACGAGGATATCACATAAGAATCTCCAACATCTGACCACATCAAAAGTGTTAGGGTTACTTCATATGGACTTGATGGGACCTATATAGGTTAAAATCCTAGGAAGAAATAGGTATGCTTATGTTGTTGTTGATGACTTCTCAAGATTTACCTGGGTGAGTTTCATCAAAGAGAAGTCTGAAGTGTTTGAGGTCTTCAAAGAATTATGTCAAAGGATTCAAAGAGAGAAGGATTGTGTTATTGTTAGAATTAGAAGTGACCATGGGAAAGTATTTGAAAATAGCAATTTTGATGAATTTTGCACCTCTGAAGGGATTAATCATGAGTTCACTTCACATATCACTCCTCAACAGAATGGTATGGTGGAGCGCAAGAATAGGACTATTCAAGAATATGCCAGGGTCATGCTTCATGCCAAGAAACTTCCATATCATTTTTGGGCTGAAGCCATGAACACTGTCTGTTATATTCATAATAGAGTGACTATTAGATTTGGTACATCTATTACTCTTTATAAACTGTGGAAAGGAAGAAAGCCAACTATGAAATATTTCCATGTCTTTGGAGGTACGTGTTACATTTTGGCAGATCATGAGCAGAGGAGGAAGATGGATCCTAAAAGTAATGAGGGAATATTTTTGGGTTACTCTACAAATAGCCTATAGAGTATTCAATTCCGAACTAAGGTGGTGATGGAGTTCATAAATGTTGTGGTTGATGACTCAACCAAAGAAGCTGATGTCACAGATGATGTTGAAATATATTTTTCCAAGTATGATGATGTTTTAGAAGATATTGTAGACTCTAATGCTAATACTGATCCTGAAGAATCTAAGACAGTTGACAAAGGGCCTTCTATTAGGATTCAGAAAGACCACCCTAAGAAGCTTATAATAGGAAATTTGAATGTAGGAGTAAATGTTATTGGTACTAAATGGGTGTATAATAATAAGTCAGATGAACAAGGTATTGTCACCAGAAACAAGGCCAGACTTGTTGCTCAAGGGTACACTCAAATTTAAGGAGTGGACTTTGATGAAACATTTTCTCATGTAGCTCGTTTGGAATCTATCAGACTACTATATTTTAGTGGCATGTCTCTTAAAGTTCAAGTTGTTCCAAATGGATGTTAAGAGTGCCCTCTTAAATGGATATCTAAATGAAGAAGTATATGTTGCACAACCAAAAGGATTTGTTGATCCTTCTTTCGCAGATCATGTGTTCAAACTAAAGAAGGCATTGTATGGTTTAAAGCAGGCTCCAATAGCTTGGTATGAGAGGTTGACTAAGTTTCTGATTAACCATGGATATAGAAAGGGAGGAATTGACAAAACTCTCTTTGTCAAAGAGAAAGGTGGAAAACTTATGATAGCTCATATCTATGTGGATGATATTTTTTTCGAGGGATGTCGGATGAAATGGTCCAACATTTTGTCAAACAAATGATATCTGAGTTTGAGATGAGTTTAGTGGGTGAATTAACATTCCTTATGGGGTTGCAAGTCAAGCAAATGGAAGAATCCATTTTTCTTTGTCAAAGAAAATATGCAAAGAATATTGTGAAGAAATTTGGATTGGAGAATGTCAACCATAAGAGGACTCATGCTCCTACACACTTGAACCTATACAAAGACAAAAAGGGATTTAATGTTGATCAAAGTTTATATAGAAGTATGATTGGTAGTCTTCTATATCTTACAGCAAGTAGGCCATATATAGATTTTGTTATTGGAGTGTGTTCTAGATATCAAGAAGAACCCAAAGTGAGTCACATCAATCAAGTCAAGAGAATTCTGAAGTATGTGAATGTTACATGTGAGTATGGAATGTTGTATTCTCATGACTCAAACTTAGTGCTTGTGGGATATTGTGATGTTGATTGGGACGGTAGTGCTGATGATAGGAAAAGTACCTCTCCCGGATGTTTCTTTTTGGGAAACATTTTGATTTCATGGTTCAACAAGAAACAGAAACGTATGTCTTTGTCTATTGTTGAAGCTGAGTATATAGAAACATGTAGCAGTTGTTCTGAACTGGTGTGGATGAAGCAAATGTTGACTGAGTATAATGTTAAACAAGATGTCATAAAATTATTCTGTGATAACTTGAGTGTGTAATACGGTGGGAGAACTGAATTTTGGTTTTGCATTTTATCGCAAATGTTTCGGATAGCGAGAGTCGCCACCGACTTTTATTTTATCCAACAAAGGAAGGGGAGAAAAGAACAGGAAAGACCTTTTGAGAATTTTTCTGAGTAAGGGGGGTAGTTTATGAAAAGGGAAGGTGTTAGCACCCTTTTAATCTGTAGTTATCTACGGGCTCTTAATTTCTATCTCACTTTTGAAATGCTTTGTGCTTGTGTATGTTTAAAAATGCCTAAGTGTGGCAATTTTGTAATGATTCTCGTATCATTGAGAATGCATGCAAAATGTTTATTTTTGAAAATATTTCAGAAGAAGTGTTTGTGAAAAAGATGTGTTGTTTTCGTGAGCAAGCAATTACGAGTGATCTACCTACTCAGAAGTATTTCGTGTTATTTTCCTCCTCCTTTAGATAGTGTTATCCTACCATTCGTTAGTAGGAAATCTTATCGTTGGATGTGAAGGGACAGGCGTAGGGTCGTCGTTATGGTCATAGAAGGCAACATATAGGGATACCTTAGTAATTCGAAGGGACTGTCATCATACATTCATAGGCAACATCGAGGGACAAGATCATTTCTCATAGGCAACTCCAGGGACATCGCGTAACTATGATCTTTATGATGATTTTAACCGAGGGTCTTTTGCTAAAGCATCCCTACTTTCGAGGGACATGACCGTTTTCCGATGGCAACAAGTGAGACTACTCTAGAGGTGCGTGTGTGAAAATTATTTTGTTTTCAGTTAATTTGTCTTGATTAGGTTTATCTAGCGGTTGATTTTAAATCTTGCCATACATTCCTAATTACAGTAATAAGCAGTAAAAAACAAAAAATAAAGGTTTTACACTATTATAATGCTTCGGGGAAGGGGTACAAAACAACAAAACAGAGAAAAAAATAGTAAACAATTTAAAAGAAATTATAGAGATCTAATAATCGGAAAGAAATTAACAATTTAAATAATTAAACAAATAGAATAAAAAGATAGACAAGATTAAACTAACATATTTTTATGGCGTTTTCATGAAGCAAAAAAATGTAGAATAGAGATGTAACTAAAACAAAAGTTATCTAGACTAAATTAAAATTCTAAACTTACTAAATTAAATCTAAAAAAATTAATTATAAAGTTACTAACTAAAAATACTAAAAAAATTATTAAATTAAATTTAAACTAAATAGAATGACTAGAAACTATACTAATATATTTTTTTGGTATTTTTATAAGGGGAAAGAAATAATTATAAACCTAAACTAATATTTTTGGTATTTTTATATGAATTTAAAATAAAATAAGCAAACAAAACTTCTTGAAACTTAGAATATTAAAAAGAATAGAGCTAGGGATTGAACCCATGCCCCCTGGGTTATTACTCTCTTGCCTTGCCACTAAACCATGTTGTTTTTCTGTTATATTTATAGCTTTGATTGAAAATAAAATGAAAGAGTTGGGTTAAAATGAGAAAATAAAATAATGGTAAAAAATGTCCCAGGGGAGGCTCGATCTCGGGACCTTACGAATCCAAACGCACACACTAACCATCTCGCCATGTTGTTCATTCATTTATTATATGCTTCAAATTAGTTAAGAACAAAACTTGTGAAATGGGTTTAAGGAAAAAAATGCTGAAAAGTGATAAAACGCACCCCAGGGGTCTCGAACCCAGTACCTTACACTTTCTAACCAACGCCTCAACCGCTGCACCATGTTGCTTCATTCGTTATATTTACAGTTTCAA
Organism: Vicia faba; assembly: GCA_948472305.1. NCBI lineage: Eukaryota > Viridiplantae > Streptophyta > Magnoliopsida > Fabales > Fabaceae > Vicia > Vicia faba. Next base: position 408,883,604 of record OX451735.1, read on the forward strand.
TTAAAGAAAAATGAAATTATGAAACGGGTTAGGCCAAAAATTAAGTGCAAACCCAGTTTTGTTTTAGGGAAAAGAGGGGGATTTTGGAAACCCTAATTTGAATAGGGGAAAAGGCGTCGCAGATTTGAACTTTGGGAAGCGAAAACATTGATTTAATTAATAATTTTTGTTTGATTCCCCACGCTCTCTCACTCTTTCTCTATTTGAAACAACAACAAACCTTTATCTCCATTAAAACCTCCCCCTAATTCTCGTTTCCTCGACCTCTCATTTCAGTTATGCTACCTTCTCTCTTCGAACTTCCTTTGCGCCACAGACAGCACTTTCAATCCTCCATCTTCTCAAACTTATCACCATCGTACACCTTCTCTCCACCGTCAACCTTTGTCTTGACTGTTGGGTAGAGCTTGCAGGGAATTTGATGGTTATGTACAATGAAGGCTTCTGATGTTGTGGGGTTCAATATGGGTTTAAGGTTTTGGTTATATAGAGATATTTAAGGTCATGGTTGGTGAGAGTATGTTTGGTTTGATGGAGTAAGGTTGCAAGTGAATGATATGGTTAAGGGGAAGGTTGTATTTGAGAGAAAAAGTTTAATGGAGAGGCACAGAGATATGGTTTCTGTATGGATTTGATGGAGATTTTTAGTTTGATATTGTTGGTTTATGGTTTTGAAAAGGTTATTCTTGCGTAAAGGACAATAATAACAAAACATAGCTCACAAGAACAATTAACAAATTCACAACAATCCCATAATTATCAACTTAGAGAATCAAGCATGAAAGTGCAAAAAATGGTAGAGGAAAGTACCTGTCGGAGTCTCTCCGACGAAGCTTCGAACGAGCTATATATAATAAATCCCTTATTCTTCTGAAAATCTCTCAAAAAAGTGGTATCGGTGTTAAAGTCGACACGATCGATGAAAGGTGTTAAAATGTTATGCAACCGTGCAGGTTCCGGCATTGTTGAAAAGTTGTGTGTTGGTGATGAAAACTTCAGTTGCAGGTTTGTTATTATCTACTTCTGTAATGATGAACAAATTTGAAGCTTGGAGGAAAATTGCTACTAAATTTTTGCAGAGTTTTATAACTGATTGTTTTCTATTTTTTCTGTGATTCCTGCTTGGTTTGTGTTGAACAAACTTCCTTTTTATGCCCCTCTTGTTGAAATTTTCTCTCTGTCTTGCCTCTTTTTTTAGTGTATACAGGGTTGTTTTTTATAGTGAATGAGAATAGGTTTTTTTTGGGGGGGGGGGGGGGTTAATAGGATAGAATTCGAACAAATATAATGCACTAGTTTGTTGTCTTTTGAATCAAGTTATAGCCTTGTTAATTCTGTGCAAATGTTGGACAGTTATGATGCATATTTTGTAGGGCAACATTGCAGGTTTTATGGATAGCAACAAGGCAAAATTAATACAGTATTACAGCAGTTTTTTTTAGTCTTATGGACTGCATTTTTTTTACTGTTTTGTATTGTTGTTTTGTGCAGGTTTCTGGTAGATTTTGGAGTGACATAGGGCAACAATAGCATATGCCCTTTGACAGGTTTTTTGGATTATATTACAGAGTTTAGACTGGTTTCTGGCTTTGTATGATGCAGGTTTGGCACAAATGTGGACTATTTTGACAAGCTTTGGGATGTTTTGCAGATGATGCAGGGCTGTAGGTTTGGATAAGGCACTTGGAGTGATGTTAGCAGCAATGTGCGGGGCTATTTGGGCTGGTTTTTAACATTGTTTTTGGACTGTCATAGGGGCATCAGTAAGGCTGTTTTGGTGGTTTAGCATAAAGAGTGCAAAGTAGAATTTTGAGCAAGGCACCAAGTTGATATGTCTTGAAGATTTTGTGTGGTGACAAGCATGGAATTCTAGCAACTTTAGGACTTAGGATTAGGCTTAGAACAAAAAGTTTTATGTAATTTTTGTGATTCACTTGTAGTGTTAGTGATGTAACAACAACTTTGAATGGTTGTAACTTTGTGATGAACATGAACAAAATTGAATGAACTTGATGATTGATGTTTAACCTTTCCTTTGATTTTACAAAATTGAGTTCATTTTGTTTAGCTCTTGAAATCATGACCATGAGCATAAGATTTAATGAATGGATTTGATTTTAGAATACATCACAAACTTAACACTTATGTCTTATATTTCAAGTAGGTTATGAACCTTTCAACCTTTGCTTGATATCACTTGGTTAACAATAATCACTTGGAATAATGAATCTTTTTATCCTGGCCTTCAATTAAACCTTGAAAAATCATGATCTTGAGATCTTGAATCGATATTTGTTATTCACAAAAACTGCATTCAGTAAACTTCTATGTTATGTTTTAATTCAATTCAACCATAACGCCTTGATGCAAAATCCTTTCCTAGTATCTTTACAAACAAAAGGGAAATAAACCCCAATTCAGGCTCTGATGAATTTGGATGGAGGATAGCCTTTATAGCTTGAGGAGAAGGAATCCACGATGACCATACCTCAAATCCCTAATTTCACATAATCTAATAATCAAGAACCAGATAGATCTGCCTTTGTCTGATGAAGAAAACTCAAACCAATAGAAAACCCTAATTTCTTACTGAGCAACCTCTGAGATGGTAAATAAGGAGAAAACCCTAATTTTTTGTTACACATAGGGAAACAAACTCTAATCCAAGATCTTGATGAATTTGAATGAGAAAAGAATTTGTACATGGATGAATAAGAAACTCATGATAACCATACTTCAAAACCTGATTCCACTGTCCACTGCCCAAGAAGGAGCCAAGGAAATCAACTGTAGAATTTAGAAGCCTCAAACCAAAATTGAACCCTAGTTAGCACCACCACTGATGCTTCGAACCACTGCCTTATTGAAATGCATGAATGGTGTGTGAATGACCTAAGGAGAATAATGGAAATAAAATACAAAGCCTGAGCCAGATAAAAGTGAAAAGGTAGGACAAACTTTGGGGTACAATAGTTGACTCTGTTCAATCTTCTTAAACCTAAAGAGTTAGATTGGCATGTCTACCATTCGTGACTTGAAGGTAGAAGATGATTGAACACTTAAGTGCCCAGAAATTTTCACTCGTATATGCACGAAGTAACACTATTAATTGATTGTAGTGCTTGAATGGGCTTAAAGATGCCATTCATAAAGGTGACAGCAAGTCGTCGGAGATGGGCTTATTGATGCCATCCAAAGGTAACCGTCAATAGAAGTATCAGAATAAGTCTACGCTCGACTGTATCTGAAGAATGTTTTCCAGAATGAACCTCTGGGAAAGGTGTTTAAGTAGCTGCTTATCATGTAGATAGTCACCCCGTCCTATTTCGAGAATTGATCTACAATCTGCTTTTATTGGTAAACTCGTCCCGTTTAGGGATTTCCTACCACTTGATGATAAAGATAGTCACCCTGTCCTATTTCAGGAATTGATCTTCATCTGACCATAAATATAGAAAGATAGTTTCTTCATCCTATTTCAGGAGTTAATCTTTGCTCGGTTGTATTGATAGTTTCCTTGTCCTGTTTCGGGAGTTAATCTTCAACCTATTCATGTACATAGTCGCCCCGTCCTTTTTTAGGAATTGATCTACAATTTGTTTCCATAGATAGTTGCCATGTCTTGTTTTAGGAATTAATCTGTGTTTGGTCATACAGATAATTACCCTGTCTTATTTCAAGAATTTATCTGTGACCTGTTTGAAAAATGTTGATGATATTCATCTGTTTGTAGATTTAACCTGAAAAGATAAAGAGTTAGTTGTATGCAATGTCATGATGTATGAAATACATTGCTTAATGATGTATCAAAGTAAATGAGAGTGTGATATATGGGTTTCGTATGCATCTTCTATGAATATTTGTAAATGATGTACAAATGTGAAGTGTTGTTGAAGCGTATTGGTAACTCCGCATAACGTTTCTGACTGGGGAAAATAAATCTATGACCATTGCTGGGGATGAAGAATATGTGTAATCTTCAATATTTTTTTAGAATATTTCTGCTGGGGATTCTTGCTTCTTGTTTGAGGAAACTCCACTGGGGAATGTTGACTTCTGTTTGGGGAGAAGAGTTCAGAAACATCGGTCGTTCTTCGCTTTACTGGGGAATTTAATTCTTATATACACTGATTGGGGATAAAAGAGATTCATAACATTTCGAGGTGTTGTCTGACTGAGTTTCTGATATGGATGCCGAATCATCTTGAGAGAATAAGGTTGAACGGTATCTGGTTTAGTTCCAAATTTAGTAGCAACTCTCTGGGGATAGTGGTTCAGACTGCTCTTTGCTGGAGATGGGAATCTTGTCGGTATTTAGAGAAATAGACTCAGACTGGGGAGACTGAACTTTGCTAGGGAAATAAACCTTGTTGGGGAAATAAACCCTAAACTGGACGGAGAAATATTCTGCTGAGGAAATACTCTTGCTGAGGAAATGAGCTCCGCTGGAGAAAAGAAATCTGTAGGGGTTTTTACAGTCTTGGAGGAATAAACTCAGTTGTGGAAGAGAATTTCCATAAACTGTACTAATACCATAATCTCCAATGGAGACTAGAATTCCGTTAGGTTAGCGACATTTCCGGGAAAAAGTTCATATTCCTTTATCCACTAGGGTGACTTGCTGGTGAGTATGATTAGGTTAATTCAGCCTTTCCAGGAATGTATCTTTGTTGAAAATGAGTTTGTGAAGATGACTCTGTGGGGATAATCCTATAAGGATTTTTCTGTGGGGATACGTGGATGACTTGAAAATTATCCCGACTCCTAGAGTGTTGAGAAAATGCTTATTCCTATTTTTATGCACATATTTGTTTAATAGTTAATCATATTCATATGCATACGTTCATTCAATTTTAGTCATTGGACATTTTTTGCAAACAAAACAGAAAAGGTAAAACAAAAAGTTTGAATTTTGAAATTTGCATTTCTATTGATAGTTTACCCATAAACAGGAGGTTTTGTACAAAGAGACATAAATCCTATTAAGAGGAAACCGTCGTGAAATAAAGAGAGTACAAAGTGAAAAATAATAGTTATGTGGAAATAATCTCATCGGGTTCCAACTCTGCTATTCCCCCTATGTCTTCAAGCATCTCGTCCCTTGCTGTCGGAAGAGGTTGACTGGACTGATCTGTACCATTTGAACTTGAAATCAGTAACAAAGCTTGTTGTAAGTGATCCAACGGGACAAAGTCGTGCACTTCAATCCCTAATTTTTCCTAGACCGTCCTTTCAGATTTTCAGTCCACCAGGATACCCTTTTTTACCCAAGCCGCCTTTTCAGGTTTTCGACTTGTCGGGTGTATATATATATATATATATATATATATATATATATATATATATATATATATATATATCCCTAATTTTTTCCCGAACCCTTTTGGTTCGCCGGGATGCCCTTACTTTTGCCTAGGCCAGTCAACCTAGCGGGTCATTTTCATGCGTAGTATCTTTTGAATATGTTCGCGTTCACAGGGTGCGGAAAATCTTCACCGTCCATGGTGGTAAGTATCCTAGCACCGCCCGAAAATATCTTCTTAATTACAAATGGCCCTTCATAGGTGGGAGTCCATCTTCCCCTAGGACCACCTTGTGGTCAAATGATGCGCTTTATTACCAAGTCACCAGCCTGATATACTCGATGCTTGATCTTCTTATTAAAGGCTTTGATCATATGCCTCTGATACATCTGACTGTGACAAATAGTCGTAAGCCTTTTCTCGCCATTCAAATTCAATTGATCCAGCCTAGTTTGAATCCACTCGTCTTTGTCCAAATATGCATCCTTCATGATTCTCAGAGAAGGATTTGAACTTCGACAGGTAGAACATCTTCCATACCATAGACCAGAGAGAACGGGGTTGTCCCAGTTGAAGTTCATGCTGAAGTTCGATATCCACGAAGAGCAAACGGTAACATCTCGTTCCAGTCTTTGTAGGTCACAACCATCTTTTTTATACTATTCTTAATATTCTTGTTTGCGGCTTCCACTATGCCATTCATCTTTGGTCGATACCGAGAAGAGTTGTGGTGCTTGATCTTGAACTGCATGCAGAGTTCAGTGATCATAATGTTGTTGAGGTTAGTACTATTGTCTGTAATGATTCTCTCAGGGATGCCATATGACAGATAAGGTTATGCTTGATGAATTGGGCCACAACATTCTTACTAATATAGGCAAACGAGGCTGCTTTAACCCAATTTGTAAAGTAATCAATGGCGACAAGGATAAAGCGATGTCTGTTAGAGGCAGTGGGTTTGATCTCTCCAATCATGTCAATGCCCTACATTGTGAACGGCCAAGGAGCAGCCAAAATGTTCATAGGTACTGGAGGCACATGTACTTTATCAGCATAGATTTAGCATTTGTGACACTTTCTGGAGTGGTGATGGCAATCAGTTTCCATGGTCGACCAATAGTAACCTGCTCTCAGGATTTTCTTAGCCATAGTATGTCAACTGGAATGAGTACCAAAGATACCTTCGTGCATATCTTCCATAATCTTTTATGCTTCTTTCTTTTCCATACAACAAAGTAGAGTCGAATCATGATTGCGTTGAATAAAACTCAGTTGCTCAGAAATAACTTAGCTGAGAAGCTCCGTAGGAATTTCTTGTCATTGATACATGCCCTTTCAGGGTACTTGTGAGCCTCAAGGTATCTTTTCACTTCATGAAACCAAGGCTTTATTTCTACTCCGTCAGTGTCAATTTCATAGCAGTGTGCCAGTTTGCCTAATCTTTCAATGGTAATTCTGAGAGCGTCATTGTCCCATATGACCTTGAACATGGATGACATGGTAGCTAATGCGTCCGCCAACTGATTCTCTTCTCTTGGGATGTGCCGAAAAGTGATCTCCTCGAAGTATGGAATTAAGGTTAGCACATGCTCTCGGTATGGAATGAGATTTGGGTGTTTCATATCCCATTCTCCCTTAACTTGACTGATTACCAGAGTTGAATGCCCATATACTCTCAAGAACTTGATTCTCATATCGATAGTATCTTTAATACCCATGATGCACGCTTCGTACTCAGCCATATTGTTGGTGCAGTCAAAGCAAAGTCTAGCAGTGAAGGGTGTATGGCAACCTTGAGGAGAGATAATTACAACACCAATTCCATTGCCAAGATAGTTAGAAGCTTCATCGAAAACCATAGTTCATTGGGATCTTGACTCGGGTCCTTCATATGGATCAGGTTCTTCACAATCTGTAACTAGCATAATGTTCTCGTCTAGGAATTCGAAATTCATAGACTGGTAGGCGTCTACAGCTTGATGAGCCAGATGATCTTCTAGTACACTTCCTTTGATTTCATTTTGAGTGGTGTATTGAATGTCGTATTCTGTTAGGACCATTTTCCATCGGGCTATTCTTCTGGAGAGAGATGGATTCTCAAATATTTGACGGGATCCATTTTAGAGATCAATAGAGTAGTATGAGTCAACATATACTGTCTTAGTTGGGGAGCAGCTCATGCCAAAGTACAGCAAGTTTTCTTGAGCAGTGAATATCTTGTTTCACAGTCGGTAAAATTTTCGCTAAGGTAGTATATTGCATGCTCTTTTCGACCAGACTCGTCACGTTGCCCTAGTACACACCCCATTGAATTCTCTAGCACGGTTAGGTACATAATTAGAGGTCTTCCTTCAACTGGTGGCATCAGAATTGGAGGTTCTTGTAAGTACTCCTTAATTTTATCAAAGGCTATTTGACAGTCGTCGTTCCACTTTACTACTTGATCTTTCTTAAGCAGCTTTAAGATTGGCTCACAGGTAGCAGTCAAATGAGAAATAAATAGGGCAATGTAATCCAGTCGTCCTAAAAACCCTCTGACTTCCTTCTCAGTACGGGGAGTCGGCATTTCTTGAATAGATTTAACTTTTGCGGGATCAACTTCAATACCTTTACCACTGACGACGAAACCTAGGAGTTTTCCAGACCTCACCCCAAAGGTGCATTTGTTTGGATTCAACCTCATCTTGTATTTCTTCAATCTTTTAAATAATGTATGCAGATGATCAAGATGTTCTTCTTTAGTCTGTGATCTCTCTATCATATCGTCGACGTAGACCTTTATGTCACGATGAATCATGTCATGAAACAACGCTACCATGGCATGCTGGTAAGTTGTGCCGACATTCTTCAACCTAAAAGGCATAACCTTATAGCAGAAAGTGCCACACTATGTGAAAAAAGTTGTTTTCTCCATGTCTTCGGGTTCCAGCTTGATTTGATTATAGCCTGAGAAACCATCCATGAAAGATAACACCTTATGCTGAGCGGTGTTGTCGACCAAAACATCAATATGTGGAAGTGGGAAGTCATCTTTGGGGCTTTCCCTATTCAGATCCCTGTAGTCTACACACATACACACCTTGTCGTCTTTCTTTGGTACTGGAACAACATTTGCAACCAATTGAGGATATGACGTCACTGCTAAGAAATCTGCGTTGAATTGTTTCATAACATCAGCCTTGATTTTCTCTAACATCTCAGGATACATGCGATGAACCTTCTGTTTAATCAGAGAACAACCCTCTTTCATCGGCAGACGGTGAACCACAATATCAGTATCAAGCCATGGCATGTCTTCGTATGTGTTGTACCCCAAAATTTTCCCTCCCATATTCTTCAAGATTTAACAAGAATCATATTCAAATGGCTCAAGATTTGCTCAAGGATTGCACAGTCAAACCATCTCCCAAGCCAGTCAAAATTAGGGTTTTGGTTCTTGCAAGGAATTTGAGGTTTTAAGTGGCTCAATCAAGTCTCATATGCCTATACACATTGTCAAGCATCCACATGTCAAATCTCAAGTCATACAATGCCAATTGCACAGTCAAAAGCCCCATTTGGTTCAAAATCAACTATAGGGGTAAAATTGTCATTTTACAATCAAAAGTCAAAAAATTTGGTCAACATCTTATTTTGAGCACACAATCATCATTTGATCAAGTCTTGATCATGATTCCTCAAGGATGGCTCCAAAATCATCAAAGATGCAAAAGTTACTATTTTTGGACAACTGAAAAGTCAACTGTAACTTGACCAAGGCATAACTTTTTCATGGTTCATCATAAAAATCCCATCCAATGCTCATTTTTAAGGGTATGACATTTCCTACAACTCATCTTCACATTCCAAGTCCAAGAAATGCTCTCACAAAAAGTTATCAATTTCTACATTATAGGTCAATTTCAAAAGTCAACAAAAGGCATTTTAAGTCAAAGACCATAACTTGAGATTGGTAAATCAAAATTACATGGGACCAAAGGCATTGGTTATAGGACTTCAAGACCTTTCCAAAATGTCCAAGAACATGTTCATATGATCAAAATTGAGCAAGATATGCATTGGAGAAGTTGGGAAATTTTCATGAATTTGCAAAAGTCAACCATCCTTAAAACTTCAATTTTTGACAAAAGGGCTCACTTTCTTCCACTTGATTCAGCCTTGTCATGCCACACACGTGTCCCATGATTAATTTCAAGATCAAACATTTATTTTTCCATTTTATTTAATTTTTATTGATTTAATTCATTTTAAATCCATAATAATTCAAATAAAATCTAAAAATTAATGGAATAGCATCTTTGTGGTTTGATTAGCTTTTATATGTCATATGCCAGCTAACCAATTCGTGCTAAGCCTTTTTTGTGCATAAAATGCTAGATTTGAACCAAATATGGAAAGTTCTTCAATGGTGGTCAACCAAATCTCCAAACTTAATTACACAAGGATGCAAGCCCAAATTTGAACCTAGACTAATTGCCATATACATATGCAAGGAAGCTAAACCTAATACACGACCTAGACTTTGCTAAAACGGCCAGAGCAAAAGTGGAAAATTGTTGAAAAAGTGTGAGATCAATAATAAGGTTGCAGACGTTTTCAGATCAAAATAAGAACGTGACCTTCTTCCTTGCCGTCCACTGAAGCTAACACAATCAACACCACGCCCTAAGACCCCCTATACAGCGCTGTAAGTCATCACAAAGTCACCTCTGAACACGAAACCTAAGCTCTCTATTTTTGCACTTTTTCTCAAAAGCATTGGCATATTTGTGTTCCTTATTTGATTTCTAACATAACTGTAATATCCAATTGCGTTTTTAGGCCCTGAATCGTGATGCCCGATTCTAGGGTTCATCTTTTTGCGTTTTAGGTATTTTGGTTCCAGGTGAAATTAGGACAAAGCATGAGTATGGATGGATTCAGGGGACATGGACGATCCTGACCATGGGCTTGGATGGCATTTTTGAAGCCTAGGGACCATTTTAGGAAAGGCCTGCGAAACTTCCTGCGGATAGAAATCCGCAAGTAAAAAACCAGGGATCAGCGAAGAAGACGCTGATGCGTCCCCCTCTCATTCGCTCTTTTAAAATAACGCACGTTTATTTTTTTTTTCAGGCATTGTGTTGATTTACTAATATAATAACCAGTTATTATTATTATTTCAATTGAAGCAATTGGCTCAGTGGCTAAGGCGTGCAGGCATTGAACGTTGGGACCTGGGTTCGAATCCCAGGTCCCCCATAATATTTGTTTGTTCTTTTCATAACATGATCCTATGCAGATTCCCAATAACGTCCCACCATGTACCTCCAGCGCTCAACATGCCAAGTGTCTACAGGCATGCATCCAAAGGCCAGGAGGTGATGACCACCATGTTCCTCAGTCAACATGCACGTAGACCATTCAGAAAGTCAAACGTGGCTGAAATCTTATTGGGCCTGAAATTGCTGTCTAAACATCCCAAATCTGGCCCAAACCCCCCATGAGTTTGCCTCTATATTTTTTATTTTACTTATTTAAATTTAATTATTAATTAACATTTTCATAATAAATTCAGAACACATAAATAAAATAATTTTTTATTAATTAAATTTAATTATTATTTTTGTAAATAAACACTAACTTAAATTAATCTAGTTTAATTAGGTTTAATTTTAATTTTCTTTTACCATAAATAAAAATGAATTAGACTTAGGGTTTTTTCTTTTGACACTTTTAATTTCTTTTTATTTTATTTCATTAAAAACATAAAACCACAAAAATACTTTTTCTTGTAAATAATTAATTAATTAGTAAATTAGGTTTAGTATTTAATTTAATTGCAAAAAAGGACCAAATGCTATTCTTTTCTCAAAAAGGGTCAAAACCCTAAGACTTTTCCCGAATTAATTTCTTTTCACGCATTATTATGTTTGATTATATTTTATGTAACCGTTTCCAAGGATGTAATAGCTAATTAGGATCTCTTTTATCGCTTTATTTAATTTCTCGCATTTATTTTCCAAACGGGTTATGTTTTTTGGCGATGTATATACCCGCGTCTTGTAATAGCGTAGATTCATTTTCTGCAATTTATTTTCCGCACTCTTAACTGTTAATATGCATGACAAGATTTGTATGACAAATAAAATCAACCCGTAGCTCACAAATGCATGTTCAAAGATAAACATAAACTGAAACTGGACACACGTGCACATGCCACTCCTAGGGTACGCCTCACTTGGTTGCCTCGAGGTGGTCATCAAGTATAGGGTGTTTTAGAGGTCGCCCTCTTGTCTAAAGATCCAGTTGCCTCGAAACGGTTGCCTCGGATAAAAAGGATCTAGGACATTAGGGTTACCGCTAAGGTGTCCTACTACTGCTTTGGTGACCACACATGTCCCTTAATCGAATTGACCCGAATAACTCCAACGACGGTGCTACCTACTTCTCAATAGTGGGATAGTACTGTCTAAAGAACTCTTACACAGCCTAATGAAGTAGTGAAAAACACAAGAAGGGGGGGTTGAATTGTAAAACTGAAAATCAATGCAATGAACAAGATATTTTTATCCTGGTTCGTTTGATCTCAAACTACTCCAGTCCACCCATCAAGGTGATTTCGCCTCTCTCCAACGAGGTCTTAATCCACTATATTCAACTGAATATTACAGACTGCTTTAACAACTGCTAAAGCCTTCTTGATGCAAACCACAACCCGGTTTGTCAAGGTAACACTTTCTTACAAAGAAGATAAATCTAAGTGTGTGAATGTTTTCTACAAAACTGTATCACAACTGTGATGTATACACAACTTAAAGCTTAGAAACTAGATTGCTAAACAATGATTGAATAAGAGAATGTGTAGTGTTTAGCAAACTGAGAGAAGGAAGATTATGATCAGCTTTTAGGCGTGTAAAGATTGGAGAGCATTAGCCAATTCAATCTTCAAAGTCTTGTTTATATAGCACTGAGATGTTGAACGTTGGAGCAATATTCTTGATTCAATGCTAATAACAAACTTTCCTTATCGAGCAGATCTTGTCTGGAATGAGGCCGTTGGTATTAATTTGCTTTCAATGCACAGTATCGTTGCTTACTTAATGCAAGTTCTGGCTTGGCTCATTCTGATTCTGCTTAGTTGCTGATGAACTGTTGTGTTTCTTTATCAGAGTATTGAGCGCAGTTCTGTTCATCAGACTTCAGCATATACGTGAATTAATCTTCTGATTCTGATATTCTGATATGGCAACTTCTGATGCTGATGTCAGAAACCAAAATTCTGATGCTGATTAGGTGTGATCTTGCTTATACCAATCAGAGTATCTGCAAATCAGAACGTAATAATTTAGGCAGCATATAGTTCATACATGAATCATATAAGTAATATATCTTTTCACTTTGTTATCATCAAAACTTAAACATAGGGTAGTAGATTCAAACTTTGTTCTAACAATCTCCCCCTTTTTGATGATGACAAAAACTAGATATTTTTAAATGAAAATAACGTGAAAAGGTGTCAGAGAGATGCATCAGAGTAAGAGGTTATCAAAGATAAGGGATAAAAGGATATCAGAGTTGAGAGATACTCCCCCTGAGTTTATTACTTCCCTTTTTGATTACAAGTGTTCTTCAGGATCAGATCTTTTTGCCTTTCTTTGAACATCAGAGTATCAGAGTTTTTGATTATCAGAAGCTTTGGATCAGCATATCAGAGCAGAGCTTTTCTTGTCAGAGCTTTGCTTTGGATCAGAGTATCAGAGCGGATCAGAGCTTTTAGTCTTCAGAGTGTCCAGGAGCTTCCTTGTGCCTGTAGACTTTAAGCAAAACAGAAAACATTTCCAAGTATAATAGAGTTAGAATGTTCGAGAATTTCTGTCTTAGTAAACCGTTATTGTTTAAAATATCATTCTTGTTCTCCCTCTTTTTGTCAGCAATCAAAAAGTGTAGGTGATGTGCTAAAACAAATTAAGATCAGAAAAACTTGTCATATTAAAAGGGTTCAGAATCAAACAAAACATATTCAAACAGTACATCAGAAAATTAAAGAAAACATGAAAATGACATGAATGAAAAAACTAAGGTTGAGGAGGAAAGCGTGTGAACAGGTTCTCCAGCATGGCTTTGATCTGATCAGCAGTCTCATTCTCCTTGTGCACCATGCTGACAACAGTGTCAATCTTGCTATCCTGCACATCCATTCTTTCTTTCATCTTCTGGTCATTTTCATCCATCCTCTGCTGCAGACGCATGTCATTCAGCTTCAGTTCTTCCAGAGTTTGCCTGTCCAAGGCAGCTTGAGAAACATCAGAAGCAGGAAGCTTCTGAGAGCTTTCTGCAACATCTTTTTCTTGACTTGCTTCAGCTTGAATGGTCTTGTCTTCTTCTGGTTGCACCTTTGAAGCTAGTTGTTTCTCAGACCAAGGTTCACCATCCAGAGGGAGCACAGCTTCCTGAGGCAGCTGACTTTCAACTTCCTTCAGCAGCTTGCTGAAGTTCTGTTGTGCCTGCTCATAGTTGATATCCTGCAACTTGAGGGCTTCAGCACGTACCCAAAGTCTGAATTGTGACCAGAGCTGGTCAGAAGCAGCTGGGTCAATCATTCCAGGACAGACTTGCTTCAGAGAAGCAATCCATTGCTGCAAACCTGTTTCAAAATTCATAATACCAGAGCCAACATCTGGTTGTTTTGGTTTTGGGATGGCTATTTTGTGTTTCAGATCAGCAAGACGGTCAAGGCTGGTTAAGTCTATGAATGTCCTGCTGGGGTTTTCGGTGGTTTTCTTGGCAGCTGTTTGTTTTGGAGATGGAGTGGGAGAATCAGAAATTATGATTGGACTGTTTGGTGTTTTGGGAGTATTTGGTGGTGTAGATTCTGGTGAGGATGGCAACTGTGCCATGGTGATTGTTGTTCCACATGGCAGCTAGATTTCCAGAGGTTGTAGTTCAGATGATTGAGGTGAAAGAGGTTCAGAAGGTGGAGGAGTTTGAGTTTCAGAGTGATGAAACTCATGTTGAGGTGATGGTGGATGAATTTCTGGTTGAGGAGAAGTTGTTGGAATTTCTGGTTGTTCAAGGATAAGGGGTTCTTCTGGAATTGATGAGAGAGGTTGTTGTTGTTCTGGTTCTTCAGCAGATTGTTGTTGTTCTGGTTGTGGAGGAGGGACAATTTGTGGTTCAGAGTTTGGATTGGCGGAGTGATCAGAAGTGTGTTGATCAATGTCAGACAACACTTTGTCAATTGATGATGTTGTTGAGATTGGTTTGGGATGTTTGGTTCTGGGTCTTCTGAGTTTTAATGCCTCAGAAGGGTCATCTTCTGGTTCAGTTTCATCTATTGTTGGGATGGGGATTGAGATTCTATGAGAGGTTGGAGGAGGAAAAGATGCTGGAATAGTAGAAGAATTTAAAACAGAAGCAGCAGATAAATTACCTCTTTTCTTGGGTGTCTGCTGGGATGATCCTTCTGAGGGTGCCTTCCTCTTCTTAGTCTTCTTCAGAGTCACTTCTTGTTAAGGTTGATGCAGATCTTTGATAATCAGATTTGGATCTGTACCATCTGCTTTGCATGCGTCTAAGTATTTGAGAACCACCTCTGGTTTAGATTCTATCTCAGAAAATAAAGGAAAGTCACTCAGTGGAACTCTTCTGCTGGTGATATCAGCAATAGGAGTAGCTCTGGGTTCCTTTTTGATATTCTCTATCAACTTCATTTTCTTCAAGTTCTTCGCGTTCAGAGGCTTCCCAACTGTTGGTTCAATGGTGCTTAACTCTTGAGCTTCTATCAGATGCTCTATCAGCCTATTCTCTGTCAGAATATCTGATATCAACCTTCCAAAGGGTATCCAATCCCTCTTGGTTCTTTCTGATTCCCTGGTTTCCTTCACACTTGTTCTGAGGTGGTTGAACAGAAGATGAACCAAGTTGATTTTTACCTTCTGATCAATAAAGTAGATCAGAAACTGCTGATCCACATTTATGTAATCAGGTGAACTAGTTGGCTTCCTATGGTTGAAGCACCCCAGAATTATCTTAGCCCAAACTCTGTGATGATCCTTCAGATCTTTGATCTTGCTGCTGGGCACCCCATGGGTGAAAATCCTTTGAGCTATCACGCCCACGTCAGCACATCTCTCAGCCATATCAACACAGCGGACGCCACCGCCACTGTAACCGATTAACCTTGCTATGTGATCCTCAATGATCACAATCTTCTTCCCCATAACGAAGGAGGTGACTAGATGCGTTGAAGCCTTCGCATGAATCCAGAACTCCTTGACTAACATAGGGAATGTTGGTCCAACCAATCTGTCAAAATACCTTTCCCATTTCTGTGCCCCAACTTCTTCTGTTAGGTCAAAACCGTTCTCCTTCAAGCTTCCAAAATCAATGATCAATTCAGATAACACTTCAAGATTCTTCACAGGAGTGAGGAGTGTTCTGAATGGCACTTGATACTGCTCAGATGATGCTTTCTTTTGAGGACCTGCAGAAGCACTGCTGGAGGTTGCCATGTTCACACTAAAAGATTTTGAGAAGAAATTGAGAAAAAGAGGTTTTGCAAGAGATGAACACAGAAAAATGCAGAGAATGCTTGAGTATTAGTGAGAAATTGTAAAGAATTAGAATGAGAGGTTAATGAGTTTAAATAGAGTTTCAGAATATTTTGAAAAAATAAACGTTTTTAAGAAAGAGAAAAATCATGATTGCGTTTTAAAAGCATGATTACTTTTATTAAATGCTTGCTGATTTTGGGGGATTTTAGAAAGATACTTAAAAACGGTTACCAGACATGTGTCTCAATGCACCCAATCAGCGTTTTGCCTTCTCAGAAGCGTGCACGTGTTCTGCTTCAGAGATTTTCTGATGATTGGATGACACTTGTTTGATGTAGTGATCAGCACGTCTGTCTTTGAGCTTAGACTCTCAGATCTTTAGACTTGCATCTGATACAATCTGCATGTTCTATCTTTCTGAAAGAAGATTGATCAGAAGTTCACAGTAAAACAATTACATTCTGAAGGTAAATATATGGAATTAAAACATTTTCACTCTGGGCAGACTTTCATGCTGAGATGTTTCAGAATGAAATTAAACCTATCTTCTGAAAGGGGTTTAGTAAAGATATCAGCCCATTGATGGTCTGTATCTATAAATTTTAAGTTCAAAATTCCTTTCTGAATATAGTCCCTAATGAAGTGATGTTTTATTTCTATATGCTTAGCTCTAGAATGTAAAATGGGATTCTTACTTAAGCAAATAGCAGAAGTATTATCACAGAGTATAGGAATGTTACTCTCAAAAATCTGGAAGTCTTCAAGCTGACTTTTCATCCAGAGCATTTGTGTGCTACATCCTGCTGCTGCTATGTACTCAGCTTCTGCTATTGATAGCGCAATTGTTGATTGCCTTTTGCTGGACCAAGAGATCAGATTTTCTCCCAGAAACTGGCAGCTTCCAGAAGTACTTTTACGTTCCACTCTGTCTCCAGCAAAATCAGCATCGCAGTAGCCTACTAAGCTGTAATCACTAGATTTTCTATAAAACAAACCCAGATTAGTAGTACCTTTCAGATACTTGAAAATTCGCTTAATAGCTGTTAAGTGAGATTCTCTAGGATCTGATTGGAATCTAGCACAGATACAAACACTGAATAATATGTCAGGTCTTGAAGCAATCAGATAGAGGAGAGAACCAATCATACCTCTGTAGACTTTCTGTTCTAAATTTTTGCTTACCTCTTCTCTTTCCAGAATGCACGTGGGATGCATTGGAATCTTTGATGGCTTACATTCTGAGAGGTCAAATTTCTTCAGAAGATCTCTGATGTATTTGCTCTGATGAATGTAAGTTCCCTCTGGAGTTTGATTGATCTGAATTCCTAGAAAGAATTTCAGTTCCCCCATGAGGCTCATCTCAAATTCTTCCTGCATACACTTAGCAAATTTTCTTCCAAGAGAAGGATTAGTAGAACCAAAAATAATATCATCAACATAAATTTGACAGACTAAGATGTCATTCTTAACTGATTTACAGAATAGAGTAGTGTCCACTTTCCCTCTGGTGAATTCATTTTCTAATAGAAAGTTACTCAGCCTTTCATACCAAGCTCTGGGAGCTTGTTTCAGACCATATAGTGACTTCTTTAGTTTGAAAACATGTTCTGGATGTTTTGTATTTTCAAAACCAGGGGGTTGGTGTACATAGACTTCTTCTTCTATATAACCATTTAAGAATGCACTTTTGACATCCATCTGATACAGAGTGATGCCTCTATTAACAGCAAATGAAATTAAAAGTCTGATAGATTCTAACCTGGCAACTGGGGCAAAGGTTTCTGTATAGTCTATCCCCTCTTGCTGACTATAACCTTGTCCAACCAGTCGTGCCTTGTTTCTGATGACTTCACCTTGTTCATTTAGCTTGTTTCTGAACACCCATCTTGTTCCAATGACGTTGAATCCTTTTGGTCTGGGAACGAGATCCCATACGTCGTTTCTGGTGAATTGATTCAGCTCTTCTTGCATTTCCAGAATCCAGTCATTATCCAGAAGTGCTTCATCAATAGAAGAAGGTTCAATCAGAGACACAAGTCCCATGAGAGTTTCTTCAGAGTTTCTGAAGCTTGCTCTTGTTCTGATTGGATCTTCCTTTCTTCCTAAGATAGTCTCTTCTGGGTGATCCAAGCTGCTTCTTGGTAATCTCTTCTGAGGTTGATCAGCAGCTATTGTAGGATTGCTAGCAGTGCTCCTTTCAGACGTTGAAGGAGTGTCTGTGTTGAGAGCTTCTGATGACTTGTCTTCAGAACCTGTAAATTCAATTTCCATACCTGCAAAAACTTCATTCTGCTTTGACTTTTCAGAGTCAAGCTTATCATCAAAACGAACACTGATTGATTCTTCCACAATCTGTGTTTCTGTATTGTATACTCTGTACCCTCTTGAGCGTTCAGAGTATCCTAACATAATACACTTCTGTGCTTTAGAGTCAAACTTGTTCAAATAATTCTTTGTATTTAATATAAAGCAAGTACATCCAAATGGATGAAAATATGAAATGTTGGGCTTTCTGTTCTTCCACAATTCATATGGAGTCTTTTCCAGAATAGGTCTTATTGAGATTCTATTCTGAATGTAGCACGCTGTGTTTATTGCCTCTGCCCAGAAGGTCTTAGCAACGTTTGTCTCATTGATCATGGTTCTGGCCATTTCTTGCAATGTTCTGTTCTTTCGTTCTACAACTCCATTTTGTTGGGGAGTTCTAGGACAAGAGAAATCATGCAGAATGCCTCTGTCATTAAAGAATGACTCAAAATCTTTGTTTTCAAATTCTCCACCGTGATCACTTCTGACTTTAACGATTCTAAGATCCTTTTCATTCTGAACTTGGTTACAGAAGGTAACAAACACAGAGTGTGACTCGTCCTTGTGTCTTAAGAACTTTACCCATGTCCATCTGCTATAGTCATCTATGATTACTAACCCATACTTCTTGCCACTGACTGAAGCAGTTTTAACTGGTCCAAATAAGTCAATGTGCAGAAGTTCTAATGGCTTAGAGGTAGAAACAACATTTTTGGATTTAAAAGAAGGTTTTACAAACTTGCCTTTCTGACATGCTTCACACAGAGCATCTGAGTTGAACTTCAAATTAGGAAGTCCTCTGACCAGATTGAGTTTGTTAATCTGAGATATTCTTCTCATACTAACATGCCCCAATCTTCTGTGCCAGATCCACTGCTCGTTGTTAACAGACATAAGACATTTTACATTCTGACTCTTTAGTTCAGAAAGTTTGATTTTGTAAATGTTGTTTTTCCTCTTACCATTAAACAGGATAGTCCCATCTTTCTGACTAACAACTTTACATGATTTTTGATTAAAGATTATATCATAACGGTTATCACTTAATTGACTTATGGATAACAGATTATGCATCAATCCATCTACTAGCAGAACATTATTAATAGAGGGAAGATTTCCATTACCTACAGTTCCAGAGCCAATTATCTTTCCCCTCTGATTGCCTCTAAAGCCAACGTGGCCTCCAGGCTTAAGTTCCAGGCTTTGGAACATATGCCTTCTTTCCGTCATGTGTCGCGAGCAGCCTGAGTCCAGGCACCATGACTAGTGTTTCTGACTTGCTGCTAAAGATATCTACAACATGTATTATTTTATCCTTAGGTACCCAGATTTTCTTGGGTCCTGATTTGTTAGTTTTACCAAAACTCTGGTTGAATTTTGGTTTCACAGAGTGCTTACTGCTAGTGTATTTAATATCATGTGTGTGACCATACACAAAATGTGAATTCAGAGGAGTGTGTTTAATGGTTAAGTCCATGACATTCTTTGGTGTAGGAACCTTACCTTGATATCCTATTCCTTTCCTGCCGTTTCTGCTAACTCCATAGATCATTGAAGCCATTTTGCTTCTATCTATGCTTTTAGCGAGGAACTTCTGGAAACTGTGATCATACTCCTTGATGATCTCATCAGCGTTGCTGGGAGTTTCAGAAATTGGTTCCTTCTGAGAGTTTTGTAAAGTGTTTTCTAATTTTGAAATCTTATTTCTCAGCTCAGAATTCTCCAATTTGAGACTCTCAGTCTTATTAGAGTCAGATTCAAGATTCCTTTTCAGGTCTCTGAATTTAACTCTAATTTGCTGATACCGTTCCAGAATCTCATTAAGGCTTTCAGCAAGTTCAGCCTTGGTAAAGTTAACAGCAAAGTTAGGAAATACCTCTTCAGTATCTGATTCTGAGTCTGATTCAGAAGTTTCACTATCTTCTGAGATGTTAGCCATGAGAGCTATGTTTGCCCTCTCATCATCTGATTCTGAGTCAGCTTCAGACGAGTCAGATTCATCCCACGTAGCCATGAGTCTTTTCTTCTTCTCTCTTCCAAACTTCTTTTTGGGCTTTTCCCTCTGAAGCTTTGGGCAGTCACTCTTATAGTGTCCTTGCTCATTGCACTCATAGCAGATGATGTCCTTGGTGTTTGGCTTTTTGATGCTAGAGGAGCCTTCAGATCTTCTGTATCCAGAGGAAGAATTTGTCCTTCTGTATCTGGAAGAAGACTCGTTCTGATCAGATCTTCTGGGATTCCTGAACTTCCTTTGTCTTTGCTTCCACAGTTGATTTACTCTTCTGGAAAGAAGGGAGAGTTCGTCTTCTTCTGATGAGGATCCATCAGATGTTTCTTCAACTGCCTGCAAAACTTTAGACTCAAATTTTTTGTTAGATTTTAATGCTAAAGGCTTACCTTGCTTCTGAGGCTCGTCAGCTTCTAGCTCTATCTCATGACTTCTGAGGGAGCTGATAAGTTCCTCCAGAGTGATTTTGTTGAGATCTTTAGCTAGCTTCAGAGCTGTAACCATTGGTCTCCACTGCTTGGGTAAACTTCTGATGATTTTCTTGACATGGTCAGCAGTAGAGTATCCTTTGTCCAGAACCTTGAGACCAGCTACCAGAATCTGGAATCTTGAGAACATTGTTTCAATGGATTCAGATTCTTCCATTTTGAACGCCTCATACTTCTGAATGAGCGCCAGAGCTTTAGTTTCTTTGACCTGAACGTTGCCCTCATGCATCATTCTGAGTGAGTCAAAAATGTTCTTTGTTGTGTCTCTGTTGGAGATCTTTTCATATTCAGTATAGGAGATGGCGCTGAGGAGGATGGTTCTGGCCTTGTGGTGATTCTTGAAGTCACGCTTTTGTTGGTCAGACATTGTTTTTCTATCAATCTTCTGACCGCTTGCATTCACAGGGTGCGTGTATCCATCTGTCACCATATCCCACAGATCAGCATCATGTGCCAGAAAGAAGCTTTCAATTCTGTCTTTCTAGTAATCAAAGTTTTCCCCATTAAAGACTGGAGGTTTGCCGCTGAATCTGTGTCTGTCCTCATTGTTATCATTGCTGGTGTGAGAATAGTTTCCTGCCATTGTGTTTTTCTGACGCTGGATCTTGTACTGACACGGTTAAGTGTTTTAGCTCAGAACCAGGCGCTCTGATGCCAATTAAAGTAGTGAAAAACACAAGAAGGGGGGGTTGAATTGTAAAACTGAAAATCAATGCAATGAACAAGATATTTTTATCCTGGTTCGTTTGATCTCAAACTACTCCATTCCACCCGTCAAGGTGATTTCGCCTCTCTTCAACGAGGTCTTAATCCACTATATTCAACTGAATATTACAGACTGCTTTAACAACTGCTAAAGCCTTCTTGATGCAAACCACAACCCGGTTTGTCAAGGTAACACTTTCTTACAAAGAAGATAAATCTAAGTGTGTGAATGTTTTCTACAAAACTGTATCACAACTGTGATGTATACACAACTTAAAGCTTAGAAACTAGATTGCTAAACAATGATTGAATAAGAGAATGTGTAGTGTTTAGCAAACTGAGAGAAGGAAGATTATGATCAGCTTTTAGGCGTGTAAAGATTGGAGAGCATTAGCCAATTCAATCTTCAAAGTCTTGTTTATATAGCACTGAGATGTTGAACGTTGGAGCAATATTCTTGATTCAATGCTAATAACAAACTTTCCTTATCGAGCAGATCTTGTCTGGAATGAGGCCGTTGGTATTAATTTGCTTTCAATGCACAGTACCGTTGCTTACTTAATGCAAGTTCTGGCTTGGCTCATTCTGATTCTGCTTAGCTGCTGATGAACTGTTGTGTTTCTTTATCAGAGTATTGAGCGCAGTTCTGTTCATCAGACTTCAGTATATACGTGAATTAATCTTCTGATTCTGATATTCTGATATGGCAACTTCTGATGCTGATGTCAGAAACCAAAATTCTGATGCTGATTAGGTGTGATCTTGCTTATACCAATCAGAGTATCTGCAAATCAGAACGTAATAATTTAGGCAGCATATAGTTCATACATGAATCATATAAGTAATATATCTTTTCACTTTGTTATCATCAAAACTTAAACATAGGGTAGTAGATTCAAACTTTGTTCTAACACCTAATTCCTTAGAGTAGGTAGATTTCTCCTGGGTACTTGCTCTTTTAAAAAACAAAAAACATCTTTTCGCACCTACACTTTCTAAAAGTTTTCAAACAAATACTTCATACACTCTTGAGGACTGATACAAGAGTTACCTAGAAGTTTTTCAAACTAAACTTTTTCAAAACCCACATACACTTGAAAAGCAAACAAATTTTTAAAAACATAGTGAGCAAGTACCTAAGAGCCCGTGGATAACCACAGATAGAAAGGGTGCTAACACCTTCCCTTTCTATAAATCTACCTCCCGAACCGAGAAACATTCTCGAAATGGAATTTTGCTATGCTTTTGTCCTTTCCTTGTTGGAGAATATAAAAGACGGTGGTGACTCTTGCTTACCGCGACATTTCGCGAACCAGCTTAAAAAACAGTCAGTTCTATTTCCACCAATCACAGTATGACCAAGCAAATATCTCAACATAGTCGTGAAACATCTCAATCAATTTGTTCTTGACAGTACCCTCTAAGTTGGTGCCTATCTTGACTTCTTTTTTGTCTGTCTCAGAACCCAAGTTTACCACTTCGATCGGCTCTTCTTGCGGTTGGATATCCTTTTCTTCTTGTATTAAGAGTCTAGCAAGTTCTCCAGGTATTTCACAATCTTCCTCACCTTCGTCCTCGACTTGGTCGATCGAATTTTCAAAGTCATGAGCGGCAATAGCAGGATCGTTATCAACGAGATTCGGAATGGATGTGGATCTGCAATATAGTGTGTGGGTGTGTGTAAGAACACATAGCTATTCGAAAGTATAATAAATTAAAAGAAAGACAGAGAGCGCAAAATTTTAATGCAAAACATCCAATGTTTTTATTAAATGAACATATGACTTATGAAATGACAACCCTTAACAAATGAACCATTGTGCCCCGGGAAAGACACAAGGTTTAAAGTCATTATTTATTACATAACCAAAATCTTTTAAAAGTAACAAGACATCAATGTAACTATTACTCCTGACTAAAGAAGATAGGGATAACGTATTCTGCTTTCCAATTCTCAAGTATGTTGTCAATGGTAGGGAATATCCAGTTGTCGAAGTCACAACCATTCTCAGCATCCTCTATAGCGTTGATTCTGTTATTGTTGATACGGAACGTAGGTCCTCTAGCACGAGCGCGATAAACAGCTCTTTCTCCTTCTTCTTCTATAGTAGCTTTGGCATCTTTCAAGGAAGCCATCTTGTGTGGAACCATGGTAGTCTTTGGAATGGCAGAAACATCTTTAATAGTAGCAGGTGAAATTACTTCAAAAGTTTGGCAAGGAGTCTCAATGAATTCCCCGTCCATCTCCATGTACCAGAATGAATTTAGGTGGCTAACCATGTACTCCTCTTAATTGTAGACAGTAAAAACCTTCCCTTTCACAGGATACTTTAATTTTTGGTGTAAGGTGGAGGTAAAAGTGCTTGCCCCATGGATCAAGGGGCGTCCTAATAGACAAGAATAAGTTGGCCAGATGTCCATTACATAGAAGATGGATTCAAAGATCTGTGAACCCACTTTGATAGGAATATATGCTTCTCCATGTACCATTCTTTTGGACCTGTCAAAGGCTCGAACTATAATGTCACTGGATTTTAGCACAACCCCTTCACAATCCAGTCTGTCAAAAACACCCTTTGGCAGAACATTCAAAGAAGAGCCAGTATCAACTAACACATGAGCCAACGTAGTGCCCCTAAATTCAATGGAGACATACAGGGCCCTATTATGATTTCTCCCTTCGGAGTCAGGTCAGCATCGGAGAAGCCTAATCCATTATCAGTTGTTAAACTAGCCACATAACTTCCAAATTGATCAATCGAAATCTCTTGCGGTACATGAGCAGTCTTAAAGAATTTTACTAAAGCTGGTGCATGGGCTTCAGAACACAGCAATAAAGATAACATGGAGATTTTGGACGGGGTCTACCCCAGCTGTTTAATAATTTTATAGTCACTTTTACGAATGATCTTCAAAATCTCTTCTACCTCTTGTCCAGAGGTGTCCTTGATTGTGGTTTCTTTAGGTGCCTCCGTCTGGGTAGGCTCTAACATTGGCTCTTTACCCTGAGCCTCGATAGTTGACTTGGTAACTGTGACTTGAACAGGTGTAGCAACATTTTTTGAAGATATTTCTGTGGAGAAAATCCTTCTGCTTCTAGTAATGTTGTTGGTCCCAGCAATATTGTCAACTTTGGGATCAGCATCTTCAATATATTCATCAGACAATTCTTATTTGACGCCATGGTAGTAGACGTCGGATCCATAGTTCTATGGAATAGCCTTTTCCGAGGAATATGGGATGGGTCTAGGTGTTGTAATGATCAAGGGAGCAGCTTTTGGATTGGCGGTAATCCTTACAGGACCTTTGGAAGTGATCCTGACAGGAGTAACGGATACAACAAACAAATCTTGGCACAAATTCTCAGCATACAGAATTTTCTCGATCAAAATTATGTGTTCATCTATCAGGCGATGAACGCCTTCCTTCAGTAATTTGCAGCCATTGGGTTGGACTATGCAGCAATAACATTCTTTAACATAACCCGGAAATAAACCAGCCTATAACAGATTCTTTTTGATTGTTGAGAGGGGAGTAACCACATCACCTACAGTGGTGATATACATAACGTCTTTAATAGAACTTATGCCTTTGTCATACTTCAGCATAGGTGCAGTAATCACGTTTTGAGTCTCCGGAGGATCGAACTCAATTTCCTTGTTATCAATCATGTCCTAAATTTTGTTTTTCAGGGCCCAGCAGTTGTTGGTGTCGTGCTCAGGACTATTAGAATGATAGGCACACTTCACATTTGGATTGTACTTAGGAGAGGATGTGTTGGGATTAGGGGGAGGATCTCGTAGTGTTATCAATTCTTCTTTCAACAAATGTTATAATGCCTGAGACAATGGCATACTAATTCTAGTGAACTACCTTCTCGAGGCGTCTGGCCTACACAAATTGCCCTGTTGTTGTTGTTGTTGAATATGCGTTGGATTAGAGATCAACACCTCTCCCACTGACTGATGGCGGTCATTTTTACTATGGCTCTTCTGACCATGGACAACATTGGTTTCTTTTTTACCACCGAATGGCTTCTTCACAGCATTAGAAGCCGCAGCCATTGGAATCTTTCCACTCTTAATACCACTTTCAACTCTTTCTCATGTCAGTATTAGCTCAGTAAAACCAACTGAAGAACTCCCAATTAGCAAATTAAAGAATGGGCCTGTTAAAGTTCCCATGAACATATCAACCAATTCCCGGACAGACAAGGGAGGTTGCACCCTTCCAGCTAAATCCCTCCATTTTTGTGCATACTCCTTGAACCCTTCATTCGAGCCCATGGACATGTTTTGCAATTGTACACGAGTCAGTGCAAGGTCAACATTATATTGATACTGCTTGTAAAAAGCAGCAACCAAGTCTTATCACGTGTGAATGTTGGTTCCTTCCAGCTAATAGAACCATTCAAGTTGAGTTCCAGGCAAACTTTCTTTAAAGAAATGGACCCAGAATTTCCTGACAGTAGTATGAGGTTGGATTTTTCGAACATACCACCTCAGATGAAGTTTGGGACAAGAGACCCAATCATATTTAGAAAATATGGGGACCTTGAATTTGTGAGGGATGAAAACCCCCGGGATCAGACCTAATTCTCCAAAATCTAATCCAGCCACTTTCTGGATTTCCATAGCTTTGAGACGGTCTCCAACTTCTTGTACTTGTTATCTGCAGGAGGGTATTGTTCATCGAAGTAGTCTTCATCTTCATGAATATTCTTAGAACCCTGGTTATTCCTTCCTTCAGGCTTTATGCTTCTACCATCCTCTTCTTGGTTGTTATCTTCCTCAGAGGAAACATCATCCACTTGAACCAGTTGAGTAGGACCTTTGAATCTTCTCCCCATATTGAGGATAGAACTCGGCTTTTTAGTCTTTTTTTTCTTGGCGACGAGCGCCATCAGATCTTTATGTCCATGTGCTAGATTCATAAGAGTCTCTTGAAAGTGTGCATGCTGAGCTTGGAGTTCCTTAATGGTCTGTTCGAGGGCCATCTTTTATTGAAATAAATAATAAGGGTGGTGATAAAACCCGTGTGGCAAACTTGTTATGTAATGATGCATGATATGTAAAATGCAATGTTTTCAAGGACCTTATGGGATTTAAATTCATTAATCAAAAGTAAGCAGAAACAAAGATTTTTATTAATAAGCTCAAGTTATAATTTCCTTTTAGGATTACAATGAAAACAAAATGGTCTCAAAGAGAAAAAAAATGTAAACTCCTAAGTCCTAAGACTCAAGTCTCCCACGGACGCTTCCTCTTTGTGTTGACATATGCATTAATGCTCTGCTCTTCATGGAGTCACTTTATCAGCTTCAACACTTTCTTCTCGCTAGCATAGAACTGAGTCTCAAAGGTGTCCCTTTATTCTTTCAGTTGAATCTAAGACTTTTGTAGCTCTTAAAGGTGAGTAGGCATATCTGGATGAAGAATGGTATAAGGAATATCCCCCTCGGCAACAGGCTCCACAATTACTGCTAAGACAGCGGGATATGGCATTATAAGGTTTTGAGCACGAGATCGTACCCATCTGATGTAGGGCTCCAAAGGGATGGAATTATTTTATACTAAAGTCTTGATATCGATCTTATTCACCACGCCCAAAGCATGTATAAACCCTTGACAATAACCTTGAGGATCATTTTCATAATCGAACACAATACGCTGGATAAGCATGTCAGGAGGACCGTCTCTTCGAGCATAACCAAATTGACGTAAATCTAGAGAAGGGTTGTAGGTAATACCTCCCCTAATTCCAAGGAGTTGAACATTAGGGAATTCCCCACAGTGATCAATGATAGTAATATGCTCTTGAGAACGGGAGCACCAATAGATATCTGAATGAGAGAGTGACATCATCCTTTGAGACCACCTCAAACCTTGTTCATTCTTCATCACTGATCAGGGAAGGTGTGAAATAAACCATCTAGATAATAAAGGTATGCAACACATAAGAGTCCCTCGTTTCCTCATAGTACGAGTGTGAAGAGAATGCAAAATATCTCCAAGAAAAGTAGGCACAAGGTTACGAGTGATAAATATTTTGACGGCATCCACATCTATGAGTTGGTCTGGATTAGGAAATAGTAAAAAACCATAGATCAACAGCGCCAAGATTTCCTCGAAAGCCTGAAAACTCATAGAATTCAGAAACAACTAAGCCTTTTCTAACATGAATTTAGCAAGAAAGCCCTTGACTCCACTCCTTGTTTCCCAACTAGATACAATGTCAGGCCGTTTCAAATGTAAGGCTGCTGCAATATCTTCAGGTTCTGGAATTTTCTCTAAACCGGTGAAAGTTGTCTGATCAAGAATAGGTATTCCCAGTAGCTTAGAGAACTCTTCCATTGTGGGTAACAGCTGATAATCTAGAAAGGTGAAACGGTGATGTGTGGGGTCAAAGAACTAGAATAAAACACTCATCATGTCTTCTTCAAAACCCGAGGTAACCAAACTGAGTAGATGACCATACCTCTTGGTGAATTGAGAGCTTTCAGGAACTTTTGAGACTAACTCCTTAAGTTGAGAAGGTATCCTCACAAAACTGATCCTGATAGTATTTCTGCGATCAGAGGCCATAACCTACAATGAATAAACGAAGATAAATCCCTAGGTCCTTGAAATGGTTAGTGAAAATGATGATGCCATGATGTTATGATGTCATGTTCAAACAATTTTAATCAAACACAAACAATACACACAAGGCCTTAGGTTCAGGCTTGCATGGAGTTTATAGGTAAGTACCCTCTTTAGTTTTAGTTGGCTCAACCTGTCCTAAAAGAAGTAACTGGGTTCTAAGAGTCTCATATCATTGATCTTTCTCTCAGGCATTATTTCAGCACAGCATCTAATTTGCGACCGAAATATCCCGAGAGTCCGATCTCAATGAGTGTAGTATCGAGTATCTACCAACTTCAGTTTGTAGCAAAGTCGGCCATCTCACTACTTTCTAATGGATAAGTTGTGTCAACTAAGGTTCTAAGGCAGTTAGTGCTTATGACACCACACGACAGCCCAGCATTGTCCTTCACTGACTCAAGGGACACCGGAACCAACCAATGTGTCGCACTAACATAGCCATCGCTTCAACCATATCGGTCTATGCCATACATTTTCCACGATCTATAGCTACTTACCTAAAATACCCACAGATCCGGGTATAGGATCTATACAAAAATAAACCCGAGCAAAACCAAAAAACATAAAGCATACAAGTCAAGCAAAGAAAGCATTTTAAATGTGATCTATTTCTAAGGTAACCCCACTTTTAGTTGTCCCCAAGAGACGCTGCCGACTTTTCCTTTATCCAACAAAGGAAAGGGAGAAAATAACAGGAAAGACCTTTTGAGAATTTTTCTGAGTAAGGTGGGTAGGTTATGAAAAGGGAAGGTGTTAGCACCCTTTTAATCTGTAGCTATCTACGGGTTCTTAATCGCTGGCTCACTTTTGAAATGCTTTGTGTTTGTGTATGTTTGAAAATATTTTGAAAATGCCTAAGTGCCACAATTTTGTAACGATTCTCGTATCATTGAGAATGCATGCAAAATGTTTGTTTTTGAAATATTTCAGAAGAAGTGTTTGTGAAAAAGTTGTTTTGTTTTCGTGAGCAAGCGATTATGAGCGATCTATCTACTCAAAAGTCTTTCTTGTTATTTTCCTTCTCCTTTAGATAGTGTTATCCTACCATTAGTTAGTATGAAGCCTTATTGTTGGATGTGAAGGGGCAGGCGTAGGGTCGTCGTTATGGTCATAGAAGGCAACATATAGGGATACCTTAGCAATTCAAAGAGACTGTCATCATATATTCATAGGCAACATCGAGGGAAAAGATTATTTCTCATAAGCAACTCGAGGGACATTGCGGGACTATGATCTTTAAGATGATTTTAACTGAGGGTCTTTTGCTAAAGCATATCTACTTTCAAGGGACATGACTGTTTCCCAAAGGCAACAAGTGAGGTTACCCTAGAGGTGCGTGTGTAAAAAGTGATTTGTTTTCAGTTAATTTGTCTTGATTATGGTTATCTAGCGGTTGATTTTAAATCTTGCCATACACGCCTAATTACAGTAATAAGCAGTAAAAAAATAGAAAATAAAGGTCTTACACTATTACAATGCTTCGGGGAAGAGGGTACAAAACCATAAAACGGGGGGAAAATAGTAAATAATTTAAAAGGAATTATAGAGATCAAATAATCGAAAAGAAATTAACAATTTAAATAATTAAACAAATAGAATAAAAAGATAGACAATATTAAACTAACATATTTGTATGGCGTTTTCATGAAGCAAAAAAAATGTAGAATAGAGATGTAACTAAAACAAAAGTTATCTAGACTAAATTAAAATTCTAAATTTACTAAATTAAATCTAAAAAAATTAATTATAAAGTTACTAACTAAAAAATTCTAAAAAAATTATTAAATTAAATCTAAACAAAATAAAATGACTAGAAACTATAGTAATATATATTTTTGGTATTTTTATAAGGGAAAAGAAATAATTATAAACCTAAACTAATGTTTTTGGTATTTTTATATGAATTTAAAATGAAATAAGCAAATAAAACTTGAAACTTAGAATATTATAAAAGAAAGAGCTAGGGATTAAACTCATGCCCCTTGGGTTATTACACTCTTGCCTTACCACTAAACCAGGTTATTTTTCTGTTATATTTACACCTTTGATTAAAAATAAAATGAAAGAGTTGGGTTATGTTGTACCCCAAAATTTTCCCTCTCATTTCTCAAAAGATCACCCTGAACCCTCAGGTTTGTTCCCATCCAATTTCAAACTTTGAATTACAAATTTTCCAGGAAAATCATCCACAAGGGCAAAATGGTCATTTGCACACTAAAAAGTCAAACTTTGACTTTTGGATCAAAATCAAGTTTCAAGGATCATATTTCAGCAAGACATGTTAAAATATGAAGTTTGTTTCATCTAGAAATTCAAAGTCAAAAGTTACTTTGAAAAAGTCAAATTTCTAAATACTTAGAATTCTTCTAAGTATTTAAGAAATATGACAAGCTCAGAACTTCTGATCAGATTATCACCATGATGCAAGTTGATTCTGGAAGAACTTCTGACACAAGAGTTTTAGATCTCAATAAGATCTAAAACATTGTAGAACGAAACTTCTCATAAAAATGCTGGGATTCCAAGTTATGACTCCTCAAAGACACGTCCATGAAACTGAAGCACTCAGCAAATTCTGGACAATTCCAAGACAGAGTCTGGTTACAACTTCTGGGCCAGTTTTCACCAAGATTCTGTCAGAGCTTGCAACAGAAGTTCAAAGAAGGTTTACAAAGCGTGTTACAAAATTCCTGGAAAGTTTGGGAGCTTCTTCAAAACATGTTGGAGCCAAAAGATAAAAGGATCAGAAGATTGGATGTCTATTATAAGCTACGCTGAAGCTGAACTTCTAATCCAGAATTAAGAAATGATGCAGAATTTCACATGGCAGGATTTCTAATTTGATAAATCTCATCATCACTTAATGCTCACAACCACTTTTGAGTATTTATCCAAAGGAATTCCCCCACGTGTACCTCTACTGTCTTGGTAAAGCAAACTTTTGTGCAAAAGTGTGCTAGGCCCATGAGTTGCTTTTGCTTTTCCTTAATTCCTGCTGACAAATCCAGCTTAGGCGCTGCTAAACCTGCTAGCCATCCTACTTTGTGCCTTGAACCATGCTTGTTTAAACTTACTTCAAGAGCAAGTCAGCGCCTAGCGTATGATGTTGGTGCCACTTGACCTCTAAAAAAATACTAAATCTTTGCCTATAAATTGGAAACCATTGGCAACTGTAAAGAGGTTGAAAAATTTAAAAAGAAGAGCCTTGAACCCCTGCTAAAAATCCAAGAGTCCAAAAAACTGCAAACAAAAATACAAAACTTGTTGGCTTTTGGAGAGAGAGAATTGTCAAAAGAGAGAAAAGAAAGTTGTGATACTTGCATAAAAAATTCAGAATTCTCAAACAGAAAACCGAAACCTTTGTTCTTCCCTTGAACTAAAAGAACTTGGTATTTTCTCTTTCGTTGCTCTTGCTGACTCCAGAATATCTGAAGGCAGCAACTCGAGTTCCAAATACACACTCCAGGTTCAAGGTAAGTCTCCTTGACTCTGCATCTTTTCATTCAAAACATCATCAAACGTGTAGATATCATAGAATTGATGTTGTCCATATCACTGCGTAAGTAGAAAGACTGTGGATCAGAACTTCCTGGTTAAGGCTAGACTCAGGATCAGGATCAGAACTTCTATAAATGGTTGTGCTTTTGTCCTTCTGATTTGTTATTTGTTGAAAACTGAATAAGTTATCATTGTGCTGATTAATAAGAGAAAAGAGTTGAAATGTAACACAGAACTTCTATTTTTCACTCACCATTTTAACACACAGAACTTCTATGATTTTCTCACTGTTTAAGTATGCAGAACTTTTGAGTTCTCTTCACTATTTTAACACACAGAACTTCTATGATTTTTCTCACTGTTAATACACACTGAACCTCTGATTCTTACATACTGATAACGCACTGAACTGTTGATGTTTACTCACTGCTTTAGCGTAACACATAACTTCTGACTTTTTGCACACTGTCTGAACACATAGAAACCCAGAACTTCTGTGTCTTTCCTCTAACGTTTATTACAGGACTCAGAATGTACCAATCCAGAACTTCTGATTCCACTGACGTTCCTTTCTGAGTCACCACGTGCCTGGCTTCAGAACTTCTGATCCTTGTTGTTTTGCTTGCAACAGCATGCTATTTCTATCTTTCATTTATTTTCCTTTTCATCATTTTTAATATTAACATAAAAAGACGTAAAAATATTTTCTTATTAAGACAAAAAAACATTTTCTAAACAAGTCCTCTTTCTTTCTTATATTGTACATTTCAATATGGTTGTAATAGTAACTTAGGATTTAATTTTATTTGCATCCCCTATTTGTAAATTTGTACACACCATCCCCCCAATGATTGTAATAGCGTAGAATCTTTACTTTCCGCACTTTTATTGCTTTCATATATTGTTAGTAACTAGGGTGTGTATGGCAAGACATGAAATCAACAAATAGATCACCCTAATCAATACTAAAATATATGCAATCAAATGCACTTACACACTAACACCCTTAGGGTAATCTCACTTTCTTGCCTATCGGAAAAATAGTCATGTCCCTCGAACATGGGCGTTTTAGCAAAGACCCTCGATAAAAGATCGTAGTCCCTCGATGACCCTCGATGTTGCCTTCGGTAAACGATCTAGTCCCTAAACGATATTGCTAAAACGTCCCATAGGTTGCCTTCTATGACTATATAAACATCTCACCCTCGTCCCTTTACATCCAACGATGGGGCCTCTTACCAAATCAATAGTAAGATAGCAACATCTAAAGGAGGAGGAAAAGAACATCTAAGACCTTTTGAGTAGGTAGATTCTCTCTTAGTTGCTCGCTTTCTCACAACAAAAACACTTTATACATCAACACTCTCATTTTAAAACATTTTTGAAAGACAACACTTTGTACGCGTTCTTATAGAGACAAGAATCGTTACAAAGACACCTTTTCAAAATCACTTTTAAAAACACATTTCACAAACACATCTTTGAACTATTTTTCAAACAAACACTTTGTACGCGTTCTTATAGATACGAGAACCATTACAAAGACATTTTCAGAAAAAAAATACTTTCAAAACTCACACCACAAGCACATTTTCAAACGAAAGCAAGTGATCTAGCGAATAACTAAGAGCCCATGGAAAACCATGGATGAAAAGGGTGCTAACACCTTCCTTTTTCATAATCTACCCCCCGAACTCAAGAAAACATCTCTAAAGGTCTTTCCTGTGCTTTTTCACCTTTCCCTTTGGATAAAAGAAAAGTCGGTGGCTACTCTTGCTAAACTGCAACATTTGCGAAAACAAACGCAAAAAAAAAAGTCAGTTCTCCCACCGTATCCCAGAACTGGCGACTCTGCTGTGGAATTTAATTTCTAAAAGTGGGGTTACCATAGGTATAGATCATATTTACTTGATTACGTTGTTTGATTTGTTTGCTTTACATTATGGTTCCTTGTTTGAGTTTGTTTTAAATTCTACAACCGGATTTGGGGACACCTTTTAGGTAAGTAACAATAAACTGTGAGGGAACGACGTAGGGTATACCGACGCGGTTGAAGTAGTAGCTACATTGATGTGGCACTTTGGTTGGTATCGGTAACCCTTGAGTCAATCATGGAGAGTACGAGGCCGTTGTGTGGTGTCATGAAGCATCAACTGAACTTAGAACCTTTAATTGCACAACTTGGCCAGTAGGACGTAGCGAGGTGTTCGACCTTGGTGTATTCCCAAGGTCGACAAATACTCAATGCTACACTCGTTGAGGTCTGACTCTTGAGTTTTGTTTGGTTACGAGTCAATTTCCTATTGAACAAAACTGGGAGAAAGATCAGTGATATTGAGATCCCTTAGAACCCGGTTACTATTTATAGGACAGGTTGAACCAATCCAACTTCAAGAGGGTATGACCTTAAAACTCACGCAGGCCTTAAACTTAAGGAATTGGTGTGACTCGTTTGTTGTTTGCTATACCTGTGATTTTCTAGCATAATCATGACATCATAAGCATGGTATATCATGGCTAACCATTTCAAGGATTTCCTAGGGCTCATTTTGCTTTGTTTTGTAGGATATGGCATCCGCCCGTAGGAACACTATACAGATCAACCTTGTGAAAGTGTCTCTCCAACTGAAGGATATGGCATTAAGGGTTCTTGAAATCTCTCATTTCGCTAAAAAGCATGGTCAGTTGCTCAATTTGGTCACTGTAAAACCTGATGAAGAGTTGTTAAAAGTGTTATTTCAGTTCTTCGACCTGGTGCACCATTGTTTCAACTTCCCAGATTACCAGCTAGTACCTACTATGGAGGAATTTTCTTAGTTGTTAGGGGTACCTATTCTTTACCAGCTGCCATTCAACGGTACTGAAGAACATCCAAAGCCTGAAGAGATTCCTAGAGCTCTGTCCTTACAACGATCCGACATAGTGACAAATTGGGAGACTAGAGGGAGTGCCCATGAAATTCTGGTTAAGTTTCTGTTCGAAAAGGCTTACCATTTTTGGAATACCTTAGATTTACAAGCTTTCGTAGAAGTGCTGGAACTTCTAGTTTATGGGAAGGTACTTTTCCCCAATGCGGATCAACTCGTAGATATGAGCACTATTAAGGTTTTTTTGTCTCATAATCCAGTGCCTACATTACTCGGGGATATTCTTCACTCTTTGCATGCACGCACTCTAAAGAGAAGAGGGACCCTCCCGTGTTGCACTCCTCTATTGGCTAGGTGGTTTATTTTGCACCTACCCAGGTCTATTTTGAAGAACGAGCAGGGTCTAAAATGGTCTCGTAGGCTAATGTCCCTTAAGCATTCGGACATTCATTGGTGTTCGCGGTTCTTAGAGGATATCACCATTATCGATCGTTGTGGTGAATTCCCTAATGTCCCTCTCTTAGGCATTAGGGGAGGAATCACTTACAACCCGTGTTTGGCCTTGCGTCAGTTTGGTTATGCAAGGAGAGATGGTCCTCATGATACACTTATCCAAGGAATCTCCTTCAACTACGAGAATGATGCTCAGGGTTACCGCAAAAAGTTCATAAAAGCTTGGGGCATGGTACATAGAATTGACAGCAAGACGCTGGGGCACAAGAATTTCATCCCTCTTGAGCCATATCTCCGATGGGTATGAGCCCACGCTCAAAGTCTTATGATGCCTTACCCTTCTATCCTACCAATAATTGTGGAACCAATTGCTGAGAGAGATACGGCTTCCCTTGTTCATCATCCTGACATGCCAACCGATCATGATGAGTTGCAGGAAACCTGGGTTCAACTTAAAGAGGAGCGGGACACGTTTGAAGCTCAATTTTATGCCAGCAAGAAGAAGGTCCTGGATCTCACTAGGCTACTCCATGAAGAAAGAAACATAAACGCCTACATTGCACCAAAGAGGATGCACTCCTGGGAAACCTAGTTTCTTTTTGCTTTGAGTTTCATTTTGTTTAAACTGTAAGCCTAAAAGGAATTTTTTGTAACACTTCGAACTCATTAATAAAATTAACGTGTGTTTCTTTCTTGGTTAAGAAAATTTGAGTTTTTTAAGAATCCTTGAAATCATTGCATACGCATACCATCCATGACATTGTATAAGCAGGTACTGTTATAGGTTTCGCATCTCCTCTGCTGCTTATTTCAGCAGATATGTCTTCTGAACAAAGCATCAAAGATCTTCGGGCACAAAATTCCCAATTTCAACAGATGTTAATAACTCTGGAAAAAGGGAAGGAGGATCTGAAGGCCCTCATCCTGAAAGAGAAAGAGAAGAAGAAGAAGAAGAAGAAGAAGAAGAAGAAGCGCGTCGTTACCCTCAATATGGGCAGAAGATTTGGGGGGCCACTAAAGCGATCAGTTAATGTGACTTCCTCATCTAAAGAGGGGGAAAATCAAGAGATACAAACAAGGGAAGAGGACCCCAGTCCTGAAGTCTCTGACAATGATACCGACTACAATGCTGAGCAGTATCCTCCCACTGAGGATAGATACATGCAGTTAGAGGATTGGTTAAATGCTATAGAGGTCGAGAGAGTACCAGGGCTAGATTTTGAAGAACTGGGTTTGGTGTCCGGGGTGGTCATCCCACGAAAATTTAAGGCTCCAGTTTTCGCAAAGTATGATGGGGTGTCTTGCCCAAAGCTCCATCTCTGTTCCTATGTGCAGAAGATCCAACCCCACACCGCTGATAGAAACCTGTGGGTTCATTTCTTTCAATACAGCCTGTCAGGGACTCGGCTTGAATGGTTCTACCAATTGGAGGGAACCAATGTCCGAAACTGGGAGGATTTGGCTACTGCTTTTTACAAGCAGTATCAATACAATGTCGACTTGGCCCCTACTCGTACTCAACTACAGAGTATGTCCATGGGTGCAGGTGAAGGCTTTAAGGACTACGCACAGAAATGGAGAGACTTGGCTGGGAGAGTTCAACCCCCATTATCTGACTGTGAGTTGGTTGACATGTTTCTTGGGACACTATCTGGTCCATTCTTCAACCATTTGATTGGTAGCTCATCGGCTGGTTTTACTGAGCTGATATTAATTGGAGAGAGGGTAGAAGATGGGATTCAAAGTGGTAAAATACAGAAAGATACCTCGTCAAGTTCAGCAAAGAAGCCTTTCACTACTAAGAAGGAGGTCAACGCCATTTATAGCCCAAGAGGTCAAAGCTGAACTAACTATCGTTCAACGGTAAGTGCTGTAATAATACCTAGGCTTGCGGCTGACCCACAACGCAACAATCAGCAAAGGGTAGAAAGACCACAAAGGCAGTTCTCCTGGATTAATATGACATTGACAGAGGTACTACCCCATCTGTTGAAATCTAATTTGGAAACCTTGAAGGAGGCTCCCAAGAATCCTAATACCTCTTCTCCTCGATACAATCCGAATGTTCAGTGTGCCTATCATTCTGAAAGTCCTGGTCATGATACAAATGACTACTGGGCTTTAAGAAACAAAGTAAAAGATCTAATTGAAGCCAAGAAGATTGAGTTCGACGCTCTGGAGAAGCCCAATGTCATAATTTCTCCCATGCCTAAACACAACTATGGAGTTAACGTCGTTGACACCGATCTGTTTGTAACCTCAGTGGACGAAGTTTCTACTCCTCTTGTGACTGTTAAGAAGAATTTGTTGTTGGCCGGTTTATTTCCGGGTTGTGGTGGAGGTTGCCACATGTGTTCATTTCTACCTTCCGGTTGCCATTTTCTGAGGTCAGGTGTTCAACGCCTGATAGACAACAGAGAAATTTTGTTCGAAAAGACTTTAATTCCAACTGTTCCATGTGAAGATATTGCTATTATAACCATTTCTGCCAATCCTTCTAAGGTATCCTCGAGAAGACCTGTTAGGATTACATCTTCTCCAAGAATCGCTCTGTTGATAATCATTGTTCCTGGTCCTGTCCCGTATATCTCGGACAAAGCTATCCCCTGGCATTATGGTGCCAATGTGTACTATCATGGCATCAAACAAAACTTGAAGACCGAAGAAGTTGATCCTAATGTCGATAACATTGTCGGGACCAGCATGATTACTAGAAGTGGAAGGGTTTTCTCTCCTGAGATCTCCCCGAAGACTGTCACTAAGCCCGTCGTTATTTCATCTTCTACTCTCGCTAGTACTTCAGTTACTATTCATGTTCTTACTCCAGCTATTACCCCTGCCGTTGAATCATCTGGGACTCGAGGAAAAGAAGCTGTAGGTGAGCCTTCCCGACAGAGGCACCTAGAAAAATTGTTGTCGAAGCCTCTAAGCAAGAGATAGAGGAAATTTTGAAAATAATTAAATAGAGTGACTACAATGTGGTAGAGAAGCTAGGGTAGACCCCCTCAAAGATATCCATGTTGTATTTACTGTTGTGTTCTGAGGCCCATGCGAAGGCTTTGATTGCATTCCTCAAAACTGCGCATGTGCCGCAAGAGACTTCAGTTGATCAGTTTAAAGATTACGTGGCTAGCATGACTGCTGACAATGGGCTGGGTTTTTCAGATGCAGACTTGACACCAAAGGGAAGGAAGCATAATTTTGCTCTGCATGTCTCGATTGAATACAGGGGCACCACTATGGCTCGTGTGTTGGTGGATATCGGGTTTTCGCTGAATGTTCTGCCTAAGAAGGCGTTGGACCGGTTGTTTTGTGAGGGTTTGACTTTAAATCCTAGTAACATTGTGGTAAGGGATTTTGACGGGTCGAAAAGATTGGTACATGGGGAAGTGGACATCCCTGTCAAGGTAGGCTCTCAGACTTTCGAGTCCACCTTCTATGTGATGGACATTAGGCCATCATACTCTTGTTTGTTGGGTCATCCTTGTATCCACGAAGTTGGGGTTGTTACCTCTACACTACACCAAATGTTGAAATATCCGGTGAAGGGGAAGATATTCACTGTGTATGGCGAAGAGGAGTATATGGTGAGCCACTTGAACTCCTTCAGGTATGTAGAAATGGACGGAGAGTTTATAGATACTCCTTGTCAAAACTTTAAAGAGGTTCCCCAGATTTTGGCGTCAACTGAGACCACTACCAGCACCAAACCTCCTCTAAAGATGGCTTCTCTCAAGGACGCTAGAGCAGTAGTTAAAGAAGGTAGGAGTACCAATTAGGGACAGCTTCCCGAGTTTATTCACAAAATTAACAAATTTGGCTTGGGCTTTACTTCAGGGGCTCAGAGGGTTGTTCGGCACGCTCGAGTTGGAGGACCTCCCTTACGCATCAGCAATCGAGGGGTCAATGTTATTGAAGACAGTGAGGATGACTTTGATATTGACAGCTGGATTTACCCAACTACCAACGGTGGACCAAGTAATTGGACGACCAGAGATTTCATACCAGTTTCTTTTATTCCGCAATAATTGTCTTACTTGTTTTCTAAGTTTGTAATGAACAATTTGAACTTTATGGCCTTGTGTCTTACCCGAGGCACAATGGTTCTATTTGTGAGGGTTATTATATGTCATCTCATATATCATCAATGAAGCATTGGACATTCTTTGCATACAAATTTTGCACTCTCTGATTTTCTTTTCTGTCTTTATCAATACGACTATGCTCTTACACACACTCATGTATCAAACTGCAGATCCATATCCACTTTGGATCCCATTGATAACAATCTCGTTATTGCCAGTTATGATTTCGAAAATCCGATCAACCAAGCCGAGAATGAAGGTGAGGATGATTGTGAGGTACCTGGAGAACTTTCTAGACTGCTACAACAGGAAGAAAGGACTATACAGCCTCATGAAGAGCCAGTTGAGACAATAAACTTGGGCACAGAGACGGACAGAAAAGAAGTCAAGATCGGCGCGAATCTAGAGACTAAGATCAAACAGCAACTAATACAGATGTTGCACGACTACATTGAGATCTTCGCCTGGTCCTATGAAGACATGCCTGGTTTAGACACTGACATCGTGGTACACCGTATTCCAACTAAAGAAGACTGTCCTCCGGTTAAACAAAAGGTCCACCGTATGCACCCTGAAATGTCATAGAAGATCAAGGTAGAGGTCCTGAAGCAGTTCGACATTGGGTTCTTAGCTGTCACCTCCTATCCGCAGTGGGTTGCTAACGTCGTTCCGGTACCTAAAAAACATGGCAAGGTACGGATGTGTGTGGATTACAGAGATCTGAACAGGGCAAGCCCCAAGGATGACTCCCCGCTCCCCCACATTGATGTTCTGGTTGACAATACCGCACAACACAAAATCTTCTCCTTCATGGATGGTTTCTCTGGCTACAACCAGGTCAAGATGGCTCCTGAAGACATGGAGAAAACAACCTTCGTCACATAGTGGGGCACCTTCTGCTACAAGGTGATGCCTTTTGGGTTGAAGAATGCTGGGGCACCTTATCAGCGTTCCATGGTTGCTTTGTTCCATGATATGACTCATCATGAGATCGAGGTTTATGTGGATGACATGACAGCCAAGTCTCAGACTGAGAAAGAACATCTTCATCATCTACAAAAGTTGTTCGACTGGTTGAAGACATACAAGCTGAGGTTGAATCCGAACAAGTGCACCTTCGGGGTAAGGTCTGGTAAGCTTTTGGGTTTCATCGTCAGTGACAAGGGTATTCAGGTAGACCCCGCAAAGATAAAGGCCATACAAGAGATGTCGGCTTCCCGTACAGAGAAGGAAGTTAGAGGTTTCTTGGGACGCCTAAATTATATCCCCAAGTTCATTTCACATCTGACTGCTACTTGTGAGCCAATCTTTAAGCTTCTGAAGAAAGATCAAGTGGTAAAGTGGAATGATGAATGCCAGACCGCTTTCGAAAGAATCAAGGAATAACTACAAGAACCACCAATTCCGATGCCTCCAGTTGAAGGGAGACCTTTGATATTATACCTGACAGTGCTAGACAATTCAATGGGGTGTGTGCTGGGGCAGCATGACGAGTCTGGTCGAAAAGAGCACACCATTTATTACCTTAGCAAAAAGTTTAGCGACTACGAGACACGATACTCACTGCTCGAGAAAACTTGTTGGGCTTTGGCATGGGCTGCTCACCGACTGAGATAGTATATGCTGACCCACACTACCTTGTTGATATCAAAGATGGATCCAATCAAATACATCTTCGAGAAGCCCACACTCTCCGAAAGAATAGCGAGATGGCAGATGATCTTAAATGAATACAATATAGAATATACAACCCAGAAAGCCATTAAGTTGAGTGTATTGGCTGATCATTTGGCTCATTCGGCCGTGGATGACTACCAGTCCATGAATTTTGAGTTCCCAGATGAGAATATTATGCTGGTGACTGAATACAAAGAACCTGGACCGGATGAAGGACCTGAGGAAGGATCCCGATGGTCTATGTATTTCGATGGAGCCTCAAACGCACTCAGTAATGGCATTGGCACCGTGATCATATCTCTTGAGGGTTGTCATACTCCTTTCACTGCTCGACTATGTTTCAACTGCACTAATAATATGGCGGAGTATGAAGCCTGCATCATGGGTCTTCGGGCTTCTATTGACCTGAGGATTAAGTTCTTAAGTGTATTCGGGGATTCTGCTATGGTGATAAGTCATATCAAAGGCGAGTGGGATACGAAGAACCCGAATCTCATTCCTTACAAAGAGCACATATTGACATTGCTCCCACACTTTGAGGAAGTAACCTTTGAAAATTTCCCATGAGAGGAGAATCATTTAGCGGACGCGCTAGCCACCATGTCTTCTATGTTCAAAATACGGTGAGACAACGAAGCTCCCCGAATCACCATTGAAAGGTTGGATGAACCAGCACACTGTTGCGAGATTGATACTAAAGAGGTAGCAGACAAACCCTGGTTTCACGAAGTCAAAAGGTATCTCGAGGCTCAAGAGTATCGCGAAGGGGCATCTGTCAATGATAAGAAGTTTCTGAGAAGGTTCGCTGCAAAATTCCTCCTCAGTAATGAAATCCTCTATAAGCGCAATCATGACTCTACCTTACTGCGGTGTGTAGACAAGAGTGAAGCAGAGAGGATCATGATAGATCTACATGAAGGCACCTTCGGAACCCATTCTATTGGGCATACCATGTCTAAAAAGATCCTACGGGCAGGATATTACAGGTCCATCATGGAAGCCGATTGTTATCAACACTCTCGAACTTGTCAGAAATGCCAAGTCTATGCTGATAAGGTGCATGTACCTCCGGTTCCTCTGAACATCCTGACAGCCCCTTGGCCCTTTGTGATGTGGGGCATCGACATGATCAGAGAGATCAGACCTACTGCATCTAACGGGCATCGTTTCATCCTAGTAGCCATTGATTACTTTACAAAGTGGGTTGAGGCAGCCTCTTTTGCTACTGTGACCAAGAACGTCGTGGCACTTTTTATCCGACACAATCTGATCTGTCGATATGGTGTACCAGAGAGAATCATCACTGACAATGGTACGAACCTCAACAACACAATGATCACCGAGCTCTGTAAACAGTTCAAGATACAGCTTCATAACTCTTCTCCCTACCGGCTGAAGATGAATGGCGTTGTTGAAGCGGCTAACAAGAACATCAAGAAAATTGTACAGAAGATGACGGTGACATACAAAGACTGGTATGAGATGTTACAATTTTCTCTTCATGGGTACCGTACCTCAGCACAGACGTTGACAGGGGCAACACCCTACTCTCTGGTATATGGCATGGAGGCAGTCCTACCCATCAAAGTCCAGATACCTTCTCTCAGGATTATAAAGGATGCGGGTTTGAATGAAGACGACTGGATCCAAACCCAACTTGATCAGCTAAATTTAATCGATGAAAAGAGACTTACTGTTATCTTCCATGGTCAGACATATCAAAAGCGAATGATCAAGGCTTTTAACAAGAAATTCAGACGCCAAGAACATCAAGTCGGGGCTCTAGTAATCAAGCGCATCATACTGCCGCAAGGTGATCTCAGGGGAAAATGGGCCCCCACTTACGAAGGGCCATTTGCGGTTAAAAACATTTTCTCGGGTGGAGCCATGATTCTGACCACCATGGACGGTGACGACCTCCCTCACCCTGTCAATGCGGACATAGTGAAAAGATACTACGCATGATAAAAGACCCGCTAGGTCGACCGGCCTAGGCAAAAATAAGGGCTTCCCGGCGAACCAAAAGGGTTCGGGTAAAAATAAGGGATGAAAATGAAAAAATCTGTACACCCGACAAGTCGAAAACCTAAAAGGAGACTTGGGCAAAAAAGGGTATCCCGGTGGACTGAAAACCAGAATGGGCGGTCCAGGCAAAAGTTATGGATGAAAAATGTATCACTATGTCCCATTGAACCACTCTACAATCTGACCTCAGTATCAACTATCAAACTCAAACGGCATCAATCAA
The DNA here is from genome assembly GCA_948472305.1 of Vicia faba. Lineage (NCBI taxonomy): Eukaryota > Viridiplantae > Streptophyta > Magnoliopsida > Fabales > Fabaceae > Vicia > Vicia faba. The sequence goes on from OX451735.1 coordinate 408,926,422, forward strand.
TCTAATCAGTTTCGGACAAGCAACAAAGTGAAGAGACGCTCGAAAGCATAGTGGTAATAGCAGATTTGAAACCCAATGGGATTGTTGCACATAGCTGTTTTCTTTTCGTTGTACACAATTTTGTATATCTTTCATTTTACGGCGACGTTCTCTTACTAGAGCGTCAGCTTCCTTGTACAAAAACGCCTGTTATAGGTCAACTTCAAAAATTAATACAAGTCATTTTTACAAAAAAAAAACTATTTTTTTTCTTTTTCTGTTTTGTTTTTGCAAGGACATCCAATGATTTATTCTTGACATATGCAATTGAATATGATCGCTATTCACAAATATTTGTATAGAAAAAAGAAAGACAATTGCTCATAATTTAAGAAACAGGGACGAAAAACTAATTTGTCAAAACCGACAATTACCCTGTCCAACAGGTACCAGGGCAGAGACAGCTTTGGAATATAGTCATCAATACATGTGACCTTGTAACACCTGTATTCCCTACAGAGTAGAGGTAATCAAAGTCGTGATATCAATTCTCTCAGAACAGGAAGAAATCCCCCCAACCAGGGTCGTCCAGGAACCTGACATCTATATTCCCCAACCGAATTTCATAATCACGAATGAATTTCGAACTCCCCAAGCGGAGTTTATTTCTCTGGATACAGGAGCTCAATCCCCGACAGAGCCCGTTACTTCAACTATGGAAGTTCACCTTCCAAGTTGTTCCCCCGCAGAGCTATTCCCGAACAAGTCTTTCCTTGGTAGAATATGCACAAACGGCAAAAAACAAATCTCTAGCACAGTCACTTCCATTCATCATCCCCAGCGGAGGTAGAAAAGCCAAGGTTCTCTACAATGGTCAGAAATGCTATTTTCTCCAGCAACAGTCAGGGATTTATTTTCCCAGGCTCGAACATGCCCCAACAGCATTTCATATACATATATCATGACGTGCACATAAATATCTCATACAGCATAATCTCGTTTATTTCGAGAACATCATCTCACAATGCATTTTATGCATCGCATAACTAACTCTGTTATCTTCTTAGGAAAGACAGTTATCACCTACAATTCCAGCAGTTATACATGTCATATCTGCAAGCAATCAAGGGAAAATCAGTTCCCGAAACCAAACAAGCCCTACTACCCAGGCTTTCATCACGAAGTAACCCTACTACCCAGGTTCCTTCTCACAAGCCCTACTACCCAAGCTTTCATCGCGAAGTAACCCTACTACCCAGGTTCCTTCCCATAAGCCCTACTACCCAAGTTTTCATATCGAAGTAACCCTACTACCCAGGTTCCTTCTCACAAGCCCTACTACCCAAGCTTTCATCTCGAAGTAACCCTACTACCCAGGTTCCTTCTCATAAGCCCTACTACCCGGGATTTCATCTTGAAGTAACCCTACTACCCAGGTTCCTTCTCACAAGCCCTACTATCCAGGCTTTCATCTCAAAGTAACCCTACTACCCAGGTTCCTTCTCACAAGCCCTACTACCCAGGCTTTCATCTCGAAGTAACCCTACTACCCAGGTTCCTTCTCACAAGCCCTACTACCCAGGCTTTCATCTCAAAGTAACCCTACTACCCAGGTTCCTTCTCACAAGCCCTACTACCCAGGCTTTCATCTCGAAGTAACCCTACTACCCAGGTTCCTTCTCACAAGCCCTACTACCCAGGCTTTCATCTCGAAGTAACCCTACTACCCAGATTCCTTCTTACAAGCCCTACTACCCAGGCTTTCATCTCGAAGTAACCCTATTACCCAAGTTCCTTCTCACAAGCCCTACTACCCAGGCTTTCATCTCGAAGTAACCCTACTACCCAGGTTCCTTCTCCCTTGTCTCCAGACAACAGTTTACGATACTGTGAGGCTTGGACCGACCATATACGGTTGATCTCACATGTCCCCAGTAAGTCATTGTACGGCTTGGACCCCGACTAGGTATACATTATACTTTCATCTCTTCAATCAAGATTTAATTCTCCGGTAGAATAATGGATAACCAAATCTCCTAGACTTTACTCCCAAGTGCGTAAATCGATATTCCCCAGCAAAGCCCCCCTCAACGGCAGGTACAGGAATTCTCGCCAAGGAACCTCTTACGCAACCAATCTTTTCCGGATGGCATCTTTAAGCCCATCTCTGACGATTCCCCGTCACTTTCCAAATGGAATCTTTAAGCCCATTCCCAATACCCTCAATCATCACATCACCGAGTGCAAATTTCTGGGCACTCTAATGTCCAATCATCTTCCACCTTTAGATCACGAAAGGTTGACCAGCCAATCTACATCCTCAGGCTTAAGAAGATTGAACATGGGCAACTTTTGTACCCCAAAATTTGCCCTCTCATTTCTCAAAAGATCACCCTGAACCCTCAGGTTTGTTCCCATCCAATTTCAAGCTTTGAATTACAAATTTTCCAAGAAAATCATCCACAAGGGCAAAATGGTCATTTGCACACTGAAAAGTCAAACTTTGACTTTTGGATCAAAATCAAGTTTCAAGAATCATATTTCAGCAAGACATATTTAAATATGAAGTTTGTTTCATCTAGAAATTCAAAGTCAAAAGTTACTTTGGAAAAGTCAAATTTCTAAATACTTAGGATTTTTCTTATTTAAGAAATATGACAAGCTCAAAACTTCTGATAAGATTATCACCATGATGCAAGTTGATTCTGGAAGAACTTATGACACAAGAGTTTTAGATCTCAATAAGATATAAAACATTGCAGAATGAAACTTCTCCTAGAAATGTTGGGATTCCAAGTTATGACTCCTCAAAGACACGTCCATGAAACTGAAGCACTTAGCAAATTCTGGACAATTCCAAGACAGAGTCTGGTTACAACTTCTGGGCCAGTTTTCACCAATATTTCGTCAAAGCTTGCAAGAGCAGTTCAAAGAAGGTTTACAAAGCGTGTTACAAACTACCTTGAAAGTCGGGGAGCTCCTTTAGAACATGCTGGAGCCAAAAGATAAAAGGATCGGAAGATTGGATGTCTATTATAAGCTACGCTGAAGTTGAACTTCTGATCCAGAATTAAGCAAGGATGCAGAATTTCACATGGCAGGATTTCTAATTTGATAAATATCATAATCATTTAATGCTCACAACCACTTTTGAGTCTTTATCCAATGGATTTCCCCCACGTGTACCTCTATTGTCTTGGGAAAGAAAACTTTTGTGCAAAAGTGTGCTACGCCCATGTATTGCTTTTGCTTTTCCTTAATTCCTGCTGACAAATCCAGCTTAGGTGCTGCTAAACCTGCTAGCCATCCTGCTTTGTGCCTTGAACCATGCTTGTTTAAACTTACTTCAAGAGTAAGTCAGCGCCTAGCGTATGATGTTGGTGACACTTGACCTCTAAAAAATACTAAATATTTTCCTATAAATTGGAAACCATTGGCAACTGTAAAGAGGTTGAAAATTTAAAAAGAAGAGCCTTGAACCCCTGCTAAAAATCCAAGAGTCCAAAAAACTGCAAACAAATATACAAAACCTATTGGATTTTAGAGAGAGAGAGAATTGTCAAAAGAGAGAAAAGAAAGTTGTGATACCTGCATAAAAAAATCCAGAATTCCCAAACAAAAAACCAAAACCTTTGTTCTTCCCTTGAAGTAAAAGAACTTGGTATTTTATCTTCCGTTGCTCTTGCTAACTCCACAATATCTGAAGGCAGCAACTCGAGTTCCAAACACACACTCGAGGTTCAAGGTAAGTCTCCCTGACCCTGCATCTTTTCATTCAGAACATCATCAAACATGTAGATATCATAGTATTGATGTTGTCCATATCACTGCGTAAGTAGAAAGACTGTGGATCAGAACGTCCTGGTTAAGGCTAGACTCAGGATCAAGATCAGAACTTCTATAAATTGTTGTTCTTTTATCCTTTTGATTTTCTGTTCATTGAAAACTGAATAAGTTATCGTTGTGCTGATTAATAAGAGAAAAGAGTTGAAATGTAACACAGAACTTCTGTTTTTCACTCACCATTTTAACACACAGAACTTCTATGATTTTTCTCATTGTTAATACACACTGAACTTCTGATTCTTACATACTGATAATGCACTGAACTGCTGATGTTTACTCACTGCTTTAGCGTAACACAGAACTTCTAACTTTGGGCACACTGTCTGAACACATAGAAACCCAGAACTTGTGTCTTTCCTCTAACATTTATTGCAGGACCTCAGAATGTACCAATCTAGAACTTCTGATTCCACTGACGTTCCTTTCTGAGTCACCACGTGCCTGGCTTCATAACTTCTGATCCTTGTTGTTTTGCTTGCAACAGCACATTGTTTCTATCTTTCATTTATTTTCCTTTTCATCATTTTTAATATTAACATAAAAAGAAGTCAAAATATTTTCTTATTAAGATAAAAAAACATTTTCTAAACAAGTCCTCTTTCTTTCTTATATTGTATATTTCAATATGGTTGTAATAGTAACTTAGAATTTAATTTTATTTGTAACCCCCGTTTGTAAATTTGTACACCCCATCCCCCCAATGATTGTAATAGCGTAGAATCTTTACTTTCCGCACTTTTATTGCTTTCATATATTAACTAGGGTGTGTATGGAAAGACATGAAATCAACCAATAGATAACCCTAACAAGACTAAAATATATGCAATCAAATGCACTTACACACTAACACCCTTAGGGTAATATCACTTTGTTGCCTATTGGAAAAATAGTCATGTCCCTCGAACATGGGCGTTTTAGCAAAGACCCTCGATAAAAGATCGTAGTCACTCGATGACCCTCGATGTTTCCTTCGGTAAAAAATCTAGTCCCTAAACGATATTGCTAAAACGTCCCATAGGTTGCCTTCTATGACTATACAAACATCTCACCCTCGTCCCTTCACATCCAACGATGGGGCCTCTTACCAAATCAATGGTAAGATAGCAACATCTAAAGGAGGAGGAAAATAACATCTAAGACCTTTTGAGTAGGTAGATTCGCTCCTAGTTGCTCGCTTGCTCACAAAAAAAAATACTTTATACATCAACACTCTCATTTTGAAACATTTTCGAAATACAACACTTTGTACGCATTCTTATAGAGACGAGAACCGTTAAAAAGAAACCTTTTCAAAATCACTTTCAAAAACACATTTCACAAACACATCTTTGAACTATTCTTCAAACAAACACTTTGTACGCATTCTTATAGAGACGAGAACCATTACAAATACGTTTTCAGAAAAAAAAATACTTTCAAAACTCACACCACAAGCACATTTTCAAACGAAAGCAAGTGATCTAGCGAATAACTAAGAGCCCATGGAAAACCATGGATGAAAAGGGTGATAACACCTTCCCTTTTCATAATCTACCCCCAGAACTCAAGAAAACATCTCTAAAGGTCTTTCCTGTGCTTTTTCACCTTTCCTTTTGGATAAAAGAAAAGTCGGTGGCGACTCTTGCTAAACCGCAACATTTGCGGGAAAAAATGCAAAACAAAAAGTCAATTCTCCCACCGTATCATAGGTTAAAATGAGAAAACAGAATAATGGTAAAAAATGTCCCAGGGGAGACTCGAACCCGGGACCTTACGAATCCAAACGCACACACTAACCATCGCACCATGTTGTTCATTCGTTTATTATATGCTTCAAATTAATTAAGAACAAAACTTATGAAATGGGTTTAAGGAAAACAAAATGCAGAAAAGTGATAAAACTCGCCCCAGCGGTCTCGAACCCAGTACCTTACGCTTGCCAACCAATTCCTCAATCGTTGCACTATGTTGCTTCATTCGTTATATTTACAGTTTTAATTAAAGAAAAATGAACTTATGAAACGGGTTGGGCCAAAAATTAAGCCCAAACTCAGTTTAGTTTTAGGGAAAAGAGGGGGATTTTGGAAACCCTAATTTGAATAGGGGAAAGAGGTGCCGCAAATTTGAAATTTGGGAAGGGAAAACATTGATTTCATTATTAATTTTTGTTTGATTTCCCACTCTCTCTCACTCTTTTTCTATTCGAAATAACAACAAACCTTCATCTTCATTAAAACCGCCCCTCAATTCTCGTTTCCTCGACCTCTCATTTTAATTATGCTACATTCTCCTCTTCAAACTTCCTTTGTGGCGCAGACAGCACCTTCAATCCTCCATCGCCAACCTTCATCCTGACTGTTGGGTAGAGCATGTAGGTAATTTGCATGTTATGTACAATGAAGGCTTCTGATGTTGTGTGGTTCAATATGGGTGTAAGGGTTTGGTTATAAAATGATATTTAAGGTCATCGTTCATGATAGTATGTTTGGTTTGATGGAGTAAGGTTGCAAGTGAATGATATGGTTAAGGGTAAGGTTGTATGTGCGAAACAAAAGTTTAATGGAGAGGCACAAACGTATGGTTTCTGTATGGATTTGATGGAGATTTTTAGTTTGATATTGTTGGTTTATGATTGTGAAAAGGTTATTCTTGCATACAGGAAAATAATAACAAAACATAGTTCACAAGAATAATTAACAAATTCAAAACAATCGCATAATTATCAACTCAGAGAATCAAGCATGAAAGTGCAAAAAATGGCGGAGAAAAGTACATGTCGGAGTCCCTCCGATGGAGCTTCGAACAAGGTAAGTATAATAAATCCCTTATTCTTTTGACAATCTCTCAAAAAAATTTATCAGTGTTGAAGTCGACACGATCGGTGAAAGGCGTTAAAGCGCTATGCAACCGTCAGGTTCCGATGTTGTTGAAAAGTTGTGTGTTGGTGATGAAAACTTCAGTTGCAGGTTTGTTATTATATGCTTTTGTAATGATGAACAGTTGAAGCTTGGAGGAAGATTGCTACTAAATTTTTGCAGAGTTTTGTTACTAATTTTGTTTTCTATTTTTCTGTGATTCCTACTTGGTTTGTGTTGAATAACTTCCTTTTCTGCCCCCCTCTTGTTGAAATTTTCTCTTTGTCTTGCCTCTTTTTTTAATGTATACAGGGTTGTTTTTTATAGTGAATGAGGATAGATTTTTGGGGAGAAATAGGATAGAATTTGAACAAATATAATGCACTATTTTGTTGCCTTTTGAATCAGGTTATAGCCTTGTTAATTTTGTGCAAATGTTGGACTGTTATGATGCAGATTTTGCAGGGCAGCATTGCAGCATTGCAGTTTTTGTGGATAGCAACAGGGCAGAATTAGGACAGCATTGCAACATCTTTTTGTAGTCTAATGGGTTGCATTTTTTTTTACTGTTTTATATTGTTGTTTTGTGCAGGTTTCTGGAAGATTTTGGAGTGACATAAGGCAGCAATAGCAGATGGCCTTTGACGGGTTTTTTGGAGTGTATTGCAGAGGAGTTTAGACTGGTTTCTGGCTTTGTATGATGCAGGTTTGGCACAGATGTGGACTGTTTTGACAGGCTTTGGGCTGTTTTGCAGATGATGCAGGGCGGTAGGTTTGGATAGGGCATTTTGAGTGATGTTAGCAGCAATGTGCAGGGCTATTTGGGTTGGTTTTTAACATTGTTTTTGGACTGTCATAGGGGCATCAGTAAGGTTATTTTGGTGGTTTAGCATAAAGAATGCAAAGTAGAATTTTGAGCAAGGTGCCAAGTTGATATGTCTTGAAGATTTCATGTGGTGACAAGCATGGAATTCTAGCAACTTTAGGACTTAGGATTAGGCTTAGAACAAAAAGTTTTATGTAATTTTTGTGATTCACTTGTAGTGTTAGTGATGTAACAATAACTTTGAATGGTAGTAACTTTGTGATGAACATGAACGAAATTGAATGAACTTGATGACTGATGTTTAACCTTTCCTTTAATTTTACAAAATTGAGTTCACTTTGTTTAGCTCTTGAAATCAAGACCATGAGCATAAGATTTAATGAATGGATTTGATTTTGGAATACATCACAAACTTAACACTTATGTCTTATATTTCAAGTAAGTTATGAACCTTTCAACCTTTGCTTGATATCACTTGGTTAACAACAATCACTTGGAATAATGAATCTTTTTATCCTGACCTTAAATTAAACCTTGACAAATCATGATCTTGAGATCTTGAATATAGATTTTTTATTCACAAAAACAGCATTCAATAAACTTCCATGTTATGTTTTAATTTAATTCAACCATAACGCCTTGATGCAAAATCCTTTCCTAGTCTCTTAACAAACAAAAGGGAAATAAAACCCAATTCAGGATCTGATGAATTTGGATGGAGAATATCCTTTATAGCTTGAGGAGAAGGAATCCACGATGACCATACCTCAAATATATAATTTCACATAATCGAATAATCAAGAACCAGATAGATATGTTGTTGTCTGATGAAGAAAACTCAAACCAATAGAAAGCCCTAATTTCTGACTGAGCAACCTAGGAGATGGTAACTGAGGAGAAAAGCCTAATTTTTAGCCACACATAGGGAAACAACCCTTAATCCAAGATCTTGATGAACTTGAATGATAAACAACCTTGTACATGGATGAATAATAAACTCATGATAACCATACTTCAAAACCTGATTCCACCGTCCACTTCTCAAGGAGGAGCCAAGGAAATCAAATGTAGAATGTAGAAGCCTCAAACCAAAATTGAACCCTAGTTAGCACCACCACTGATGCTTTGAACCACTGCCTTATTGAAATGCAAGAATGATGTGTGAATGACCTAATGAGAATGACACAAATAAAATGCAAAGCCTAAGCCAGATAAAAGTGAAAAGGTAGGACAAATTTTGGGTACAACAAAGTGCTATTAATATTTCCAAAAATCCTATTCAGCATAGTAGGACTAAGCACATTGATATCAGGCAGCATTTCATTAGAGATCTTTTTGAAGACAAATTCATATTTTTTAGCATGTTAGCACTGAAAATCAGCTTGTTGATATTTTAATTAAAGCTCTAGATGCAACTCAGTTTGAAAACTTGAGATGGAGACTAGGGATTTGTATCCATTAGTACTTATAGCAATTATTTCTATTGTTGTGGGTCAATAAAATCCTTTAATCAAACCACCTTTATTCTGGTATTTTATTGCCTATTAATAGTGTTAAGAAAATGGAATCTCCTTTATATTTGCATTATAAATTGTTTGGTGGAACCCATGTTTTAGACATTGTTGTGACATCTTCCCGAGTGAAGACCCTGTTGACAAGAGTAATGATGTTGTTTCTGGTGGTGAAATTGTTGCATCTGTTGCTGCTGATGGAGAAGGAGAAGGGTGTGAGGTTAATGCTGATGTTGATGCATGATTATTGCTTATGTGACCTCTTTTGGTTTTGCTTTGTGTTTTTATTCTTACTGGTTTATGATTTTGTAATGGTTAAATTCCCAGGATATGTTTAGAATTTGTGCATTTTGTGCTACTTTACTTTATGTGCTAATGTGCTACTGTGGTTGCTTTTGTGCTACTTCCCTTTGTCATGTTATGGCTGAAAAGGGGGAGCAATGTGTGTCAGATTGCTGCTATTGAGGGGGAGAATTTGTTATTCTCTAAAGTGTTACTTAACAGGTTTTGAGGGGGAGTCCCTGTTTTGGATTAGACTACTGTGAAGATATCAGACATGATGTCCAGACATGTTGAGAATTTATTTTTCTCTTGGCTGTTGTGAGAGTTGCTCCAAACTGGGTTAACAATTCTGGTGTGTTATTTATGCTTTTTCAGTACTATTTTTAATGTTTATACCTTGCCTATTTTGTTTATAGTGGATCAGATGTCTCAACATGTCATAGGACATCTAAGTTCTATCATACCAGAATTTCAATTGGTACCAGAGCAGGCAACTTGTCTGTTTCTAGATGAGATTCATGGGGGATACTTTCTGGTTTATATGCAAGGTAGAAGGTTTCTAATCAAAAGTTATTTGAACTTGGAAAGTTTATATTGTGTTTGAACTTAGAGGATGGTTTGTTCATGACAGGGTGTGTATTGGACCTATCTGTGTGGTTTTCAGGCGTGTATCTTTGGTGGCAAGCTACTGTGTTAAGGGTTTGATTTGTTTTTAAACCTAGGTTAACTTGTTGCACCTGGAGTATGGTATGTTTGTGCAAAGGTTTATGTTGTGCCTGAAGGTTATTGAGGAGTTTTCTAGTTTGTATTCCGCTGCATATATATCTGATAGAAAACTCCTGATGGTTTTTTGTATTGAATCTGCAACACTCTATTCTCCTCTAAAGGTGTATCCCATGGTGTGGTGATACTTGAGGAGAGGTTCGACTAGCTTGTTAGAGTTGCCAAAGATACTTGAGGTTTATCCCAAGTCCACTCATAAAGGCACTCTTATATGAGTTTGTTGAAGAGAGATCTAGTAGAGGTAATTTATTTTTGCTTCCAACCCTAAAAGGCCAATCTCCAGGCTTTGATAGAGGATCTCTTGGTGTGTTCCTTGTGAAGGGAACATATGCCCAGCAAATGTTGGAACATCAAACCAGCTGACTTTGCAGAATCTTGTTGGATAAAAGTAGGGCATAGCAGATGCTTGGGTGCTAAACAAATGTGTTTTGATCACTTAAGTTTGGAACCTACTTCTGATCTAGAAGAGGAGGAATCTACGTTTTGTGTCTAAGAAGTATCTTTGCTAGAAACATGACTTAGATAAGTATGTTGGTTAGGACACGGGGTCAACATATTTGGCACTCATTAGATTAGTTTATTTCTGATCTAAGTGAGTTAGAGTGCAGAGGCTATGATTTGTTTTCCTGTGGAGGCTCTATAAAAGTATCTCATCTAGATCCTTTATGTGTGGAGGTCAAGCTCATATGTCAAGTGTAACACCCAGAATTCTAGATTAATTATTTATTTAATTAATTTAGCATAAGTATATGAGTCTTTGTGAAGTGTTTGGTATATATAATGTTTTGGTGCTTTGTGTTAGTCCTTGTGACTGTATATGATGTGTATTCATGATACATATGTGATGCAATAGCGATGACTTAATGAATAAGATGTTTAAGATGATAATTTGTGTGGTGTAGAATAGGATAATAAGAGGGTTTAGAACTTAAATAATTAATTTAGAATTATTTAGATTTAATAGTGATTATTTAGAATTATTTGGATTTAAATAAAAAGAATAATATGTGATGTAGAGAAAATAAGGGCATTGTGGTCATTAGTGAAGGATAAGTGATGGCATGATGGGAATTTCATTATTAGGAGTCTAAGAGGGCAAGTTTGGTATAAGGAGATGGTTTGAGATTTTACACGCTCATTCTTTACGATAGAATTTGGAAGAACGTTATGGAGAAAAGAGAAATAGGGCACAAAGAGGAAAGAAAAGCATAGGAATCCCGGTAGAGCACGAAGAGGAATTGATCTCTAGCAATAATATTAAGGTAAGGGGGTTTTATCATTGTTATTATATTTGATTTAAGGTTTAGATGATTGGTAGATTACCTTAGGTTTTGGTAGATGGTGATTTGGTATTGTTTGATGAGAAATTGATGAATTGGTGATGGATAGTGACTTATAATTGATGTATACTGAGTATAGATTTATAGGTTATTGATAGATGATGAAATCCTATGATTAGATGGTGTTTTAGGACCTGTAATATGATGAAATAGCAGGATATTTGGACTGGTGTAGTGCAGAAATCGCAATAGGAAAATCATGTTCGTGCATCATCGTCGGGCGATGAAAGTAGTGTCACCAGGCGACACATGCATTTTTGGTTGTTTCCATGCGAGGACAAGGCAACGGAAAAGGTGGAAAAAGGATGATGCTTCTGGAGTGCATCGCTTTTAGCTCATCGGGTGAAGCGGATGCGAAGGGTGTGTCACTAGGCGACGGGGGTGTGACGCCAGGCGACGGATGGCAGATTTGGTTGGCTGTGTCGGACAATCTTAAAATTATCATAACTTTAGTTCTAGAGCTCGGATTGAGGTGTCATTCAGAATGTTGGATAGTTAACGCAATGAAATTTAATTATATAGAGAGAAAAATGAGACTTAAAGGTTATATCTCTGAGACCTAAGTTAGAATAGAATAAGGTTCCCCGTGTTGAATTACAATGATGTTTTATTTATGATGATGTTATGGTATTGTGTAGATTACTATGATGATGTTATGGTGTTGTGTTGATTACTATGATGATGTTATGGTATTGTGTTGATTACTATGATGATGTTATGATGTTGTGTTGATTACTATGATGTTATGGTGATGTTTGTGATAAATCATGAATGGTGATGCGTGTTGACTAGTCGTGGTCATATTAAATATGTTGTTGCACATCATTGCATTCATGGCATATTCTAGGACTTCGGTCAAGTGAAGTTGGGACTTTTGTCCAACAAAGACGATAGTACGATTTTCCAGTGAAGGAAATAATCTCATAGTGTGGATTGGGTGCAATAGTGAAGTGCTCTGGTTTTATGTGGGAATCGATCCTACGGTGGGAATCTTTGGAGATAATGATGACTGAGTCATCAATGAAGTTTTGGTACCACACGCATGAGTCTATGACGTTGTATTACATTCTATGTGACATTGCATAATTATTTATTTGTGATGCTTGATGATACATTGTGTACGATGATATGTGTTTGTGTATTGATGAAGTGGTGAAGGTGTGAGTATAACATGACAATATGATGATGTGTGATTCCTTGCTTATGTACATATTTACTATGTCTATTTCTTATGTCTTATATAATTATTATGATTTACTCACCCTTTTTGTTTGAATGTTGCCTCCACATGGGTAACGCGCAGGTGCACAAGAATAGTTCGTAGAAGCATTAGAGGATAGCTTCAGAGTGCATTTATTTGCTTTTGTTGAATAAAGGGAGTCTTGGTCTGATATGTAACATCACGGTTTGGATCGAATGATTGGAACTTATGTTCTTTGTTTTGTTTTAAGATGTTGAGTCACCCTATGTGGTACTCGAGATGTCTTGATTTATAAGTATGAGTTATGAAGTATGACTAATTTTTATGAAGTACTGTAATGAAGTGTTTTGAACTATGATTTTTGCTGCCATGATTCGAAGAACTAAACGTTGATTCTATCTTGTTAAAGATTTTTAAAATGCGTGTTACAGAGCAGGATGTATGGTTGTGAAGTTTTATATAAAGATGTGGCACCCTTGTTTCGTGATATACTCTGATTTATTTATTAGAATATTTGTGAATATTTCTTGGGGTTTAGAAGGGTGTTACATTAGTGGTATCATAGCAGGTTAGTGTGTCTGGCCAGGTTATTGAGTTTGTAGTGTGTGGCAGTGGAATACTGTCGAGATAATCTCTAACCATTGTGACTTTTATTGATGTGAGACAGAGACATGGCTGGAAGGAACGATATTGCACTTGTTGTTGTTTTGTGGGTTGTTGCTCAAGTTCTCCAACATTAGCCTAATGATGGATCTCGTGTTTTGGAGACGTTCCAGAGGAATCATCCGCCTGTTTTCAAGAGTAGGTTTGATTGTGATGGAGCAAAAGTTTGGCTGAAGGAGATTGAGAGAATATTTTGAGTCATGGATTGCTCAGAGGCGCAGAAGGTGTGGTTTGGCACGCATCAATTGGTGCGGGAAGTTGATGAATGGTAGGTTGGTACTCGTTAGAGACTGACCGTGCTAAGTGAAGTGATTACTTGGGTTGTGTTCAGCATGGAATTTCTAAGGAAGTATTTTCTTGAGCATGTGCATGGGAAGAAAGAGATTAGGTTTCTAGAGCTGAAACAAGGAAGTTTGACTATGACGGATTATGCTTCGAATTTTGTAGAACTAGTGAAGTTTTATCTGCATTATAGTGAAGCAACTGTTGAGTTCTCAAAGTGTATAAAGTTTGAAAATGGTTTACGTTGGGAGATCAAGCGGGCGATTGGGTATCAGCAGATCTGTGTGTTTTTAGAGTTGGTGGACAACTGCAGAATCTATGAGGAGGACAGCAAAGCTCATTTAGCTCACTATAAGAGTTTGAACAAGAAAAAAGGAAGTCAATATCAAGATCGTAAGAAGCCTTATGATGTCCCAACTGATAAAGGGAAACAGAAGGCTTATGATGGGAAGAAGACAAGTGAGGGAGGAGCTCCCGCTTCTATAAAGTGCTATAGATATGGTGAACAAGGTCACCAATCCAATGAATGTGAGAATAAGGTGTTGAGGTGCTACAAGTGTGATAAGTCTGCTCATCGTGCTCCTGAATGCAAGAACGATGGTCCATCTTATTTCAATTATGGAGCGCAGGGTCATATCAGTACTCAGTGTTAGAAACCAAGGAAGGATGCTACTACTCAAACCAATGGTAGAGTGTTCGCGCTGAGTGGATCAGAGGAACCTAAGGATAACTTGATTCGAGGTACCTTCTTTTTAACGATGTTGAATTGGTTGCTATTATTGATATTGGTGCTACACATTCATTTATTTCGCTTGAATGTGCTACTAAGTTGGAATTGAAATTGTCTGATATGAATGGTAGTATGGTAATAGATACTCCTGCTAGTGGTTTTGTTACTACTACTTATGTTTGTTTGAAGTTCCCTTTGACTATTTACGACATGAGTTTGTGATGGATTTAGTGTGTCTTCTCTTTCACCAAATCGATGTGATTCTTAGAATGAACTAGTTGGAGTTCAACTGTGTTTATATCAATTGTTATAATAATACTTTGAGGTTCCCTAAGTTTGGTGATAATGGATAATTGATGTTGTTGACCGCTAAGCAAGTGAATGAACTTTTAGAATATGAAGCCTTGATGTTTGAGATGTTTTCCTCATTGCAAGTTGATGGTAAAGATGTGAATATGGAATTACCAGTTATCTGTGAACTTCTAGAGGTGTTTTCAGATGACATCACTAATTTACCTCTTGAATGTGAAATGGAGTTTTCTATAGATTTGGTGCCAGGTACAAGTTCGGTGTCGATGGCTCCTTATAGAATGTCAGCTTCAGAGCTGGGCGAGTTGAAGAAAAAATTGGAAGAGATGCTCGAGAAAAAGTTTGTTCGACCGAGTGTTTCATCGTGGGGTGATCCAGTGTTACTAGTTAAGAAGAAAGATGGAAGTATGAGGTTGTGTGTAGATTACAGACAGTTGAATAAAGTAACAATTAGTAACAGGTATCCACTATCGAGAATCGATAATTTGATGAATCAGTTAGTGGGTGCTTGTGTTTTTAGTAAGATTGACTTGAGGTCAGGTTATCATCAGATTCGAGTTAAACTAGATAATATTCTGAAGACATCGTTTCAAACTAGCTATGGCCATTATGAATACATTGTGATGTCCTTTGGTGTATCTAATGCGCTAGGTGTTTTTATGGAGTATATGAATAGAACTTTTGATTCATATTTGGATAAGTTTGTTATGGTGTTTATTGATGATATTCTAATCTATTCTAAACCAGAAAAAGAACATGTTGAGCATTTGCGGATGGTGTTGCAAGTGTTAAAGGAAAAAAATTGTATGCAAAGTTGTCAAAGTGTGAATTTTGGCTAAAGGAAGTTAGTTTTCTTGGTCATGTGATTTCTAGTGGTGGCGTTGTTGTGGATCCTTCTAAAGTCGATGTTTTATTGCAGTGGGAGGATCCGAAGTCTACAATCGAGGTTCAAAGTTTTCTTGGTTTGGAAGGTTACTATCGAAGGTTCATTGAAAGATTTTCTAAGTTGGCATTTTCATTGACTTAGTTGACTCGAAAGGGTTAAGCTTATGTATGGGAATTGCTTGCGAAGAAAGTTTTGTAGAATTAAAGAAGAGGTTGACGACCACTCTGGTGTTGATTTTGCCTAATCCAAGTGAGTCTTTTGGGGTGTGTTGCAATGTGTCTAAGATGTGACTTGGTGGTGTGCTAATGAAGAATGGACAAGTTATTGCTTATGCTTCTAGACAACTCAGAGTTCATGAAAGGAATTATCCTAGGCATGACTTAGAATTAGCAGTAGTGGTTTTTGTATTAAAGATTTGGAGACATTATCTTTTTGGTTCTAAATTCGAAATGTTCAGTGATCACAAGAGTTTGAAATACTTATTTGACCAAAAAGATTTGAATATGAGATAGAGAATGTGGCTTGAATTGTTGAAAGATTATGACTTTGATTTGAGTTACCACCCTAGTAAGACAAATGTAGTTGCTGGTGCATTAAGTAGGAAGTCACTGCATATGTCGATGCTTATGGTTCGAGAGTGGAAGTTGATCGATAAATTTTAAGACACGAGCTTAGCGTGTGAAGAAACTTCCACTAGTTAGAAGTTAGGAATGTTGAAACTGACTAGCGGTATAATAGAAGAAATATGAGAAGGTCAGAAGATGATTTGAGGTTAGTCGATCAATTAACTTTGATTAACCCGGGAAAATGGGATAAGAGTTGATGAGAATGGCGTAATGATGTTTGGTAATAGAATGTCTGTTTCAGATGTTCCAAAGCTTAAGAAGAGTATGCTTGAGGAAGGACATAGAAGCGGGTTGAGTATTCATCCTGGTGCTATGAAGATGTATCAAGACTTGAAGCAGATATTTTGGTGGCCTGGTATGAAGAAGGAGATCGCTAAATTTTTTTATGCTTGTTTGACTTGTTAGAAGTCGAAAATTGAACATCAGAAGCCTATGGGTCTTATGCAATCGTTGAGTATTCCAGAATGGAAGTGGGACATTGATTCCATGGGATTTGTGTCAGGTTTTCCAAATAGTGCTAAAGGCAATTATTCGATTAGGGTAATTGTGGATAGGTTGACTAAGCCAGCTCATTTCTTACTGATGAAGATCAATCATCCTATGGAGAAGTTAGTTGAGATATTTATTGAAAAAATTGTGAAATGTCATGTAATACCCTCGAGTATCGTGTCGGATAGAGATCTGAGGTTTACGTCTAAATTTTGGAAAGGTTTACAGAATTCCTTTGGTACTAAGTTGAAGTTGAGTTCTTCATATCATCCTAATATGGATGGAAAGACGGAAAGAACCATTCAGTCTTTAAAAGATTTGCTAAGGGCTTGTATGCTAGAACAAGGAGGAGCTTGGGATAGTCACTTGCCATTGATTGAATTTTCTTATAATAATAGTTTCCATTCTAGTATTGGAATGGTGCCATATGAATAGTTGTATGGTATGAGGTGTAGGACTCCATTATGTTGGTATGAGTCAGGCGAGAGTGTTGTGCTCGAACTTATGGTTGTGCAAGAGACAACTACGAAGATAAAGATGATCCAAGAGAAGATGAAGGCTTCTCAGAATTGTCAAAAGAGTTATCATGATAAGAGGAGAAAGGACCTTGAGTTTAAGAAAGATTATCATGTTTTTTTAGAGTTATTCTGGTAACCTGTGTTGGTAGAGCTTTGAAGTCGAGGAAACTTACGCCGTGTTTTGTTGGTCCGTATCAGATATTAGAGAAGATAGGTGAGGTGGCTTATCGGATTACTTTGTCATTATCACTTACAAAACTTCATGACATGTTTCATGTGTCTTAGTTGAGAAAGTATATTCCATATCCTTCGCATGTGATTCAAATGGATGATGTACAGGTGAGAGATAACCTGACTATTGAGGTGTTACCATTGCAAATAGAAGGACGAAAGGTGAAGCAATTGTAAGGCTGACTAGCAGGTGAAAGTATTATGGGGCTTAGTGAAGGTATTATGGGGATGACTAGCTGGTGAAAGTTGGACTTGGGAACACGAAGATCAAATGAGAGAGTCTTATCCGATGTTGTTTCCGCCAAGTAATTTTCAAGGGCGGAAATTCTTTTAAGTGGGGAGAGTTGTAACACCCCTAATACTAGATTAATTATTTATTTAATTAATTATAGCATAAATATATGAGTCTCTGTGAAGTTTTTGGTATATATGATGTTTTGGTGCTTTGTGATAGTCCATGTGACGGTATATGATGTGTATTCGTGATGCAATTGTGATGCAATAGCAATGACTTGATGAATAAGATGTTTAAGATGATGAATTATATGGTGTAGGATGTGATAATAAGAGGGTTTAGAATTTAAATAATTAGTTTAGAATTATTTAGATTTAATAGTGATTATTTAGAATTATTTGGATTTAAATAAATAGAATAATATCTGAAGTAGAGAAAATAAGGGCATTGTGGTTATTAGTGAAGGATAAGTGAGGGCATGGTGGGAAGTTCATTATTAAGGGTCTAAGAGGGAAATTTTGGTATAAGGAGAAGGTTTGGGATTTTACACACTCATTCTATAAGATAGAATTTAAAAGAACGTTATGGAGAAAAGAGAGCTAGGGCACAAGGAGGCAAGAAGAGCATAGAAATCCCGGTACAGCACGAAGAGGAATTGATCTCTAGAAATAATCTTAAGGTAATAAGTTTTATCATTGTTATTATATTTGATTTAAGGTTTAGATGATTGGTAGAGTTCCTTAGGTTTTGGTAGATGGTGATTTATTGTTGTTTGATGATAAATTGATGAATTGGTGATGGATAATGACTTATAATTGATATATAATGAGTATAGAATTATAGGTTGTTGATAGATGATGAAACCTTGTTATTAGATGGTGTTTTAGGACCTGTAATATGATGAAATCACAGAAGATTTGGACTGGTGTAGTGCAAAAATTGCAATAGGAAAATCATGTTCGCGCATTGTTGTACCCCAAAATTTGCCCTCTCATTTTACCAATATTCTCCTCACAAGACTCTTTGGACTCCAGACCAGATTAGGGTTTGCTCAGCTCAAGACCTCATCTTGCACTGATGACCTGAAATTAGGGTTTGAGTTTGCACAAGGATTTTTTGACTTTCAATGCCTCATGTGACTTTCATACTTCATGTTGGACCTCTAAGATTTCTCATACCAAGTTTCAAGCCTTGAATCACATTTTTGCCCAGTCAATTGGACAATTGACCTAAAAATCAGTTGTATTGGGAAAAAAAAGTCAATTGTGGCCAATTTACATTCAAACCTCATAATTTTTTATCCACATCAACATTATAGACTCATATGAACCATTTGATCAAGTTTGGACCACAACTCCTCAAGAAATTTGATCAGATCTTCAAAAGGGCAAAATGGTCATTTTTAGGGTTTTGACTAAGGAAGGGCAATTTCTGATTTTTCACCTAGCCAATGGAAAATTGGGTTCAAGCATGATTTCAAGGACTTAATATAACCATCTTGACCTAATCACAAGGTTCAAAAGATCTCAAATGCATTGAATTGACAAATGAATTTTCCAATCAACTGATCAAAAATCAACTGTACACTGAAAAGTCAAACTTTGACTTTTTGGTCAAAATCAAGTGCCAATGGTCATTTTTCATCAAGATGTGTCAAAATGTGAAACTTTTTCACCAAGAAACCTAATTTTAGAAATTAGGGTTTAAGTTTGAAAATTTTCATAACTTAGAATTTTTCTAAGTTATGAAAATTTCTTATTTTTTCCCGACTTTTTCACCATGATGCAATTGGATTCAAAGAAAACTTCCAACATGAAAGTTGTAGTATTCCACAAAATATACAACTTTGATACACAAAGTTTTCCAAAAAGATGCTTGGATCTCAAGTTATTATTTTGTGAATAAGGGTCCATAAACTTTTTAACTTAGTGAAATTTTGCCCTAGTTTAGGCAGATTTTTGACCTAACTTCATGGCAACTTTTCACCTAGTTCCAAGAGGAATATCAAAATTCATTTCAAAGATGGATTGTAGAGCATGTTACAAGATTTCCAAAATGTCCAAGAACTCTCCAAGATCATTTATGGTTAGGGAGAATAGAAGGAATGAAAATGGAAAATTATCACTTTTGTCCAAGGAATTTTGCACAATGTTACAACTTGCAAATCAGTTTGAAACTTGCTTGTACTTGCATTATAGGTCTTAATCCTTTTTACACTCCAAAATTGAATGCAAATACATTGGACAGTGGCTTTGTTCTGAGATATAGAGCATTGTATAAGGAATTATTCCAAAAATGGCATAAAGGTTACAATGCTACTTTGATAAAGCATACTTTTAGCAACTTTGTTTATCTTGAGCCATGAACCTAACCTCTTGCTGCAAACAAAGTCCACAAATATCAGGCAAAGTTCACCAACTATGTGCAGCTAACGAGCTAGCTTGTACAGGCCTTGGGCATTGTCATCTCATTTTTCTTCAAAAGCAAGTAAGCTTGCAAAAGTCCACACCACTTGGGTATCTGTTAAAACCAAAGCTTGGCATCATTTGAAACAAGTTCAGCATATTGTAACAAGCCTAAAACACGATTGCCCAACCTCTCAAACACCCTTAAACACAGAAATCACCATTCCTGCCCAAACAGGGCATCATCTGCAGAACCATTTCCAAAACCAAATTGGCTCGTGCGTTTTGCTTTGAATCATTTCAAACACATTCCCTACAACACACCTGAACTATCCAGGCCCCTGTCCAGCAACTGCGGGCTCATTTTCAAGCTTCACCATTTTTAATTTCTGAGTTTGCAGGTTGACTTCTACAAGGAGATTTAAGTAACTTCAAGGCAAGCTAAGCATTGAGAAAGGTTGAGGGAACTTCAAGCAAGCTCACAAGTACTCCAGGCCTCACTCAAAGTGCCTACATTACCATAACCAAACTCAACTGAACAAGGTATTTGTCAAGTTTCTATCTCTCTATTTAGACATCCTTAGGCTTAGGTTTGTGAAGCAAAAATGTAGTCCTTAAGTTGCTTGAGTTGTACATATGCATAGTTTGTATTTATATTAACTGAGCTAGGAGAATTTGGATGATGAACATGCTGAAAAAACTAGGTCAGAATTTAGGGCCATTAAAATTCTCTTTGGTCTTTTAGAGTTAGGTCATGTTTTTTATATGGTTGGAATCGTGATTAAAAATGTTATAAGTTTCATGTTGTAAGTTTTGGATTTCATGCAAGCATGAGCAAGAACAGGATTTGCATAACAGAAGCGCGTGCGTCTTTGTTCAAAGGTCAGGGATGAAGTGGAGTCTGGGCCTGGCGCTTGGGCCTGTTTCTTTTTGCACCCCCTCTTTTTCTTTTTGCACCCCCTTGGCCCATTTGTTATATTTTGCATTTTTTTTTATTTCTTTTGTGATTTCTGACTTTAATATTTTTTTATGAACATTAAAAAATCCCAAAAAATATTTTCTTAATTTTTGCATTTTTATTCTATTATTTTTATTATTTTTTTGTGCATAAAATTAGTTATTAGGTTAATATACTTTTATTTTCTTAAATAAATTTGTAAATAATATTAAAAATATCATACATTTTTATTTTTATTATTTATACACTTAAAATAATATTTTCATACAATATTCATTTTTTTAACATTTTGTATATATTATTATTATTTTTTTCTTAAACAAAAATGAATAAATAAATAATATAGAATATTTTCTTTTAAAACAAAAATTAGGGTTTTCACCCTTTCAAAAAATAATCATTTTATTTTCTTATTTTTAAGACATAAATAAATTTATTTTTTACATACATAAAATAAATACAACAACATTTTTGCATATTTACATTTTATTGCATATTTAAATACTTGTTTATTTATTTATTTGTACAATAAATTCAATGTGGTTGTAATAGTTTTAGGGTTTTATTTTGTGCAAATACCCCCTATTCAAACTTGTATCCCCCTCCCCATAATATTGTTGTAATAGTCTAAATTTACATTACGCATTTTATTGCTCTATATCCATGATAGTAAACTAGGGTTTTGTATGCAAAGACCAAAAATCAAAACAAATAGCATGACTTAATGCAAGACAAAAATGCATGAAAAATGACAACACCTTGCACACAAGCACCCCTAGGGTTTCATCCACTTTGTTGCCTTAAAAAATGGGCATGATATGCATGCTAGGTATCTTGGCAAAATCAAACAAAACAAAAGATCATAGTCCCTCGATGACGCTAAACAAGGTTGCCTAAAAACAAATGATCTTAGTCCCTAAAACTTGCTAAGATACTTGGCACCATTTCTATCATGGTCATGCGATGACCCACGCCCTTCCCGTTTAACATCCAAAGATAGGGTTGTTTACCAAATACAATGGTAAAATAACAATGTCAAAGGGTTAAAAATGTACAAGAAAGACTTTTGATTAGGTAGATGCTCCTAGTTACTTGATCAATTTGCAAACCATCCTTGCTATTTTCAAACAAACACACACACAATTTCAAAACAATTTCCAAACAACTTTCAAACATTGAAACATTTTTCAAAAGACAAACATCTTTGTATACATTCTTCAAACAAGAATAATTACAAAGATTTCCAAAACGATGGCCTCTTTTCAAAATACTTTCAAAACCACACAAAGCACAATTTCAAACAATTGAAAAAGCAAAGCAAGTGATCTAAACAAGTAACTAAGAGCCCATGGAAAACCATGGATGAAAAGGGTGCTAGCACCTTCCCTTTTCATAATCTACCCCCCGAACTCAAGAAAATATCTCAAAGGTCTTTCCTGTGCTTTTTGGCCTTTCCTTTTGGATAAAATAAAAGTCGGTGGCGACTCTTGCTAAACCGAAACATTTGCGAACACAAACGTAAAACCTCAAGTCAGTTCTCCCACCGTATCACAGAACTGGAGACTCTGCTGGGGAATAATATTAAAGTGGGGTTACCTTATGGTTTAGATCACCTTTACATGCTTATCTTGCTTGACTTGTATGCTTTATACTTTGGTTCTATTGTTTGGGTTTGAAATCCTCTACCCAGATTTTGGAAACATTCATAGGTAAATAGCAATACATTGTGGAAACTGTGCGGGGTATACCAACATGGTCTAAGAAATAGCTATATTAGTGCGACATATTTGTGGGTACCGGTAGCCTTTGAGTTAATCAAAGAGAATACGGGGCCGCTGAGTGATGTCATGAAGCATTAATGGACTTTTAGAACCTTTACTTCACCATCTTGGCCTTTTAGGATGTAGTGAGATAATCGGCTTTGGTGCAGTCCGAAGTTGGTAGATACTCGATACTACACTCATTGAGGGTTGTTTTCTTGGAATATTTCGGTCGCCAGTAAAGTGGCTAAACTGAAACAATGAACACAAAAAACAATCCAGTGATATTGAGCTCTTTAGAACCCGGTTACTATTTATAGGACAGGTTAAGCCAACTAAACTTCAAGAGGGTACTTACCTATGAAACCCCATGCAAGCCTAAACTAGGAACTTGTGTGATTTGTTTGTACATATATACTTGTGCATAAAATCATGGACATCATGAAGCATCATTTGCATCCACTAACCATTTCAAGGATTTTGGATTTTCATCTTTTATTCCTGTTTTGTAGGTCATGGATTCACTTTGCAGGAAAACTATTCAGGTCAATCTTGTGAGAATTCCTCCATAACTCAAGGAGCTTGCTTCCAAGATTCCAGAGTATTCTCCATTCACTGAGAGACATGGTCGACTTCTCAACTTGGTCAACTCCAACACAGAGGAAGACATGGTGAAAGTTCTCTTCCAGTCCTTTTGAGGAGATTGTAGCTCTTATCATCTATGGGTTGGTCTTGTTTCCAAACCCTGACCACCTTATAGATGTCAATGCTGTCAAAATCTTCATGGCTCACAACCTGGTGCCTACATTGCATGGAGATATCTTACACTCTTTTCACACTCGAACAATGAGGAAAAGAGGTGTTCTCATGTGTTGCACTCCTCTACTGGCAAGATGGTTTATTTCTCATCTTCCCCAATCTTTCTTGAGCAATGAGCAAGGTTTGAGGTGGTCACAACGATTGATGACTCTTACACATTCAGATGTTCATTGGTGTTCTCGATCCAGAGAAAATGTTATCATCATCGACCGTTATGGGGAATTCCCTAATGTCCCTCTACTTGGAATTAGGGGAGGCATCACCTACAACCCCTGCTTGGCTCTTAGACAGTTTGGGTATGCCCGAAGGGATGGCCCACATGACATGCTGATTCCAGACTTGGTTTTTGACTTCGACAACAACGATCAAGGACTTCAACAAAGGTTCATCCGAGCTTGGAGGATGCCAAACAAGGTAGACAGTAAGACCTTGGGACACAAGAATTCCATCCCCTTGAGCCTTACCTCAAGTGGGTACGAACCCGCGCCCAAAGTCTTATGATGCCTTACCCCTACATTATCCCTGTGATTATAGAGCCTGTTAAGGAAGGAGAGGTTCCATACACTCTCCTACATCCTGACATGCCAACATCACTCGAAGATTTGCAAAGGAGTTGGATACAGCTCAAGGGAGAACACGATACTTTTGAAGCCCAATTCTACGCCAGCGAGAAGAAGGTTTTGGAACTTACTCGTCAACTTCACGAAGAACAGACTCTCAGCACCTACATTGCACCAAAGAGGATGCGCAACGTCTTTTTACCTTAGAATTTTGTATTATTCTGCCCATGGGACGTTGATGTACTAACAAATTCTATCTTATTAATATGACGTGTGTTTCTGTTTTGTTTAAAACAAATTTGAATTTTTGAATCCTTGAATGCATTACATGAATACATATCATTCATCGTATGCATAAACAGGTCTTCACACCAAGTTTCCTCATCTCTCTGCTGTTTATTTCAGCAAGATGGATATTGAACAAACAGTCAAAGACTTACAAGCTCAGAATTCACAATTTCAACAGCTACTCATGACCTTGGCTAAGGGGCAGGAGGAGCTCAAGACTCTACTAGAAAAGGAAAAGGAGAAAAAGAAGAAGAAGAGAGTTGGTGTGGCTACTTTGGGCATAAGATTTGAAGGTCAAGCCAGAAGGGTCCTAGATTTTCCATCAACCTCTGAGGAAGGAGAGAGAAAGGGTAAAGAGACTGTCGTGCCCTCAGATTCTGAAGCTGAAGAAGAGGAAGATGAGGATTATTCAGAACAACAATGCCCTCCTACAGATGACAAATACAAGAATCTGGAAGAACGTCTGGCAGCTATGGAGATACAGAGAGTGCCTGGGCTGGACTTTGAAGAGTTAGGGTTGATATCTGGAATTGTAATCCCTCCTAAATTCAAAGTGCCACTGTTTGCTAAGTACGATGGGGTGTCTTTCCCAAAGATGCACCTACGATCTTATGGCAGGAAAATTCAACCATATTCTTCTGACAAAGACCTATGGGTCCACTTTTTCCAGGACAGTTTGTCGGGGACGCAGTTAGATTGGTTCTACCAATTGGAGAGGTCTGATGTGCATAATTGGGAGGACTTGGAGGCCGCCTTATATAAGCAATATCAATATAATGCGGACTTAGCACCAACCCGTACTCAATTATAGAGTATGGGCATGGTCTCAAATGAAGGTTGTTAGAACATAGTTTGATTCTACAACCCTTGATTAGAGTTTTGATGATAACAAAATACAAAGAATAATTAAATTCAAAGATATATACAAATACCAAATATGCTCCTTAAAATTATGTTTTGTATACGCAGAAGTTCTGATGGAATCAGCATCAGAAGATCAGCAATATGTGTTACACGCTGAAGCTACCAGATTATACGCTGAAGTTTGATGACCAGAATCTGCGCCTAAACAAGTACACTCTGACTTTGAACAAAGACATCTTTACCAAGTCATCAACACTCTGAAGCGTTATAAGCAGTTAAAGCAAAGAAGACTCTGAAGCGTTATTAATTATTCAAGACAGAATTAAATGATAACGGCTTTCTTCAGACAAGATCTTCTTCAAAAGGAAAGTGTGTTATTATCATTAAACTTGCTTTATGGACAACATTCTTGCCTTGCCTATATAAACAAGTCAACTTGCCAAGAAGCACGTACGTACGCACACAACAATTTGCCAAGCTTTCCAAACCACGCATATTCAAGCTCTAGCAAATTTATTTTATTCCAAGCTTAATCTGTGTAATTATCACAGTTGTGATATACTATTTTGTTAGAAAACAACAACACACTCTTGTTCGAATATTTGTAATAGATTTCCTTGAGATTAACCGGCTTGTGGTTGTACTCAAGAAGACTTTAACATTTGTTAAAGTGGATGTTGTAATCCTTTGAGAATAGTGGATTAAAACATCGTTGGAGAGAGGCGAAATCACCTTGACGCGTGGACTGGAGTAGTTTGAGATCAAAGGAACCAAGATAAAAATAATATGTCATCAAGCTGTTTTTATTTGATCCAAGTTTTTCAATTAAACCCCCCCTTCTTGTGTTTTTCACATCTTGAATTGGCATCAGAGCGCCTAGTTCTGAGCTTAAACACTTAACCGTGTCAGTACAAGATCCAGCGTCAGAAAAACACAATGGCAGGACCAAGTCAAAACATCAGCAATGACAACAATGAAGAAAGGGACAGATTCAGTGGCAAACCTCCAGTCTTTGATGGAGAGAACTTTGACTACTGAAAAGACATAATTGAGAGTTTCTTTCTGGCCTATGATGTTGATCTGTGGGACATGGTGAGTGATGGATACACGCACCCAGTGGATGGACGTGGTCAGAAGATTGATAGGAAAATGATGTCTGATCAGCAAAAGCGTGAGTTCAGAAATCATCACAAAGCCAGAACAATTCTTCTCAGCGCCATCTCATATTCAGAATATGAGAAAATATCAAACAGAGAAACTGCCAAGAATATGTTTGATTCTCTAAGAATGACGCATGAAGGCAACACTCAAGTCAAAGAAACCAATGCCCTTGTGCTCATTCAGAAGTATGAGGCATTCAAGATGGAAGATAATGAATCAATAGAAATTATGTTTTCAAGATTCCAAATTCGTGTTGCTGGTCTAAAAGTTCTTGACAAAGGATATTCCACTACTGATCACGTTAAGAAGATCATCAGAAGCTTTCCAAAACAATGGAGGCCAATAGTCACAGCGCTTAAGCTAGCCAAGGATCTCAACAAAATCTCTATGGAGGAACTTGTCAGCTCCCCCAGAAGTCACGAGATAGAGCTATAAGCAGATGAACCTCAAAAGCAAGGTAAGCCATTAGCTTTAAAATCTAACAGAAAATCTGACTCCAAAGTTTTGCAGGTTGTGGAAGAAACCTCTGATGGATCCTCATCAGAAGAAGATGAAATGTCTCTCCTCTCCAGAAGGGTGAACCAAATGTGGAAGCAGAGGCAAAGGAAGTTCAGGAATCCCAGAAGATCAGAAAATCAGAATGAATCTTCCTCCAGATACAGAAGGTCAGAATCCTCCTCTAGACACAGAAGATCTGAAGGTTCTTCAGGATACAAAAAGCCAAACAACAAAGACATCATATGCTATGAATGTAACGAACAAGGGAACTACAAAAGTGATTGCCCAAAGCTTCAGAAGGAGAAGCCCGAGAAGAAGTTTATCAAAGAAAAGAAGAAAAGCCGCATGGCTACATGGGATGATTCTGACACATCTGAAGCTGACTCAGAATCAGATGATGAAAGAGCAAACATAGCTCTCATGGAAAACGTATCTGAAGACATTGAAGCTTCTGGTTCAGACTTAGAATCAGATACAGAAGAGGTATTCCCTGACTTTACTATAAACTTTACTAAGGTTGAACTAGTTGAAAGCCTTAATGAAATTCTGGAAAGGTATCAGCAGATCAGAGTCAAATTCAGAAACCTGAAAAGGAATCTTGCTTCTGACTCTAATAAGACTGAGAGTCTCAGATTGGATAATTCTGAGTTAAAAGATAAAATTTCAAAATTAGAAAACCAATTGCAAAACTCTCAGAAGGAAACAATCCCTGAAACTCCCAACAATGCTGATGAGATCATCAAAGAGTATGATCACAGCTTTCAGAAGTTTCTAGCTAAAAACATAGACAGAAGCAAAATGGCTTCAATGATCTATGGAGTTAGCAGAAATGGCAGAAAAGGGATAGGATATCTAGGTAAGGTTCCTACACCAAAAAATTCCATGGATTTAGTTATAAAACATACTCCACTTGATTCACACTTTATAAATGGGCACACACATGACATAAAATATACAAGTAGTGATTACTCTGTCAAACCAAAATTCAACCAGAGTTTTGGTAAAACTAACAAATCAGGACCCAATAAAATGTGGGTACCTAAGGATAAAATAATACATGTGGCAGATATCTTTAGCAGCAAAGCAAAGACACCAATCATGGTACTTGGACTCTGGCTGCTCACGACACATGACGGGAAGAAGGCATATGTTCCAAAGCCTAGAACTTAAGCCTGGAGGCCACGTAGGCTTTGGAGGCAATCAGAGAGGAAAGATCATTGGATCTGGAACAGTAGGTAATGGAAAACTTCAATCTATAAGTAATGTTTTATTAGTTGATGGATTAATGAATAACCTGTTATCCATAAGTCAATTAAGTGATAACGGTTATGATATAATCTTCAATCAAAATTCATGCAAAGCTGTTAGTCAGAAAGATGGGACTATCCTATTTAATGGAAAGAGGAAAAACAACAATTATAAAATCAAACTTTCTGAACTGAAAAGTCAGAATGTAAAATGTCTTATGTCTATTAACAACGAGCAATGGATCTGGCACAGAATATTGGGACATGTTAGTATGAGAAGAATATCTTAGATTAACAAACTCAATCTGGTCAGAGGACTTCCTAACTTGAAGTTCAATTCAGATGCTCTGTGTGAAGCATGTCAGAAAGGCAAGTTTGCAAAACCTGCTTCCAAATCCAAAAATGTTGTTTCCACCTCTAAGCCATTAGAACTTCTGCACATTGACTTATTTGGACCAGTAAAAACTGCTTCAGTCAGTGGCAAGAAGTATGGGTTAGTAATCGTAGATGACTATAGCAGATGGACATGGGTAAAGTTCTTAAGGCACAAGGACGAGTCACACTTTGTGTTTGTTACCTTCTGCAACCAAGTTCAGAATGAAAAGGATCTTAGAATCGTCAAAGTCAGAAGTGATCATGGTGGAGAATTTGAAAATAAAGATTTTGAATTATTTTTTAATGAAAAGGGCATTCTGCATGACTTCTCTTGTCCTAGAACTCCCCAGCAAAATGGAGTTGTAGAACGAAAGAACAGAATATTGCAAGAAATGGCCAGAACAATATTTAACGAGACTAACTTTGCTAAGATCTTCTGGGCAGAGGCAATAAACACAGTGTGTTACATTCAGAATAGAATCTCCATAAGACCTATTCTAGAAAAGACTCCATATGAATTGTGGAAGAACAGAAAGCCCAACATTTCTTATTTCCACCCATTTGGATGTACATGTTTTATTTTGAATACAAAAAATTATTTGAACAAGTTTGACTCTAAAGCACAAAAGTGTATTATGTTAGGATACTCTGAACGCTCAAGAGGGTACAGAGTATACAATACAGAAACGCAGATTGTTGAAGAGTCAATCAGTGTTCGGTTTGATGATAAGCTTGACTCTTAAAAGTCAAAGCAGAATGAATTCCTTACAGGTATGGAAGTTGAACTCACAGGTACTGAAGAAAACTCATCAAAGGCTCTCAACAGAGACACTCCTTCAACATCCGAAAGAGTCACAACAAGCAACCCAGCACCTTCTGTTGATCAATTCCAGAAAAGACCATCCAGAAGCAGCATTGATCACCCAGAAGAAACAATTTTAGGAAGGAAGGAAGATTCAGTCAGAACAAGATCTACTTTCAGAAATTCTGAAGAATCTCTCATGGGACTGGTTTCTCTGATTGAACTAATAACAATTGATGAAGCACTTCTGGATAATGATTGGATTCTGGCAATGCAAGAGGAGCTAAATCAATTCACAAGAAATGACATATGGGATCTGGTTCCCAAACCAAAAGGATTCAATATCATTAGTATAAAATGGGTGTTCAGAAACAAACTGAACGAACAAGGTGAAGTCATCAGAAACAAAGCACGACTGGTAGCACAAGGTTATAGTCAGCAAGAGAGGATAGACTACACAGAAACCTTTGCTCCAGTCGCCAGGTTAGAATCTATCAAACTTTTAATATCATTTTCTATTAATAAAGGCATCACTCTATATCAGATGGATGTCAAGAGTGCATTCTTAAAAGGCTATATAGAAGAAGAGGTATATGTTCACCAACCCCCTGGTTTTGAAAATTCCAAAAATCCAGAATATGTTTTCAAAATAAATAAGTCACTCTATGGTTTGAAACAAGCTCCCAGAGCTTGGTATGAAAGACTAAGTAACTTCCTGTTGGAAAAGGAATTCACCAGAGCGAAAGTGGACACAACCTTGTTCTGTAAGATAGTTAAGAATGACATCTTAGCATGTCAGATTTATGTTGATGACATCATATTTGGATCCACTAAACCCTCTCTGGGAAGAGAGTTTGCTAAATGCATGTAGGCAGAGTTTGAGATGAGCCTAATGGGGGAACTAAAATTCTTTCTGGGCATTCAGATTAATCAAACTCCTGAAGGAACTTACATTCATCAGAGAAAATATGTCAAAGAACTTCTGAAGAAATTTGATCTCTCATAATGTAAGCCATCAAGGATTCCAATGCATCCTACGTGCATTCTGGAAAAAGAAGAGGTAAGTAAAAAGTTAGAACAGAAGATCTACAGAGGTATGATTGGTTCTCTTCTCTATCTGACGGCTTCAAGGCCTGACATTCTATTCAGTGTTTGCATTTGTGCTAGATTCCAATCAGATCCTAGAGAATCTCACTTAACAGCAGTTAAGGAATTTTCAAGTATTTGAAAGGTACTGCTAATCTGGGTTTGTTTTATAGAAAATCAAGTGATTACAGCTTAGTAGGATACTGTGATGCTGATTTTTCTGGAGACAGATTAGAACGTAAAAGCACTTTTGGAAGCTGCCAGTTTCTGGGAGAAAATCTGATCTCATGGTCCAGCAAAAGACAATCCACAATAGCTCTATCAACAGCAGAAGCTGAATACATAGCAGCAGCTGGATGTAGCACGCAAATGCTCTGGATGAAAAGTCAACTTGAGGACTTCAATATATTTGAGAGTAACATCCCTATCCTCTGTGACAATACTTCTGCTATTTGTCTCAGTAAAAATCCTATCTTGCATTCTAGGGCTAAGCATATAGAAATAAAACATCATTTTATTAGGGACTATATTCAGAAAGGGATTCTCAATTTAAAATTCATTGACACAGACCATCAATGGGCTGATGTCTTTACAGAACCTCTTTCTGAAGATAGGTTTAACTTCATTCTGAAACATCTCAGCATGAAGCTTTACCCAGAATAAACTGTTTTATTTACATATCTTAATCTTTAGAATTTTTGTTATTTTCTGTGAACTGCTGATCAACCTGCCTTCAGAATTTTAGAAGTACAGATTGTATCAGAATCTATCCATGAAGATCTGAGAGTTTCATTTCAAGGATAGAAGTGTGTTGTTCACGTAAGCAAACAGTTGTCATCCATTCATCAGCTACCTTTTGAGGCTGAACACGCGTTCATTTTTCTGAAAGGTCAAAAGCGCTGATTGGATGCATTGAGACACATGTCATGGGTAACTGTTCCAATATCTTTCTGAATCCCCTAAAATCAGCTGTCATTAATGCTTATAATCATTACAATTTATTTCTCTCTGTTGCAGTTTATGTTTTCAAAATCTATTTAAATGCATTTTTCACTCTTTACACTCTTTCACTTTCACTTTCTCTCAATCTAATTGTTTTCTACTTGTACTTTCAAAACCCCTTCATTTTCTTCTCAAATTTTCTGTGTGAACATGGCTTCCTCAAGCATCCCAAATACCAGTACTCAGAGAACAGAATCCATGTAACAATATGAAGAACCATTCAGAACTCTCCTCACGCCTATTGACAACCTAGAAGTGCTTTCAGAACTGATCGTGGATTTTGAAAGTCTTCAAGGGAATGGATTCAATATGTCTTAAGAAGTAAAGGCTCAAGGATGGAACAAGTATTTTGACCATCTTCTAGGTCCAACGTTTCCAATCCTTGTGAATGAATTTTGGATTCAGGCTTCATCCTCCAACCATCAAGTCACTTCGTATGTAATGGGGAAGAAGATAGTCATAACTGAAGACCTTATTGTAAGATTGATAGGTTACAGTGGTGGTGGCGTAAGGTGTATAGACATGGCTGAAAGATGTGCTGATGTGGCTTCTATTGAAAGGGAAATTTTCACTCTAGGTCTTCCCTCCAGCAAGATAAGGGATCTGAAGGACCATCACAGAATATGGGCTAAGATAATTCTGGGATGTATAAACCACAGGAAGCCAACCAGCTCTCCTGACTATATAAACATTGATCAGCAGTTTCTGATCTACTTCATCTCCCAGAAGACTAAGGTGAATCTGGCTCACTTAATATTCAATCATCTGAGGACCAGTGTTAAGGAGATTAGAGAAGATGAGTGCACCAAAAGGGACTGGATACCCCTTGGAAGGCTCATATCATATATTCTGACAGAGAATAGGCTGATAGAGCGTCTAACAAAAGCACAAGAAATCAGCTCTCTAGAGGCAACTGTTGGGAAGCCTTTGAATGAAAAGAATTTGAAAAAGATGAAGATTATTAAGAACATCAAGAAAGAACCCAGTGTCTTTTGCAACAATTACTTCCAGAAGAATTCCTCTGGATGGTTTCCCTATGTTCTCAGAAATTGATTCCAAGCCTGAGATTATCGTCAGATATTTGGATGCATGCGAGGCATATGGCACTGCACCAGGGTTAAACATCCAGGACTTGCAACAGACGGCTCCAGAAGTTGTGCTAAAGAATAACAAGAAAAGGAAGGCAACAGCAGAAGGATCATCCCAGCGGACTCCCAAAGCTAATAAAAAGAAAGGTAATCCTTCTTCTGTAACTGTTTTAGAATCAATTACTTTATCAACATCTGGACCCTTACCTACCCATTCAGAAATTCCTACCCCTCAAACGTTTGATAATTTTGACATAGGTTTTGACCCCTCAGAAACTCTAAGTCTTAGAGAAACTCACTCCCTACCTATCAATCCAAATACTGAAACAACTCAACCAGAACTTGCAAAAGTTCTGTCAGATATTGAAACTTTTGACCAAAATATTTCTGCTCCCATACCAGAAAATCCAAACTCTGAAACCACTTCAGAAGCACCACAACCAGATATTCCCCTCTCTCCATAACCAGAAATACCACTACCTCCATCTCCTCAACCATAAATTCATCCGCCTTCTCCACAACCTGAATAATCACAACCAAAAGTTCAAACTTCTGAGGTCCAACCTTCTGAATCCTGTGAACCAGAACCTCATAACGTTCAATCCAACCAATCTGAAGATTCTGATACCATTCCTATTCCTGGAATCACTGAACCTCTGACCATATGTATGCCCCTGACCATTCTGGATATTCCCCAAATTCCATCTTCACTAGAATCAACTCCACCAAATTCCCTAACTAGTCCAATAATTATACCAGACTCTCCCATTCCCTCACCAAAGAGCAATCTAGATGACAACGCCAAAACTGTCATTGATCTAACTGTTTTTGAACGTCTTGCTGCCATAACTTACAAAACGGCCATTCCAAAACCAAAACCATCTGAACCCTCACCAGATGTTGGTACTAGTTTATTGATGTTTGAAACAGAACTACAGAAATGGATAACCTCCCTGAAGCAAGCTAGTCTTGAGATGATTAATCCTGCTGCTTCAGATTATCTTTGGACAAGTTTCAGAAAATGGATAAGTTCTGAAACTCATAAGATGCAAGAACAGATCTACGGACAAGTTCAATAGAATTTCAGTAATCTGCTAAAGGTAATTGAAGATCAAGTTCTGAGCCAACTGCTCAAGGAAGAAGTTCTCCCTCTGGACAATGCTCCCTGGTCAGAACATCGTCCAGCAGACAAAGTTCAACCAGAGTCAGAAGGTCTCATTCTGACTGCTGCTTCAGATAAGATGATTCCTGCAAAGGAATTGGTTCAAAAAGATCACGTTGCAGAATGCTCTGAGAAGCATCCAGTTACTGAAGATTCTCCAGTTTCCTCCTATGAAAAGCAGACTCTGGAAGAACTGAAGAGAGCGGATATTGTTATGCAGGAAAGGATGGATAAACAGGATAATAAAATTTTGTAAATCAAAAGCATGTTAAGCAAACAAGAGGAAACCAACATCCAGATCAAGGGCTTGTTGGAAGCTTTGTTCACGCGCCTTCCTCCTCCATCTTAGATTTTTCTTTGTTTTTAAAATTTATTTATCTGTAATATTTGTTCTACATTGCTGTTGTTCTAAACTTCTTATCATTGCTTCTTATTTTCAATATAAATCCTTTTAAGCTCTGATTATATGTTCTTTTTGATAACTGACAAAAAGGGGGAGAAAGAATAAAGATATTTTCAATAACGGATTACTGAGACATAAGTCTCATTCTGATCTACTTAATTTCTTTCTTCTGAAAGGCTTGAACAGGTACAAAACTCTGATGAAAGACGTAGTCAAATTCTGATGCTCAAGGACTCAAAGAATTTAAGGGAAGTAATCAACTCAGGGGGAGCTTTTCTTCTTAATTCTATACTTTTTATTCTTTATTTTTAATTGAAAAATCTGGTTTTTGTCATCCTCAAAAAGGGGGAGATTGTTAGAACATAGTTTGATTCTACAACCCTTGATTAGAGTTTTGATGATAACAAAATACACAGAATAATTAAATTCAAAGATATATACAAAGAATAAATATGCTCCTTAAAATTATGTTTTGTATATGCAGAAGTTCTGATGGAATCAGCATCAGAAGATCAGCAATATGTGATACACGCTGAAGCTACCAGATTATACGCTGAAGTTTGATGACCAGAATCTGCGCCTAAACAAGTACACTCTGACTCTGATCAAAGACATCTTTACCAATTCATCAACACTCTGAAGCGTTATCAGCAGTTAAAGCAAAGAAGACTCTGAAGCGTTATTAATTATTCAAGACATAATTAAATGCTAACGGCTTTCTTCAGACAAGATCTTCTTCAAAAGAAAAGTGTGTTATTATCATTAAACATGCTTTATGGACAACGTTCTTGCCTTGCCTATATAAACAAGTCTTCTTGCCAAGAAGCACGTATGTATGCACACAACAATTTGCCAAGCTTTCCAAACCACGCATATTCAAGCTCTAGCAAATTTATTTTATTCCAAGATTAATTTGTGTAATTATCACAGTTGTGATATACTGTTTTGTTAGAAAACAATAACACACTCTTGTTCGAATATTTGTAATAGATTTCCTTGAGATTAACCGGCTTGTGGTTGTACTCAAGAAGACTTTAACAGTTGTTAAAGTAGCTATTGTAATCCTTTGAGAATAGTGGATTAAGACCTCGTTGGAGAGAGGCAAAATCACCTTGACGGGTGGACTGGTGTAGTTTGAGATCAAACGAACCAGGATAAAAATACTGTGTCATCAAGCTGTTTTTATTTGATCCAAGTTTTTCAACTCAACCCCTCCTTCTTATGTTTTTCACATCTTCAAAGGTTTCAAAGAGTATGCCCAGAAATGGAGAGGCTTAGCGGGACGAGTACAACCACCTCTATCTGAGAGGGAGCTAGTAGATATGTTCTTGGGGTCTCTGTCAGGGCCTTTCTTTAATCACTTGATTGGAAGTTCGTCTGCAGGGTTCACCGAGTTAATTCTAACTGGTGAGAGAGTTAAAGTCGGGATCAAGAGTAGGAAAATTCAAGAAGATGCATCTACTTCCGCTGCCATCAAAAAGACTTTTCCAGTAAAGAAGGAAATATCAGCTGTCTACTCCCAAAGAGGTCAAGGAAGAGTTGAGCGCCGGCCAGCAGTTGGGGCCATAATGATTCAGAAGTCTGCAGCTGATCATCCCAGAAACAATCAACCCAGAACCAACTAAGCAAGGGTGGAAAGGCCTGTACGGCAATTCACCCAGATAAACATGACTCCTGCTCAGGTTCTACCCCATCTCTTGAAGTTAAACCTTGCAAGTTTGAAAGAGGCCCCGAAGAATCCAAATACTACCTCTCTGTACTACCATTTGAACGCCAAGTGTGCTTATCATTCAGACAGGCTGGGGCACGACACCAACAATTGTTGGGCCCTCAAGAATAAGATTCAGGAATTGATAAATGCTAAAGAAGTTGAATTTGACGCCCCTGAAAAGCCGAATGTAATCTCTGCTCCAATGTCAAAGCATGGCCACAATGCCCATGATGTTGAAGAAGATCTTTTTGTTGCTACTGTTGATGATTTGATAACTCCGCAACCAATAATCAAGCTGAATTTGTTGAAGGCTGGGATTTTCCTAGGTTGTGAAGAAGATTGTTACCTTTGTTCATCCTTACCAACTGACTGTCCATTGTTGAAGTTAGGCATCCAACGCCTAATGGATAACCAAGAAATCCTTTTTAAAAAGACTCCTGTTACACCGACTCCTGTCAATGATGTTTCATTAATAACGATATCCGCCAATCTTTCCAAGGTTTCCAAAAGACATGTTAAGATTACATCCGCTCCGAAGATTACACCTTTGAAGATAACCATGCCTGGGCCCGTCCCGTACAAGTCCGACAAATCAATATCGTGGAACTATGGTGGAGAAATCTACTACCACGGTATTAAACAAATTGAATCAACTGAAGAGAGTTCTGATGAAGAGACTTCCAACATTGGAAACATTGCTGGAACGAGCAAAATCACCCGTAGTGGAAGAATTTTCTCTCTAGAGATTGCCCCTCCAAAGGCAATCTTTGGACCCTCAAATGCTCCTAAGGTTACCCCTGTGCCGGCCAACATATCTTCAAGAAACCCAATTATTGAAGAAGTTGTAACTCCTGTGGTTTTCCCCTCTGCTGCTGCTGATGATAGAGGGAAAGGGATCCAAGAAGAGCCTGTCAGGACGAGGGCTCAGCCATTGGTCATCCCTAAAACTTCTCAAAAAGAAATGGAAGAGATTTTGAAAATAATCAAGAAAAGCGATTATGATGTTGTGGAACAACTGGGGAAAACCCCCTCAAAGATCTCTATGTTGGCCCTACTGCTTTGTTTAGAGGCTCATGCTAAAGCACTGATCAGATTTTTGAAGACGGCCCACGTGCCACAGGAAACCTCCACGGATCAGTTCCAGGAATGTGTAGCTAGCTTAACAGCTGACAATGGTCTAGGATTCTCCGATGCCGATTTAATTTCGAAAGGGAGAAAACATAATGACGCTTTGCATTGTAGGATCAAGCGCTTACCACTGAGCTAAAAGCAATTGCTTGTAGCCAAGGTGCTACTCTATTTCCTTATAGAGAATCTAATAAGAGGCCTACCTGGCCCACCTAACACACCTGTGTAGGCGCCCATGGGGGGATGTTAAGCCCTTCAAATCCATAAGGTTGACGCTGGATATTTTAATCCAACAATCTCTCCCCCAGTGTCAGCCAGGGGGATTCGAACCCATGACCTTGCTCTGATACCACTTGTAGGATCAAGTGCTTACCACTGAGCTAAAAGCAATTGCTTGTAGCCAAGGTGCTACTTTATTTCCTTATAGAGGATCTAACAAGAGGCCTACCTGGCCCACCTAACACACCTGTGTAGGCGCCCATGGGGGGATGTTAAGCCCTTTGAATCCCTAAGGTTAACGCTGGATATTTTAATCCAACATGCATGTCTCGGTGGAATGCAGAGGGACTACTCTAGCACACATTATGGTCGACACGGGTTCGTCTTTAAATGTCTTGCCGAAGAAAGCCTTGGATAGATTGGACTGTGAAGGCCTAACCCTTAAGCCCAGCAATATAATTGTCAGAGCCTTTGATGGTTCTAAAAGGATGGTCCACGGGGAGGTGGACATCCCGATTAAAGTGGGAACTGAAACCTTCAACTCCACATTCTATGTGATAGACATCTGTCCTTCCTATTCTTGCTTGTTGGGAAGACCCTGGATTCACAATGCTGGAGCCGTCACTTCTACTCTGCATCAAATGCTTAAGTACCTTGTCCAGGGGAAAATCATAACTGTTCATGGCGAAGAGGAATACATGATAAGCCATCTAAATTCTTTCTGCTATGTAGAGTTGGATGGTGAATTCATCGAAACCCCTTTCTAGCATTTTGAGGAGGTAGCTTAGGAGATCGCGGCAACCAAGATAGTGCCTTCTGTACCCATGATTACCAGACCTCCACCTCGGATGTCATCTCTCAAAGATGCAAAGGCTGTGATTGAAGAAGGAGGAAGCACAATCTGGGGGCAACTTCCAGACTTTCCTTACAAATCAGATAAATTCGGCTTGGGGTTCACTTCTTCTACTCAAAAGGTTGTACGTCGCGCCCGCGCTGGAAGGCCACCAGTGAAGATCACCCATCATGGAGTCAATGCTTTGGAGGATAGTGAAGAAGAGAGCAACCTGGAAGACTGGATTTTCCCTACTGTTGGCGGAGGACTGTGCAACTGAGAAGCAAAAGACTTTGTTCCGATTACTTTCATTCCACAATAATTTATCTTTCAAACATTTATGTTGGTTTGTAATAATTCTCAAATAATTCGTACACTTTTAACCTTATGCCTTACCCGAGGCACATAGGTCCATTTGTAAGGGTTTGATTTTTCATCTTCATATGCCATTTTAATGAATCATGGACGTTTTCACATATAAACTTTTGTGTTCATTGTATTTCTTTTTACATTTTATTTGTTTAAAGGTGGCTATCCCTTACATACACCCACACTCACAAATGCAGGTACCCTTCCATTCCAGATTCCATGGGTAACAATTCTGCTATGGCCTTCAGTGACTCTGAAGATCTGGTCTACCATGCCGAATACGAAGGTGATGAAGATTGTGAGGTGCCGGGAGAATTGGCTAGGCTGCTACAACAGGAAGAAAGGGCTATTCTACCTCATGAGGAGCTGTTAGAGACAAACAACTTGGGTACTGAGGAAGACAGAAAAGAAGTCAGAGTGGGTGCCAACCTAGAGCCAAGTGTCAAGGAGCGCTTAATTCAGCTGTTACATGAATATGTTGAGATCTTCGCCTGGTCATACGAAGACATGCTGGGACTCGATACAGATATTGTGGTTCACCGTCTGCCTACAAGAGAAGATTGTCCACCAGTTAAACAAAAGGTCTGCCGCATGAGGCCCGACATGTCACAAAAGATCAAAGCAGAAGTTATGAAGCAGTTCAATACTGGATTTCTTGTTGTTACTTCCTATCCACAATGGGTTGCTAACATTGTGCCCGTTCCTAAGAAGGACGGCAAAGTGAGAATGTGCGTGGATTACAGAGACTTAAATAGGGCTAGCTCTAAAGATGACTTTCCGCTACCGCACATTGACATCTTGGTTGACAATATAGCTCAACACAAGGTATTTTCTTTCATGGACGGATTTTCCGGTAACAACCATATCAAAATGGCACCTGAAGACATGGAGAAAACTACTTTTGTTACACAGTGGAGTACGTTCTGCTACAAAGTGATGCCATTCAGACTGAAGAATGCCAGGGTAACCTATCAACGCGCCATGGTAGCTTTGTTTCATAATATGATACATCATGAGATAGAGGTCTACGTAGATGACATGATATCCCGATCACAGACGGAAGAAGAACACCTCGACCATTTGCAAAAGATGTTTGTCATGCTGAAGGAGTACAAGCTTAGATTGAATCCAAACAAGTGTACATTCGGAGTCAGGTCCGGTAAACTCTTGGGTTTCATTGTCAGCAACAAAGGCATCGAGGTTGATCCTGCCAAAGTCAAAGCTATACAAGAAATGTCTGCTCCTCGCACTGAGAAGGAGGTCAAAGGTTTCTTGGGACGCCTAAACTACATTGCAAGGTTCATTTCTCACCTAACATCTACCTATGAACCAATCTTCAAACTGTTGAAGAAAGATCAGGTGATTAAATGGAATGATGACTGTCAGATTGCTTTCGATAAAATCAAGGAGTATCTGCTAGAACCTCCTATCTTGATGCCACCCGTCGAAGGAATACCGCTAATCAAGTATCTGACCGTTTTGGATAATTCAATGGGGTGCGTATTGGGCCAACATGACGAGTCTGGCCGAAAAGAGCATGCCATTTATTAC
Organism: Vicia faba; assembly: GCA_948472305.1. NCBI lineage: Eukaryota > Viridiplantae > Streptophyta > Magnoliopsida > Fabales > Fabaceae > Vicia > Vicia faba. Next base: position 408,966,281 of record OX451735.1, read on the forward strand.
CTTAGCAAAAAGTTTACCGACTGTGAGACCCGATACTCACTGCTCGAGAAAACTTGCTGCGCTTTGGTATGGGCTGCTCGCCGACTAAGGCAGTATATGTTGACTCATACCACTTTGCTGATATCTAAGATGGATCTGATTAAGTACATCTTTGGAAGCCTGCTCTATTTGGAAGAATAGCTAGATGGCAGATGATCCTAACGGAATACGATATACAGTACACGACCCAAAAAGCTATAAAGGGGAGTGTGATAGCTGACCATCTGGCTCATCAAGCTGTCGAAGATTACCAATCCATGAAGTTTGACTTCCCTGACGAGGACATCATGACATTGGACAACATTAAAGATTACGGACCATATGACGGACCTGAACAAGGGTCCCGATGGACCCTGTACTTTGATGGTGCCTCCAATGCACTTGGCAACGGTATCGGTGTTGTGCTCATCTCACCAGAAGGTTTCCATACACCTTTCACCGCCAGACTTTGCTTTAACTGCACCAACAACATGGCAGAGTGTGAAGCTTGCATATTTGGTCTTAAGGCTGTTATAGACCTGGGAACCAAATCTTTGGTTGTATTTGGGGACTCAGCTTTGGTCATCAGTCAGATCAAAGGAGAGTGGGACACTAAACATCCCAATCTTATCCCTTACAAAGAACATGTCTTGACATTGCTACCACATTTCGAGCAGATTACCTTCGAGCACTTCCCACGAGAAGAAAATCAGCTAGCAGATGCTCTAGCTACAATTCCATCCATGTTTAAACTTAACTAGGATAATGAGGCTCCCAAAATCACCATTGAGCGGATGGAAGAACCTGCACATTGTCACGAGATTAATACCGAAGAAGTAGTGGACCGACCTTGGTTTCATGAAGTCAAGAGGTATCTTGAGGCCCAAGAATATCCTGAAGGAGCTTCAGTCAACGACAAAAAGTTCTTGAGGAGATTCTCTGCCAAGTTCTTCCTGAGAAATGGTATCCTATACAAGCGCAATCATGATTGCATTCTGCTCCGTTGTGTGGACAAGGTTGAAGCTGAGCAGATCATGGCTGAACTGCACAATGGTACCTTTGGCACTCACTCTAGCGGGCATACGATGGCTAAGAAGATCCTACGGGCAGGCTATTATTGGTCTACCAAGGAAGCTGACTGCTATCAACATTCTAGGACTTGTCACAAATGTCAAATCTATGCGGACAAGGTACATATACCTCCAGTTCCTCTCAATGTCTTAACAGCTCCTTGGTCATTCGCTATGTGGGGAATCGACATGATTGGGGAGATCAAGCCTACAGCCTCAAATGGACACCGCTTCATTCTGGTGGCCATTGATTACTTTACCAAATGGGTCGAAGCAGCTTCCTTCACATCCGTCACAAAGAATGTTGTTGCCCGCTTCATCAAGCAGAACCTCATTTGCCGGTACAGTATCCCCGAAAGGATCATCATTGACAATGGTACAAACCTTAACAACACTATGATCACCACCTTGTGCGAGCAGTTCCAGATTTGACATCACAATTCATCTCCCTATCAGCCAAAGATGAACGGTGCTGTCGAAGCTGCGGACATAAATATCAAGAAGATCATACAAAAGATGACAGACACCTACAAGGACTGGCATGAGATGTTACCGTTTGCTCTCCATGGGTACCGTACCACAGCGCGTACATCAACTGTGGCAACACCCTATTCTTTGGTATATGCAATGGAAGTTATTTTGCTTATCGAGGTTCAGATTCCCTCCTTGAGAATCATGAAGGATGCAGGTCTGAGTGAAGACGATTGGATCCAGACCTGACTTGATCAATTGAACTTAATTGACGAGAAGAGACTTACTGCTGTTTACCATGGTCAGACGTATCAAAAACGGATGATCAAGGCATTCAACAAGAAAGTCAGACGCCAGACATATCAAGTTAGGGATCTAGTGATCAAGCGGATCATCTTGCCGCAAATTGATCCCAGGGGAAAATGGACTCCTACTTACGAAGGACCATTTGTAATCAAGAACATCTTTTCTGGTGGGGCAATGATATTAACCACCATGGACGGTGACGACCTACCGCACCCTGCGAACGCAGACATAGTCAAAAGATACTACGCATAAATGACCCGCTAGGTTGACACACCTAGGCAAAAAAAGGGCATCCCGTTGAATCGGAAACCTGAAAGGGCGGTTCAGGCAAAAGTTAGGGATAAATATAAAAAATTTGTACACCTGGCAAGTTGAAAACTCGAAAGGGCGACTTGGGAAAAAAAGGGTTTCCCGGTGGATCGAAAACCCGAAAGGGCGGTTCAGGAAAAAGTTAGGGAATTAAAGCGTATGACTATGTCTCGTCGGATCACTTTAAGGACAATATCTTCACGGACAAGCTCCGGGCTTCAGATCAACACAATCATCTTCAGACGAAGCAACGAATGGACAAGATATTCAGAGTTACGAAGGCTATAGCAGAATGGGAACCCCATGGATTTTCACATAGCCATCTTTTCTTTGTATAAATTTTTCTCATTTTTTATGACAATGTTCTCTTACTAGAATGTCTGTTTCCTTTGTACAAAATACTTACACAAATTTAATACAAAGATACTTCAAAGTGCAGAAAACTATTTGCCTTTTCTTCTTCTTTACACTTGTGTTTTATTTTGAAAACGTCCAATGATTTATTAATGAGCATATGCATTTGAATATAATCACTGTTTACAAATAAACGAAATGGGAAAGAATAATTACTAATAGGTTGAAAGTATAGGAAAACGTCTTTAAGCTATTCCAAGAGAAATCCCCTACAGTACATCATCTAGATCCCCAGCGGAGCTAAAACCTTGAAATACATATCCCCAACGGAGTTATAATTTCAAATCCTTAATCCATCATCAGAGTTAAAACTTCAAACTTCCAATCCCCAGCGGAGCCAAAACTTTGAACTACAGATCCTCAGCAGAGATGAAACCTTCTTCCCCAGCGAAGACAAATTTCCAACTATCAAACCCCAGCGGGAACCATCCAGTTTCTCCAAATTCCCCAGGAAGTTGTCTTGAAGTCTGAGAATCAACCAGATAACAGTTAACTTTTGTCTTATCCCCAAACTAGGATGATTCCCCAGTAGAGTGGCATACAACCCAAACTCCTGAACTTTTTCCAAACAGGAATAAGCTTTTCCCCCAGAGTCCCGAACTTACTCTCTAGCAGGATAGCTACTCCCCACAGAGTTTTCACTCCCCAACAGAATGAAGATTCTCATTACTGATTCCCCAGTAAAGTTGCCAGAGCCTTCATTACTCCCCAGCATGAAGTCACCAAAGTTTTCATTACTCCTCAACAGAATGAAGATTCTCATTCTTAATTCCCCGCAGAAATCATCAGAGTTTTCCCTATTCCCCAGCCGAGTAAGGATTCCCATTATTTAACCCCCAGTAAAAGTCTTCAAAGTTCTCTGGATTTCCCAAGCAGATTTCTCAAGCAGTTTGACATTACTCTCACAACAGATTTTGTCGATACTTCAACATCAAGACATGAAGGATTCTCACATCCCCACAGAAGTTATCAGGGATTTTCCATCCCCAACGGTCACCAAGGATTTCTCATCCTCAGCAATCAAAGATTTTGAATCTCCAGCAGCAGTCAAGGATTTCATTATCCCCAGTTATCAAGGATTTATTTTCCTCAGTAATACAGCAAATCAGCTTACATGCGCATACATTACACTCATATATCATAAACATTGATAAGGCACATTTATTGCATCATACATTACATGCAACATAACTTTGTGTTTCAGCTAACATTTTACCCTTTTCAGGATAAGATTAACAGTTATCTTTAACAAATATTCGAAGATTTCAGATACAGTACGGATACACTCCAGACACGGAAGTCATTCTGTTACTCATTCAGAGTTCAAAGTCAAGATACAGTACGAATACGCTCCAGACACGGAAGTCATTTTGTTACTCATTCAGACTTCAGTAATCATGATACAGTTCAGATACGCTCCAGACATGGATGCCATCCAGATACTTATTCAGATTTCAACTATCAGATATAGATTAGATACGCTCTAGATACGGAAGCCATTCTATTTCTAATTCAGATTCAACTATCAATTTTAAGTTCAGATACACTCCAGACACGGAAGTCATTCTATCACTTATTCAGATCCCAGTTACAGTTCAGATACACTCCAGACACGGAAGTCATTCTGCTACTCATACAAATCACAACTTCGGATAAAGTCCAGATACGCTCCATACACGGTTGCCATTCTGTCACCTATTCTAACTTTTTCCCCAGCCCAGAGATGCTCCAGACACGGATGTCATTCTGTCGCTTATTCAGATTTCAAGATTCAGATACAATATGGATACACTCCAGACACGAAAGTCATTCTGCTACTCATACAGATCTCAACTTCAGTTATAGTTCAGATACACTCCAGACACGGAAGTCATTCTACTACTCATATAGATCTCAACTTCGGATACAGTCCAGATATGCTCCATACACGTTTTCCATTCTGTCACTTATTCTGACTTTTTCCCCAGCCCAGAGATGCTCCAGCCACGGACGCCATTCGGTCGCTTATTTAGATCTCAGATTCAAATACAATACAGATACACTCCAGATGCGGAAGTTATTCTGTTATTCATTCAGATTCAAATACAGTTATAGCTCGGAAACGTTCCATACACGGACTCCATTCCATTGCTCATACAGATTCAGTCTCCAGATACAGTTCAGATACGTTCCAGACGCGGATACCATTCTGATACTCATTCTTTTGACTTACAACTTACAACTCAGCAAACATTCTTGGATGGCATCTTTAATCCCATCTCCGACAAGATTTTGTCACATCTCCAAATGGCATCTTTAAGCCCATTCCCTCAACTATACTTTGACGAGTGCAAATTTACGGGCACTCTAGTGTCCAATCATCTTTTACCTTTGAGTAACGAACGGCAAAACTCACCAATCTAACTCTTCAGGTTCAAGAAGATTGAACAGGGGAAGCTGTTGTACCCTAAAATTTTCCCTCTCATTTTACCAAGATTCTCCTCACAAGACTCTTTGGACTCAAGACCAGATTAGGGTTTGCTCAGCTCAAGACCTCATCTTGCACTAATGACCTGAAATTAGGGTTTGAGTTTGCACAAGGATTTTTGGACTTTCAATGCCTCATGTGACTTTCATACTTCATTTTGGACCTCTAATATTTCCCATACCAAGTTTCAAGCCTTGAAACAAATTTTTGCCCAGTCAATTGGACAGTTGACCTAAAAATCAGTTGTATTGGGGAAAAAAGTCAACTCTGGCCAATTTACAGCCAAACCTCATAATTTTTTATCCACATCAACATTATAGACTCATATGAACCATTTGATCAAGTTTGGACCACAACTCCTCAAGAAATTTGATCATGTCTTCAAAAGGGCAAAATGGTCATTTTTAGGGTTTTGATTGAGGAAGGGCAATTTCTGATTTTTCACCTAGCCAATGGCAAATTGGGTTCAAGAATGATTTCAAGGACTCAATAGAGCCATCTTGACCTAATCACAAGGTTCAAAAGATCTCAAATGCATTGGATTGACAGATGAATTTTCCAGTCAACTGATCAAAAATCAATTGTACACTGAAAAGTCAAACTTTGACTTTTTGGTCAAAATCAAGTGCGAAGGGTCATTTTTCATCAAGATGTGTCAAAATGTGAAACTTGTTCACCAAGAAACCTAATTTTGGAAATTAGGGTTTAAGTTTGAACGTTTTCATAACTTATAATTTTTCGAAGTTATGACAATTTCTTATTTTTTCCCAACTTTTCCCACCTTTTTCACCATGCTGCAATTGGATTCAAAGAAAACTTCCAACATGAAAGTTGTATTCCTCCACAAAATATACAACTTTGATTCAAAAAGTTTTCCCAAAAGATGCTTGTATCTCAAGTTATGATCTTGTGAATAAGGGTCCATAAACTTTTTAACTTAGTGAAATTTTGCCCTAGTTTAGGCAGATTTTTGACCTAACTTCATGGCAACTTTTCACCTAGTTCCAAGAGGAATATAAGAATTCATTTCAAAGATGGATTGTAGAGAATGTTACAAGCTTTCCAAAATGTCCAAGAACTCTCCAAGATCATTTATGGTTAGGGAGAATCGAAGGAATGAAAATGGAAAATTATCACTTTTATCCAAGGCATTTTGCACAATGTTACAACTTGCAAATCAGTTTGAAACTTGCTTGTACTTGCATTACAGGTCTTAATCCTTTTTACACTCCAAAATTTAATTCAAATACATTGGACAATGGATTTGTTCTGAGCTATAGAGCATTGCACAAGGAATTATTCCAAAAATAGCATAAAGGTTACAATGCTACTTTGATAAAGCATACTTTTAGCAATTTTGTTTATCTTGAGCCATGAACCTAACCTCTTGCTGCAAACAAAGTCCACAAATATCAAGCAAAGTTCACCAACTATGTGCAGCTAAGGAGCTAGCCTGTACAGGCCTTGGGCATTGTCATCTCATTTTTCTTCAAAAGCAAGTAAGCTTGCAAAAGTCCACACCACTTGGGTATCTGTTAAAACCAAAGCTTGGCATCATTTGAAACAAGTTCAGCATATTGTAACAAGCCTAAAACACGATTTCCCAACCTCTCAAACACCCTTAAACACATAAATCACCATTCCTGCCCAAACAGGGCATCATCTGCAGAACCATTTCCAAAACCAAATTGGCTCCTGCGTTTTGCTTTGAATCATTTCAAACACATTCCCTACAACACACCTGAACTATCCAGGCCCCTGTCCAGCAACTGTGAGCTCATTTTCAAGCTTCACCATTTTTAATTTCTGAGTTTGCAGGTTGACTTCTACAAGGAGATTCAAGTAACTTCAAGGCAAGCTGGGCATTGGGAAAGGTTGAGTGAACTTCAAGCAAGCTCACAAGTACTTCATGCCTCACTCAAAGTGCCTACATTACCATAACCAAACTCAACTGAACAAGGTATTTGTCAAGTTTCTATCTCTCTATTTAGACATCCTTAGGCTTAGGTTTGTGAAGCAAAAATGTAGTCCTTAAGTTGCTTGAGTTGTAGGAGAATTTGGATGATGAACATGCTGAAAAAACTAGGTCAAAATTTAGGGCCATTAAAATTCTCTCTGGCCTTTTAGAGTTAGGTCATGTTTTTTATATGGTTGGAATCGTGATTAAAAATGCTATAAGTTTCATGTTGTAAGTTTTGGATTTCATGCAAGCATGAGCAAGAACAGGATTTGCATAACAGAAGCGTGCGCGTGTTTGTTCAAAGGTTAGGGATGAAGTGGAGTCTGGGCCTGGCGCTTGGGCCTGTTTCTTTTTGCACCCCCTCTTTTGCTTTTTGCACCCCCTTGGCCCATTTGTTATATTTTTCATTTTTTTATTTCTTTTGTGATTTCTGACTTTAATATTTTTTTATGAACATTAAAAAATCCCAAAAATATTTTCTTAATTTTTGCATTTTTATTTTATTATTTTTTTGGGCATAAAATTAGTTATTAGGTTAATATACTTTTATTTTCTTAAATAAATTTGTAAATAATATTAAAAATATCATACATTTTTATTTTTATTATTTATACACTTAAAATAATATTTTCATACAATATTCATTTTTTTAACATTTTGTATATATTATTATTATTTTTCTTAAACAAAAATGAATAAATAAATAATATAGAATATTTTCTTTTAAAACAAAAATTAGGGTTTTCACCCTTTCAAAAAATAATCATTTTATTTTCTTATTTTTAAAACATAAATAAATTTATTTTTTACATACATAAAATAAATACAAAAACATTTTTGCATATTTACATTTTATTGCATATTTAAATACTTGTTTATTTATTTATTTGTACAATAAATTCAATGTGGTTGTAATAGTTTTAGGGTTTTATTTTGTGCAAATACCCCCTATTCAAACTTGTATCCCCCTCCCCATAATATTGTTGTAATAGTCTAGATTTACATTACGCATTTTATTGCTCTATATCCATGATAGTAAACTAGGGTTTTGTATGCAAAGACCAAAAATCAAAACAAATAGCATGACTTAATGCAAGACAAAAATGCATGAAAAATGACAACACCTTGAACACAAGCACCCCTAGGGTTTCATCCACTTTGTTGCCTTAAAAATTACGCATTTTATTGCTCTATATCCATGATAGTAAACTAGGGTTTTGTATACAAAGACCAAAAATCAAAACAAATAGCATGACTTAATGCAAGACAAAAATGCATGAAAAATGACAACACCTTGCACACAAGCACCCCAAGGGTTTCATCCACTTTGTTGCCTTAAAAAATGGCCATGGTATGCATCTAGGTATCTTGGCAAAATAAATAAAAAACAAAAGATCATAGTCCCTCGATGACGCTAAACAAGGTTGCCTAAAAACAAATGATCTTAGTCCCTAAAACTTGCTAAGATACTTGGCACCATTGCTATCATGGTCATGCGATGACCCACGCCCGTCCCGTTTAACATCCAAAGATAGGGTTGTTTACCAAATACAATGGTAAAACAACAATGTCAAAGGGTTAAAAATGTACAAGAAAGACTTTTGATTAGGTAGATGCTCCTAGTTACTTGATCAATTTGCAAACCATCCTAGCTATTTTCAAACAAACACGCACAATTTCAAAACAATTTCCAAACAAATTTCAAACATTGAAACATTTTTCAAAAGACAAACATCTTTGTATACATTCTTCAAACAAGAATCATTACAAAGATTTCCAAAACGATGGCCTCTTTTCAAAATAATTTAAAACCACACAAAGCACCATTTCAAACAATTGAAAAAGCAAAGCAGGTGATCTAAACAAGTAACTAAGAGCCCATGGAAAACCATGGATGAAAAGGGTGCTATCACCTTCCCTTTTCATAATCTACCCCCCGAACTCAAGAAAACATCTCAAAGGTCTTTCCTGTGCTTTTTGACCTTTCCTTTTGGATAAAAGAAAAGTCGGTGTCGACTCTTTCTAAATCGAAACATTTGCAAACACAAATGCAAAACCTCAAGTCAATTCTCCCACTGTATCACACGCATCATCGTCGGGCGATGAAAGTAGTGTCACCGGGTGACACGTGCATTTTGGTCGTCTCCAGGCGAGGACGAGGCGACGGAAAAGGTGGAAAAAGGATGACGCCTCTGGGGTGCATCACCAGGTGAAGCGAGCACGAAGGGTCCGTCTCTAGGTGACGGGGGTGTGTCGTTAGGCGATGGATGGCAGATTTGGTTGGTTGTGTCAAACAATCTTAAAATGGTCATAACTTTAGTTCTAGAGCTCGGATTGAGGTGTCGTTCAGAATGTTGGATAGATAACGCAATGAACTTTAATTATTTGGAGAGAAAAATTTGACTTAAGGAGTATATCTCTGAGACCTAAGTTAGAATAGAATTAGGTTCCCCGCATTGAACCGCAATGATGTTTTGTTTATGATGATGTTATGGTGTTGTATTGATTACTATGATGATGTTATGGTATTGTGTTGATTATTGTAATGATGTTATGGTGTTGTGTTGATTACTGTGATGATTTTACGATGTTGTGTTTATTACTATGATGTTATGATGATGTTTATGATGAATCATGAATGGTGATGCGTGTTGACTAGTCATGGTTGTATTAAATATGTTGTTGCACATGGTATATTCTAGGACTTTGATCCAGTGATGTTAGGACTTTGGTTCAGTGAAGATGATATGATGATTGTCCAGTGAAGGCAACAATCCCATAGTATGGATTGGGTGCAATAGTGAAATGCTCTGGTTCCAAGCGGGGATTGATCTTATGGTGGGGATCTTTGGAGATAACAATGACTGAGTCATCAGTGAAGTTTTGGTACCACATGTATGAGTCTATGACGTTGCATTAAATTCTATGTGACATTGCATATGATTTATTAGTGGTGCTTAATGATACATTGTGTATGATGATATGTGTTCATGTATTGATGAAATGGTGAAGGTGTGAGTATAACATGTCGATATGATGATGTGTGATGCCTTGCTTATATGAATATTTACTATGCATATTCCTTATGTCTTATATAATGATTATGATTTACTCACCCTTTCTGTTCGAATGTTGCCTCCACATGGGTAACGTGTAGGTGATCAAGAATAGTCGTAGAAGCATTAGAGGATAGCTTCGGAGTGTGTTTATTTACTTTTGTTAAATAAAGGGAGTCTTGCTCTTATATGTAACTTCGGGGTTGGGATCGAATGATTGGAACTTATGTTCTATGTTTTGTTTTAAGATGTTGAGTCACCCTACATGGTACTCGAGATGTTTTGATTTATAAGTATGAGTTATGAAGTATGACATTTTTATGAAGTACTATAATAAAATGTTTTGAACTATGATTTCCGCTGCCATGATTCGAAGAACTAAATGTTGATTCTATCTTGTTAAAGTTTTTGAAAACCCGTGTTACGGAACAGGATGTATGGTTATGATGTTTTATATGTAGATGTGACACCCTTATTTGGTGATATACTCTGATTTATTTATTATAATAATTTTTAATATTCCTTGGAGTTTAAAAGGGTGTTACATCAAGGATATTTTCTCTTACATATGGAAGATCCTTTTGATCAAAGGAGATAGATTTATGGAGTCTTGTATATGGCCATGGAACAGATTCTGTTTAGAGGTGAGTGATTGACGTGTACCAACCACGGGATGTGTAACTATTGGAAGGGATGATGCATGATTCTCAAGGAATTCATAACAGTTAATAAGGGGGTGTCCTTAATCTGAAGCTATAAGATCTTTAAGAAATGTCATATATAATGTCTTGACATCCTTGGTTTGAGAACTTATTTTTCTCAATATGACTGGTGTTGTTTCTCATTAATAGGATAGAATTTGTTTACTTTAACTTGATATCTCTTGTAAATTCTATGAGAACATGGAACTCTTATTCTAATATAATGGAAAAGTCTTTCAAGGATTGTCTGCATAGGAGTTGTGTCAACCGGAATTATGTGGTTGACTGGTGTATGCACTATTGAAATGTCATCTAATTCACCTAGGATGGGCATTTCAGTTTGTTTGAAGCAAGGAGGGGTTATTAGTTTTGGGACCAAAGGATTAAGGTTCCTTGGTATTTATGGTAGTACCTCTCTCTCCTAGGGTTCATTTATATGGTGTCCTCACATAATGGAATAAATTTTTTCAAGGATTGAAGGGAATCCTTGTGTATTGGAGAAACAATCTTATTCTGAACAGTTTGTTTCATGATGACCAGTAAATGCCATTATCGTTGAAGTCTGCTCCGGCTACCTGTTAGAGAGAATATCCTCTTTAGGTGCAGAAGGATGGCATCCAACACCTCAAATTAAGACAGGAGGTCTAAACATTGTTCTTATAAGAAGAAATCTTCTTGAGGTGTGCATGCTCTGCATGTATTGGTCTGAGTTTGAAGGTTGATCAGCTACTGATGGTTGATCCTCTTGAATCCCTTGCAAGAGTTATGGATTACTATGGTGTCTCCAGACCATAGTTAATGGAGAAATCCTTATGTTTGAGATTGATGTTGGATATGATGTTGAAACATCGTCTCAAAGTGTGTTTTGTTCCTTCAGCCAAGGAAGTTGTTATTGTCCAGAGTGGAGTTTAAGGTCAAGCCACTGACCTAATCTGGAATATTTTATGGCGTGACTGAATGTCATTATTTGGTGCCAGACGTATGCAGAAGAAGGATGTTAGCCCAAATTGTTCTACCTTGTGTGAGAAAGTAATCTTATCTGACCTATGATAAATACTTTGATGGGAGTTGAGTATTTGTTTATCCTTTAGGGAGGTTGTGCATGAGACTGATGATGAATACTTTGATGGGAAACTAAGTATTTATCTAAAGAGTTATGAAATTTTGCATTCTGAACATTGTGTTTTAGAGAGTATGTAAGAGTTTATTTCTCTCTATAGCATTCAGGTGTTTGGTATAGCCTGAGTAAGATGCACCAGCTGTGTGTTCTATTGGGAGCTTCGTAAACGATTTATATGCATAATGAGTCCTTTGAATTGATTTAAGAACCAAAGTGGTTTGGGTTCTATATTAAGAAGCTGATGTACCAAATAATGTTGTAACATCGTGATTGTTGATGGTTGTGTTTTTCTTGCTTGGGATTGTGCATGTGAAGTTGGATGCTCAAGCATTATTGTCAAAAGTGACATTTATGACTATATGGATTAAAATGTGGAGAACCTAATCATGTCTACAGTAGTATTCTTGGTGAATGCATGACTACTTTGTTGAAGACTCCATTAGTATCAGCAACTACTAGTGGATGTAAGGGTAGAAGAATGTTGATAGATACTGAGGTCTGAGCAGAGTGTTTTTAGGAGGTGTTTTTCTTCTGCTGCAAGTCACCCCAGATGAGTGTTGATAATATGGATTTTAGTAAAGCTTTTAAGCAAACTAAGATTTTTTTGGAGTTTGTGAGTGACTTCACACCTAGTATGCATGACATCTTGCTAATTTAAAAGGTCATGATACTGATTGTAGTTATGAAAGGACAATAATTAGATGTGTTTTTATGTTGTGAAGAAGCCAGAGTACTTGGATGTATTCTCAAGGAGAGGGAGTATTTGACTATGGTTTAACTCTACTGAGGGAGTCAGGGTTCAACATATGTGGGAAAGTGTTGTTCTTCAACATGAAATCATGAAGTTTTTCATGTGTTTTCATCTAGTGCTCAAGTTTTCTTCTTCAGTTGGAGCATTGGTTATTCATGACAAGGGGAGTCATGTATTTGTCTATAGATTGTTGTTGCAATGCTACATATATCATTTGTGTGTTGTTCAAACTTGTGGAGATCGTATGCCTCTTATGAGGGTGTGATGTCAGACAACGTGTTATGACATTATGAAATTTTTGGTGATCTTGACAAGGCATGGTTGGTTCTAGCCATGTGAAGTTGGATGAACAATCAAAAGTTCACATATCTCTTGTGTGTTTAATGGTTGAGTCGGAGAGAATTTATTTTTCCCTACAGATTTTTTTTGAAGGACTCTCTAAGGGTCTTTATTATTTAGAAATGTCACAAATGTGATATTATGATCTCTTGGTGTGTGTCACTAAGTCTAATTGAAAGGAGAGCACTTAAAATCCAGCGGAATACAGTGAGGATGAAAGTGTGTTGGTCAATATTTGTGCTTGCAATGTATGACTGGATGTCAGAATATTATTCAGGACTTGTTTCCTGTAAGACCAACAAAGGTTTTCTGTGGACAGTTTGATCAAACATGTGTCATAAAGTGTGTTTGACTATGCATGTGCATGTATTGGGACTGGGTCTTTTCAACAGAAACAGTCCAGAGCTATTAAAGATGTTCAAATTTGTTCTTGGATGGTGCACATTGTTGTTTGGTGGCAGTTTCTTCTCAAATAACATTTCCTTTGACCAAGATTATAGCTACATTCAAGGATCGTTATTTCCCAAGTAAATGACCAGCTATTTATAGAGGGTTCTCTTGTCCTATTTCACTATACGAGTGTTCATCCTCATAATGGGTTATATTCAGATTTGGAAGAGATGTGTCTGGGTCTGGTATTGTGAAGGCTTCATTTGCCAAGTTTTGGCTAAAAGGGGGGAGAAATGTGATGATCAAAGTGCTCAAGATGATCGCCTGATTAATTTGGAGGTTGCTTTTACAGATCTGTCACAAAGATGTCAGATAAGAAGTTTTATCCTATGTCTGCATTCTTTTATGACTTGTGATCTGAGTTATGAACACGATTGTGACCTGTGTTCTGAGTTACCAAGAGTGGTGGTGGATTTGTCAAGGTCGACTGGTGGCTGCTGATCAAAAAGTGGTTAAGTAATCTCTTATTCCACCATTGGTCTTCTATGACAAGGAATGGTTCCTGGTTTGGGGGGGAGTGTCAGCTATATTCTTCCTCATGTACATCAAATGACTTTGGCACTTTCTACTCCTTTTCTTGAAGGTGTTGTTTTTTGGTGATAGGTTTGGCACTACAATGGAGCTTATTCAAAATGCTGGGAAAAAGATGTCGAACGAGATGTTCTGACATCTTATATGAAAATATGTTCCTCCATGTTGCTGTTATGATGTGTTCAGTAGTTTCTGAGGACTATTGTTGGTGGATGTTTTTGTTTATTATTGTAATCTAAATTGTAATGTTTATTATTTGTTTTAGCCCAAAAATTCCAAAGGGGGACATTGTAAGTTCCTTAGTTTTAAGGTTGGCATTAATTTTTGTAAAACAAATATAGAAGCAATATGTTAGATAGGATGTGTTAACTTGCTAACAGGAACAAGTTTGAGCAAGAAGTCTTATTCTATGTTAGGACATGTTGAGTTAAAGTGTTTCAACATCTGGAATAACATGTCAGATAAGATGTCCTATGAAGGAGCATATGACATTGCGCCTGAGCTGAAGTGGAAAGTTGGATTCTATTATAATTTAACTGCTGCAGAATAATCTTAGAATATTGTGCAATCCTATGTGGTGTTGGTTTAAAGGTCTAGAAGAGTCAAGTCAGAATATTGAAGAATATATAGTTTCTAAATATGGAGATATTTTAGGAAACTAATGATTGAAGACCATTTTTGTAGTAGAAGTTACTGCTGATTTGTAACAGTTGATAAGTTGTGATTGAAGGCTCAAATCCAATTGGGTATAAGTTATAAATATAAATCTTTGTAACCTAGGAAAGGCACGAGTTCAAGATGTAGAAGTCTAGGGCTTTTTCTTTGTGCCGCTCTTTAGGAGAGTTGGTATGTGTGAACCACTCGGGTTGTGAGATGGTCACTGTGTTCTCACTCAGAAGTTGTGAAGTAATGAGTTGAGTATTGTTTTTGGAGGAAGCTTGTAAGCAACTCCAAGTTGTGTTCTTAGTCAAGAGTCTTGGCTAAGTATTTTCATGGAAGTGTATCTTCCGTTTTGTTGTCATGGAAGTGTGTCTTCCTGTTTTATGGCCAATTGTTGTCTGTAATTGAAGAGGGATTCAGGGGGCCTCATATCTAGGTGAGTCTTAGATAGAAATATAGCACGGGTAGTGATTAACTGATTAGGCCATAAACTAGAGTTTTGTTGTAGGGTCTACGAATTGATATTATCATAATGGATTTGTCCCTAGCTTGGTATGCCCATAGAGTAGGAGAGTTGCTCCAAACTGGGTTAACAATTTTGGTGTGTTGTTTATGCTTTTTAGTATTGTTTTTAATGTTTATACCTTGCATGTTTTGTTTATGTTGGATCAGATGTCTCAACATGTCATAGGACATTTGAGTTATGTCATACCTGAATTTCAATTATGTTGAAGTTATTATGTTTTTTTATGTTGAGACATTTTAGGGATGTTGAGACATTTTAGGAAACATATGATTGAAGTCCTAATTTTATGCAGAAGTTTCTGCTGATTTTTTGCAAAAGATAGACTTCATTTTTGAAGCCCAAGTCCAGTCCACTCAAGGTTATAAAAAGAAGGCTCCAACCCTAATACATGTGTGGAACTTACGTGTGTTTTTGTGATGGTTTGTGTGTGTTAATCGTGAGCCTCTCTAATATCATCTTGATAAAAGAGTAGGACTATTCTATTGAGTTGTAAGTTATGTCAGTCATTCTAAAGCTTTTAAGCATTGAATGATTGTGTGTATTTGAAGTGTGTCTTCTAAAATTTATTCTAAATTATTTATTATTTTTCAATCAGTGTTGTGATTGAAAGGAATTTGATAAGGGTCTCATACCTAGGTGAATCTTAGGTAGAAATTAAGCACGGGCAGTGATTAAGTGAGTAGATTGTAAAGTGGTGAGAGGTTATTGTAGGTATACAAATTGATATTATTTAGTTGACTTGGTCCCTGGCTTGGTATCCCCCAGAGTAGGTGTTGTTCTACACCAAAATGGGTTAACAATTATGTGTGTTCCATTATTTTCTGTATTATTTAAATTTTTAGACCTTGTCATTATGTGTTTGTTCAGAGATCAGTGTTTTGACATCTCTTAGGATATCTGATATCTAAATACTAGAATTTCACTATTCATTGCTATCACTTGAGCTTTCATTACTTAAAACATCGTTATCACTATCCCAAGCAACATAGGCTTTTATAGAATTCCTAGAATTATTTATTTGGCCTTTCTTCTTTTATTAGCAATAGATGGACACTTCGGTCTATAATGATCCGGCTTTCCGCATTCATGGCATATACCTTTTCCCTTATGCTTTTTGTTATCATCATCTTTAGAGGATGTGGATTGTCTTCTAAACTTCACAAGATTATTTTCGAAATGTTTGACACCATTCTTTCGAATGTATCAATTGTATCTCCTCACAAATAATCTCATTTGTTCATCATCCGAATTTGTTTCATCACTAGAATCACTATCATTAGTGTTCTCCTCCTTTGAGGAATTGAAGCCTTGAGAGCTTTAGACTTAAATATTTCCTCCTTAATGGTGTATTTATCCTTTTTATTCTTTTTCTCTACTTTCTTTTCATATTATTCCAAGCAATTGAGTTCTTGCTCGTGTTCTTCTAGCTTTTCAAACAAGCCCGTGAAATCAAGTGTTGTAAGATCATTGGCTTCCTTGATCGCAGTGACCTTTGGTTTCCAATTCCTGTAAGACATCTCAAAACCTTGTTAGTAGCAATAGCATTGGAAATATGATTACCTAGTAAATTTAAACGATTAATAAGATGTGAGAACCACTTTTGCATTTGAGCAATGGTTTCACCATGCTTCATACAAAACAGTTCAAACTCTTGATTAAGTGTATTAATCCTAGCTTGTTTGACCTCATTAGTTCCTTCATAGGTAACTTGTATAGTGTCCCACATAGCTTTAGCGGTTTGACAATGGGAAATACGATAAAACTCATCAACTCCAAGAGCATATATGATAATATTTTTCGCTCTCCAATCATGTGCCCACTTCTTAATATCATTCTCATACCATAAGTTTTTTGGCTTTGGCACGGTAACATTATCAACCACATATGTCACCAGAGTTGGACTATTTTGAATGGCTTCCCACACACCTTTTTCATATGAGCTGACATGAATTTGCATACAAGCTTTTCAATAACTATAGTTTTCTCCCGTGAAAATTGGGGCTCTTTTATAATCCCCTTTAGGTCCGTAAGCCATTTTCTAATGAGTGTCGAAACGGAATTGACTCGGGCTCTTGATGACACTTGTTAAACAATGACAACGTATCTAGAAGACGGGTGAATAGATACTGAATTAAAATTCCAGAAAAAATTCTGGTTATGAAAATTTATTTAACGAAGAGTTGAGCGGAAGGTTTTCAAAATAAGTCGTCTATACGAACCGTTATCAAAAACTTGGATATGGAAATATATAAAAAATTTCAAATGGAATGAATATGATAATTAGAATTAATTTAACTTTAATCAAGTAACATGTTATCAATCATTTGTAACAACTTACTAGTAATACTATTTCCAATGAAAACAATCAAAAGACTAAACTGAACAATTTGTCGAACACTTGGCGTGCAACAAATTTTTTAGAATTTTCCTTTGAGTTAAACAAGCTACACAATTTGTCAAACACTTGGTGTGCTATCAAAGTTTCAGAATTTTCATTTGAGTTATGTTGATATTAAAAAGCACTTATAATAAAAAGTGATTATAAGAAAATCAACACACAATTCAAAACAAAAATAGTATCGGAAAATTCCTACACGTCAATAGATTACTCAATGTTATTTGAAAAATTAAGGTGTGAAAAATAAGGCAAGTAAATCAATGAGAGAAAACAGACACGGGGATTTGTTTACGCAGTTCCCCACTTTCATCCTCGTGTGTGGGTACGTCTGCGCCTAATTCCAATAGAATTAGGATAATTCTTACTATGCAAAAAGTTGATAAAGAGAAGTGTTTAAGAGCAACTCCAAAAATCCTAATGTTTGTTTTTTTATTTAACCCCTTATATTCTTTTGATCTTGAGAAATACCAAGACACAATAGCAACCAATTAGTTATCTAGATCTTGCTACTCCTTTGTATACTTTATCTCAAAAGCTTTCGTGCACCACCAATTGTACCTATTGCAACATAAGACTTCAATTTGACTCGCCGTTCTCGTGCTACTTCCTTTGTGTTCTTTATCTCCAAAGGATCCTTTGCGTTATTTATCTCCAAAGGCTTTCACTAGGCCGTAATCATCTCTTAAATGTCTTGCACGAAAAACCCCAAATCAATCAATGATCTTGGAGGACAAACCCGTGATTTTTCTGAATGAAGACCCCTACAATTCTCAAGCCAATATTCTCGGCTACACAAGAACCTAATTGGATGTTATCAAACCTCGTCTAGGTGGCACCCCAACAGAAGATAATTACAATGGAATGTTAGTGTGTATGCCTAAATTGGATGTTAAAGATGAAGAGCAAATGTAGGCTAATTTTATGGTATCATTAAGTTGTAATGATGCATGAAGGATATATTTATAGTTATGGAAATATTGGGGCAAAAGAGGGAAATTTGGAATTAAAAGAAAATTATAAATTTTAACCCATGAAACATAATGAGTTGGCCTATAGCTTGGATAAGCCGGCTCATAGTGTTATTTTTAATAGTATGAATCGGCCTGAAATAGAATATGAGCCAGGCTGAACCAAACAGGAGAGAACTCCTTATTTAGGATAGTACATATGTCGGCCGGAAATGGCTATGAGTTATCCTGAAATAAACAAAGGTTATCTTATTATTTAGAGCAGTACATGTGTCAGCCTGTAATGGTTATGAACCGGCATGTATGTGTATTTTTTGTGTAGAAAATAATTGTTCAAGGTTGGGTCAATCTGTGAGATGTTTGGTTCTTCTTCATTCTTCTCAATGTATTTCTCTATTTGTTGGGTTTTGTTTGTAAACTTACTTTGGACCTATGTATATTTGTTAATCATGGTGTTGTATAAAGCTTGCTTTACAAATCATTATTGATGTCTTTCTTGATCTTTTTGCTTTATGTTTGGATTTGTGTTATTATAGACATATGCCTCACAAATTCTGATTAGGGTGGATATCTATTAGTTTCTAGATTCTAGAGATAGATTTAGAGCAAATATTCAATATGGGTATCCCAGCTTAATTATCCATGTTGTTTGAGTTGTGTGAGACATCGCTGACACAAATAATACGATTGTTCTTGCAATTTTGCATTAGACATAACCTCTGTTGTGGTACATCTAGTAGGTGTTTCAAAAATGGAAACTGATGTAAGAGATACATGTTGATTTTAACGAGTATGATAGGTTGAGCACAGTTGATCGATAGGTTTAAGTTTGTGACGAGTAGTTTAAATTCATTCCTGATAAGTTTCTCCTCTCTAAAGAATGAATTTATTTTCTTGTTCATATGTTTTTACCTCGAACTCATTTTAACCCAATATTAGAAACACGGAAATTGTTGAACTACATTCTTTCCCTCACACCGATCCCTGTGGAGACAATAAATTTCCCTAAAAAATCCTTCCTTTCTTTTTCTCTTATGGCTATACTGCAATTCGAACAAAATGGCGTTGTTGTTGGGGATTAGAGTTTTGATATTGAATCGGATTGCAATAGTTTTTAGGTTTTTGAGCTTTGTACATATTTGTATATATTGTATAGATATTTGTAAATGAACTTGTCTATTTTGTACATATGATCGATTTGTATATATAAGTGTATAGATACTTGTCTGTGTTTGTTTTCCATACTTGTTTATATGTGTTGTTTAAATTGTTCAAGTGTTTGTATATATGTGTGGTATGTCAATGTTTGTTTAAGTGTTGTATATATTCTTGTTTTTCGTAACGTTTGTTCAAGTGTTTGGTTAGGACACTTGCTTTTGGTTTGCACTTTGAAAAAAAGCATTGGTGATGCAAGGAGGTTACCAGCCAATCACAATAAAGGCATCGAGCTAACGACATAAAACAAGCGCTTGTTGAAAGGCACCCCAACATTTGTAAATTTTGTACAATTTTATAGTTGAGTTTTGTAGGTGTTATTGGAGTTTTGTATGAAGACTCGGATGCATTTCTTAATTTTCTTTGCAAACCTGTTGCCGCTAAGCGCGGTCTACACCCGCTTAGCGCGCTTAGCAGTTATGCCAGTGATATTTTTGTTCACTTTCCCCTTTTCCCCACTTTCACCAAGGTTTTTTAGAGTAGTAAATAATAGTAATATTTTCTTCTTTTTTGTTTGTTGGTTGGACTCCAATTTTTGTCCGTTAATTTGAAGACGCGTGAGGTGATTGTTCAAGTTTGATCGTATCAACTTGCGGATGTATGGTAATGATAGTAATTGTTGTAACTAGTTTTAAAATAAGAGCCGTCACCCTTAATTTTTATCCTAAGGATGGGACTATAAAGGTATAACCCTAAAAAGTTAGAAATTCTAAGTTTTTAACTCGGTTTAGACGAAGGGAAGGTGTTAGGCACCTCTCATCTACCTTGTTCACAAGGATACTAGGGTTAGAAGTGCAATTTTTAGGAAATAGGGTTTTAGTGTTTTATTAGGGGAACTCGCCATGATTTTTATCGTATGCCTATGTATCCTCTTATGAGGAATCAGAGTCTCAATTCGTAGTTCGCAGTTGGTTTGTATTTTTTTATTGATTACGAAGATATTTGAATTTTCCGCATACTTAGTCTAGGTGTGTAACTAGTGGAGATATTTAGACAAAGCGCGTAGTTTAATTAAAATGTGTTTCGTAATCCTTTTCAAAAATTAATTGTTGAATTAATTTAGTTATGAAAAATAATTTTTCGTTGGTTAAATATTTTTTATGTGTTAATCGTAGAAAACATATTTATTTAAATGCATGATTAAAAATATTTTTATGCAATGAAAATAAATAATATTTTGGATGATTTTAGAAAATAATAATTAAGTGATTATATGATAATAATAATAATAATAAATATAATATTAAAAAATATAAAATATAAAATAAATAAAATAAAAAAATTTAAAAAAACGTATGGGGTGCAAATCTAGTTTAGTAGTAAAGAAAGGAGGTGTCAATAGCATGGGCCTGAATTCAGATATTGAATTCATGCCCAAAAGCGTAAAGGGGGTATGTTTTTAAACTACATGGTAAAATGAGGGCGGGTCTTAACAGCAGGGGGCCCAAGTCTAGATTTTGGACTTGGCACATTAGGCTGGAGGTGTAATTTTGCGTTGAAACAAAAAACAAAGAGTGTGCTTAGTAATTGGGCTTGGGCCAAGGGTGAAGTGGGGAGAGTCCGCTAAGAAGCATAGGGGAGGGCGTATGGGCTTACGTGGGCACGCGGTGATTCGAATCATTTGATTGAGATTATGTGGCTGAGATTGAGGGAGCACAGCTATAGACACGAGATGGCATGTATAGGATCATTTGAACATAACATATTTTTTTTACAAAATTATTCTTTTCACTTCTAATTGTTCCTCTATTTCTCCTCGTCTTTATTATCTCTCTTCTTTTCCTCTTAACCTAACAAAAAAGCCTAACTGCCGTTTCAAAACCCTAACCTTCCTAATTTGCGGTGGTGATCTTTGCCCCCTCTCCAACAGAAACCCCAACCCAACAATAAACCCTAATACAGAAAATCTAAGTTCTTTGTAGTGATTACCTTCAAATAACAAGCCCCTTGTCGTTATGATCCCTAGATCCACTATCTGATCCCCTTTCTTCTTCTTTGTTTTTGCAGATGATGGCAGTGATGAAGGTGGCAATTGTGGCGATGGAAGTTTGTGGTTGCGGTTGAAGATGATGCAGAAGGTGACAGCGGCAGATTTAGGGTTTCAGATATTGAAACCTTAAACTGGAGCGATGGATATGGATCTGTAGTGGCGGTGGAAGCAAGCTCCATTTTTCAAATTTCTTCTGATTCCCTCTTTTTTTTGTAAATTTCTCTGTAAATTCTTTTGTTGGTAAATTCTTTGTTTGTCCTTCTTTCTGTATTCGTTCTTAGTTTTTATAGCAAATTTTAGGGTTCATAGTTTTAGGAAACTTTTTAATATGTTTGTAATGTTAATACAATTTTAATTAGGTTTTGAATATGAATTTGATTTTGTCTGATCATGTCTTTATTTCTGTTTATGCGCATTAATCAAGTTTCTGTATTAGTTTGTATTTATTCTGTTTTCTGATTTTGGTTTGATTTGAATAGAAGTGGGATTTGTGATCATCTGAATAGTGAATGTTTGTGTAATAAAAGTGTATTATTTTTCTTTAATTGGTACAGTGAATGTTATGAAAACACACGCTTCTTTTGATTTCTTTTGGGCCATACATTTTTTTTGTTATCTACAACAACATAATCTTAAACGAAATGGGCATGTACTCTTTCTTTATAAAAAATGTTTTTTGTTCTAGATTGGATCGGGTCCGTTTATTTTGGGCCAGGCAATTCTAATTACTACAACAACAAAAATATTTTCTCAATTGGACTTATAATAATAACAATACAGGATATAATAGTAACTAATAATGGACTTAAAGTCAGATATTGACTTTAGTTTAATAATATAATAAAGTAATAATAATAATTCTAATAACAAAATAACCCTTAAAACAAATCAAAAAAACTGAACGGGCCTCCATATTGGGCTTTAAACAAAACAGATTGCTTTGCTCACTCTTTCAACCTTATTCAAAAACCTAAATGGGTCTTATTATTTCAATTTATTTTGCCTCTTATGATTAGGATATACACCCTCCCTCACTCATTTTTAAGACAAACCTCATCACTATAATGGGTCGGTCCAAATTTAATTAGTAGACCTCTCAAGTAATAGCATACCCCCTCCTTTGTTTATTTGAGATACACTTTAATTTTATATGGGTCATCCATTGATTTAAACACCTTGGGCTTTAGTCAAAATGAATTGAGTATACACTAACCCACCTAAATGGGCCATTCTGGTTTATAAATGGCCCAAGATTACTTCAATAGCACCCCCCCCCCCCCCCCCCCTCCTTCTTCAATATTTAAAAAGGACTAAAAATTCTACATGGGCCCTTTCTGATATAGAAAGTCCCATTAATTTCTTTATAAGATAAAAAAACTCCTATTTATAAACTTTAAACCCCCATAAATAAGCAAAGATGATAATTCTGAAATTTTAATAAGGGATAAAAGTGACTAGAAATCAGTAGGGGAAATTTGGGGTATGACATATACAGGTCTCGCACATTCTGATCGGAAGTTTATTAAATATAGGAATTTCTCGAAAAGCGTGTGAGGGAGGCCAAAGCATGCTGAAAAGACTCGTGTTGGTTTGTGGGATCAGTCGGTAATCATGAAGGAAGTCTGGGGCGTTACAAATGGTATCAGAGCCATACCTCTCCCAATACGATGTGGTTCAAGGACGAACCATGCGGAATCTGGTGGGCATGTAACACTCGAGACCGAAAAGGGCAAGGAGTGGTTCTACCGCATGTAACACCCGAGGCCTAAGAGGGAAAAGGTGGTCACCACATCAGAATGAGAGGGATCATGAGATTGTACAGGTATGGGACTGCATAATTGAATCAAGCTTATAAGGATTTATTAGTACTACTGTTGTACCCCAAAATTTGCCCTCTCATATTTATCAACACATGGCAAGTGAGGTCCTCAAATTGTTCAAGGAAGTTCAAGAGTTGACCAGACAAACTCTCTCCTAAGGCAGTCTACCTCAAATTAGGGTTTCATTTTTCATCAATATGCTTGAATGCAAAGGATCCAAAATGCCTTCCAAGGTCCTAATATGTTCTCAAGATCACCCATGTCAAGTTTCAAGCCTTGCAGAAAAAGTTTGCTCAGTCAATTGCTCAAATGCCTGAAAATCAATTGTACTAGGTCAAAAGTCAAATGTGGCCCACATACAGTCAAACTTCAAGATTTTTGGTAAACATCCTCATTTTGAAGTATCATTCATCATTTGATCAAGGGTTGATCATGATTCATCAAGGATTGCTCACAATTCATCAAAACCCAAAAGTTGTTAAATTAGGGTTTTGTAGGAAAAGTCAACTCAACTTTCACCAAGCATAACTTTCTCATACTTTATCAGAAATGACCTATCCAAAGCTAATTTTTAAGAGGATTCAATTCCCTACAATTCATCTTCAGCTCCCAAGTTCATAATATGCACTTACAAAAAGATATGAATTTTGACATTATAGGTCATTTTGAAAAGTCAACAAAAACACCTTTTGGGTCAAAGATTCATTCATGAACATGGAAGACTCAATTGAGATGAGACTAAAAGGGTTGCTTATAGGATATCCTAAGCTTTCTAAAAAGTCCAAGAACACCTCTCCAGGGTCAAAATTGAGAGAGTTATGCATTAGCCAAGTTGACCATTTTTGCAAAATTGCCAAAAGTCAAATGTGCTCAAATTTGCATTTTTTGCTAAATGGGACCAACTTTTTATGCTTGCACCTCACTTATAACATGATCCACGACCCAAATATCAAACCTCATGTTATTTTCTTCAGTTTTCAATTTATTTTGATTTTTTGTTAATTAAAATTTCAATTAAATCAAATAATTGATGAATAATGAAAAAGATATGTTGTGATCTGATTTTTGGACAGGATCTCAATCAGATAATGCAAGGATATCATGATCAATTTGAATCAAGGCTGATTGGGACAAAAAAGGCATAATTTGGCTCAATATAGCAAGTTTACATATTCCATGAAAATCAAATCAAATCTTGAAAACTTCCAAAGATGTGATCAGTTTTTACAACCCTAATGCACTCTATGATATATATTGAACGTGTCCAAGGCAAGAACAGAGGTTAGAGGTCGTGCATAGCCAAGAACAAAACTGAAAATTTCAAAGTGGTGATTCAATTTCCATCTTAGAGGCCAATCCAAACCATTCTAACATTACCAATAGACTCTTGGACATCTCCATAAGGGATCTCAATCAATTGCTAACCTTTTCATGTCCGGAATCATAAGTTACAGACGCCACAGTTTACCTCCAAACTCGATTTCGATTTTATTGATTTACTCATCATAAGCATGCTTGATTTATATATTCTTGTTCATGATTGAGTTTGCAAGCTATTGGTATCATTTAATTGCATTTTTAATACAGGAATCGTGATATGCCATTGTTAGGGTTTCTTAATTCGTTTTAGGGGTTTGCAGTATAGGAAAAATTAAGCCTAAATTCTGGTACCATGATACTCGTGAGGATGAGACAAGTTGATTGGTACCTTTAAATTTCATTTATATTGCTTGTATAGAATTTTTGAATGGCGCAAGTTTGTAGTTACAGTAAGGTGTTTGTGGGTAAAAGTGTTGTTTGCTAAAAAGACGGTCCAGGGAAGAAGAAGCTTGCATGGCAACGTGTGATTCGTTCATTTGAATTTCGCGCGTTTGAATGACTCCACTAGCTTGTTGTGAATATTATGTTTTGTTGTTATTTTACTTACAAGATTAACATGCTAGCTCAGATGGTTGGGGAGAAGGCCTTTGATGCACACGTCCTGGGTTTGATCCCAGGCGTGTGCATTTTATTATTTTCTTGATTATTTCAGGTGGATCCCATGCAATACAATAGCATAGACCTTCCATACACCCTCTATGCCTGGCCACCGGATGCCTAGCTAATCAGATCTGAAGCCCAAATAGAAAAGGACCACCATACGCCCTAGGTCAACATACGCACTAGATCAGGCGAAGTCAAAAGGGCTTAGATTTGTTTGGGCCCATAATTTCAAAAACATACCCCTAGAATTGCTAAATGACATCAGGCCCACTTCTAATTTTTCTTTCTTATTTTTCTTTTAATATTTCTTTTATTTATTTTAATTGATAAATAATTACTATTTTTTCATAAAATCATAAAATCAAGAAATCAAAAAATTAGAATTAGACTTTTTTTTATCAAAATTAATTATGTTAATTTAATTTAATTTAGTTTAACTTAGGGCAACTTTAACTTGTTTTTTTTTTCAAATTATAATTAATTAGCAAATTAGGTTTAAATTCTTGATTTAATTCTTTTATTTTTTCTCAAATAAATAAAATACAAAAATAGGTTTTAGATTGAATTAATTTATTTTTTTCATTTAAAATTAATTAGAATTTAGGATTTTATTTTTAATTTAACTATTTCATTATTTTCTTAAATAACAAAACATGACCAAAACATCTTTTTTTAATCAATCGCAAATAGGTTTAGTCAAGGGTCAAAACCCTAATTGTCTCGTGTTTAATTCGTCGCGCGCTTATTATTTATTTTGACAATATTTTTGTAATTGTTCATGGTTTGTAATAGTTTAATTTAGGGTTTTATTTATTGTTTAAATTCCTGTGTTTTTGGCTATGTAATTAATCCCCCACCCCGAAGCCTTGTAATAGCGTAGATTTATTTTTCTCTCATTTTTTCCCACAAATATTTAACTGTTTAGATGTATGCTAATAGAATTGTATGACAAGAATGCATGACAAATTAATACAGTTAGAAAACCCTAATGTTCAAAGACAAATAACTGAAAACAGATCACTCGCGCATATCACTCTTAGGGTATACTCTCACTTCGGTTGCCTTCGGTAAACGATCATTAAGTATAGGATGCTTTAGTGGTTTCCCTCCTGTCTAAAAAGATATGATGTCCCGTTCGAATGTTGCCTCGGAAATGTTGCCTTGAGAAAGATCTTAAGACTCTAGGGTTACTACTAAGGTGTCCTAACATGGCTTTAGTGATCGTACGTCCCTTTCGAATCGACCCTTACAAACTCCAACGACGGTGCTACCTATTTCTCAATAGTAGGATAGCGCTGTCTAAAGGAAACGAGAATAGAAACGATCTTTTTTCGAATAGGTAGATGCTAGTAGGTACTTGTTCAAATCAAAACTTTTCACACTTACACTGTTCAAAACAATTTTCAAAACAACTTCGTTACATCCTTGAGGACTGATACAAGGGTTATCACGAAGTAAAACATTTTCAAAACAAAGCACACAAACACAAGCAATTTTAAAAGATGATCAAGTACCTAAGATCCCATAGAAAACCATGGATAAAAAGGGTGCTAACACCTTCCCTTTCTACAATCTACCCCCCGTGCTCAGAATATCTCGAAAAAGGATTTTTTCTGTACTTTTTTCCTTTCGGGTTGGATGAAATAAAAGTCGGTGGCGACTCTTGCTTACCGCGACATTTTGCAAACAAAAAACGCAAAACGCAAACCAGTATTAAATCGTCGGTTGTGCCACCGTATCACAGAACTGGCGACTCTGCTGGGGATAACAAGTGGGGTATACCTTAGGATTTAGTTCATCGTAAATTGCTTCTCTTGATTGCTTTGTTTGCTTTACTTTTAAGGGTTTGTTCGGAGTTACTATAGATCCTAACCTGGATCTGGGGAATACCTTTTAAGTAAGTAGAAATAGACTGTGAGGGAACTGTAAAGCATAGACCGATATGGTTGAAGCAGTAGCTACATTGGTGTGGCACTTTGGTTGGTACCGGTATCCCTTGTGGAGAAACGAGGAGAATACGGGGCCGCCGTGTGGTGTCGTTAAGCATTAACTGACCTTAGAACCTTTAATCGCCCAACTTGGACATAAGAAAGTAGTGAGATAGTCGGCCTCAGTATAAATCTAAGAACTGGATGACACTCGATGCTACACTCATTAAGACCATACTCTCGGAATAATTTCGGCCGCAAGAAAAGATTGCGTGAGCTGAAACCATGACCGATGGAGGATGGTCAGTGATATTGAGATCCTCTAGAACCCAGTTACTTTTCTAGGACAGGTTTGAAACCAACTTAACTTCAAGAGGGTATTACCTTTGACCTCATGTAAGCCTTAAACCTAAAGGCTTTGTATGATTTGACTGTGTTTGCAATACCTGTTGTTTGCTATACCTGTGTCTTATCATGACATCATGCATCATAACATAGCATTCATGCTTCATTACACTAACTATTTCAAAGACCAAGGGAATTTATCTTTGTTCTGTTTTGCAGATCATGGCTTTCGTGCGTAGAAAGACTATGTGAATCAACTTTGTGGAGATACCATCCCAACTCAAAGAGCTAGTGTCAAGGATTTCTGAAACTTCTATGTTCATTAAGAGACACGGTCAACTTCTCAGCCTGGTTACTTCAAACCCTGATGAACAGATGATGAGCGTACTTTTTCAGTTCTTCAATCCCAAGCACCACTGCTTCACCTTTCCAGATTATCAGTTGGTACCCACCTTGGAAGAATTATCTCATCTATTGGGCATATCCATTCTTGAACAGGTACCCTTCATAGGTATGGAAGAAGTTCATAAGCCAAAAGTCATTGCCTCAGCTTTGCATTTGAAACGGGCCGACGTGGTGTCTAATTGGGAAATTTGAAGCGGAGTCGAGGGTTTTCTAGCCAAATTTCTGATAGACCAGGCTCAACTATTTTGGTATGATATGGAGTTTCAGGATTTTGAGGATGTCTTGGCTCTTCTTATCTATGGTTTAGTTCTCTTCCCTAATCCGGATTCTTTCGTAGATGTGAATGCTATCAAGATTTTCCTTTCTCGCAACCATGTGCCTACCTTGCTTGTAGATATTTTGCACGCTCTCTATACTCGTACCACGAGGAGAAGAGGGACTATTATGTGCTGCATGTCGTTGCTGTCAAGGTGGTTTATTTCTCACCTCCCTAGATCCGTACTGAAGAACGAAGAAGGTTTGGGTTGGTCACACAGAATAATGTCACTCGCTCATACAGATATTCTTTGGTGTTCCCGAGCTATGGAATATGTTGTTGTTATTGACCGTTGTGGGGGGTATCCTAATGTCTCATTACTTGGTATCCGAGGAGGTATAACTTACAGTCTTTGTCTAGCTTTGCAACAATTTGGTCGTGCTCGAAGAGATGGTCCCCATGAGTTACTTCTCGAGGATATTGTATTCGACTATGAAGATGATGTTAAGGGGCATCGTCGGAGGTTCATACGAGCTTGGGGCATGGTAAAGAGATCTGACCCCCATGAGTTGGGACCGAAGACTTCCCTTCCTATGCAGCCTTACCTCCAATGGGTCCGAGCTCGTGCCCAGAAGCTTATGATGCCTTATACGGTAGTTTTACCAGTGATTGTGGAACCCGCTACTGAAGACGGCATTCCTTACACGGTTCTCTATCCTTACATGCCCACTGATCTTGGGGAGTTACAGAGGTCTTAGATTCAGCTGAAGAATGAGCGAGATACTTACAGGGAGTAGTTCCATGAGCAAGAGAGGAAGGTTTTAAAGCTCACCAGACAGCTCGAGGAAGAAAGAGTGCTTAATGACTATATCAGCACAAAGAGGAAGTGTCCATGGGACTTTTGATTTTTCTTTTCTAGATTTAGCTTTGTTTTATTTATTTATTTGTAATGCCTTAAAGGCATGTTGAACCTTTCAAATTTGAGCTAATAAAGTTTTGTTTACTTTGGTTTGTAAATTTAAATCTCCCAAAGTCTTTGAAATCATTACATGCACATCCCATTATCATACACATCATTATAGGTACCACTACAGGTTTCTCATCTTCTTCGCTGTTTATTTCAGCAGAAATGTATTTCAATCAAGTCATAAAGGATCTTCAGGAACAAAACGCCCAGTTCCAACAGATGTTCATCAGTCTGGCAAAGGGGAAAGAGGATCTGAAGACCCTCATTCTGAAAGATAAGAAGAAGAAGAAGGTCGGTATTCTGAATATGGGTAAAAGGTTCAGAGTAAGGTTGAAGCATCAAAATGATCTAATCTCTTCATCCAAAGATGGGGAGAAGCAAGAAGAGGAAAAGGACCCTAGTCCTGCAGTCTCTGACAATGATACTGATTTTGGTGATGAGCAATATCCTCTTGTTGAGGATAGATACAAGCAGCTAGAAGACCGTCTGAGTGCTATGGAAGTTCAAAAGATACCTGGTTTGGATTTCGGAGAATTGAGGCTGGTATCGGGAGTGTTCATCCCTCAGAAGTTCAAGGCTCCAGAATCTGCTAAGTATGATGGAGTGTCCTGCCCAAAACTCCATCTCCGCTCTTATGTCAGGAAGATTCAACCCCACACTGCTGATAGAAATTTGTGGGTGCACTTCTTTCAAGATAGTATGCCAGGGACTCAGCTTGAATGGTTCTACCAGTTGGAAGGGGCCAATGTATGAAACTGGGAAGATCTTGCTGCTGCTTTCTACAAGCAATATCAGTACAATGCTGACCTTGCTCCCACTCGTACTCAACTCCAGAGTATGTCCATGGGTGCAGGCGAAGGCTTTAAAGATTACGCTAAAAATGGAGAGATTTGGCTGGCAGAGTTCAACCCCCTTTGTCTGATAGGGAGTTGGTCGACATGTTTCTGGGGATGCTGTCTGGTCCATTTTTCAAACACTTAATCGGCAGCTCGTCGTCTGGTTTCACCGAGTTGATTTTAACTGGAGAAAGAGTGGAGGCTGGAATTCTAAGTGGTAAAATACAAAAGGATGCCTCTTCGAATTCGGTAAAGAAACCTTTTACTGGTAAGAAGGAAGCCAGTGCAATCTATAGCCCGAAAGGCCAAAACAGATCTGAACACCGTCCAACGGTAAATGTTGTAGTGATACCAAGACCCGCAGTTGCTCCACAATACAACATTCAACAAAGGGTGGAAAGACCACAGCGGAAGTTTACCCGCATTAGCATGACATTGGCTGAAGTGTTACCTCACCTACTGAGATCCAACTTGACAACCTTGAGGGAGGCTCCCAAGAATCCAAACACTACCTCTCCCAGATACAATCCCAACGCGCGGTGTGCCTACCATTCTGAGAGTCCTGGCCACGATACCAATGATTGATGGGCTATGAGAAACAAAGTACAAGACATACTGGAAGCTAAGGAGATAGAGTTCGATGCTCCAGAAAAGTCGAATGTAATAACTGCTCCTATGCCCAAACATGGTCGTGGAGTTAACGTTGTTGACACTGATTTGTTTGTGACCTCTGTTGAAGAAATTTCTACTCCACTTATGACTGTTAAGAGGAATTTGATGTTGGCCGGTTTATTTCTGGGTTGTGGTGAAGGTTGCCACATGTGCTCGATTCTACCTTCTGGTTGTCGCTTGTTGAAGTTAAGTGTTCAGCGCATGATGGATAATAAAGAGATTCTGTTCGAGAAGACTATGATTCCTGTTGTTCCAAATGAAGATGTTGCCATCATAACCATTTCCGCCAATCCTTCCAAGGTTTCCTCGAGAAGACCTGTTAGGATTACACATGTTCAAAGAATTGCTCCGCTAATAATCACTGTTCTTGGTCCCATCCCGTACACTTCAGACAAGGCTGTCCCATGGCATTGTGGTGCTGATGTGTATTATCATGGCATTAAGCAAGATTTGAAGAATGAAGAAGCTGATGCTGATGTCAGTAATATTGTCGGGGCTAGTAAAGTTACTAGAAGCGGAAGGATCTTCTCTCCCGAGATTTCCCCTCTGACTGTCAACAAACCTATTGTCATTCCATCTGTTGTTCCTGCTAGTACATCAACTACTGTTCCAGTTCCTACTCCAGTTATCACCCCAGTCGCCGAGCCATCTGGGACTCGGGGAAAAGAAATTATAGGTGAGCCTGCCCAGACAGAGGCGCCTAGAAAAATTGTTGTGGAAGCCTCTAAACAAGAAATAGAGGAAATACTGAAAATTATCAAGAAAAGCGACTACAATATGGTCGAACAGCTGGGGCAGACCCCGTCAAAGATTTCCATGTTGTCTCTACTGTTGTGTTCTGAAGCTCATGTGAAGGCTTTGATTGCATTTCTTAAGACTGCACATGTGCCGCAGGAAACTTCAGCATATCAGTTCAAAGATTATGTGGCCAGCCTGACTGCTGACAATGGGCTAGGTTTTTCAGATGCGAACCTGACCCCTAATGGGAGGAATCATAATGATACTCTGCATGTCTCGATTGAGTGCAAGGGCACCATTATGGCTCATGTGCTGGTAGATACCGGGTCTTCGCTGAATGTTTTGCCAAAGAAAGCATTGGACCGTTTGGATTGCAAGGGTTTGACTTTAAAGTCGAGTAACATTGTGGTAAGGGCTTTTGACGGATCAAAAAGAATGGTGTACGGGGAGGTGGACATCCCTGTCAAAGTGGGTTCTCAGACCTTTGGGTCCACCTTCTACGTAATGGATATCAGGTCATCATATTCTTGCTTGTTGGGTCGTCCTTGGATCCATAAGGCTGGGGAAATTACTTCCACACTCCATCAAATGCTGAAGTATCCAGTGAAGGAGAAGATTGTCACAGTGCGAGGCGAAGAAGAGTATATGGTGAGTCATCTCAATTCCTTCCGTTATGTGGAGATGGACGGGGAGTTCATAGAAACTCCTTGTCAGAACTTTAAAGAGGTCCCTCAGACTTTAGCGTCAACTGAAGTTACTACCAACAAACCTCCGCTGAAGATGGCTTCTCTCAAGGATGCCAGGTCTGTAGTTGAAGAAGGTGAGGGTACCAATTGGGTTCGGCTCCCTGATTTCACTCACAAAATTGACAAATTTGGTTTGGGCTTTACTACAGGGGCTCAAAGGGCTGTTAGGCGCGCACGGATTGGAAGACCTCCTCTACACATCAGCAATCAGGGATTTAACGCAATTGAGGATAGTGAAGAAGATTCATACATCGACAGCTGGATCTACCCAACAACCAACGGCGGACTAAATAACTGGACGGCGAAGGACTTCATACCTGTTTCTTTTATTCCACAGTAATTGACTTTTGTTTTAAGATTTGTAATAAACAGTTTGAAACTTTACAGCCCGGTGCCTTGCCCGAGGCACCTTGGATTTGCTTGTGAGGGCTTATTCTTTGTCATTTCATTTATCATTAATAAAGCATTGGACATTTCTTGCATTACAAATTTTGCGCTTCTTGTTTTTATTTTCTGTCTCTCCCTTTATCAAAACAGCTATTCTCTTACACACACTCACGTATCATACTGCAGATCCACATTCAGTTTGGATCCCATTGATTACAGCTCTGCTACTGCCAGTTATGACTTTGAAAATCCGATCAACCAAGTCGAGGACGAAGGTGAGGATGATTGTGAGGTGCCTGGAGAACTATCTAGACTATTGCAACTGGAAGAAAGGGCCATACAGCCTCATGAAGAGCCAGTTGAGTCAGTGAATTTGGGTACAGAGGAATACAGGAAAGAGGTTAAAATAGGTGTGAACCTGGAGCCTTGTGTCAAACAACGGTTAATACAGATGCTACACGACTATGTTGAGATCTTCGCCTGGTCCTATGAAGATATGCTTGGTTTGGACACTGATATTGTGGCACATCGCCTGCCGACTAAAGAAGACTGCCCTATGGTAAAGAATAAGGCCCGCCATATGCGCCCTGAGATGTCAGAGAAAATCAAAGCAGAGGTCATGAAACAGTTCGACGCAGGATTCTTAGCTGTCACTTCTTATCCGCAGTGGGTTGCCAACATCGTTTCGGTACCTAAGAAGGACGGTAAGGTACGGATGTGTGTGGATTATAGAGATATGAACAGGGCAAGCCCCAAGGATGACTTCCCACTTCCTCACATTGATGTTCTAGTCGACAACACTGTGCAGCATAAGATCTTTTCCTTCCTGGATGGTTTTTCTGGCTACAACCAGATCAAGATGGCTCCTGAGGACATGGAGAAGACAACCTTCGTTAGGCAGTGGGGCACCTTCTGTTACAAGGTAATGCCTTTTGAGTTGAAGAATGTTGGGGTAACTTATCAGCACGCCATGGTCGCTTTGTTCCACGACATGATTCACCGCGAGATCGAGGTGTATGTGGATGACATGATAGTCAGGTCCCAGACTGAGGAAGAGCACCTTAATCATCTCCAGAAACTATTTGACAGGTTGAAGACATACAAGCTAAGGTTGAATCCGAACAAGTGTACCTTCGGGGTAAGGTCTGGAAAGCTTATGGGTTTCTTGTCAGTGACAAAGGTATTCATGTGGATCCTGCAAAGGTAAAATCCATACAAGATATGCCAGCTCCCCACATAGAAAAAGAAGTTAGAGGTTTCTTGGGATGTCTGAATTACATCGCCTGGTTCATTTCACATTTGACTGCTACTTGTGAGCCAATTTTCAAGTTGCTGAAGAAAGATCAAGTGGTAAAGTTGAATGATGAGTGCCAGACTGCTTTTGAAAGAATCAAAGAATACCTGCAAGAACCACCAATTTTGATGCCTCCAGTTGAGGGAAGACCTTTGATATTATACTTGACAGTGCTAGACAATTCAATGGGGTATGTGCTGGGGCGGCATGACGAGTCTGGTCGAAAAGAGCACGCCATTTATTACCTTAGAAAAAAGTTTACCGACTGTGAGACCCGATACTCATTGCTCGAGAAAACTTGTTGTGCTTTGGCATGGGCTGCTCGCCGACTGAGACAGTATATGCTGACTCACACTACCTTGTTGATATCAAAGATGGATCTGATCAAGTATATTTTTGAGAATCCCGCCTTATCCGTAAGAATAGCAAGATGGAAGATGATCTTAACCAAGTATGACATCCAATACACAACCCAAAAAGAAATCAATGGGAGTGTTTTGGCGGATCATTTGGCGCATCAGGCAGTGGATGACTACCAGTCCATGAATTTTGAGTTCCCGGATGAGAATATCATGTTGGTAACTGACTGCGAAGAACCTGGGCCGGATGAAGGACCAGAGGAGGGATCCCGATGGTCTATGTATTTTAATGGAACCTCGAACGCATTGGGTAATAGCATTGGCGCTATAATTATATCTCCTGAGGGCTGTCATACTCCATTCACCGCCCGATTATGTTTTAACTGCACCAACAATATGGTGGAGTATGAAGCGTGTATCATGGGGATCCGAGCTTCTATTGACCTAAGGATTAAGTTCTTGAGTGTATTCGGAGATTATGCCCTGGTGATAAGTCAGATCAAAGGCGAGTGGGATACGAAGCACCCGAATCTTATTCCTTACAAAGAATATGTATTGGCATTGCTCCCACACTTTGAGGAGATAACCTTTGAACATTTCCCGAGAGAAGAGAACCAGTTGGAGGACGCGCTAGCTACCATGTCTTCTATGTTCTAAGTCAGGTGGGACAATGAAGCTCCCCAGATTACCATTGAGAAGTTGGATGAACCCGCACATTGCTGCGACATTAAGATTGAAGAGGTAGCAGATAAACTATGGTTTCACGAGGTAAAGAGGTATCTTGAGGCTCAAGAATACCCCAAGGGGGCATCTGTTAATGATAAGAAGTTTCTGAGAAGATTCACTGTGAAGTTCTTCATCAGTAAAGACATCCTCTATAAGCGCAACCATGATTCAACCTTGTTGCGGTGCATAGACAAGAGCGAGGCAGAAAGGATCATGGAAGAGTTATATGAAGGTACCTTCGAAACCCATTCTAGTGGACACACCATGGCGAAGAAAATCCTACGGGCAGGATATTACTGGTCCACTATGGAAGCCGGTTATTATCAGCACTCTCGAACCTGTTATAAGTGCCACGTCTACGTTGATAAGGTGCATGTACCTCCGGTTCCCTTGAATGTTTTGATAGCTCCTTGGCCCTTTGCAATGTGGGGCATTAACATGATCGGTGAAATCAGACCTACTGCGTCTAACGGGCATCGCTTCATTCTGGTAGCAATTGATTACTTTACAAAGTGGGTGGAGGAAGCTTCCTTTGCTACAGTAACCAAGAACATCGTGGCGCGGTTTATCCGACACAACCCGATTTGTTGATATGGTGTCCCAGAAAGAATTATTACTGACAATGGTACAAATATCAATAACACAATGATCATCGAGCTCTACAAACAGTTCAAGATTCAGCATCATAACTCTTCTCTCTACCGGTCGAAGATGAATGGGGTTGTCGAAGCAACTAACAAGAACATCAAGAAGATTATGCAGAAGATGATAGTGACATACAAAGACTGGCATGAGATGTTACCATTCGCTCTTCATGGGTACCGTACCTCAGCACGGACGTCGACATGGGCAACACCCTACTCTCTGGTGTATGGCATGGAGGCAGTCCTACCCATCGAAGTCCAGATGCCCTCTCTTAGGATTATGAAGGATGCAGGTTTGAACGAAGACGACTAGATCCAAACCCGACTTGATCAGCTGAATCTAATCGATGAAAAGAGACTTACTGCTATTTGTCATGGTCAGACGTATCAAAAGTGAATGATCAAGGCTTTTAACAAGAAAGTCAGACGTCAAGAATATCAAGTCGGAGATCTAGTGATTAAACGTATCATACTACTGCAAGGTAATCCCAGGGGAAAATAGACCCCCACATACGAAGGGCCATTTGTGGTTAAGAACATTTTCTCGGGAGGAGCTATGATTTTAACCACCACGGATGGTGACGACCTACCTCACCCCGTCAATGCAGACATAGTGAAAAGATACTATGCATAATCAAAGACCCGCTAGGTTGACTGGCCTAGGAAAAAATAAGGGCTTCCCGGTGAACCAAAAGGGTTCGGGCAAAAGTAAGGGATGAAAATGAAAAAAAAAACTGTACACCCGGCAAGTCGAAAACCTGAAAAGGCGACTTGGGCAAAAAAGGGTATCCCGGTAGACTGAAAACCCGAAAGGGCGGTCTAGGCAAAAGTTAGGGATTGAAGCGTAACACTATGTCTCATTGGAATCATCTTGCAACCAGACTTCGGTGTCGACTATAAATCTCAGACGGCGCCAATCAATCTGATCCACCTTCGACCAAGCAGCAAAGTGATAAGACGCTTGAAGATATAAAGGCAATAGCAGAGTTGGAACCCAATGGGTTTGTTTCACATAGCTGTTTTTTCTTTAACACTAAAATTGTAATTTCTATTTTTCGGCGGGTTCTCTTACTAGAGCGTCAGCCTCTTTGTACAAAACGCCTATTACAGGCCAACTTCAAAAATCAATACAAGTAATTTTCACAAGAAATTTCAATTTGTTTTTCCTTTTTCTGTTTTGTTTTGCAAGAATGTCCAATGATTTGTTTTTGATATATGCATTTTAAATAATGGCTGCTCATAAATATTTACATAAGAAACAAAAGACGATTACTCGAAGTTCCAGGAACAGGGTAAAATAAGAAGTGCCCAAACTATACAGTTACTCTGCCCATCAGGTGCTGGGATAGAGCCAGCTTAAGAACATGAGTAGTGGTACATACACTCCCCATAGAATAAAAAGTATCCAAAGACAGTGATGTTAGCTTTCCCGAACAGGACATAACTCTCCCCAATTGAGATTCACAATCGCGAGTGAGTCGGTAAATTTTTCCCCGAGCAGAGTTTATTTCTCTCACAAGCAGAAATTCAATCTCCAACAGAATTCATTATCACCAGCAACGGTAATTCATCCCCAACTGAGTTTATTTCTCCAAATTAGCAGATCTATCAATAGAGTATCTCCTCTCCAACAGAGTTATTCCCCGCAGAGTTCTCCTCGGACAGAGTCTCTTCCGGCAGAATATTCACCAGTTGAATGGATGTGAATCCCAAGCCAGTCATCTTTGTTCACCATCCCCAACAGAAGTAGAGGAATTATGGGTTCTTACAACAGTCAGGGATTTATTTTCCCGGACTCAGATTATTATGTCAGCATTTCATGATCATACATCATGACATGTGCATACATTACATATAACATAATCTCAGTTATTTTGAGAACCTCATCACAATGCATCTCATGCATCGCACATAACTAACCTTGTGTTTCTTTCAGGAAAGACAGTTATTATCAACAATTTCCAGCAGGTCCATGGTCAACACTCGAAGCTAAACAGAGTAATCATTGGTGCGACAAGTGAAATCTTACGCAGCCCTACTATCCAGGCTTTCATATCGAAGTAACCCTACTATCCAGGTTCCTTCTCACAGCCCTACTACCCAGGCTTTCATATCGAAGTAACCCTACTATCCAGGTTCCTCCTCACATCCCTACTATCCAGGATTTCATATCGAAGTAACCCTACTATCCAGGTTCCTTCTCACAGCCCTACTATCCAGGCTTTCATATCGAAGTAACCCTACTATCCAGGTTCCTTCTCACAGCCCTACTACCCAGGCTTTCATATCGAAGTAACCCTACCATCCAGGTTCCTTATCAAGCTCTATTATCCAGGCTTTCATATCGAAGTAACCCTACTATCCAGGTTCCTTCTCATAGCCCTACTACCCAGGCTTTCATATCGAAGTAACCCTACTATCCAGGTTCCTTCTCACAGCCCTACTACCCGGGCTTTCATATCGAAGTAACTCTACCATCCAGGTTCCTTCTCAAGCCCTACTATCCAGGCGTTCATATCGAAGTAACCCTACTATCCAGGTTCCTTCTCACAGCCATACTACCCAGGCTTTCATATCAAAGTAACCCTACCATCCAGGTTTCTTCTCAAACCCTACTATCCAGGCTTTCATATCGAAGTAACCCTACTATCCAGGTTCCTTCTCACAGCCCTACTACCCAGGCTTTCATATCGAAGTAACCCTACTATCTAGGTTCCTTCTCACATCCCTACTATCCAGGCTTTCATATCGAAGTAACCCTATTATCCAGGTTCCTTCTCACAGCCCTACTATCCTGGCTTTCATATCGAAGTACCCCTACTATCCAGGTTCCTTCTCACAGCCCTACTACACAGGCTCTCATATCGAAGTAACCCTACCATCCAGGTTCCTTCTCAAGCCCTACTATCCAGGCTTTCATATCGAAGTAAGCCTACTATCCAGGTTCCTTCTTACAGCCCTACTACCCAGGCTTTCATATCGAAGTAACCCTACTATCCAGGTTCCTTCTCACAGCCCTACTACCAAGGCTTTCATATCTAAGTAACCCTACTATCCAGGTTCCTTCTCACATCCCTACTACCCAGGCTTTCATATCGAAGTAACCCTACCATCCAGGTTCCTTCTCAAGCCCTACTACCCAGGCTTTCATATCGAAGTAACCCTACTATCCAGATTCATTCTCACAGCCCTACTACCAGGCTTTCATATTGAAGTAACCCTACCATCCAGGTTCCTTCTCAAGCCCTACTATCCAGGCTTTAATATCGAAGTAACCCTACTATCCAGGTTCCTTCTCACATCCCTACTACCCAGGCTTTCATATCGAAGTAACCCTACTATCCAGGTTCCTTCTCACAGCCCTACTACCCAGGATTTCACATAGAAGTAACCCTACCATCCAGGTTCCTTCTCAAGCCCTACTACCCAGGCGTTCATATCGAAGTAACCCTACTATCCAGGTTCCTTCTCACAGCCCTACTACCTAGGATTTCATATCGAAGTAACCCTACCATTTAGGTTCCTTCTCACAGCCCTACTATCCAGGCTTTCATCTCGAAGTAACCCTACTATCCAGGTTCCTTCTCATAACCTTACTATCCGGGTTCTTCCTCTCTTATCCCCGGACAGCAGCCCACAACACTGTAAGACTGGGACTCAATCAAACACAATTGATTTCACATTTCCCCAGAAGGTCGCGGTGCAACATATACCCCAACCAGACACGTAGTTCACTTCCGCTCCCCAAACCGGAGTTATTCCCCAGTAAAGTAACGGACAACTGAAGCTCTTAAAACTCTATTTTTTTCGCATGATAGAGACCAGCATTCCCCAGCGAAGTCCTCCTCGACAAGAGGTGTTCGGGTTATCACAAAGGAATCGACACCTCTCAGGATGGCAGCTTCAAGCCCATCTCCAACAATTTTCCATCATCGACCTCCAAATTGCATCCGTAAGCCCATTCCCAATATCACAAGTCAAATATCACTTCATGCGAGTGCAAATTTCTGGGCACTCTAGTGTTCAATCATCTTCCACCTTCAGATCTCGAAAGGCAGACAAGCCAATCTACATCTGCAGGTTTAAGAAGATTGAACAGGAGCAGCTGTTGTACCCCAAAATTTTCCCTCTCATATTTCTCATCACATGGCAAGTGAGGTCCCCAAATTGTTCAAGGAAGTTCAAGAGTTAACCAGATAAACTCTCTCCTAAGACAGTCTACCTCAAATTAGGGTTTCATTTTTCATCAAGATGCTTGATTCCAAAGGATCCCAAATGCCTTCCAAGGTCCTAATATGTTCTCAAGATCATCCATGTCAAGTTTCAAGCCTTGCAGAAGAAGTTTGCTCAGTCAATTGCTCAAATGCTTGAAAATCAACTGTACTATGTCAAAAGTCAATTGTGGCCCACATACAGTCAAACTTCAAGATTTTTGGTCAACATACTCATTTTGAAGTATAATTCATCATTTGATCAAGGGTTGATCATGATTCATCAAGGATTGCTCACAATTCATCAAAACCCAAAAGTTGCTAAATTAGGGTTTTGTAGGAAAAGTCAACTCAACTTTGACCAAGCATAACTTTCTTATACTTTATCAAAAATGACCCATCTGAAGCTCATTTTTAAGAGGATGAAATGACCTACAATTCATACTCAGCTCCCAAGTTCAGAACATGCACTCACAAAAAGATATTAATTTTGACATTATAGGTCATTTTGAAAAGTCAACAAAAACACCTTTTGGGTCAAAGATTCATACATGAACATGGAAGA
Source organism: Vicia faba (assembly GCA_948472305.1). Classification (NCBI taxonomy): domain Eukaryota; kingdom Viridiplantae; phylum Streptophyta; class Magnoliopsida; order Fabales; family Fabaceae; genus Vicia; species Vicia faba. Next base: position 409,006,883 of record OX451735.1, read on the forward strand.
CTCAATTGAGATGAGACCAAAAGGGTTGCTTATAGGACATCCTAATCTTTATAAAAAGTCTAAGAACACCTCTCTAGGGTCAAAATTGAGAGAGTTATGCATTGGCCAAGTTGACCATTTTTTCAAAATTGCCAAAAGTCAAATGTGCTCAAATTTGCATTTTTTTTGCTAAATGGGCCCAACTTTTTATGCTTGCGCCTCACTTATAACATGATCCACGACCCAAATATCCAACCTCATGTTATTTGATTCACTTTTCAATTTATTTTGATTTTTTGTTAATTAAAAATTCAATTAAATCAAATAATTGATGAATAATGAAAAGGATATGTTGTGATCTGATTTTTGGACAGGATCTGAATCAAATAATGCAAGGATATCATGATCAATTCGAATCAAGGCTGATTGGGACAAAAAAGGCATAATTTGGCTCAATATAGAAAGTTTACATATGCCATGAAAATCAAATCAAATCTTGAAAACTTCCAAAGATGTGATCAGTTTTTACAACCCTAATGCACTCTATGATATATATTGAACGTATCCAAGGCAAGAACAAAGGTTAGAGGTCGTGCATAGCCAAGAACAAAACTGAAAATTTCAAAGAAAAGTGGTGATTCAATTTCCACCCTAGAGGCCAATCCAAGCCATTCTAACATTACCAATAGACTCATGGACATCTCTAGAAGGGATCTCAATCAATTGCTAGCCTTTTCACGTCCGGAATCGTAAGTTACAGACGCCACGGTTTGCCTCCAAACTCGATTTTGATTTCATTGATTTACTCATCATAAGCATGTTTGATTTATATATTCTTGTTCATCATTGAATTTGTAAGCTATTGGTATCATTTAATTGCATTTTTAATATAGGAATCGTGATATGCCATTGTTAGGGTTTCTTAATTCGTTTTAGGGGTTTGCAGTATAGGCAAAATTAGGCCTGAATTCTGGTACCATGATACTCGTGAGGATGAGACGAGTTGATTGGTACCTTTAAATGTCATTTATATTGCTTGTATAGAATTTTTGAATGGCATAGGTTTGTAGTTACAGCAAGGTGTCTGTGGGTAAAAGTGTTGTTTGCTAAAACGACGGTCCAGGGAAGAAGAAGCTTGCGTGGCAACGTGTGACTCGTTCATTTGAATTTCGCGAGTTTGACTGACCCCACTAGCTTGTTGTGAATATTATGTTTTGTTGTTATTTTACTTACAAGATTAACATGCTAGCTCAGATGGTTGGGGAGAAGGCCTTTGATGCACACGTCCTAGGTTTGATCCCAGGCGTGTGCATTTTATTATTTTCTTGATTATTGCAGGTGGATCCCATGCAATACAGTAGCATACGCCTTCCATACACCCTCTATGCCTGGCCACTGGATGCCTAGCTAATCAGATCCGACGCCTAAATAGCAAAGGACCACCATACGCCCCAGGTCAATGTACGTACTAGATCAGGCGAAGTCAAAAGGGCTTGGAATTGTTTGGGCCCAGAATTTCAACAATATACCCCCACAATTGCTAAATGACATCAGGCCCACTTCTAATTTTTCTTTCTTATTTTTTATTTTAATATTTCTTTTATTTATTTTAATTGATAATTAATTACAATTTTTTCATAAAATCAAAAAATCAAGAAATCAAAAAATTAGAATTAGACTTTTTTTATCAAAATTAATTATGTTAATTTAATTTAGTTTAGTTTAACTTAGGGCAACTTTAACTTGTTTTTTTTTCAAAATAAAATTAATTAGCAAATTAGGTTTAAATTCTTGATTTAATTCTTTTATTTTTTCTCAAATAAATAAAATACAAAAATAGGTTTTAGATTGAATCAATTTATTTTTTTAATTTAAAATTAATTAGAATTTAGGATTTTATTTTTAACTTAACTATTTCATTATTTTCTTAAATAAAAAAATATGACCAATACATCCTTTTTTTTAATCAATCGCAAATAGGTTTAGTCAAGGTTCAAAACCCTAATTGTCTCGTGTTTCATTCGCCGCACGCTTATTATTTATTTTGACAATATTTTTGTAACTGTTCATAGTTTATAATAGTTTAATTTAGGGTTTTATTTATTGTTTAAATTCCCGGGTTTTTGGCTATGTAATTAATCCCCCACCCGGAAGCCTTGTAATAGTGTAGATTTATTTTCTCGCATTTTTTCCCGCAAATATTTAACTGTTTAGATGTATGCTAATAGGATTGTATGACAAGAATGTGTGACAAATTAATACAGTTAGAAAACCCTAATGTGCAAAGACAAATAACTGAAAACAGATCACTCGCACATATCACTCTTAGGGTATACTCTCACTTCGGTTTCCTTCGGTAAACAATCATTAAGTTAAGGATGCTTTAGTGGTTGCCCTCCTGTCTAAAAAGATCTGATGTCTTGTTCAAATGTTGCCTCAGAAATGTTGCCTCGAGAAAGATCTTAAGACTCTAGGGTTACTACTAAGGTGTCCTAACATGGCTTTAGTGATCGTACGTCCCTTTCGAATCGATCCTTACAAACTCCAACGACGGTGCTACCTATTTATCAATAGTAGGATAGCGTTTTCTAAAGGAAACGAGAATAGAAACGTTCTTTTTTCGAATAGGTAGATGCTAGTAGGTACTTGCTCAAATCAAAACTTTTCACACTTACAATGTTCAAAACAATTTTTAAAACAACTTCGTCACATCCTTGAGGACTGATACAAGGGTTATCACGAAGTAAGACATTTTCAAAACAAAGCACACAAACACAAGCAATTTTAAAAGATGAGCAAGTACCTAAGATCCCATGGAAAACCATGGATAGAAAGGGTGCTAACACCTTCCCTTTCTATAATCTACCCCCCGTACTCAGAATATCTCAAAAAAGGATTTTTTTTTTCTGTACTTTTTCCTTTCCGGTTGGATGAAATAAAATTCGGTGGCGACTCTTGCTTACCGCGACATTTTGCAAACAAAAAATGCAAAACGCAAACCAGTATTAAACGGTTGGTTCTGCCACCGTATCACAACTACCTATACCAATAAGATGCATCTTCTTTTCGGTAGCTCGTTCCGTATGAACTCCACATTTAAGCATGCTTGACTTGGAGTAGTATTGGGATGGGTGGCCTTCTGGGAAGTTTCTCTGAAAGCGTGTGAATGAGGCCAAAGCATGTTGAAAAGACTCGTGTTGGTTTATGGGGTCAGTCGGTAATCCTGAAGGCAGTCTGGGGTGTTACAGTAGTCGCAGCTCTTAGATCGCATTCTTTTTGTTCTTTATTTCTTTTGAATAAGATCCCTAATTTTTTCCTGGATCGCCCTTTCGGGTTTTCAATCCACCTGGATAATGTTTTTGTGTATGTCCCTAATTTTTTCCTGATCACCCTTTCGGTTTTTTAATCCACCAGTCGCTCCTTTTTGCGTAAGTCACCTGTTTAAGGTTCGAACTTAGAGAGCTTTCTTATACATAGTATTTTTTATTGCATCTGAATTTTCCGGGTGCGATAGTTCTTCCCTATCCATTGTTGTGAGGATGAGACCACCACCGGAGAATGTTATTTTTACCATATATGGACCTTCATAGTTGGGTGTCCATTTACCACGTGAATCGAGACGAGGTAGCAGAATCTTCTTGAGCACCAAATCCCTTCTTTGAATATTTGAGGAAGGAATTTCTTGTTGAAGGCTTTCTTCATACGATTCTAATATAATTGAATGTGGCACAAAGTTGTCATACATTTCTCTTCAATGAAGTTGAGTTGATCAAGTTACGTCTGAACCCACTCGGCTTCTTCAAGCTTTGTTTCCATTAGAACTTAAAGTGATGGAATCTCTATTTCAACTGGGAGCACTGCCTTCATCCCATATACTAGATAGAATGGGGTTGCACCAGTTGATGTGCGTATAGAGGTACGATAGCCATGTAAAGAAAAGGGAAGCATTTTGTGCCAGTCTTTGTATGTCTTCACCATTTTCTGAATGATTTTTCTTGAAGTCATCGCATAATTCCTTCATCATTTTGTTGTTTAGATTATACTCGTTGCCTGTTATGATCCTGTTTGGAACCCCATATATGCATATGAGATTTTGCTTGATGAATCTAGTAACCACTTGACTTGTTACATTCGCATAGGATACCGCTTCTACCCATTTGGTGAAGTAATCAATGGCAACTAGTATGAACCGGTGTCTCTTAGATGCTTTCAGTTCGATCATGCCTATCATATCAATTCCCTACATTGAAAACGGCCAAGGAGAGCTCATGACATTCAGAGGAGTAGGTGGCACATTCATTTTGTCAACGTAGATTTGGCACTTATGACATGTTTTTGTATAATGATAGCAATCAGCTTCCATTGCCAACCAGTAATAACCTGCTCATAAGATTTTTCTAGCCATGGAATTCCCATTTGTGTGAGTTCTAAAAGGGCCTTCGTGGATTTCTATCATGAGCGTATCTGCTTCCCGCTTCTCCATACACCTGAGTAGTACCATATCGTAATTTCTTTTGTATAGCACATCACCACTCAGGAATAATTTTAAGGCTAGCCTTCTTAGAGTTCATTTATCAATGATAGAGGCATTTTCTGGATAATCTTGGTTTTCAAGGTACCTCTTGATGTCATAGAACCAAGGCTTATTATTCGGTCCCTCTTCAATAGCAATGCAATGTGCAGGCTCTTCAAAATGTCTGATTGTAATACAGGGTTCGTGGTTTGGCCAAGTCACCTTGAACATGGCTAATAGAGTTTCCAAAGCTCCTGCCATCTGATTTTCTTCTCGTGGGATATGACTGAAGATTATCTCAGTGAGTTCCACGGTTAGCTTTAAAACATGATCTCAATATGGAATCAATTTGGGATGTTTAGTGTCCTATTCGCTGTTGACTTTGTATATGACTAGTGCGGAGTCTCCAAATACTTTGAGATATTTTATTCTTAGATCGAAGGCAGCCTCCAGACCCAGGATACAAGCTTCATACTCAGCGATATTATTGGTGCAGTCAAAACATAACCTTGCAGTATAAGGTTTATGATAATTTTTCGAAGAATTCAAAACTGCCCTGATGCCATGCCCTAGTGGATTTGAAGCTCTGCCAAATATGAGTGTCCAACATGACCTTGGTTCAGTTCCTTCGTTGGGCCCTGGTATTTAGTAGTCACCTATAACCATAACATCTTCGTCTGGGAAGTCAAACTTCATTGGTCGATATTTTGTCAACGGTTGATGAGCTATGTGATTAGTTAGTACACTACCCTTGATGGCCTTTTGAGTAACATATTGGATGTCATACTCTAATAGCAGCATTTTCCATAGGGCAATCCTTCCTGTAAGAGCCGGTTTTTTGAACACGTACTTTAAAGGATCCATTCTTGCTATTAACCATGTGGTGTGAGTTAACATATACTGCCTCAATCTTTTATTAGCCCAAGCCAATGCACAACAAGTTTTCTCGAGAAGTGAGTACCTAGTTTTGCAGTCAATGAATTTCTTACTGAGGTAGTAGATTGCATGCTCTTTTCTACTTGTTTTGTCATATTTTCCCAATACATATCTCATCGGTCCTTCCAGTACTGTCAGATACATGCTGAGTGGTCTTTCGGGAACTGGTGGCATTAAGATCGGTGGCTCTTGTAAATATTGCTTTATTGTCTCGAAAGCTATTTGGCAATCATTATTCCATACCACCATCTGATCTTTTCGCAGTAACTTGAATATGGGCTTGCACGTAGCAGTTAGGTGTGATATGAACCTTGAAATATAGTTCAATCGTCCTAAGAAACCACGAACCTATTTTTCTATCCTCGGAGCTGGCATTTGTTGTATGGCTTTTACTTTGTCGGGGTCCACCTTAATACCATGATGACTTACAATGAAACCCAGTAACTTGCTTGATCTGACACCAAATGTACACCTGTTTGGATTCAACCTTAATTTAAACATGTGGAGACGATCGAATAACTTTTGTAAATGTATGATGTGGTCCTCCTCCATATGGGATTTAGCAACCATATCATCTATGTACACCTTAACCTCTTTGTGAATCATATCGTGGAATAGTGTGACCATTTCCCATTGATAGGTTGCCCCTGCATTCTTCAGACCGAACGGCATTACCTTATAGCAGAAAGTGCCTCAAGGTGTCATGAAGGTAGTCTTTTCCATATCTTCGGGTGCCATTTTGATTTGACTATAGCCTGAGAAACCATCCATGAATGAGAATACCGAAGCTTGAGTTGTATTGTCCATCAAGACATCTATGTAAGGTAGTGGGAAATCGTCTCTAGGACTTGATTTGTTTAGATCTCGATAATCTATACACATATGTACTTTACCATCCTTCTTGGGTACTGGCACGATATTAGCTATCCAAGGCGGATAATCTACCACCTGTAAGAACCCTGCGTCAAATTGTTTAAGGACCTCTTCTCAAATTTTGTTGGACATGTCTGGACGAGTTTTCCTGAGCTTCTGCCTGACTGGTGAGCAACCTTCTTTGAAAGGTAGCCTCTGCACCACAGCGTCTGTATCTAATCCTGGCATATCTTTGACAAGGCGAATATATCCATGTATTCATGTAACAACTCTATCGGTCTCTCTTTGATGCTTTTCTCTAATGTTTCCCTTAGCTTGATCTCTTTCGGATCTTCCTCTGTGTCGAGTTAATGGTCTCAATAGATTCCTCTCTTGCCAGTTCGTCAGAAAGTTCAATATCTCCATCATCTTCCTCTTCAGTTTGGTTTATGGGTGCATCAAAATTATATCGGATAGCAGCAGTAACATTATCGGTGATTTTGGCCATGGATCTACACATTTATCATGTTTTGGTGCAGTTTATTAGTATGTGAATTTGTAAAATGCATATGAAGAAAAGTATTTCCATTTTTAAATATGAGATATAAATGCAAAATAAATAAATAAAGATCTTAATTGAATACGAAATATAAATTTTATTAATCATGAATAATGTTTGAAACAAATGGGGGCCCCTTACAAGAAACCTCTATGCCTCGGGCTCGACATAGGTTCTTTCAAAAACAAGGAAAATTTCTTTAGAAAAAAATCTCATGAATCTCCATTGTTGTCCAGTACTTGAGTTCTTCACCTGAGGCGTATTCACAGATGAAATCAGATGTCCTTTTAACGTTGTTCTTGTTGGATATCATTGCCACATGTCCGACATGCTCTACTCCTTTGCTGATGAAGGTCTCCTAGATTGAAGGAAACCGTGCTTTGCCTTTCAGGGTAGCCTTTGATAGTTCGTAACCCAAACCAAAGTGATTCTTCTTCTTGGGTATTTCTAGGAGATTTCCCCAACCATTCGTGGTACCACTCTCTATTGCTATTTGTAAATCCCTCCATGAAGTTACAATAGGTTTCTTGATCTTTTCCACCGGTAAGGTTACCTTTGAGGCAACCTCCAAGACTTGAAATGGTGCGGCTATGCAGTCTTCATCAACAATGGTATATCTGTAGGACTCAATATGACTTACAAAGATGTCCTCTTCACCATCGATTATGACCAATATATCTTCCACAAAGAACTTTAATTTCTAATGTAAAGTCGAAGTGACTTCCCCTACTGCATGAATCCAAGGTCGTCCAAGTAAACATGTATACGTTGGTTCTATATCCATGACTTGGAAAGTAATGTAGAACATATATGGGCCAATCTTGACAGGAAGGTCTACTTCTCTGAATATCATACTCTGAGAACCTTCGAAAGCTTTAACTATTGTGGAACTTGGTCTTATCATGGCACCATATAGTGTTAACTTCATTAAACTAGATTTTGGCAACACGTTGAGAGAGGAACTAGTATCAGTGAGTACCCTTGACAGGCTTGTAGTACTTATGTGAACGGAGATATGTAATGCTTTGTTATGAGCTCAGCCTTGTGGAGGTAACTCGTTGTCGTTAAAACCTAGATATGATCTAGACGTCAGATTTTCTACCATATTGTTAAATTGGTTCACAATAATATCTTCTGCGACATGAGCAGAACTCAGAACCTTCATTAAAGAATCTCGATATGCTTCTGAATTGATGATCAATGAGAGTATAAAAATTTTGGTTGGGGTTTGGTGAAGCTGATCCACCACCCTATAATCACTATTCTTGGTTATATTTAGAAATTTGCCTGCCACTTGATCACTAAAGTTTTTGCTTGGAGGCCCTTGTTCTTGATTTGCCTCTACGACTACTTTCCCTTTATCTTTCACCAACGTTTCATTTTTATTCTTCACCATATTATCATTCTTCTTTGGTGGTTCAGACCCAAACACTCGGCCACTGCGGGTTATGCCTCTTGTCCTTGCTATATTTGAGATTGCAGGTCTTTGACTTGATGATGGCTCACACTCTTGTTTTAAGCCATTGACATATACGGTTGAATGATAACTCCGCGGTACTGCTTTGTCACTTTTGTAAGAGGTAGGAGATGGCCCCCTAATCACCATTGTAGTCGTTGGAACTACTAGTATCCTTAGAGTTTGTTTTGGTGTCATTGTTGAGGTCTCTGTTGACTCTCCCACTGTATCACAAGAGTTTTCTTATTATGGTTTGACCCTTGGTAAGGAATTATCAATAGCTTCTTCGTACTTCCTTTAATTGCTGCTACATATTCACCTTCAGGGTATGGTCCAAATTGGACTATCCCCTGGTCCACCAATTGTTGTAATGTCCTTTTGAAAGCTTCATTATGTTCCAAAAGGAACCCACATTCCAATAGATATTATTTCAATAGATTTATTGGGCCTTTACTCGTCAGGCTGCCCCATAGTCAGTGACTACTTCGATTGCATTTATTGTCAGTCCACCATGCAGAGGCATGGGGTTTGACTTGATATTTGGTTTCCCAAAAGTGATGTCCTTGGAATCCATCAAATCCTGAACTTTATGTTTGAAGGCCCAACATTATTCTATAGTATGCCAGGAGAATTGGCATGGTACTCGCATTGGCATTGGCATTGTATTTTGGTGGGGGTGGCCCAACTAGAGGAGCTAAAGGGTTTAGCTCTACCAAAGATGCCTGGATCAAGTGTTGTAATAATTGATTGGTTGGCATAGGGAGTGGATCCAACTTTCTTTGCGGCCTTTCAAACTTTTTATATTGCTGTCCTCGCGGGATTATTAACGGTTGTGCCCTTGGTTGTGAGGCCACAACATTAATTTCTCCCTCCTACCTTTTTGTGAAGTTAGGAACATGTCTTTTTGCACTGTAAAGGGTATTTGATGATCCCCCTTGTATCTTTCCATTTCTTACTCCAGCTTCAATCCTTTCTCTGATAGTTACTAGATCCAAAAATCCAGAAGAAATGCATCCTACCATCTTTTCATAGTATACCCCTTGCAAGGTTCCCATGAACATATCGACTAGTTCTTTCTCCAGAAGTGGTGGTTGTACACGGGATGCCATCTTTGTCCACCTTTGGGCATATTCCTTGAAGGACTCCTCTTTCTTCTGAGACATGTTCTGGCGTTGCATGCGGGTATGCGCCATGTCTAAATTGTATTTATACTGTTTCAAGAAAGCATTAGCAAAATCTACCCACGTCTGGATGTGAACTCTTTCTAACTGCATGTACCAATCCAGAGATTCCCCACTTAGATTGTCTTGAAAGCAATGAATCATCAGCTTCTGGTTTTGAGCATAAGCATGCACCTTCCTGCAATACATGCGCAGATGGTTCCTTGGAAAAGTGAGCCCCTTGTATCTTCCAAAGTCATGTACTTTGAATTTTGGAGGGATTACCACATCCGGAACTAAACCCATTTCGAGAATGTCGACATGGAAAGCATCATATCCCTCCATAACTTTTAATCTTTACTCTAGAGCTTTATACTAATTCAGCACTAGTGGATTCTCAGTAGCATGAGTATTGGTCATTCTCTGAGGTGCTTGATTGACATCCTCCAGGTCGTGGTCTCCATATTGAAAGTCTGCATTGTTGATCAGAATCTGAAGGGTATGAGATGCCCCTTCTTTTGGTAGAGGTGGGACAAACTCTTCAGTATCAACTTATCTTGTCTCTTGTTGAGCCATGAAAAACATTTGAGGTCCTATCTCCATTCTTCTCCTCAGTTAGTGACCGCTCGATGCACCAATAGTCTGGGCTATTTCCTCAACGGCTACCTTAGGAATTTGCTCTTGTCTGTTAATGTTGTTCTTCAAGGCTAGAAGAACTTGACTCATATCTCCTCTCATTGAGTCGATGTTACTTTTAACTTGTTCCAAATCTTCTTTGAAAGCTTCTTGGTTTTCTTCAATTTGTTCCATTGCTCTCAGTTGATGAGCCCTTGTCTGGTACAATGGTCAGAGAGGTGGTGGTTTTCTTCTACCAATGGTTCAACTGGAGAAGATTTTAAAAAATGGGTTTTTGTGATGTGAATTTATGAGATGCCAATGTTTATGGATGTATTAATGTGTATGAACAATGCTAAGAATTTCATTTTGAATGTCTAGTTCACTTGGATACATATACCCTTTTTTTATATATTTCTTTTAGGTTTTGATTTTTTATTGGTGAGCATCTAGAAGATGAATATGCAAATGAAATACGAAATAAAATGCCTTTATTGAAATTAGCAATTGTCTTTAAAAGAGAACATAATTCAGATATTGAAAGATATTACAACTTTAAAACAATAAACTCGTTGAAAGTGAATAAACAAAGGGAAACAATCTTCTAAGTGTGCTTGTGGATATTTGCTCTGAAACGATCGACCATTGTTCTGCAAAGCTTGAGGAAATCATCGACATCTTTTGGGAGAGGAACCATCACACTTTTTGCGTCTCTCAAACTTCTAGGGATGTCTTCAATGAGATTGTTGGCTAAGAAGGCGAGCCTTTCATGCTTGTCCTTGTAGTATCGGTATTCTCGGTAGAGGTTGGGAATTTTCTTGTGGTTATCCCTTCCTGCTTGGGCGATCTTCACATACTGCTCTTCCCAATATAATTTTTCATCCCTCATCTCTGTATAAATTTTTTGTTGTATCAGGAAATCTTTTTGGAGGCCTTCTATCTCAAGGCATACTTGCTCGTACTCTTCAGTTTTCTGGGCAAGAAGTCTTTCTGCCCTCACTTTTCAAGGCGTTCCATTATCTCCAATTCTTGGCTATCCTGGAGTCTGGTGGTGAGATACTTTATTTGCTCTTCTTGATCTAAAGAGACTTATGTTAAACTCTGGAATTGGGCCCTTAGATCTTCTTCCAGCACCTTCTTGTCTTGTACCGCCTTTTCATACCATCTGGTTAATCTCCCAATTTAACTAGCAGCATCTTCCAACCTCTGGTTGTGGGAATCCAAATTGAAAGTAGCACATAACAACCCTTCAGTCGAATGTTTCCTCTTAAGACTCTCATTTTCAAATGCCTCGCGATCTCTTTGAATCTGTTGGTCTTTTGATTCAAGTATGCACTGCATTTTTCTTTGGTTAAGTTAAGGAGGTTAAGCTCCAGTTCTTCTTTTTCCTTCTGAGCTTGTTTCAAGGCTTTCTTGCGATCATCTATTTCTTCCAAGGACATAGGCGGAGATACTAGGACCTCTGACTTGTATTCAGGATCTATGTCAAAAGGAAGCTTAATAGTTTGTACCATATCCAGAACCCATCGAGTGTAGGGTTATTTTGCCATATCATTCTTCCTTTCAGCTTTTCTTTTATTAACCCTGTTTCGGGCCCGTATAATTTTATTGAGCAGCTTCCGGTCATTTTTTCCCATGTCATAAATGATCAATTGCTGGAGTTGTTCGTATGAAGGCTTATCTTCCAAGGGATACCCTAGTTGTCGTAGGGCTAAGGTAGCATTGTAATTAATGCAACCTTGTGATCCGATCAATCGAACATTAGGAAAGTCCCCGCAACTATAAATAGTATCACCAATGTCCGACTTCCTTGCATACCATAATATATAATTAGCAATAAGAGACCTTAATTTCTGAGGCCACTCATACCTTGTCAGATTCGGGATCATGTAATCTTCCTGTAAAGATGAGTCATAAACCAGGAATACAACAGTGGAATACAACAATTTAGAGTACCTCTTCTTTTTTTATACCGTGTATGAATTGTATAATAGATGTTAGCAAGTAGAGCGGGAGTTGGATCTGTATTAAAAGTTTTTTCCCCTCAAAACACGCTAATAGACACAGGGTCAATATAGTCTAAAGTTCGTGGAAATAAGATTACACCAAATACAAGAAGTCTTAGACAATCAACACAAGACTCCCATTATTTGTTATTAGCAAAATCAAAAGCCTTGGTTTCTAAGTAGCATCTCTTAATCCCTCGTATGTCTCCTTATTTCTTGTAATTAAGAGACAATTCGGGATAAGGGATCCTTAAGCCTTCTGCCAATATTTTGACGTTGATAGTTTGTCTGATACCCACATAAGCCTTCTCTTAGAAAAGTTCAGAATTATATCAAATTCTTCCAGAGTTGGTGCTAGCTGGAAGTCTTGAAAAGTGATGCATCTCAGCGGAGGGTCGTAGAATTAAATTAGAGAAGAAACAGCATCCAATTTTACTTCTACTTTGGTCAAGTCCATGATATCCCCATAGAGGCGGGTGAACATTTTCAGAGCCTTTTCAGATAATCTTTCTTTTATAGCCTTAATTTTTGTCACGTTTGGCTTGACGGCATTGATGCGGACAAGTTGTTTCCCTTTGGTATTCATTTTCAAGCACTCACCAAAACCTTTGACTATTATTTTTTTTTAACCCTGTGAATAAGACAAATAAAAGAAAATAGATAACAATGAATATTTGAAATGCAAAGATGCATGAACACATGAATGTAGGGCTTAGTAACAGGATTTTATGAATGGTACCCTTAGCAGGTAGGCTCCTAGTTTTAGCCTACGGATATTCTACCCTCCCTATAAGGTGGTTTCCTTAAGGGTATCATGAATAACACTATAGGGAAAGGCACAAGGGCCTCCCTCAAGTGGATCCCCTTTACAGACTGAAACTTTCGTCTCTAGGTCATGAAAGGTCTCATCATGAAATTTTGGTTTAAGGAATGTACAAAGAGTCATAGTTGTTATTCCAAAGTCCTACTTTCCAAGAGGATGTCTCTTGAGAGGTATTCCTTTTTCAGAATTCCACCGACTCAAGGCGAAGTTGTCACATAAACTCATTGGGCTGATGTAACCCCTTGGCTAATAGACGAACCTTCTTTCTAAGGTTTTTTTGAAAATATTTTTTGCAAAACTTAAATCCCACCATAAATATAATATGATAAAATATAATAAGCAAAATAAATGAATAAATAAATAAATCAAAATAAATAAAAACCAAAAAAATAAGAAAAACCCTAAAACCTAAAGGAAAGGCTTCTAAACCTAGGGTTGAGTCCCCAGCAGAGTCTCCAGCTATTGTAACCGGTTTTAAAATAAGAGTCGCCACCCTTAATTTTTATCCTAAGGAAGGGAATATAAAGGTATAACCCTAAAAAGATAGAGATTCTAAGTTTTTGACTCGGTTTTATACAAAGGGCAGCTGTTGTACCCCAAAATTTGCCCTCTCATTTCTCAAGACATTTCCTCACAAGGATTTTTAAAAGATTCAAATTTTGCACAAGTACGTTTGGGTTTTCAAACATCAAATCAAAAAAAGCATTTCACATCCTTCGATTGGACTTTTGATATCTTTCGATGCAAGATTAGCTTACAGCCTTCGATTGAGCAATTACCCTTTTCCTGCATGCTTTGATTCACAAAGTAAAGGGACACCCACCATGCTAGCGTAACAAGGAAAAAGCTTCCTTATGGCTAGAATTTATGTTAGCATCCATAGGGCATTGTCTATCTTCATACTGGCTCTGACTGGGCAAAGTCTCCCTTTGAAACAACTGGATTTCGATTCTTAAGGGTAGCGCCCATCATTATACAAGTCTTGTTTGGGCATTTAGGCTTCCTGTATACATCCTTCCATTGCACCCTTTTCCTCCTATATGATTATGTTGGTGCCCATGGCAATAACCTCCTGCATGCAAGCTTCAATTGCACCATTGGCCTCACATGGTTCACAATGCAATAGTTGCCTGCACGCCTGCTTCGATTGGACATTTGATGTTTGCATGCCTGTTTTGATTGGACAAATAATTCCCTTCATGCCTGCTTTAAATCCATCTTCAGCATTGGCTTCCTACATGAAGCACAAGGCAAGGGCCTCCTGCATTCCTGCCTGCACAAGGAAATGGCTTCCTTTCATGCTAGCACCCACAAAGCAAGTGGCCTCCTGCATGCAAGCTTTAATTCACAAAGCAATGCCCCCTTACAGTGTTTGCTTCGATTCATGAAGCAAAGGTTACTTTCCTATTTGTTTCAAATCACAAGGCAGGAACTTCCCACATGCATTGGTTGTTGTCATATTAGCTTCGAATGGACAATATATCCCTTTGAAATAGTTTACTTCGATTCAACCCTTGAAAGTCTTCAACATACAATGACACACAATTGTTGGCCCATTCGAAGGACCTGCAAGACATACCTTGTTGTTCCATTTGAAAGACATGTTTGGTGGCCCATTCCAAGGACTTGTAAGACATACCTAGATGCCCCATTCGAAGGACATATCTTGGTAACCAATTCAAGGGGCACACATTTGACTCCTTCGAAGGATGCATAAAAAGGGCCCATTCGAAAGACAGTTTGATTGGAAATAAATATTGTTGTTTGAAGAGGAGTCTGGTCGAAGGTTTGACCTATGAGGCCAAAATGAAAAGATGAAATATTCAAAGATGCTTGTTGCAAGTCCAAGCCTGATACACTGGCCATAACACTCCAAAATCGTTGCACAACAGTCCTGCAATACTGCCTCTATTCTTGCACCAAAATGGTATACAAATACTGCCCCTCGAAAGCTACAAAAACAGTTTACCCATTTTGTTCAAACTCTTTTGTTTTCCCTCCTAAACCTCAGACAACTTCACCTATAAATAAGAGGCTCTATAACACTTCTAAAGGGGTTGGACAACACATCCAGAGGACTTTGGGGCATGGAGAAAAATCATCAAACTCTCAAACTTTCAAACACTTAACACATCCTCAAACCTAGAACCAAAAGACCATACTTTATTTATGTCCCTTTCAAATCCAACAACTAGAAACATAACACCTATTTCTTTTCCCTTTCGAATCCAGCAAAGGACCACTACACCTGTTCTTTTCCTTTGAATCCAGAAATAAAAAGCACAAACTCCACTCTTTTTGGTCTTCGAATCCAGCACTGGAAATACCACCTTTTGTTTCTTCCCTTTGAATCTAGGAGTATCCATCCAATTACTCAAGGTCTAACACCTACACTCCAATATCAAACAAGGTAAGTCCCCTTAATCTTAAGCTTTTCGTTTCAAGCACCACGTGTAAATAACCATTTCCTTTCGTTTCAAACGTCATTGTTATCCTTTGGTTTGTTCTTATTTCCACCTTTTAAATTTGTTTTCATTCCTAATATTTTAGTTTTCTTTCTTGGTTTATCAAACATTGTTTAAGAACTAACCTGGCCATGAGAAAATACTAGCATGTCCTCAGACCAGGTTGTTATTTAAATCCAAAACGAAAGAAAATAGGAGGAAGAATGTGTGAATAGAAGCCTTAGGTTTCGCCCTAGGCTGGTGTGTGAATCGAAGGTTACAGACTTCGATCCATATTGGTTACAGACCTCAAATGAAGGAGCAAGAAGGGAGAAACGAAGGATGCTCACACTGACTTCCAGCCCCCAATCGAAAGTAGCAACGAGGAGGTTGAAATGAAAGGTGTATACTCACGCTGACTTCCAGCCCCCAATCGAAAGCAGCAACAAGGAGGTTGAAACGGAAGGTGTACACCCATGCTGACTTCCAAGCAAATTGAAAGAAGCTAAAAAGGACGAAACCGAAGGGCGCTCATACTGGTTCCCAGACCCAAATCGAAAGAGGTCGGGAAGAGCAGAATCGAAGGGTGTTGCTGCCTGAATCGAAAAACTCATTTTCCCTTCTTTTATTTTGTTTTATCTTTATATTTTCTTGCTATTCAATATGGTTGTAATAGTGTAGGATATTTATTTTCTGCATTTTTATTTCTTTATATAAATGTTAGTAATTAGGATGTATGTTAAGATAAAATCAACAAGTAGAACACCCTAATCAAAAGACAAAAATGCATGTAATCAAACACACCATGCACACGCATGCACCTCTAGGGTAATCCCACTTGTTGCCTCGGAAATAGTCATGTCCCTCGAATATGGGCGTTTTAGCAAAGACCCTCAATAAAAGATCGTAGTCCATTAATGACCCTTGACGTTGCCTTCGGTAAACAATCTAGTCCCTAACGAAATTGCTAAAACGTCTCATATGTTGCCTTCTATGACTATACAAATGACCCACGTCCATCCCTTCACATCCAACGATGGGGCTTCTTACCAAATCAATGTTAATATAAGCAACATCTAAAGGAGGAGGAAAAGAACACTAGACCTTTTGAGTAGGTAGGACGCTCGTAGTTGCTCGCTTGCTCACAACAAAAACATTTTTCACACCAACACTTTCAATTGAAACATTTTCAAAAGACAAAGCTCTTTGTACGCATTCTTATAGAGACGGGAATCATTACAAAGGCACTTTTAAAAATCACTTTCAAAAACATCTTCCACAAACACCTCTTTGAACTATTTTCAAAACCAACACCTTGTACGCATTCTTATAGAGACGAGAATCATTACAAAGACGTTTTCAAAATACTTTTCAAACCCACACCACAAGCACAATTTCAAACAAAAGCAAGTGATCTAGCAAGCAACTAAGAGCCCGTAGATAACTATGGATGAAAAGGGTGCTAACACCTTCCCTTTTCATAACCTACCCCCCGAACTCAAGAAATAATCTCGAAAGGTCTTTCCTGTTCTTTTCAACCTTTCCTTATTGGATAAAAGAAAAGTCGATGGCGACTCTTGCTATCCACAATAATTGTGATCAAACGCAAAACACCAAAGTCAGTTCTCCCACCGTGTTACATAAGGAGTTAGGCACCCCTCGTCTACCTTGTTCACAATGATACTAGAGTTAAAAGCACAATTTTTAGAAAATAGGGTTTTAGTATTTTTATTAGGGGAACTCGCCACGATTTTCATCATATGCCTATGTATCCTCTTATGAGGAATCAGAGTCCCAATTCGTAGTTCGCAGTTGGTTTGTGTTTTTTATGGATTACAAAGATATTTGAATTTCCCGCATACTTAGTCTAGGTGTATAAATAGCGGAGATATTTAGACAAAGCGCGTGGTTTAATTAAAATGTGCTTCGTAACCTTTTTCGAAAATTAATTGTTGAGTTAATTTAGTTATGAAAACTAATTTGTCGTTTATTGAATATTTTTTATGTGTTAATCATAGAAAACATCTTTATTTAAATGCATCATTAAAAATATTTTTATGCAATGAAAATAAATAATATTTTGGATGAATTTAGAAAATAATATTCATGCGATTTCATGATAATAATAATAAATATAATATTAACAAAATATAAAACATAAAAATAATAAAATAAATAAAAAAGAAAAATAAATTTAAAAAAAAACGCAGGAGGGTGAAAATCTAGTTTAGTAGTAAAGAAAGGAGGTGTCAATAGCATGTGCCTGAATTTAGATATTGAATTCAGGCCCAAAAGCGTAAAGGGGGTATGCTTTTAAACTACACAGTAAAATGGGGGGGGGTCTTAACAGTAGGGGGCCCAAGTCCAGATTTTGGACTTGGCCAATTAGGCTAGGGGTGTAATTTTGAGTTGAAACAAAAAACAAAGGGTGTGCTTAGTAATTGGGCTTGGCCCAAGGGTGAAGTGGGGAGAGTTCGCTAAGCAGTGTATGGGAGGGCGTATGGGCTTACGATGGGTACACGGTGATTCGAATCATTTGATTGAGATTGTGTGGCTGAGATTGAGGGATCACGGTTATAGACACGAGATGGCACATATAGGATCGTTTGAACATAATATATTGCTTTTTACAAAACTATTCTTTTCAATTATAATCGTTCCTCTTTTTCTCCTCGTCTTTATCCTCTCTCTTCTTCTCCTCTTAACCTAACAACAAACCCTAACCTTCCTAATTCGTTGCGGAGATCTTTTCCCCCTCTCCAATAGAAACCCCAACCCAATAATAAACCCTAATACAGAAAAGGTATGTTCTTTGCAGTGATTACCTTCAAATAACGAGCCCAGTGTCGTTACGATTTCTGGATCCACTCTCTGATCCCTTTTCTTATTCTTTGTTTTTGTCGATGATGGTGGTGATGAAGATGACAATTGCAGCGATAGAGGACTAAGACTGCGGTTGAAGATGATGCAGAAGGTGACAACGGAAGATGTAGGGTTTCAGATATTGAAACCCTAAATTGGAGTGGTGGATATGGATTTGCGTCAGCATTGGAAGCAAGCTCCGTTCTTAAAATTTCTTCTGATTCCCTCCTTTTTTTGTAAATTTCTCTGTAAACTCTTTTGTGGGTAATTCTCTGTCAGTCCTTCTTTCTGTATTCATTCTTAGTTTTTATAGCAACTTTTAGGGTTCATAGTTTTAGGAAACTTTTTAATATGTTTGTAATGTTAATACAATTTTAATTAGGTTTTGAATATGAATTTTATTTTGTATGATTATGTCTTTGTTTCTGTTCATGCGCAATAATCAAGTTTCTGTATTAGTTTGTAATGATTATGTTTTCTGATTTTGGTTTGATTTGAATAGAGGCAGGATTTGTGGTGATCTGAACAGTGAATGTTTGTGTAATAAAAGTGTATTATTTTTCTTTAATTGGTACAGTGAATGTTATGAAAACACGCGCTTCTTTTGATTTCTTTTAGGCCATACTTTTTTTTGTTATCTGCAACAACATAATCTTAAATGAAACGGGTCTGTACTCTTTCTTTATAAAAAATGTTTTTTGTTCTAGATTGGATCGGGCCTGTTTATTTTGGGCCATGCGATTCTAATTACTACAACAACAAAAATATTTTCTCAATTGGACTTATAATAATAACAATAAAGAATATAATAGTAACTAATAATGGATTTAAAGTCAGATATTAACTTTAGTTTAATAATATAATAAAGTAATAATCGGAAAAAATAGTAATAACAATAATTCTAATAACTAAATAACCCTTAAAACAAATCAAAAAAACTGAATGGGCCTCCTTATTGGGCTTTAAACAAAACAGATTGCTTTGCTCACTCTTTTAACCTTATTCAAAAACCTAAATGGGCCTTATTGTTTCAATTTATTAGGCCTCTTATGATTAGGATATACACCCCTCCTCACTTATTTTTAATACAAACTTAATCACTCTAATGGGTCGGCCAAAATTTAATTAGTAGACCTCTCAATTGATAGCATACCACTCCTTTGTTTATTTGAGATACACTCAAATTTTTGTATGGGTCATCCATTAATTTAAACACCTTGGGCTTTAGTCAAAATGAATTGATTATACATCAATCCACCTAAATGGGCCATTCTGATTTAGAAATGGCCCAAGATTACTTCAATAGCCCCCCCCCCCCCCCCCCCCTATCTTTAGTATTTAAAAGGGACTAAAATTTATACATGGTCCCTTTCTAATATATAAAGGCCCATTAATTTCTTTATAAGATAAAAAACTCCTCTTTATAAACTTAAAACCCCCATAAATAAGCAGAAATTATAACTCTCAAATTTTAATAAGGGATAAAAGTGACTAGAAATCGGTAGGGCAAATTTGAAGTATGACAGTAATTAAAGTTGGTATCAAGCAAGGTACTCGTTTATCTCTTTCTATAGCGTAACATGATTAGGAAACTTGTAATTTGTACAATTACCATGTCATTCATTCCTTTGCATTGCTTTCTTTTGATTGAATCACTTTAGTTCCTACCCCAAATATGAGGAAGCTTTCCATTATTCATTTATGTAGGACACCAACATTCTTGTTTTAACTGGATTTTATTATGTTTAATATTTTATTTGTATTGATTGTATGAAAGCATGAAAATGATCAAGGCAACTTATTTCATTTTGAGCACAACCACTTGGCCAAATAGTCAACTTACATTGTGAGTGAGTGATCATTTGTTAACCCCTTTGAGTTTTTTTTGTCAATATACATGTTGTATTTGAACTATGATGCTTGTCCATGAGTATTTTGTTCACGTATTTTTGAATGGATTTTGATCTTTGTTTTCTTGAACCCTCAACTATAACTTGTGGTTTGAATTTTTACCTTGCCTTAGAAAGTATGGAGTATTCACATTATGATGTTTGGTTAAATTCAAGTTGGGGAGAAAATGATTGCTTGCTTATTTTTTGGTTGCTTTGAGGTTGAGAAAAATAAAAAGAAAAGAAAAAAGTTGAAAAAGAAAAAGAAATAATTAGGAAAATAGTTGAAAAAAATTAGTATCAAATAATTGTGCTAAATAAGTTGTGTGATTGGTGTGACAAATTAGGAAAAGAGAAGAAATTTGATTGAAATTTTGGTACTTGAGACTTTGTGGATTGATCACTCCCTTAGTATTAGGCAAGTTTTTGTTTCGATTACCTTTAAAAATTGATCCTTATTTGTTAACCAAGCCACATTACAACCTTGAAAATCCCTTTTGATTCTTTCTTTTATGTTTTCAATATGAGTTTCGGGATGAATGTATAATTTAGTCTTTTGTTTGCAAGATTGTTGGATGAGTGACAAGTCCCTCATTTTTGTGTGTTTTCCATCCCTTGATGAATGTTTGCTAGGTGTGATTCATTATTTGAGCATGTATTGTTTTAGATTGTTTGGTATGATTTTTGTACTTAGAATTTGTTTCATTTTCATGTTATCATTGTAGTGTAGTGGTAAGCATTCTTTTGAAAGTTGACTTACTAACGCTTAGAGACTAACATAGTAAGCTTATAATGCATATCTTGTTTACTCATCACAACCTAAGGGATGAATAAAACAAAGTTGTTAATCCATTGCCGCTTGGAGACTAATACAATGAACCATATCGCAGAAACTGATAACTAATTGCTGCTTAGAGACTAACGCAATGAGTTATATCTTAGATATCATATATCTACTAAAACCTAGGGAGTAAATGATATGGTTCGAAAATATCTTACTAACGTATAGAGACTAACATATAAAGGTATATCGTATCTTTGTGCACTTATCACGACCTAAGGGATAAATAACACAGACTTGATAGTTCATTACCGCTTAGAGACTAACACAATGAACCATATCACAGATTTTTTGTGCATCTACCAGTTTGAAAAAGATAACTTACTAAGGCATCGAGACTAATATAGAAAGCCATATCGCAGATTTGCATATCTATCACATCCTAGGGGATAAATAATGCGGATTTGAAACTTAAAGAGTGTAAAGTAACCTCTTGGCAGGTGAAGCTTTTGAGCATCG
This sequence comes from Vicia faba, assembly GCA_948472305.1. Classification (NCBI taxonomy): domain Eukaryota; kingdom Viridiplantae; phylum Streptophyta; class Magnoliopsida; order Fabales; family Fabaceae; genus Vicia; species Vicia faba. Next base: position 409,028,277 of record OX451735.1, read on the forward strand.
GGAGAGCGTGTCTGAAACCAATTTTTTATAAATAGAATTTCATTTCATTTTTAGGTTATGTTTTTGGTAGTTTTTTATCCCAATTCATCACAAGTCATTCTTCTGTAGAGAGAAGCTAGAAAACAACAACGAAGCTTGCATGTGGATGATCTAGAGTCAGATTTCTCATCAAACGGAGTTGACAACCCGTGAGACATTTGGTTCTTCTTCATTCTTCTTTACGTATTTCTCTATTTCTTGATTTTTTTTGTAAGCTTACTTTGAACCTATGTATATTTGTTGATCATGGTTGCTGATCATGGTGTTGTATAAAGCCTACTTTACAAATCATTATTGATGTCTTCCTTGATCTTTTTTATTTATGTTTGGATTTGTCTATTTTGTACATATGCTTGCTTTGCATATATAAGTGTATAGATACTTGTCTGTGTTTGTTTTCCATACTTGTTTATATGTGTTTTTCAAATTGTTCAAGTGTTTGTATATATGTGTTATATGTTCATGTTTGTTTAAGTGTTGTATATATTCTTGTTTTTCGTAATGTTTGTTCAAGTGTTTGGTTAGGACAAGCGCTTGTTGGGAGGCACTTCAACACTTGTAAATTTTGTATAATTTTATACTAGAGTTGTGTAGGTGTTAGTGGAATTTTACATGAATACTCATATGCATTTCTTAATTTTCTTTGCAAACCTGCTGCCGCTAAGCATGGTCTGTACCCACTTAGCGTGCTTAGCAGTTGTGCCTGTGATATTTTTGTTCCCTTGCCCCTTTTTCTCACTTTAACCAAGGTTGTTTAGAGTAGTAAATAATAGTAGTTTTTTATAATGTTTTTTGTTTGTTTTTTGGACTCAAAATTTAGTTCGTTAATTTGAAGATGCATGAGGTGATTGTTCAAGTTTGATTGTGTCAACTTGCAGATGTATGATAATGATAGTAATCAAAGTTGGTGTCATGCAAGATACTCGTTTATCGCTTTATATAGCATAACATGATTAGGAAACTTGTAATTTATAAAATTACCTTGCCATTCATTCTTTTGCATTGCTTGCTTTTGATTGAATCACTTTAGTTCATACCCCAAATGTGAGGAAGCTTTCCATTATTCATATATGCAGGAGACCAACATTCTTGTTTTAACTGGATTTTATTATGTTTTATATTTTATTTGTATTGATTGTATGAAAGCATGAAAATGATCAAGGCACCTTGTTTTATTTTGAGAAACCACTTGGCTAAATAGACAACTTACCTTGTGAATGAGTGATCATTTGTTAACCCTTTTGAGCTTTTTTGTCAATATTCATGTTGTATTTGAATTGTGATGCTTGCCCATGAGTATTTAGTTCACGTATCTTTAATGGATTTTGATCTTTGTTTTCTTGAATCCTCAACCATAACTTGTAGTTTGAATGTTTACCTTGCCTTAGAAAGTGTGGAGTATTCATATTATGATGTTTGGTTGAATTCAAGTGGGGAGAAAATGATTGTTTGCCTATTTGTTGATTACTTTGAGGTTGAGAAAAACAAAAATAAAATAAAAAAGAAAATTTTGAAAAATAAAAAGAAAGAAAAAAATAAAAATCTTTGCAAAAAAATTAGTATCAAATAATTGTGCTAAATAAGTTGTGTGATTGGTGTGACAAATTAGGAAAAGAGAAGAAATTTGATTGAAATTTTTGTGCTTGAGACTGTGGATTGATCACTCCCTTAGAATTAGGCAAGTTTTTGTTAAAATTACCTTTAGAAATTGATCCTTCTTTGTTAACCAAGCCACATTACAACTTTGAAAAGTCCATTTGATTCTTGCTTTTATGTTTTCAATACGAGTTTTGGGATGAATTCATAATTTAGTCTTTTGTTTGAAAGATTGTTAGATGAGTGTCAAGTCCCTCATTTTTTATGTGTCTTTCATCCCTTGATGAATGTTTGCTAGGTGTGATTCATTATTTGAGCATGTATTGTTTTAGATTGTTTGGTATGATTTTTGTATTTAGGATTTGTTTCATTTTCATGTTATCATTGTAGTGTAGTGGTAAGAATTCTTTTGCATATACATTTTTTATTCTTTAGTTATACATTTGTTTTCATTTTTAAAAACTTGTTGATTCATGATTCTTGTCGATTACCTTTGTTTCTTTAAGTTGATTAATTCTTGTTTGAGGACAAACAAGTTTAAGTTGGGGAGAGTTTGATAAGTTCCAAATTGCAGTTATTTTTTGTATATAATTTTGTCGCACTTATTGACTCTTTGTGTTAAAAATCCTTTGAATAAACATCAACTTTTGTGTAAATACGTTTAGTTGTGTATATTTGCATTTTTATGTAATTAGTGTATCGATTGATAGTTTTCCATTAATTTTGTAGATATTTGAGCGCTGATGAAGCAATGAGTAATAAAGGCCAAAGGCAGCTCCAAGAGTCACATTTGAAACAATAAAGCAATCAGGCAAAGAAATAAAGCCAAAGAAAAGAAGTTATGTTCTGTCAATTTCGTCAGGCGAAGCTAGGGCAAAGGGAAGAGCGAGCTGAGTGTCAGGCGAGCTAAGGCGAGGCAGGAGCGAGAAGAAAAGAGAAAAATTCAGTAGCTCCTGATTTGGGCTCGCGTGATGATTTTTAGGAGAATTTTAAGCCTTCTCCACGTGAGACTTCATTTCTCCAGGCGAAAGTAGATATTTTTGTGCCAGGCTGTGCATATTGCGCATGCTATGTAAGTGTAAAGTAACCTCTCGCTGGGTGAAGCTTTTCAGCACTCGCCAAGCGTGTCTTAAACCCATTTTGTATAAATATAATTTCATTTCATTTTTAGGTTATGTTTTGGATAGTTTTTTATCTCAATTCATCACCAGTCATTCTTCTGTAGAGAGAGGCTAGAAAACAACAATGGAGCTTGCATATGGATGATCTAGAGTCATATTTTTCATCAGTTGGAGCTGACAACCTGCGAGATATTTGGTTCTTCCTCATTCTTATCTATGTATTTCTCTATTTGTTGAGTTTTGTTTGTAAGCTTACTTGGGACCTATGTATGTTTGTTGATCATGTTTGTTGATCATGGTGTTGTATAAAGCTTGCTTTACAAATCATTATTGATGTCTTCCTTGATCTTTTTGCTTTATGTTTGGATTTGTCTATTTTGTACATATGCTTGCTTTGTATATATACAAGTGTATAGAAACTTGTTTGTGTTTGTTTTCCATACTTGTTTATATGTGTTTTTCAAATTGTTCAAGTGTTTGTATATATCTGTTGTATGTCAATGTTTATTTATATGTTGTATATATTCTTGTTTTTCTTAATTTTTGTTTAAGTATTTGGTTAGGATACTTGCTTTCGGTTTTCACTTTGAAGAAATACATCGGTGACACGAGGAAGTTACTAGCCAAACACAATAAAGGCATTGAGCTGACAACGTAAAACAAGCGCTTGTTGGGAGGCACCCCAACACTTGTAAATCATGTACAATTTTATAGTTGAGTTATGTAGGTGTTAATGGAGTTTTGCATGAAGACTCATATGCATTTCTTAATTTTCTTTGCAAACCTGATTCCGCTAAGCGCGGTCTGCACCCACTTAGCGCGCTTAGCAATTGTATCGATGATATTTATGTTCACTTGCCCCTTTTTCCCGCTTTCACCAAGTTTTTTTAGAGTAGTAAATAATAATAGTATCTTCTAATTTTTTTTGTTTGTTGTTTGGACTCAAATTTTGTTTCGTTAATTTGAAGATGCATGAGGTGATTGTTCAAGTTTGATCGTGTCAACTTGCGGATGATGGTAATGATAGTAATCAAAGTTGTTATCATGCAAGGTACTATTTTATCGCTTTCTATAGCGTAACATGATTAGGAAACTTGCAATTTATACAATTACCATGTCATTCATTCTTTTGCAATGCTTTCTTTTGATTGAATCACTTTAGTTCCAACCCCAAATGTGAGAAACATTTCCATTATTCATATATGCAGGAGACCAACATTCTTGTTTTAACTGGATTTTAATATGTTCAATATTTTATTTGTATTGATTGTATGAAAGCATGAAAATAATTAAGGCACCTTGTTTCATTTTTAGCACAACCACTTGGCCAAATAGTCAACTTACCTTGTGGGTGAGTGATCATTTTTTAACCCCTTTGAGCTTTTTTGTTAATATCCATGTTGTATTTGAAATATGATGCTTGTCCATGAGTATGTAGTTCACATATTTTTGAATGTATTTTGATCTTTTTTTCTTCAACCCTCTGTTAGAACATAGTTTGATTCTATAACCCTTAGTTAGAGTTTTGATGATAACAAATACAAAGAATAAATAATAAATACAAAGAACAAATATGCACCCTAAAACTTATGTTTTTATTTATACAGAAGTTCTGATCATATCAGCATCAGAAGATAAGCCTTAAGAGCTACACGCTGAAGTAATCAGAACATGCGCTGAAGATTGATGACCAGAACCTGTGCTTAATCAAAGTAAACTCTGATTCTGAACAAGAACATGTCAATCCAAGTCATCAAAGTTCTGAAGCGTCATCAGCAGGCAAGGAGATAAGATTCTGAAGCGTTACTGATCATTCATAACAGCATCAATTCCAACGGCTTCTTTCAGACAGGATCTTCTCCAAATGGAAAGTGTGTTAATGACATTAAACATGCTTTATGATCAACATTATTCCACTGCCTATATAAACAAAGTCAGCATTCAAAATCAAGAACGATTTTGCTACATTACCACTCACGCATATTCAAAGCTGCAAGCGATATTATTTACATTTCCAAGCTATAATCCTGTGTAATTTATCACAGTTGTGATAAACAGTTTTTGTAAGAAAAACAACAACACATATCTTGTATAATTGTCTTGAAACAGTGTTCCTTGAGATTAACCGGATTGTGGTTGTACTCAAGAAGACTTTAACAGTTGTTAAAGTAGTGATTGTAATCTTGTTGAGATTAGTGAATTAAGACCTCATTGGAGATAGGCGAAATCACCTTGACGGATGGACTGGAGTAGTTTGAGACCAAACGAACCAGGATAAAAATACTGTGTCATTAAGCTTTTGATTTCAAGTTTTCAATTCAACCCCCCCCCCCCCTTATTATGTTTTTCACATCTTCAATTAGCATCAGAGCGCATGGTTCTGAGCTTAAATACTTAACTGTGTCAGTACAAGATCCAAGCTTCAGAAAAACACTATGGTGGGACCAAGCCAAAACATCAGCAATGAAAACCATGAAGACAAGGACAGATTCAGTGGAAAACCTCCAATCTTTGATGGGGAAAACTTTAACTACTGGAAAGACAGAATTGAGAGTTTCTTTCTGGCCCATGATGCTGATCTGTGGGACATGGTGACTGATGGATACACGCACCCAGTGATGGACGTGGTCAGAAGATAGATAGAAAAATGATGTCTGATCAGCAAAAGCGTGAATTCATAAACCACCACAAGGCCAGAACAATACTTCTCGGTGCCATCTCATACTCAGAATATGAGAAAATATCAAACAGAGAGACTGCCAAGAACATGTTTGACTCTCTGGGAATGACGCATGAAGGAAACATTCAAGTCAAAGAGACCAAGGCCCTTGCACTCATTCAGAAGTATGAGGCATTCAATATGGAAGATAGTGAATCAATAGAAACTATGTTTTCAAGATTTCAGATCCTTGTTGCTGGACTGAAGGTTCTTGACAAAGGGTATTCCACTACTGATCACGTTAAGAAGATCATCAGAAGCTTTCCCAAACAATGGAGGCCAATGGTCACAACACTTAAGCTAGCCAAAGATCTCAACAAAATTTCTCTGGAGGAACTTGTCAGCTCCCTCAGAAGTCACAAGATAGAGCTAGAAGAAGATGAGCCTCAAAAGCAAGGTAAGCCATTAGCTTTAAAATCTAACAGAAAATCTGACTCTAAGGTTTTGCAGGTTGTGGAAGAAACTTCTGATGGATCCTCATCAGAAGAAGATGAACTGTCTCTCCTCTCCAGAAGGGTGAACCAACTGTGGAAGCAGAGACAAAGGAAGTTCAGAAATCCCAGAAGATCAGAGAATCAGAATGAATCCTCCTCCAGATACAGAAAGTCTGAGTCTTCCTCTAGACACAGAAGATCTGAAGGTTCTTCAGGATACAGAAAGCCAAATAACAAGGACATCATCTACTATGAATGTAACGAGCAAGGGCACTACAAAATTGACTGCCCAAAGCTTCATAAGGAAAAGCCCAAAAAGAAGTTCTTCAAGGAAAAGAAGAAAAGTCTCATGGCTACATGGGATGATTCTGACACATCTGAAGCTGACTCAGAATCAGATGATGAAAGAGAAAACATAGCTCTCATGGAAAACGTATTAGAAGACAGTGAAGCTTCTGGTTCAGACTCAGAATCAGACACTGAATAGGTATTTCCTAATTTTACCATGAACTTTACTAAGGCTGAACTTGCAGAAAGTCTAAATGAAACTCTAGAAAGGTATCAGCAAATCAGAATCAAATTCAGGAACTTGAAAAGGAATCTTTCCTCTGACTCTGAAAAGTCTGAGAGTCTCAAATTAGAGAATTCTGAGTTAAAAGAAAAAATTTCAAAATTAGAATATTTGCAAAACTCTCAGAAGGAAACAATCTCTGAGACTTCCAGTAATGCTGATGAGATCATCAAAGAGTATGATCACAGCTTTCATAAGTTTCTAGCTAAAAACATAGACAGAAGCAAGATGTCTTCAATGATCTATGGAGTTAGCATAAATGGCAGAAAAGGGATAGGATATCAAGGTAAGGTATCTACACCAAAAAATGCCATGGACTTAGTTATAAAACGCACACCACTCAAATCACACTTTATATATGGGCACACACATGACATAAAATACACAAGTAGTGATTATTCTGTCAAACCAAAATTCAATCAGAATTTTGGTAAAACTAAACAATCAGGACCCAAGAAAATGTGGGTACCTAAGGATAAAAATATACATGTAGCAGATATCTTTAGAAGCAAGGCTAAGACACCAGTCATGGTACCTGGACTATGGCTTCTTGCGACACATGACGGGAAGAAGGCATATGTTCCAAAGCCTGGAACTTAAGCCTGGAGGCTACGTGGGCTTTGGAGGCAATCAGAGAGGAAAAATCATTGGCTCTGGAACAGTAGGTAATGGAAATCTTCCCTCTATAAATAATGTATTATTAGTTGATGGATTAATGCATAACCTATTATCCATAAGTCAATTAAGTGATAACGGTTATGATATAATCTTTAATCAAAATTTATGCAAAGCTGTTAGTCAGAAAGATGGGACTATCCTATTTAATGGAAAGAGGAAAAACAACATTTATAAAATAAAACTTTCTGAACTAAAGAGTCAGAATGTAAAATGCCTACTTTATGTTAACAACGAGCAATGGGTCTGGCACAGAAGATTGGGGCATGTTAGTATGAGAAGAATATCTCAGATTAACAAACTCAATCTGGTCAGAGGACTTCCTAATTTGAAGTTCAACTCAGATGCTCTGTGTGAAGCATGTCAGAAAGGCAAATTTGCAAAACCTGCTTTCAAATCCAAAAATGTTGTTTCCACCTATAAGCCATTAGAACTTCTGCATATTGACTTATTTGGACCAGTAAAAACTGCGTCAGTTAGCGGCAAGAAGTATGGGTTAGTAATCATATATGACTATAGCAGATGGACATGGGTAAAGTTCTTAAGACACAAGGACGAGTCACACTCTGTGTTCATTACCTTCTGCAAACAAGTTCATGAAGATGTGAAAAACACAAGAAAGGGGGGTTGAATTGAAAAACTAAAATCAAAAACAGCTTAATGACACAGTATTTTTATCCTGGTTCGTTTGATCTCAAACTACTTCAGTCCATCCGTCAAGGTAATTTCGCCTCTCTCCAACGAGGTCTTAATCCACTATTCTCAAAGGATTACAATAGCTACTTTAACCACTGTTAAAGTATTCTTGAGTACAACCACAATCATGTTAATCTCAAGGAACTTCTTTTACAAATTATTGAACAAGAGAGTGTTGTGGTTTTCTTACAAAACTGTATATCACAACTGTGATAATTACACAAAATAAGCTTGGAATAAAATGAATTTTCTAAAGCTTTGAATATGCGTGGTTTGGATAGCTTGGAAAATTTGTTGAGTGTGTACGTACGTGCTTCTTTTCACAAGCAGGCTTGTTTATATAGGCAAGCAAAGATACGTTGTCCATAAAGCAGGTTTTAATGATAATAACACACTTTCCTTTTGTAGAAGATCTTTGTCTGAAGAAAGTCGTTAGCATTTAATTCTGTCTTGAATAACCAGTAACGCTTCAGAGTCTTCTTTGCTGTAACTTCTGATAACGCTTCAGAGTGTTGATGACTTGGTAAAGATGTCTTTGATCATAGTCAGAGTATATTTTTTTAGGCGCAGATTCTGGTCATCAACTTTCAGCGTATAATCTGGTAGCTTCAGCGTGTAGCACATATTGCTGATCTTCTGATGCTGATTCCATTCTGATGTTGATTCCATCAGAACTTCTGCATATACAAAACATTATTTTAAGGAGCATAATTTTTCTTTGTATATATCTTTGAAATAATTTATTCTTTGTATTTTGTTATCATCAAAACTCTAATCAAGGGTTGTAGAATCAAACTATGTTCTAACAATCTCCCCCTTTTTTATGATGACAAAAACCAGATTTTTCAATTAGAAATAAAGAATAAAAAGTATAGAATTAAGAAGAAAAACTCCCCCTGAGTTGATTACTTCCCTTAAATTCTTTGAATCCTTGAGCATCAGAATTTGACTACGTCTTTCATCAGAGTTTTGTACCTGTTCAAGCTTTTCAGAAGAAAGAAATTAAGTAGATCAGTATGTTTGAGACTTATGTCTCAGTAATCCGTTATTGAAAATATCTTATTCTTTCTCCCCCTTTTTGTCAGTTATCAAAAAGAACATATAATCAGAGCCAAAAAAGATTTATATTAAAATTAGAAGCAACGATAAGATGTTCAGAACAGCAGCAATGTAAAAAATATTACAGATAAACAGAATTTTAAAAGATAAATCTAAGAGGGGCGAGGAAGACGCGTGAACAACGCTTCCAACAAGCCCTTGATCTGGATGTTGGTTTCCTCTTGTTTGGTTAACATGCTCTTGATTTCTGAAATTTTATCATCCTGTTTATCCATCATTTCCTACATAATAATATCGGATCTCTTCAGTTCTTCCAGAGTCTGCCTTTCATAGGAGGAAGCTTGAGAATCATCAGTAACTGGATGCTTCTCAGAGCATTTTGCAACATCATCTTTTTACCCAGTTCTTCTGCAGGAATCATCTGCTCTTGAGCAGCAGTCAGAGTAAGATCTTCTAACTCTGGTTGAACTTTGTCTATTGGACGATGTTCTGACCAGGGAGCATTATCCAGAGGGAGAACTTCTTCCTTGAGCAGCTGGCTCAGAACTTAATCTTCAATTACTTTTAGCAGATTACTGAAGTTCTGTTGAACTTGTCTATAGCTCTGTTCTTGCATCTTATGAGTTTCAGAATATACCCATTTTCTGAAACTTGTCCAAAGATAATGTGATGCAGCAGGATTAATCATCTCAAGACTAGCTTGCTTCAGGGAAGTTATCCACTTCTGCATTTCTGTTTCAAATATCAATAAACTAGTACCAACATCTGGTGTAGGTTCAGATGGTTTTGGTTTTGGAATGGCTGTTTTGTGGGTTATGGCAGCAAGACGTTCAAAAACAGTTAAATTAATGACAGTTTTGGTGTTGTCATTTGGATTGTTCTTTGGTGAGGGAGTGGGAGAGTCTGGTATAATTATTGGACTAGTTGGAGAATTTGGTGGAGTTGATTCTAGGGAAGAGGGAATTTGGGGAATATCCAGAAAGGTCAGGGGCATACGGATGGCCAGAGGTTCAGTGATTCCAGGAATGGGAATGGGATCAGAATCAACAGTTTGGTTGGATTGAACGTTATGAGGTTCTGGTTCACAGGATTCAGAAGGTTGGACCTTAGAAGTTTGAACTTCTGGTTGTGATAGTTCAGGTTGTGGAGAAGGTGGATGAATTTCTGGTTGAGGAGATTGAGATAGTGGTATTTCTGGTTGTGGAGAGAGGGGAATTTTTGATTGTGGTGTTTCTGAAATGGTTTCAGAGTTTGGATTTTATGGTATGGGAGCAGAAATATTCTGGTCAAAAGTTTCAATATCGGACAGAACTTTTGCAAGTTCTGGTTGAGTTGTTTCAGTATTTGGATTGATAGGTAGGGAGTGAGTTCCTCTAAGAGTTAGAGTTTCTGAGGGGTCAAACCCTATGTCAAAATCATCAAATGTTTGTGGGGTAGGAATTTCTGATTGGGTAGGAATTGGTTCAGATGTTGATAAAGATATTGAATCTAAAACATTAACAGTAGAAGGATTACCTCTCTTTTTAGCAGCTTTGGGAGTCCGCTGGGATGATCCTTCTGCTGCTGCCTTCCTTTTCTTGTTCTTCTTCAGCACAACTTCTGGAGCCTTCTGTTGTAGGTCCTGAATATTTACTCTGGTGCAGTACCATCTGCCTTGCATGCATCCAGATATCTGACGATAATCTCAGGCTTGGAATCAATTTTTGAGAATATGGGAAAGTCATCCAGAGGGATTCTTCTGCTGGTGATTGTTGCAAAAGAAGTAACATTGGGTTCCTTCTTGATGTTCTCAATAATCTTCATCTTCTTCAGATTCTTCGCATTCAAAGGCTTTCCAACAGTTTCCTCTAAAGAGCTGATTTCCTATGCTTCTGTTAGATGCTCTATCAGCCTATTCTTTGTCAGAATATCTGATATGAGCCTTCCAAGGGGTATCCAATCCCTTTTGGTGCGCTCATCTTCTCTAGTCTCCTTAACACTAGTCCTCAGATGATTGAACAGCAAATGAGCCAGATTCACCTTAGTCTTTTGGGAGATGAAGTAGATCAGAAACTGCTGATCAATGTTGATGTAGTCAGGAGAGCTGGTTAGCTTCTTGTGGTTTATGCATCCCAGAATAATCTTAGCCCATATTCTGTGATGGTCCTTCAGATCCCTTATCTTTCTGGAGGGAAGACCCAGAGTGAAAATTTCTCTAGCAATTGAAGCGACATCAGCACATCTTTCAACCATGTCTATACACCTTACGCCACCACCACTGTAACCTATCAATCTTGCAATGAGGTCTTCAGTAATCACTATCTTCTTCCCCATTACATATGACGTAACTTGATGGTTGGAGGATGAAGCATGAATCCAAAATTCCTTCACAAGGATTGGGAACATTGGACCTAGCAGACGGTCAAAATACATGTTCCATCCTTGAACCTTTACTTATTCAGAAAGATTGAACCCATTTTATTGAAGACTTTCAAAGTCCACAATCAATTATGAGAGTACTTCTAGGTTGTCAATGGGCGTGAGGAGAGTTCTGAATGGTTCTTCATATTGTTCTGTGGATTCTGTTCTCTGAGTACTGGAAGTTGGGTTGCTTGAGGAAGCCATGTTCACACAGAAAATTTGAGAAGAAAATGAAAGGGTTTTGAAAAAGATGCAAACTGAAAACAATTAGATTGTAGAGAAAGTGAAAGTGAAAGAGTGTAAAGAGTAAAAAAAATGCGTTTAAATAGATTTTGAAAACGTAAACTGCAAGAGAGAGAAATAAATTGTAATGATTATAAGCATTAATGACACCTGATTTTGGGGGATTCAGAAAGATATTAGAACGGTTACCCATGACATGTGTCTCAATGCATCCAATCAGCGCTTTTGACCTTTCAGAAAAATGAGTGCGTGTTCAGTCGCAGAAGGTAGCTGATGAATGGATGACAATTGTTTGCTTACGTGAACAGCACACTTCTATCCTTGAAATGAAACGCTCAGATCTTCATGGATAGATTCTGATACAATCTGGACTTCTAAAATTCTGAAGGCAGGTTAATCAGCAGTTCACAGAAAATAACAAAAATTCTGAGGATTAAGATATGTAAATAAAACAGTTTATTCTGGGCAAAGCTTCATGCTGAGGTGTTTCAGAATGAAGTTAAACCTATCTTCAGAAAGAGGTTTTGTAAAGACATCAGCCCATTAATGGTCTGTGTCGATGAATTTTAAATTGAGAATCCCTTTCTGAATATCGTCCCTAATAAAATGATGTTTTATTTCTATATGCTTAGCCCTAGAATGCAGAATAGGATTTTTACTGAGACATATAGCAGAAGTATTGTCACAGAGGATAGGGATGTTACTCTCAAATATATTGAAGTCCTCAAGTTGACTTTTCATCCAGAGCATTTGCGTGCTACATCCAGCTGTTGCTATGTATTCAGCTTCTGTTGTTGATAGAGCTATTATGGATTGTCTTTTGCTGGACCATGAGATCATATTTTCTCCCAGAAACTGGCAGCTTCCAGAAGTGCTTTTACGTTCTACTCTGTCTCCAGCAAAATCAGCATCACAGTATCCTATTAAGCTGTAATCACTTGATTTTCTATAAAACAAACCCAGATTAGCAGTACCTTTCAGATACTTGAAAATTCACTTAACTGCTGTTAAGTGAGATTCTCTAGGATCTGATTGGAATCTAGCACAAATGCAAACACTGAATAGAATGTCAGGCCTTGAAGCCGTCAGATAGAGAAGAGAACCAATCATACCTCTGTAGACCTTCTGTTCTACCTTTTTACTTACCTCTTCTTTTTCCAGAATGCACGTGGGATGCATTGGAATCCTTGATGGCTTACATTCTGACAGATCAAATTTCTTCAGAAGTTCTCTGACATATTTGCTCTGATGAATGTAAGTTCCTTCAGGAGTTTGATTAATCTGAATGCCCATAAAGAATTTTAGTTCCCCCATTAGGCTCATCTCAAACTCTGCCTGCATACATTTAGCAAACTCTCTTCCCATAGAGGGTTTAGTGGATCCAAATATGATGTCATCAACATAAATCTGACATACTAAAATGTCATTTTTAACTGTCTTACAGAACAAGGTTGTATCCACTTTCCCTCTGGTGAATTCCTTTTCTAACAGGAAGTTACTTAGTCTTTCATACCAAGCTCTGGGAGCTTGTTTCAAACCATAGAGTGACTTCTTTAGTTTGAAAACATATTCTGGGTTTTTGGAACTTTCAAAGCCAGGGGGTTGGTGCACATATACCTCTTCTTCTATATAGCCATTTAAGAATGCACTCTTGACATCCATCTGATACAGAGTGATGCCTTTATTAACAGCAAAAGAGATTAAAATTCTGATAGATTCTAACCTGGCGACTGGAGCAAAGGTTTCTGTATAGTCTATCCCCTCTTGCTGACTATAACCTTGTGCTACCAGCCGTGCTTTGTTTCTGATGACTTCACCTTGTTCGTTCAGTTTGTTTCTGAACACCCATTTTGTACCAATGACGTTGAATCCTTTTGGTTTGGGAACCAGATCCCATATGTCATTTCTTGTGAATTAATTTAGCTCCTCTTGCATTGCCAGAATCCAGTCATTGTCCAGAAGTGCTTCATCAATTGTTGTTGGTTCAATTAGAGAAACCAGTCCCATGAGGGATTCTTCAGAGTTTCTGAAGGTAGATCTTGTTCTGATTGGATCTTCCTTCCCTCCTAAGATTGTTTCTTCTGGGTGATCAATGCTGCTTCTGGATGGTATTTTCTGGAGTTGATCAACAGAAGGTGCTGGGTTGCTTGCAGTGACTCTTTCTGATGTTGAGGGAGTGTCTCTGTTGAGAGCCTCTGATGAGTTGTCTTCAGTACCTGTGAGTTCAACTTCCATACCTGCAAGGAATTCATTTTGCTTTGACTTTTGAGAGTCAAGCTTATCATCAAACCGAACACTGATTGACTCTTCAACAATCTGTGTTTCTGTATTGTATACTTTGTACCCTCTTGAGCGTTCAGAGTATCCTAACATAATACACTTTTATGCTTTTGAGTCAAACTTGTTCAAATAATTTTTTGTATTCAAAATAAAACATGTACATCCAAATGGGTAAAAATAAGAAATGTTGGGCTTTATGTTCTTCCATAATTCATATGGAGTCTTTTCCAGAATAGGTCTTATGGAGATTCTATTCTGAATGTAACACGTTGTGTTTATTGCTTCTGCTCAGAAGATCTTAGCAACGTTAGTCTCGTTGATCATGGTTCTGGCCATTTCTTGCAATGTTCTATTCTTTTGTTCTACAACTCCATTTTGCTGGGGAGTTCTAGGACAAGAGAAATCATGCAGAATGCCTTTTTCATTAAAGAATAATTCAAAATCTTTATTTTCAAATTCTCCACCATGATCACTTTTGACTTTGACGATTCTAAGACCTTTTTCATTATAAACTTGGTTGCAGAAGGTAACAAACACAGAGTGTGACTCGTCTTTGTGCCTTAAGAACTTTACCCATGTCCATCTGCTATAGTCATCTACGATTACTAACCCATACTTCTTGCCACTGACTGAAGCAGTTTTAACTGGTCCAAATAAGTCAATGTGCAGAAGTTATAATGGCTTAGAGGTGGAAACAACATTTTTGGATTTGAAAGCAGGTTTTGCAAACTTGCCTTTCTGACATGCTTCACACAGAGAATCTGAATTGAACTTCAAGTTAGGAGGTCCTCTGACCAGATTGAGTTTGTTAATCTGAGATATTCTTCTCATACTAACATGTCCCAATCTTCTGTGCCAGATCCATTGCTTGTTGTTAACAGACAGAAGACATTTTACATTCTAACTTTTGAGTTCAGAAAGTTTGATTTTATAAATGTTGTTTTTCCTCTTTCCATTAAATAGGATAGTCCCATCTTTCTGACTAACAGCTTTGCATGAATTTTGATTGAAGATTATATCATAACCGTTATCACTTAATTGGCTTATGGATAACAGGTTATGCATTAATCCATCAACTAATAAAACATTACTTATAGAGGGAAGATTTCCATTACCTACTGTTCCAGAGCCAATGATCTTTCCCCTCTGATTGCCTCCAAAGCCTACGTGGCCTCCAGGCTTAAGTTCCAGGCTTTGGAACATATGCTTTCTTCCCGTCATGTGTCGTGAGTATCCAGAGTCCAGGTACCATGACTGGTGTCTTTGCTTTGCTGCTAAAGATATCTGCCACATGTATTATTTTATCCTTAGGTACCCACATTTTATTGGGTCCTGATTTGTTAGTTTTACCAAAATTCTGGTTGAATTTTGGTTTGACAGAGTAATCACTACTTGTATATTTTATGTCATGTGTGTGCCCATATATAAAGTGTGAATCAAGTGGTGTACGTTTTATAACTAAATCCATGGCATTTTTTGGTGTAGGAACCTTACCTTGATATCCTATCCCTTTTCTGCCATTCCTGCTAACTCCATAGATCATTGAAGCCATTTTGCTTCTGCCTATGTTTTTAGCCAGAAACTTCTGAAAGTTGTGATCATACTCTTTGATGATCTCATCAGCATTGCTGGGAGTTTCAGGGATTGTTTCCTTTTGAGAGTTTTGCAATTGGTTTTCTAATTTTGAAATTTTCTTTTAACTCAGAATTCTCCAATTTGAGACTCTCAATCTTATCAGAGTCAGAAGCAAGATTCCTTTTCAGGTTTCTGAATTTAACTCTGATCTGCTGATACCTTTCCAGAATTTCATTAAGACTTTCAGCTAGTTCAGCCTTAGTAAAGTTTATAGTAAAGTCAGGGAATACCTCTTTTGTATCTGATTCTGAGTCTGAACCAGAAGCTTCACTGTCTTCAGAGACGTTTGCCATGAGAGCTATGTTTTCTCTTTCATCATCTGATTCTGAGTCAGCTTCAGATGTGTCAGAATCATCCCATGTAGCCATGAGACTTTTCTTCTTTTCCTTGCCAAACTTATTTTTGGGCTTCTCCTTCTGAAGCTTTGGGCAATCACTTTTGTAGTGCCCTTGCTCGTTACATTCATAGGAAGTGATGTTTTTGTTGCTTGGCTTTTTGTATCCTGAAGAACCTTCAGATCTTCTGTGTCCAGAGGAGGATTCTGACCTTCTGTATCTGGAGGAAGATTCATTCTGATTTTCTGATCTTCTGGGATTCCTGAACTTCCTTTGCCTCTGCTTTCACAGTTGGTTCACCCTTCTGGAGAGAAGAGACAGTTCATCTTCTTCTGATGAGGATCCATCAGAGGTTTCTTCCACAGCCTGCAAAACTTTGGAGTCAGATTTTCTGTTAGATTTTAAAGCTAATGGATTACCTTGATTTTGAGGTTCATCTGCTTCTAGCTCTATCTCGTGACTTCTGAGGGAGCTGACAAGTTCCTCCAGAGAGATTTTGTTGAGATCCTTGGCTAGCTTAAGCGCTGTGACCATTGGCCTCCACTGTTTTGGCAAGCTTCTGATGATCTTTTTAACGTGATCAGCAGTGGAATATCCTTTGTCAAGAACTTTTAGACCAGCAACAAGAATTTGGAATCTTGAAAACATAGCTTCTATTGATTCACTATCTTCCATATTGAATGCCTCATACTTCTGAATGAGCACAAGGGCTTTGGTTTCTTTTACTTGAATGTTGCCTTCATGCGTCATTCTCAAAGAATCAAACATATTCTTGGCAGTTTCTCTGTTTGATATTTTCTCATATTCTGAATATGAGATCGCGCTGAGAAGAATTGTTCTGGCCTTGTGATGATTTCTGAACTCACGCTTTTGCTGATCAGACATCATGTAAGTGTTTTCTTGTTGGCATTAATTTTTGGTAAAACCAGATTTGCGAATGTCATGACTGATGTCATAACATTCTGGGATAAAGACAAATTCTTCTGAAGGAATGTTCTACAGGAACAACTCAGTATGAGTGAATATCATGATGATTAAGCTATGATCATATGTACTGAATTCTACCAAAATCAGTGAGCAGGATACATGATGTCATAACCAATGTTAAGACATCCTGTACTGATCAAGTTGTTGTGCAGATTTATTGTTCCTGAGAATTTTCAAGAATCTGCTGTGCTATTCGGAGTTGAAGTATATTGACTAGATCACATGCTCACGTGGATATTAGGTTAACCTTGCTTAACCCTAATTTGTTATGATGAAAGCCCAAGACCAAGTCTTTAGGTTAACTTTGGTTAACCCTAGCTATTTTTATGGAAGCCCAAAATGAAGAATAGACTGCATATATATTTCTCACGAATCCTAATGGTGTGCAGCGCTTTTCAGAGAAGATCAATAAGGCATTTTGTAGTTGTGATAGTTTTAGTAATTACTGTGAGCCAAGCAATTATCACTTGATAAGTGACTTGGAGTAGGATTTGGTTGTAAGGGTTGTTTATCACTCAAAGCTTTGAAGCACGAGTGTTGTATCTCTTGATTAAAGCTTTGAAGCAAAATCAAGCCTGTGTATTGAAGAATGTCTTCATAATCTTATTAATCAGTAGATTAGTATCACTGTTGTGATTGAGGGGGAGTGAGTAGGAACTCAGGTTTAAGTAGGACTTAGATTGAAGTTGAATTGGGTAGGTCTTAAGTGAAGGATATAAACTGGTTGGTTTATTCCTAAATTAATACCTCTTATAGTGAATTTCCTCCCTGGCTTGGTAGCCCCCAGATGTAGGTGTTGTTATACACTGAACTAGGTTAACAATTGATTGTGTTCTTTACTGTCTTTTAAATTACTGTTTGGTTTGTGTACAATTTGTCAGATACGGTGTCATAACATTCACTATGACATTAATTATCTGTTGCCAGAATTTCAATTGGCATCAGAGCAGGCACCCGGCCTATCTTTCTGGGTGAGATCTAGGGATATTATTTTCTGGCGCTATGGACAAGGAAGGAGGATTTGGGAACAGACCACCTATTCTGGATGGATCAAACTATGACTACTAGAAACCTCGTATGATTGCCTTCTTGAAGTCATTGGACAATAAAGCTTGGAGAGCTGCTGACAAAGGATGGAACCATCCCACCATAACTGGGAAAGATGGGACGACTAGTCTGAAACCTGAGGAAGAATGGAGTAAAGAAGAAAAAGAGTTATCCCTGGGTAACTCTAAAGCATTGAATTCCTTGTTCAATGGAATTGATAGAAACATATCCAGACTAGTACATCAATGTGAACTGGCCAAGGATGTTTGGGGCACTCTCAAAACAACCCATGAGGGTACATCCAAAGTAAAAATGTCAAGACTTCAGATGCTCGCTACCAAATTTGAGAATCTAAGGATGAAGGAAGATGAGACCATTCATGAGTTTCACATGAACATCTTGGAAATTACCAACACCTCAGGAGCATTGGGAGAAAAGATGTCAGAAGAAAAGCTGGTGAGAAAGATTCTCAGATCCTTGCCTAAAAGGTTTGCAATGAAAGTGACTGCTATAGAGGAAGCTCAGGATATCTGCAACTTGAAGGTTGATGAACTCATTGGGTCACTTCAGACATTTGAGATGGGGATCAGTGACAATGTTGACAAGAAAAACAAGAGCATAGCCCTTGTATCCAATACTGAAGATGAAAGCAAGGAGAGTGATGAAGAGAATATATTAGAAGCTATAGTTATGCTTGGAAGGCAGTTCAACAAACTCATCAAGAGAATGGACCCAAAGTCAAGGTCAAATGTCAAGAATATTTCCTCTGACATTAGCAGATCCTATGACTCCAGCAGAAGAACTAAGTCTGAAGAAAAGGGAAATCAAAGCAGAGGAATCCAATGCCATGGATGTGAAGGATATGGTCACATTCGAGCTGAATGTCCTACCTTTATAAAGAAACAAAAGAAAGGAATGTTTGTTACTTGGACTGATGGTGACTCAGAAAGTGACTCTGAAGAAGAATCTGCTAAATTAGTTACTGCACTATCTGGTGTTTGTAACTCTGATAATGATTCTAGTGATGAGGAAGTGACATTTGAAGAACTTGCTGACTTTTACACGAAGCTATGTATCAGAAGTGCTGAAGTCTGTCAGCAAAATGAGAAACATAAAAAGCTCATAGTGAAGTTGGAGGCTGAGAAGAAGGCAGACACTGCTACTATAAGCCATCTCAAAGGTGAAGTTCTAATGTTGAACTCCAAACTTGATCAGATGACTAAGTCTGTCAAGATGTTAACAACTGGAACTGACAAGTTGGAAGAAATCCTTCAGGCTGGACAAAATGCAGGAAACATGTCTGGTCTAGGATTTGTGGCTGCAAAGAAATTTGTTGTTGACAAGAAGAAGACCAAGCCTGATAAACAAATGTCAAAGCAGATGTCACAACATAGGACTCAACATCAAGAACAGAGAAATATGAAGAAAAAGTATCAAAGATGGAGATGTCATTATTGTGGGAGGTTTGGTCACATAAAGCTATTCTGCTTCAGATTATATGGATATCCTAATCAAACCCCATATGTCAAACCTAAGACTAACAAGGCACCATATACTCAACAGTGGAAGAAAAAGACTGCAGCCCTGATAGCTCACACCTCCCTTCGAGTTTCTGCCAAGGAAGACTGGTACTTTGACAGTGGATGCTCTAAACACATGACTAGAATCAAGAATCTGTTGAATGATGTCAAACCTCATACTACTAGTTATGTCACTTTTGGAGATGGTGCTAGAGGAGAAATCAAAGGAGTCGGAAACTTGGATTGCCCTGGAGTTCCAAACCTAAATGAAGTGTTGTTGGTAAATGGTTTGACTGCTAATCTCATAAGTATCAGTCAATTATGTGATCTAGGATTCAAGGTCAACTTCACCAAGTCTGAATGTCTTGTAACTAATGAAAAACAAGAAGTTGTAATGAGAGGAGTCAGATCAAAAGACAATTGTTACTTATGGGAGTCTGAGAACACTAACTACTCTTCTGTGTGCTCTATAGCCAAAGAAGAAAAGGAAGTGAAACTGTGGCACCAAAAACTTGGTCATTTACATCTTAGAGGGATGAAAAAGATCATATCCATGGAGGCTGTCAGAGGGATTCCAAGGCTTCAGATTGATGAAGGGAGAGTCTGTGGTGAATGTCAGGTTGGAAAGCAAACTAGAATGTCACATCCAAAGACAAGACATCTGACCACCTCTAAGGTGCTAGAACTTCTACATATGGATCTGATGGGTCCCATGCAGGTGGAAAGTCTTGGTGGAAAGAGATATGCCTATGTTGTTGTGGATGATTTTTCCAAATTCACCTGGATAAACTTCATTAGGGAAAAGTCTGATGTATTTGATGTATTTAAGGAATTGTGCAAAAGAATTCAAAGAGAAAAAGAAGGATGCATTGTCAGAATCAGAAGTGATCATGGTAAGGAATTTAAAAATAGTAAGTTTGATGAGTTTTGTTCCTCAGAAGGAATCAATCATGAGTTCTCTTCACCTATAACTCCTCAACAAAATGGAGTTGTGGAAAGGAAAAACAGGACTATACAGGAATCTGCCAGAGCAATGATACATGCCAAGAAGCTTCCTATTCATTTTTGGGCTGAAGCTATGAATACAGCCTGTTATGTCCACAACAGGGTCACCTTGAGAAAGGGAACATCATCCACCCTTTATGAACTATGGAAAGGAAGAAAGCCTATAGTGAAGTACTTCCATGTCTTTGGGAGCAAATGTATATTCTGACAGATCGTGAACAAAGGAGAAAGATGGACCCTAAAAGTGATGAAGGAATATTCCTAGGATACTCTACCAACAGCAGAGCATATAGGGTGTTCAAATCCAGGACCAAAGTTATGATGGAGTCTATAAATGTCATAGTTGATGATCACCATGAGGAAACAAATGTCCCATATGATGTTGAGACATTCTTTGAGACTTCAACGCAAGTGTCTAAAAAGGATGATGTGCCTAATCCTACTCCATCGGAGTCTGAATCAAAGGAAGCTAACAAAGACCCTTCCATCAGAATTCAGAAAGATCATCCTAAGGAACTCATCATAGGAGATCCTAACAGTGGAGTCACTACAAGATCTAGAGAAATCATCACAAACTCTTGTTTTGTGTCTAAGATTGAACCAAAAAATGTTAAAGAGGCTTTGACTGATGAATACTGGATTGGAGCAATGCAAGATGAATTGAACCAGTTCAAGCAACATGAAGTATGGGAGTTAGTTCCTAGACCAGAAGGAACAAACATCATTGGCACAAAGTGGATCTACAAGAACAAGTCAGATGCTGAAGGAGTTGACACCAGGAATAAGGCAAGGCTTGTTGCTCAAGGATACACTCAAGTTGAAGGGGTTGATTTTGATGAGACTTTTGCTCCTGTAGCCAGACTGGAATCAATCAGACTTCTCTTGGGAGTTGCTTGTCTCCTTAAGTTCAAGCTGTTTCAGATGGATGTGAAGAGTGTCTTCCTAAATGGGTACTTAAATGAGGAAGTGTATGTGGAACAGCCTAAAGGATTTGTGGATCCAAACTGTCCTGATCATGTCTACAAATTGAGGAAAGCATTATATGGTATGAAACAAGCTCCTAGAGCTTGGTATGAAAGGTTGACAAAGTTCCTCACTGACAAAGGATACAGGAAAGGAGGTTTGGATAAAACTCTTTTTGTCAAGGATGAAGGAGGAAAGATAATGGTAGCTCAAATTTATGTTGATTACATAGTGTTTGGAGGAATGTCAGATAAAATGGTTAAACATTTTGCTAACCAGATGCAAGCTGAATTTGAAATGAGCCTCATGGGAGAATTGACCTACTTTCTTGGACTACAAGTCACACAGATGGAAGACTCAATTTTTCTGTCTCAAAGCAAGTATGCAAAGAATATTTTCAAGAAGTTTGGGATGGAGAATTCCAGTCATAAAAGGACTCCTGCACCTACTCATTTAAAGTTGTCCAAAGACACAAGTGGGGAAAATGTGGATCAAAGCTTGTACAGAAGCATGATAGGAAGTCTGCTATACTTAACAGCCAGCAGACCTGACATTTCCTTTGCAGTTGGAGTATGTGCAAGATAACAGGCTGAACCCAAAGTAAGTCACATCAACCAGGTGAAAAGAATTCTGAAGTGTGTGAGTGGAACTTACAATTATGGCATGATATACTCTCATGGATGTGAACCAATTTTGTCTGGTTATTGTAATGCTGATTGGGCTGGTAGTGCTGATGATAGAAAGAGCACCTCTGGAGGATGCTTCTTTTTGGGAAATAATCTTGTTTCTTGGTTCAGCAAGAAACAAAACTGTGTGTCTTTATCTACTGCTGAAGTTGAATACATAGCAGTTGGTAGCAGCTGTTCTCAAATGATTTGGATGAAACAGATGCTGACTAAGTATAATGTCACACAAGATGTCATGACATTGTACTGTGACAATTTGAGTACTATTAACATATCCAAGAATCCTATACAGCACAGCAGGATTAAGCATATTGACATTAGACATCACTTCATCAGAGATCTTGTGGAGGAGAAGGTGATTAAGCTGGAACATGTTGCCACTGAACTACAACTGGCTGATATTTTTACCAAGGCACTTGATGCTAGTCAGTTTGAGAATTTAAGGGGCAAGCTGGGTATTTGCCAATATGAAGAGATGTAGCAATTAATTTTGCTTAATACAAGGTTTGAAAGAGATATTTTAATCAAGTTTATTCTGATTGGGCTAATCATTTGTTTCCTTCTTTCTTTCCAAAAGTTTAAGAAGAGGAATAGATATATTTATATCTCCCTCTTCTTAGTTTGCTGCATCACTCTCCATTCCCTCAAAAGAAAATTTCACACTCGCTGTCACTTGTATTCTCAATCTCTCAAGATGTATCAACAATCTGTGTCATCATCTTCATCAAAGGCAACTGCATCTTCCTCACCCACTGACACCGAACCTAGGGCAAATGTAAACCCCATGGATGATGATGTTCTTGAGGTAACTCCACTTCGTGCAATGGCAGCTGATCCTACTAAGGTCAAGAAGCTGCGAACCAGACATGCAAGAAGATCACAAGCTTCTCCCTCTGGTAAATATTCTCAACCATCATCCTTTGTTCCTCCAGAGATAACTAATAGGGAAGGTTCTGCTTATGTGCATCAAGCTATTGCCAGACTAGTCATTAGGATTCTTAATGAGAATCACTTTGTTCCTGGTGTATCTATACCATTGAACCAAGAAACTGCTAGCCCTAATTTAGAAAGTGATCCCAATGTCACTCAGAATGTTGAGACACCTGATGACAACATTGAGAAATCTCCAGAGAAACCTGATGATCACCATACCCCTACTGACAAGGTTGTTGAACCTCCTATCATTGATGTTGATGAAGAATTTTCTGACAATGATTTAATTGCTAATGTCAACCCTAGCATAGCAAGAAGGATGATGAGTAGAAAAGAAAAGAAGAGTGTTGCCCAAAGCCCCTCCAAAGAGAAGGCTACTGAAGTTGTTCATGAGAAAGTTAGGCCTGAGAACAAGGCTAGAGAAGAAGCTGATAAGGATCAAAAGGCTGGAACATCCAAAGGGAAGGGTAAGGTAAAAGCTAGGGTATCTGTTGGTAGTCTCTCAAAACCCTTGAGACAACCTATAGCCAAGAAAAGAAAGGCTCCTGAACCCTCTGAATCTGATGAGGAATCATACTTTGATTTTCATGTTGAGAGCAATGTTCCAGACATTCCTCTCAGGAAGAAACCCTCTTCTAGCAAACTGCCTAAGGTTCCTGAGGTTGCCATTGACAACATCTCCTTTCACCATGCAGAAAATGAAAGCAGGTGGAAGTATGTGTTTCTGAAAAGGATTTCCTTAGAGAGGGAGCTGAACAGAAGTGTTATTGAGTGTAAGGAAGTCATGGATCTCATCAAGGCTGCTGGCCTGATGAAAACAGTGGTCAATTTTTCCAACTGCTATGAGATTCTTGTCAAAGAATTCATAGTAAATTTGTCTGGTGGATGTGCTGATGGAAAGTCAGCTGATTTTAAGAGTGTTTATGTGAGAGGAAGGAAGGTAAATTTCTCTCCTACTGTGATAAACAAATACCTAGGGAGGCCTGATGATGCTCAGCCTGAGCTTGAAGTTACTGACAACCAGGTTTGTCAAACCATCACTGCCAAGCAAGTCAAGCACTGGCCCTTGAAAGGGAAGCTAACTACAAGCAAGCTGAGTGTGAAGTTTTCCATACTGCACAAAATTGGTGCAGCTAACTGGGTTCCCACCAACCACAAATCCACCATCTCCACTGGTTTGGGAAGATTTATCTATGCTGTTGGAACCAGAACAAACTTTGATTATGGCAACTACATATTTGATCAAACAATGAAATATGTTGAGAGATGTGCTATTAAAGGCCCTATTTCTTTTCCCTCTCTCCTGTGTGGTATAATCATTGATCAGTATCCTGATATTCTAGTTGAAAAGGACTCTGTGTGCAAAAGAGCCCCTGCACTTGGTTTTCACTATAAGCTGTTTCAGGGAACACATGTCCCTGACATTGTTATGGCATCTGCTGAGACATCAAATGTCAAAGCTCATTCCAAGAAAGTTGATGTTATAGCTGTTCTAAAAGAAACATGCAGAGAGCTTGATGCAAGAAAAAGGACTCTTGAAGAGATGATTACTAGTCTGGAACATGAGGAGAATGAAGAACAAATGAGGGAAGATGATGCTGATGAAGAACAGCATGATGGTTCTGCAAGAAGCTCACCAGAAGATGCTACTGAAAATAGTGCTTCCTCAGGGGATGACAGTACCTGAAGGTCTGTGTTTGCTGAGTTGTAAAGATTGATGCTGGAACTTGCTGCTGCTATTTGATACCTTCTCTCTGTTTCTGTGTATTTTGGATTTCCTTTTGATGACTGTATAACTTGAAGTACTAGATCCTTTGGCCTCTTTATGGCTAAAAAGGGGGAGAAGTAATTATGGTAATTTTGGTAGAATTGGATATTGGTAGTTAGATTATCTGATAGTTTCATCTGCATCTGATTGTTTCATCTGCATTTGGTTTCTGCATGTTATAGGTTCTACTGCATGTTGCTTCTGCATTCTAATCTCTGATTGTTTAGGGGTTTTAGCCAAAAATTTTCCAAAGGGGGAGTTTGTAAGTGTTTGCTTGTTGGCATTAATTTTTGGTAAAACCAGATTTGCAAATGTCATGACTGATGTCATAACATTCTGGGATAAAGACAAATTCTGCAGAAGGAATGTTCTACAGGAACAACTCAGTATGAGTGAATATCATGATGATTAAGCTATGATCATATGTATTGAATTCTACCAAAATCAGTGAGCAGGATACATGATGTCATAACCAATGTTAAGACATCCTGTACTGATCAAGTTGTTGTGCAGATTTATTGTTCCTGAGAATTTTCAGGAATCTGGTGTGCTATTCTGAGTTGAAGTATATTGACTAGATCAGATGCTCACGTGGATATTAGGTTAACCTTGCTTAACCCTAATCTGTTATGATGAAAGCCCAAGACCAAGTCTTTAGGTTAACTTTGGTTAACCCTAGCTATTTTTATGGAAGCCCAAAATGAAGAATAGACTGCACATATATTTCTCACGAATCCTAATGGTGTGCAGCGCTTTTCAGAGAAGATCAATAAGGCATTTTGTAGTTGTGATAGTTTTAGTAATTACTGTGAGCCAAGCAATTATCACTTGATAAGTGACTTGGAGTAGGATTTGGTTGTAAGGGTTATTTAACACTCAAAGCTTTGAAGCATGAGTGTTGTGTCTTTTGATTAAAGCTTTGAAGCAAAATCAAGTGTGTGTATTGAAGAATGTCTTCATAATCTTATTAATTAGTAGATTAGTATCACTGTTGTGATTGAGGGGGAGTGAGTAAGAACTCAGGTTTAAGTAGGACTTAGACTGAAGTTGCATTGGGTGGGTCTTAAGTGAAGGAGATAAACTGGTTGGTTTATTCCTAAATTAATACCTCTTATAGTGAATTTCCTCCCTGGCTTGGTAGCCCCCAGATGTAGGTGTTGTTATACACTGAACTGGGTTAACAATTGATTGTGTTCTTTACTGTCTTTTAAATTACTGTTTGGTTTGTGTACAATTTGTCATATACGGTGTCATAACATTCACTGTGACATTAAGTATCTGTTGCCAGAATTTCACATCATTTTCCTGTCAATCTTCTGACCACATCCATCCACTGGGTGCGTGTATCCATCAGTCACCATGTCCCACAGATCAGCATCATGGGCCAGAAAGAAACTCTCAATTTTGTCTTTCCAGTAGTCAAAGTTTTCTCCATCAAATACTGGAGGTTTGCCACTGAATATGTCCCTTTCTTCATTGTTGTCATTGCTGATGTTTTGACTTGGTCCTGCCATTGTGTTTTTCTAACGATGGATCTTGTACTGACACGGTTAAGTGTTGAAGCTCAGAACCAGGCGCTCTGATGCCAATTGAAGATGTGAAAAACACAAGAAGGGGGGGTTGAATTGAAAAACTAAAATCAAAAACAGCTTAATGACACAGTATTTTTATCCTGGTTCGTTTGATCTCAAACTACTCTAGTCCACCCATCAAGGTGATTTCGCCTCTCTCCAACGAGGTCTTAATCCACTATTCTCAAAGGATTACAACAGCTACTTTAACCACTGTTAAAGTCTTCTTGAGTACAACCACAATCTGGTTAATCTCAAGGAACTTCTTTTACAAATTATTGAACAAGAGAGTGTTGTTGTTTTCTTACAAAACTGTATATCACAACTGTGATAATTACACAAAATAAGCTCGAAATAAAATGAATTTGCTAAAGCTTTGAATATGCGTGATTTGGATAGCTTGGAGAATTTGTTGAGTGTGTATGTACGTGCTTCTTTTCACAAGCAGACTTGTTTATATAGGCAAGCAAAGATACGTTGTCCATAAAGCAGGTTTTAATGATAATAACACACTTTCCTTTTGTAGAAGATCTTTGTCTGAAGAAAGTCGTTAGCATTTAATTCTGTCTTGAATAACCAGTACGCTTCAGAGTCTTCTTTGCTGTAACTTTTGATAACGCTTCAGAGTGTTGATGACTTGGTAAAGATGTCTTTGATCAGAGTCAGAGTATATTTGTTTAGGCGCAGATTCTGGTCATTAACCTTCAGCGTATAATCTGGTAGCTTCAGCGTGTAGCATATATTGCTGATCTTTTGATGCTGATTCCATTCTGATGCTGATTCCATCAGAACTTCTACATATACAAAACATAATTTTAAGGAGCATAATTGTTCTTTGTATATATCTTTGAAATAATTTATTCTTTGTATTTTGTTATCATCAAAACTCTAATCAAGGGTTGTAGAATCAAACTATGTTCTAACAGTTCAGAATGAAAAGGATCTTAGAATTGTCAAAGTCAGAAGTAATCATGGTGTTTGAAAATAAAAAATTTTAATTATTTTTTAATGAAAAAGGCATCTTACATGACTTCTCTTGTCCTAGAACTCCCCAACAAAATGGAGTTGTAGAACGAAAGAACATAACATTGCAAGAAATGGCCAGAACCATGATCAACAAGACTAACGTTGCTAAGATCTTCTGGGCAGAGGAAATTAACACAGCGTGTTACATTCAGAATAGAATCTCCATAAGACCTATTCTGGAAAAGACTCCATATGAATTGTGGAAGAACAGAAAGCCCAACATTTCTTATTTTCATCCATTTGGATGCACATGCTTTATTCTGAATACAAAAAATTATTTGAACAAGTTTGACTCTAAAGCACAAAAGTGTATCATGTTAGGATACTCTGAACACTCAAGAGGGTACAGAGTATACAATATAGAAACCCAGATTGTTGAAGAGTCAACCAGTGTTAGGTTTGATGATAAGCTTGACTCTCAAAAGTCAAATCATAATGAATTTCTTGCGGGTATGGAAGTTGAACTCATAGGTACTGAAAACAACTCATCAGAAGTTATCAACAGAGACACTCCCTCAACATCAGAAAGAGTTACTGTAAGCAATCCAGCACATTTTGTTGATCAACTC
Organism: Vicia faba; assembly: GCA_948472305.1. Taxonomy (NCBI): domain Eukaryota; kingdom Viridiplantae; phylum Streptophyta; class Magnoliopsida; order Fabales; family Fabaceae; genus Vicia; species Vicia faba. The sequence goes on from OX451735.1 coordinate 409,056,155, forward strand.
TAGAAAAAACTATCCAAAAGCAGTATTGATCACCCAGAAGATACAATACTGGGAAAGAAGGATGATCCAATCAGAACAAGATCAACATTCAGAAACTCTGAAGAATCCCTCATGGGACTGGTCTCTTTGATTGAACCAACAAAAATTGATGAAGCACTTCTGGACAATGACTGGATTCTGGAAATGCAGGAGGAACTGAATTAATTCACCAAAAATGACGTATGGGATCTGGTTCCCAAACCAAAAGGATTCAACGTCATTAGTACAAAGTGGGTGTTCAGAAACAAACTGAACAAACAAGGTGAAGTCATCAGAAACAAAGCACGACTAGTAGCACAAGGTTATAGTCAGCAAGAGGGGATAGACTATACAGAAACCTTTGCTCCAGTCACCAGGTTAGAATCTATCAGACTTTTAATATCATTTGTTGTAAACAATGGCATCACTCTGTATCAGATGGATGTCAAAAGTGCATTCTTAAATGGCTATATAGATGAAGAGGTATATGTGAACCAACCTCCTGGTTTTGAGAATTCCAAAAATCCAGAATATGTTTTCAAACTAAAGAAGTCACTCTATGGTCTGAAACAAGCTCCCAGAGCTTGGTATGAAAGACTAAGTAACTTTCTGTTAGAAAAGGAATTCACCAGAGGGAAAGTGGACACAACCTTATTCTGTAAGACAGTTAAGAATGACATATTAGTATGTCAGATTTATTTTGATGACATCATATTTGGATCTACTAAACCCTCTCTGGGAAGAGAGTTTGCTAAATGTATGCAGGCAGAGTTTGAGATAAGCCTAATGGGGAACTTAAATTCTTTTTGGGCATTCAGATAAACCAAACCCAAGGAGGAACTTACATTCATCAGAGCAAATATGTCAAAGAACTTCTGAAGAAATTTGATCTCTCAGAATGTAAGCCCTCAAAGATTCCAATGCACCCCACGTGCATTCTGGAAAAGGAAGAGGTAAGTAAAAAGGTAGAACAGAAGGTCTACAGAGGTATGATTGGTTCTCTCCTCTATTTGACGGCTTCAAGGCCTGACATTTTATTTAGTGTTTGCTTATGTTCTAGATTCCAATCAGATCCTAGAGAATCTCACTTAACAGCAGTTAAGTGAATTTTCAAGTATCTGAAAGGTACTGCTAATCTGGGTTTGTTTTATAGAAAATCAAATGATTACAGCTTAGTAGGATATTGTGACGCTGACTTTGCTGGAGACAGAGTAGAACGTAAACGCACTTCTGGAAGCTGCCAGTTTCTAGGAGAAAATCTAATCTCATGGACCAGCAAGAGATAGTCCACAATAGCACTATCAATAGTAGAAGCTGAATACATAGCAGTTGCTGGATGTAGCACGCAAATGCTCTGGATGAAAAGTCAACTTGAAGACTTCAACATATTTGAGAGTAACATTCCTATCCTCTGTGACAATACTTCTGCTATTTGTCTCAGCAAGAATCCAATTTTGCATTCTAGGGCTAAGCATATAGAAATAAAACATCATTTTATTAGGGACTATATTCAAAAGTGGATTCTTAACTTAAAATTCATTGACACTAACCATCAATGGGCTGATGTCTTTACAAAACCTCTTTCTGAAGATAGGTTTAACTTCATTCTGAAGCATCTCAGCATGAAGCTACGCCCAGAATAAAATATTTTATTTGTATATCTTAACCTTCAGAACTTTGTTATTTTCTGTGAACTACTGATCAACCTGTCTTCAGAGTCTTAGAAGTACAGATTGCGTCAGAATCTATCCATGAAGATTTGAACGTTTCATTTCAAGGATAGAAGTGTGTTGTTCACGTAATCAAATAGTTGTCATCCATTCATCAGCTACTTTCTGAGGCTGAACACGCATTCACTTTTCTGAAAGGTCAAAAGCGCTGATTGGGTGCATTGAGACACATGTCATGGGTAACCATTCCAGTATCTTTCTGAATCCCCTGATTTCAGCTGTCATTAATTCTTATAATCATGACTAATTATTTCTCTCTCTTACTGTTTACGCTTTCAAGAAAAAATATTTAAACTCAAATTTTACTTTTTACATTCACTTCTTTTTACTCTCTAAATATTTTTCTATCGTTTCAAGTTCTTATTTTTCAAAAAACCCCTTCATCTTCCTCAAATCTTGTGTGAATAATGGCTTCTTCAAGCGTCCAAAACATCAGTACTCAGGAATCTACTTCAATGGAACAGTATGAAGAACCTTACAGAATGCTACTCACTCCCATTGATAATCTGGAAGTTCTTTCAGAACTGATTATTGTCTTTGAAAGCTTGCAAGAAAATGGCTTCAATCTGTATGAAGACGTCACTGCTCAAGGTTGGAACAGATACTTTGACCGTATACTGGGGCCAACATTTCCAATTCTTGTCAAAGAATTCTGGATACATGCTTCTTCTTCAAATCATCAAGTTACCTCTTATGTCATAGGGAAGAAAATTGTCATTACAGAAGACCTAATTTCAAAGCTTATTGGTTACAATGGTGGAGGCGTCAGATGCATTGACATGGCTGAGAAATGCTCTGACGTAGGTTCTATTGCAAGGGAAATATTTACTCATGGACTTCCCTCCAGAAAAATTAGAGATCTGAAGGATCACCACAGAATTTGGGCAAGAATTATTCTGGGGTGTATCAACCACAGGAAGCCAACTAGCTCTCCTGATTATATCAACATTGATCAGCAGTTTCTGATCTACTTCATTTCTAAGAGGACTAAGGTAAACCTTCCACACTTGTTGTTTAATCACCTTGGAACGAGTGTGAAGGAAACAAGAGAGGATGAACGGGCCAAGAGGGACTGGATTCCCTTAGGCAGGCTCATATCAGATATTCTGACAGAGAATAGGCTGATAGAACATTTGACTGAAGCTCGGGAAATCAGCACATTGGAAGCAACCGCTGGGAAGCCCCTGAACGCAAAAAATCTGAAGAAGATGAAAATCATTGAGAATATAAAGAAGGAACCCAACGTTACTTCTTACGCAACCATCACTTCAAGAAGGATACCTACGGATGATTTTCCTCTATTCTCTGAGATTGACTCCAAGCCAGAAATAATAGTCAGATATATGGATGCTTGTAAGGCAGATGGTACTGCACCAGAAATCAACATCCAGGATTTGGATAAGGCTGCTCCAGAAGTTGTTTTGAAGAAGACCAAGAAAAGGAAAGCTGTAGCAGAAGGACTATCTTAGAGGACTCTTAAATCTTCCAAAAAGAAAGGTAATCCTTCCTATGTTACTGTTATAGAATCAATAAATGTGTCAACATCTGAAGCCATGCCTTCTCAACCAGAAAACCTATCACCACAAACATTTGAAGACTTTTACATAGGGTTTGACCCATCAGAAACTCTAGGTCTGAATGAAACTCACTCCCTTTCTCATAATCCAAATCCTGAACAAAACCAACCAGAACTTTCCAAAGTTCTGTCTGATATTGATTTATTTGACCAAGACTTTTCAGCTCCTGTACCACAAAATCCAAACTCTGATACCACACCAGCAATTCCGCAATAACTCTCTCCAAAAACAGAAATTCCTCATCCAAATTCACCTCAACCAGAAACACATCAACTAGAAATTTCTCAACCAGAAATTTCACAACCACAATCACCTCATCAAGAAATTCCTCAAACAGAAATACAACAACCAGAAGTTCAACCTTCTGAAAATTAATCTTCTGTTATCCATGAACCAGAACCTCCTCATGTTTCAACAAACTAATCTAAAGAACCTCATTCAGATTCTGATACTATCCCTATACCCGGAATCATAAAACCACTTGATATTCGCATGCCTCTCACCATCCACGATATTCCAAAAATCCCATCATCTCTGGAATCCACTCCTCCAAACACCCCCTCTAGACCAATCATCATATCTGACTCTCCCCCTCCTTCACCTACTAGCCGTCCAGCTGAAAATTTGAGACTTTTCGTTGATCCAATCTTGCTGGAAAGACTAACCTCCGCGTCTCTCAAAACTACCATTCTGAAACCCAAACCAACTGAAACCACATCAGACCCATTAGATGTTGGTACAAATTTGTTGATTTTTTAAACAAGAATGCAGGAACGGATAACTTCTTTGAAGAATGCTAGTCAAGAGATGACTAATCCTGCTGCTTCTGATTATCTGTGGACAAGATTTAGAAACTGGCTTAGTTCTGAAACGCTGAAGCTGAAGGAACAGAGTTATGAACATGTTCAGCAGAACTTTAGTGATAAGTTGAAGGCTCTTCAAGACCAAGTTCTGACCCCACTGTTCAAGAAAGAAATCATTTCTCTTAATAATGCTCCTTGGAAAGAGCATCATCCCTCAGATGAAGTTCAACCAGAATCAGAAAGTCTCTCCCTGACTGCTACTCTAGAAGACTTGGTTATAGCAGAAGCAATGGTTCACTCTGAAAAAGCTGCAGAATGCTCTAAGCAACGTCCAACTCCTGAAGAAGCTCCAGCACCTTCCTTAGTCATGCAAACTCTGGAAGAGTTGAAGAAAGAAAATGCTCTTATTCATGCAAGGTTGGATCAGCAGGAGGACACAAACAAGGAGATTAAAAGCATTCTGGGTAAACAGGAAGACACCACAAAGGAAATCAGAGGCATATTGGGCAAGAAAGAAGAGTCTAATACTCAGATCAAAAGCTTGTTAGAAGCATTGTTCACACGTCTTCCCCCTCCTTCTTAGATTTCTGTTTTAAATATGTTTATCTGTAACGCTTAATTTTTACCTCTTCTATTCTGGAACTTATCATTGCTTAATGTTTTTAATATAATTCTTATCTTTTGGCTCTGATTATATTACCTTTTTGATAACTGACAAAAAGGGGGAGAAAGTAATATATTTTCAATAATGGTTTACCGAGACAAAAGTCTCAAACATTCTAAATTACTTAACCTCTACTTTTTGAGAATGTTTGAACAGGGTGAGAAAGTACAAACTCGGATAGAAGATGCAGCTAAATTCTGATGCTCAAGGAACTTAAGGGAAGTAATCAACTCAGAGGGAGTTTCTCTTAAACCTTTTGTTCTTTATTTTTAATTGAAAAATCTAGTTTTTGTCATCATCAAAAAGGGGGAGATTGTTAGAACATAGTTTGATTCTACAACCCTTATTTAGAGTTTTGATGATAACAAATACAAAGAATAAATAATAAATACAAAGAACAAATATGCACCCTAAAACTTATGTTTTTATGTATATAGAAATTCTGATCATATCAGCATCAGAAGATAAGCCTTAAGAGCTACACGCTGAAGTAATCAGAACATGCACTGAAGATTGATGACCAGAACCTGCACTTAATCAAAGTAAACTCTGATTCTGAACAAGAACAAGTCAATCCAAGTCATCAAAGTTTTGAAGCGTCATCAGCAGGCAAGGAGATAAGATTCTGAAGCGTTACTGATCATTCATAACAACATCAATTCCAACGGCTTCTTTCAGACGGGATCTTCTCCAAATGGAAAGTGTGTTAATGACATTAAACATGCTTTATGATCAACGTTATTCCACTGCCTATATAAACAAAGTCAGTATTCAAAATCAAGAATGATTTTGCTACATTACCACTCACGCATATTCAAAGCTGCAAGCAATATTATTTACATTTCCAAGCTATAATCCTGTGTAATTTATCACAGTTGTGATAAACAGTTTTTGTAAGAAAAACAACAACACATATCTTGTATAATTGTCTTGAAACAGTGTTTCTTGAGATTAACCGGATTGTGGTTGTACTCAAGAATACTTTAACAGTTGTTAAAGTAGTGATTGTAATCTTGTTGAGATTAGTGAATTAAGACCTCGTTGGAGAGAGGCGAAATCACCTTGACGGGTGGACTGAAGTAGTTTGAGATCAAACAAACCAGGATAAAAATATTGTGTCATTAAGCTTTTGATTTCAAGTTTTCAATTCAACCCCCCCCCCCTTTCTTGTGTTTTTCACATCTTCACCCTCAACCATAACTTGTGGTTTGAATTTTTACTTTGCCGTAGAAAGTATGGAGTATTCACATTATGATGTTTGGTTGAATTCAAGTTGGGGGAAAAATAATTGCTTGCTTATTTGTTGGTTGATTTTGAAGTTGAGAAAAAGAAAAAGAAAATAAAAAATAAAAAAGTTAAAAAATAAAAACAAAGAAAAAAATGAAAAAGCTTTGAAATAAATAGTATCAAATAATTGTGCTAAATAAGTTGTGTGATTGGTGTGACAAATTAGGAAAAGAGAAGAAATTTGACTGAAATTTTGGTAATTGAGACTTTGTGGATTGATCACTCCCTCAGAATTAGGAAAGTTTTTATTTCAATTACCTTTAGAAATTGATCATTCTTTGTTAACCAAGCCACATTACAACCTTGAAAAGTCCTTTTGATTCTTGCTTTTATGTTTTCAATATGAGTTTTGGGATGAATTCATAATTTAGTCTTTTGTTTGCAATATTGTTAGATGAGTGTCAAGTCCCTCATTTTTGTGTGTCTTTCATCCCTTGATGAATGTTTGCTAGGTGTGATTCATTATTTGAGCATGTATTATTTTAGATTGTTTGGTATGACTTTTGTATTTAGGATTTGTTTCGTTTTCATGTTATCGTTGTAGTGTAGTGGTAAGCATTCTTTTGCATATATATTGTTGATTCTTGATCCATACATTTGTTTTAGTTTTTAAAAACTTGTTAATTCATGATTCTTGTTGATTTTCTTTGTTTCTTTAAGTTGATTCATTCTTGTTTGAGGACAAACAAGTTTAAGTTTGGGAGAGTTTGATAAGTGCCAAATTGCAGTTATTTTTGTATATAATTTTGTGGTACTTATCGACTCTTTATGTTAAAAATATTTTGAATAAACATCAATTTTTGTGTAAATACGTTTAGTTGTGTATATTTGTGTTTTTGTGTAATTAGTGTATTGATTGATAGTTTTCCATTTATTATGTAGGTATTTGAACATTGATGGAGAAATGAGTAATAAAGGCCAAAGGCAGCTCCAAGAGTCACATTTGAAACAATAAAGGAATAAGACAAAGAAAGAAAGGCAAAGAAAAGAAGTTATGTTCTGTCAATTTCTCCGGGCGAAGCTAGGGCGAAGGGCAAAGCGAGTTGAGCGTCGGGCGAGCTAAGGCGAGGCAGGGACGAGAAGAAAAGAGAAAAATCTAGTGGCTCCTAACTTGGGCTTGCGTGATGATCGTTGGGAGAATTTTGAACCTTCGCCGTTTTAGACTTCATTTCACCGGGCGAAAGTAGATATTTTTGTGACAGGTTGTGCACATTATGCAAGCTATGTGAGTGTAAAGTAACCTCTCATCGAGCAAAGCTTTTAAGTGTCGGGTGATCGTGTCTGAAACCAATTTTGTATAAATAGAATTTCATTTCATTTTTAGGTTATGTTTTGGATAGTTTTTTATCCCAATTCATCACCAATCATTCTTCTGTAGAAAGAGGCTAGAAAACAACAATAGAGTTTTCATATGGATGATCTAGAGTCATATTTCTCATCAATCGGAGCTGACAACCTGTGAGATGTTTGGTTCTTCTTCATTCTTCTCTATGTATTTCTCTATTTGTTGAGTTTTGTTTGTAAGCTTACCACTACGCCATAAAGGCCTTTAGACATCGCTTTTATACAAAAGCGCTGCTATAAGTAAATTAAAAAATAAAACACGGAAACTGTATACGAAAATGAGTAAAAGCGCTGCTAAAAGGCCGACCTTAGACAACGCTTCTGAAAAGCGCTGCTAAAAGGGTGCTTTAGAAAGCGCTTAAAAAAGTGCTGGTAAAGGACCACATTAGCCAGCGCTTCTCCGAAGCGCTGTCTAAAGTCATATAAATTTTATAAAAAAAATATCTTAAAAGCGCTACTAAAAGGGTTGCTTTAGAAAGCTCTTAAAAAAAGCGCTGGTAAAGGACCACATTAGCCAACGCTTCTTCTAAGCGCTGTCTAAAGTCATATAAATTTTAAAAAAAAATCTTAAAAGCGCTGCTAAAAGGGTTTCTTTAGAAAGCGCTTAAAAAAGCGTTGGTAAAGAACCACATTAGCCAGCGCTTCTCCTAAGCGCTGTCTAAAGTCATATAAATTTTATAAAAAAAATTTTAAAAGCGCTGCTAAAGGCCCATATTAGCCAGCGCTTCTCAAAAGTGATGTCTAAAGTCATTTAATTAGAATTAAAAAATAGAATCCCTCCAGAACTCGTTTCTATTCACAGAACTTGTTTCTATTCACACTTTTCTCTTCGTCCTTCTGTCTCTGATACAGCCCTCCTTCCTCCGTCCCTCCGTCCACCCTCCTTTCGTCGTTCCTCCGACCGCCCTCCTTCTGCCGTCCCTCAGTTGCCGTCCTCCACCATATCTCAAGGTAAGTTTCCCTTGTTCCTATCTCTAATATTGTTATGGTTCTTTGGGTATTTGGTTTATAACATTTGGTTTTTTGGACTCTCTTGTAGGACTTCTATCAACCATTTCACCAACATTTAGTTTTGTTAGATTTGGTTCAGCATTTCCTTCTACATTTCTAGGTATTCATTTCCTTCTATTTCTAGATATTTCGTTCTACATTTCTGCAAAACCTGTGACCTATTTATAAGTTCGATTAGTTAGTGATATAAACTTTGTTAGGTTGTCCGGTTTTATTTAGTTTCGATGAAGGTTGGATGTTAATGTCACATTTATTCGTGTATAAATTAACCGAGAAACTATTGGGGCTACCCGTTTTGTTTTATTTGTTAGAGTTTCGGGTTTGAATTCAATGTTGTGTCACTTTGTGTGAGAAAATTTGAAATATATTTTGATGCATGTTGTTATGAATTCAAGGTTTAATTCGGTTACGGTGCCACTTTGTTGCGATAGTTTGATTTCATTTTGGTTTCGATGATGGCTTGATGTCTATGCCACGTTATTCGCATAAGATATAGTCGAGAACCATTCACGGGGCAGCAATTCATCTTTTACCGTTGCTTTGAGATTCAGACAACTTTATTGTGTAATTTGATTTAAATTTGAAAGTTCGCATGGTTCTGACATCGGGTGCTTTCCCATTTTGTTTCGAAACTTCTTGAGTTGAAACCATCGAGCATTCATAACTTGTTGTAGTTGCTGCCCGGTTTTTGTTTAATCGAATAAATCATGTGTTGAAATCAATTTTCCATGTTCCGATTCTTAATTGTGTAACAAAATGAGTTCTTTGATTTTATTTTCATTTGAGGATTGGTATCGTGATTTTATTCTCAACTCTGTGCATTTTCAATGTTAGTGTGCTTACTAAAAAGTTGGTTAAGACTTTTTTGTATTGGTGTAGTTAGTCGAAGACCATCACCGATTCGAAGAACATCAAAGCAGCAGCATCTGTCATCGGCACCAATAACCCCTCTTCTTTCTTTGGTAAGTCAAGTTCAAATTCAACATTACCGACTCGTTTATTTATTTACTATCTGCTTCCTAAATTATAAAATATTCTATCTATATCAATTAAAAAGCATAATTAATTTTATATAGAAATAATTAATTTTAGTCTATATCGATCTAGAACTAATCCGATTAAATCTTACAAAATATTTCTAAAATTTTGTATTAATATTCTTTTGGTGTCACGAAAGTGTTTTTCTTTATGTTATTTTGAAATAGTTGCGTGAATAATTATAGTTTTTTTGTTTACCTTAATTAGTAGTAATTCCATGGATAAAAAATGGATGACTGTCGATCGATTGTCAAAAGAGTACGAGAATAGGGTATTGGAATTCGTTAAGTTTGCTGTTGAACATGTCAAAGACTCCAGATGATAATGACACTGATACATACGATTTTGATCAAGTCGAAGATATTGCAGAAGCACTTGAAGAAGATCTTAAGGATTGTCCCAAAATGTTTGAGAGGTTGGTAAGCGATGCAGAGAAACCGTTGTATAAAGGTTGCACTAAATTCACAAGACTGTCTGTGGTATTAAAGTTGTACAACTTAAAGGTGGGCAATGGATGGTCGGATAAAAGGTTCAGAGTTATTAGCCCTTATGAGAGATATGCTTCCGGAGGATAATGTTCTTCCTAATCGAACCTATGAGGCCAAAAAAATGTTGTGCTCTATTGGCATGAGCTATGATAAGATACATGCTTGTCCAAACAATTGTGTTTTGTTTTGAAACGAATATGCATCGTTAAATGAGTGCCCTAAATGTGGTTTATCTCGATATAAGAAAAAATTGTCTCCATCAAAAGTCTTATGGTATTTTCCTATAATTCCGAGATTTAGGCGCATGTTTCATAGTAAAACCGATGAAAGACACTTGATTTGGCATGCAGATGAAAGAATTATTGATGGAAAGTATCGACATCTGGCAGATTCACCATAGTGGTCAAAAATTGATGATGATTATCCTGATTTTGGAGAAGAAGCAAGAAACCTTCGCTTGGCATTATCTACTAATGGAATGAACCCACATGGTCTTCAAAGTATCTCACATACCACATGGCATGTGATTCTTATGATTTATAACCTACCTCCATGGCTATGTATGAAGCATAAGTACATGATGGTATCTATGTTAATTTCTGTGTCTAAACAACTAGGGAATGACATAGACGTATACTTGACACCTTTGATCGAAGATTTAAATATTTTGTTGGAGAACGGTGTGGAGGTTTATGATGGATATAGAAAAGAAAGTTTCAATTTGAGGGCGGTGTTGTTTGGCACAATTAATGATTTTCCAGCATACGAGAATTTATCTGGGTATAGCATTAAAGGTCAATGTGCGTGTCCTATTTGTGAAGATCGAACTGATACGACGCGATTGGAACTTTGTCAGAAGAATGTGTTTCCCGGTCATCGGAGATTCTTACATTCTAAACATCACTACCGTGGGTGGAGAAAAGCATTCAATGGAGACATCGAACAACGTAAAGCTCCACCTGCATTGTCAGGTGACCAAATTTTTGAAAATGTGAAAGATATGTGTACTCAGTTTGGCAAGCCTTTTGCACATAAGATTGTCAAAGGTGGGTGGAAGAAGAGGTCGATTTTTTTTTTAATTTCCATATTGGAAGTCTTTGTATGTGAGACATTTTCTCAATGTTATGCATATTGAAAAAAATGTATTCGAAAGTGTTATTGGTATGTTACTCAATATAAAAGGAAAGTCTAAGAATGGCCTTAAAGCAAGGGAGGACATGTTAAAGATGGGAATAAGAACTGAATTAGGACTCGTGAAGAAAGGAAGACGAACATATCTACCACCTGCTGCTTTTAGTCTATCTAGAAAGGAGAAAAAATATTGTGCAAGTTTCTAAGTGAAGTTAAAGTTCCAGAAGGATACTCTTCAGATATTAGAAGACTTGTGTCTATGAAAGACCTCAAGTTGAAGAGTTTAAAGACACATGATTGTCATGTTATAATGGAGCATTTTCTACCAATAGGTATATGTTCTATTTTGCCAAAAAAAGTAAGAAGCGCCATAACTAAATTGTGTTTTTTCTTTAGGTCAATTTGTAGTAAGGTGATCGATCCTAAGGTCTTACGAACACTGCAAAAAGAAATAGTTATTACCTTGTGTGAGCTTGAGATGTATTTTCCTCCCTCTTTTTTTGACATAATGGTACATCTAGTTGTTCATCTTGTGAAAGAGACACAGTTGTGTGGACTAGCTTATATGAGATAGATGTACCCTGCTGAACGTCATATGAAAATATTAAAAGGGCACGTGAAAAACCAAAGTCGCCCAGAGGGTTGTATTGTTGAACGATACATTGTTAAAGAAGCGGTTGAGTTTGTACTGAATATTTTTCCAATGTTCAATCGTTGGGACCCCAAAACTCATATTTTTGAAAAAAGGAAGGTAAAAAATTAATTGGAAATAAAATTGAGACAATATCAAGGGATGAACGGTAGAAAGTGAATTTGTATGTTCTGCACAATGACAGTGAGGTTGAGTCATATGTTGAAATGCACAAGCTTGTACTCTAAGGGTTAAATCAGAACAGAAATGAAAATTGGATAGTACGAGAGCACAATCAAAGTTTTATACAATGGTTTAAGGATCATATTTATTCAAAGCGCTCTTCAGATCCCGCTTCAATAACAGAAAGGTTGAGATGTTTGGCATATGGTCCAAGTTTGCATGTGTTTTCTCATAACGCATACGCAATAAATGGATACACATTTTATACCAAAGAACAAGATGATAAAAGTACTATGCAAAATAGTGGTGTCAACGTGCTAGCTGAAGCAATGAACATATCAAGTATGAAGGACTTAAACCCCAAATATGCAAATCTATCATATTTTTGGGTTATTGAGCACATTTGGGTGTTTGATTACGAGAAGTTTCAAATTCATATCATTGGTTGCAAGTGGATAAATAGTAGTGGCATATGAATGGATAAGTCTGGATTTCTACAAGTTGATCTGAATAGGGTGGGGTACAAAGACGAGTTTTGTACCCCAAAATTTTCCCTCCCATATTTCCCAAGACATGTCAAGAATAATCTCCAAGTGGCTCAAGATTGCTCAAGAGTTGGACAGTCAAATCATCTCCTAAGGCAGTCAATCTCAAATTAGGGTTTTGTGTTGCATCAGGGTTCTTACATCCAAATGACCTCAAGTTCTCCCCAATGTCCTAATATGTTCTTAAGATCATCCATGTCAAATTTCAAGCCTTGCAGAGGAAGTTTGGTCAGTCAATTACTCAAGAGGTCCAAAAATCGACTGTGCTAGGGCAAAAGTCAATTGTGGCCTACAAATAGTCAAACCTCAAGAGTTTTTGTCAACATTCTCATTTTGAAGTACAATTCATCATTTGATCAACGGTTGATCATGATTCATCAAGGATTGCTCAAGATTCATCAAAATTCAAAAGTTGTTAAATTAGGGTTTTGCAGGAAAAGTCAACTCAACTTTGACCAAGCATAACTTTCTCATACTTTATAAGAAATGACCCATCCAAACCTCATTTTGAATAGGATTCAATTTCCTACAATCCATATTCACACCCCAAGATCAATAATTGCTCTCACAAAAAGTTACAAATTTGGACATTATAGGTCATTTTTGAAAGTCAACAAAAACACATTTTTTCCAAAGCTTATAACTTGATAATGGAATATCAAAATGAGATGAAACTAAAAGGGTTGGTTGGAGGATATCTCAAGGTTTCTAAAAAGTCCAAGAACACTTCCAAAAGTTCAAAATTGAAGAAGTTATGCATTGTTGAAGTTGGACATTTTTCCAAAAGTGCCAAAAGTCAACTATCCTCAAAACTCCAATTTTTGACAAAAGGGCACACTTTTTTCCACTTGATATGACCTTGTCACACCACACACGTTTCCTATCTTCAATTTCATGTCCATTCATTTATTTTTCTATTTTATTTAATTTTTATTGAATTAATTCATTTTAAATCAATATTAATTCAAATAAAATCCAAAATTTGATGGAATAAGATTTTTTTTATCATTACAGGTCTTCATTATCATGATACACCCAATCAAATTCGTATCAAGCCTTATTATGAACAAAATCTTGGATTTGGTACAATTTTGGAAACTTTATCAATGGTGATCAAATCAAATCTCAAACCTTCAATGCACATGGATTCAAGCCCAAGATTTAACCTTATGCATTCCTTATTACTCACACAAGCCATTCATACACAGAACACGACCTAAGAACTGCAGAAACGGCAAAACCAAATTGGAGAAAAAGCTTGGAAAATTGAAAACTGAAATCATACTTAGAGCTCGATTCAATCCAAAAACTCAACGCTACTTCCTTGCCTGACGTTCACTGAAGCCAAAGCGATCAAAACCAAGCCTTGAGGCCTCCTGAATTGCGCTGTAAGTGCCCACGAACATAGCCCTGTACATGGAATCGTGAATCTGTTTTCTTGCATCCTTTTGCCAAAAAATTTGTATGATCATGCTTGCCATTCAATTTCTAAGCATTATATATTATTTGATTTCGTTTTCATGTCCTCTAACATGATACCCGAAACTAGGGTTTCCATTCTTTGTTTTTAGGCATTTTTTATACAGGCAAAATCAAGGCAAACCATGACCATGGTTGTGCTCAGGGAGGAGAGACAAACACGTTGGTAGTCTTAGTTGGTATTTACATGGCCTAGGATGAATTTTGGAAGCATGCCATGAATCTTCCTGCGGATAAAAATCCGCAGGTAAGAAAACCAGGGTTTTATTGGAGAAGACGACTAGGTGTCTTCCCCTGATTGGTCCATTCAAAACTCGCGCCATATTTTTTTTTATTTCAGGCATAAGTGGTTGTTTCACATATATTTTTGTTTATTTATTATCCTAACAACTATTAAGCATTGGTGGAGTGGTTGGTGCGTTAGCCAATGAGCAATGGGACCTGGGTTCGAATCCCAGGTCCCCCAAAACTTTGTTGCATTTTATTTTCAGGCAATTCCATGCAGCATCAGGAGCGTAGCCTACCATAAGCCTCCATCCAGATGGTTGCCAAATGGCTTCAGATCAAATCCAAGGGCCAAGATTGAGCGCCTACCATGAACTCTAGTCAACAAGCGCATAGGGAGTTGGAAAAGTCAAAGCAGGCTTGGACGTTTTGGGCTTGGAATTGCCAGATTCACCTCTAAATTGGGCCCAACACCCTCCCCATGGGTTATTTCTTTATATTTTCTCTTTTATTTATTTGCTTTATTTAATTATTATTATTATTTAATCAACCAAATAATTTATTTTTTCATAAAAAAATCAGAAAACAAAAAAATATTATTTTTATTAATTTCATTTTTATTTTTGTAAATAAATATTAATCAATTAATTTAGTTTTTAATTAGGTATAATTTTAATATTTTTGCAATAAATTAAAATCAATGTAGAATATTAGTTTTTAATAATTTTAACCATTTTTCATTTTATTTCCTTAAATATAAAAAACCCAAAAATATTTTCATTATTTAATTTAATTAAATTATTAATTTAGTTTATTTCCATAAATTCAAAAAATAACAAAAATCTCTTTCTTTCAAAAAAAAAAGGTCAAAACCCTAAAAATGCACCGATTTAATTTTCTTGCACGCGATCCATTTATTTCCAATATTGTAATTGCTTCCAGTATGTAATATTTTTTTAATTAGAACTTTAATTGTTTATTGCTTTATTTTACTTTCCGCAATTTAAATTAAAGGGTTTGTTTTTAGCGATGTAAATACCCGACGCCTTGTAATAGTTTAGATTTAATTTCCCGCAAATTTAATTTCCGCAACTATACAATGTTAGATGTTTGATAATAGGGAATGCATGAAAAGATCCAATGTATGAACTTAAAATCAACAATAGCTCACCCATGACATGTACAGATAAAATTAACCGAACTAACACACTCGCACATGCGCACTCTTAGGGTACACCTCGCTTGGTTGCCTTCAAACATGGTCATTGAGTATAGGAAGTTTTAGAGGTCGTCCTCTTGTCCAAAGATCATAAGTTGCCTCGAAACGGTTGCCTCGGAAAAATGATCTAAGACATTAGGGTTACCGCTAAGGCATCCTAACATTGCTTTAGTGACCACACGTCCCTTAATCGAATTGACCCGAAAACTCCAACGACGATGCTACCTACTCCTCAATAGTGGGATACCATTGTCTAAAGGACATTTGTACAGATTAATTCCTTTTTCGAGTAGGTAGATGGTTCTTGAGTACTTGCTCATTTTAAAAAACAAAACAAACTTTTCGCACTTACATTCCTTTCAAAACAAAAACTCTTTCAAACCCACAAACACAAAGAAAAAGCAAATTTTGAAAACACAATGAGCAAGTATCTAAGAGCCCGTGGATAACCACGGATGGAAAGGGTGCTAACACCTTCCCTTTCTATAATCTACCTCCTGAACCCGAGAAATATCTCAAAAAAGGAATTTTTATGTGCTTTTGTCCTTTCCTTGTTGGATAAAATAAAAGACGGTGTTGACTCTTGCTTACCGCGACATTTTGAAAAAACAAACGCAAAACGCGAACCAGCATTCCAAAAACAGTCAGTTCTCATTCCCACCGATCACAGAACTGGCGACTCTGCTGGGGACTTTATAAGTGAGGTGTACCTTAGGATTAGATCATTGTGTTTTCAATTGCATGCTTTGTATGCTTTAATTTTGTGGGCTTGTATCAGAGTTCTATAGATCCTAACCCGGATCTGGGGATACCCTTTAGGTAAGTAGCAATAATCTGTGAGGGAACTGTCTGGCGTAAACCGACACGGTTGAAGTAGTAGGTACGTTGGTGTGGCACTTTAGTCTGTACCGATATCCCTTGTGTTGGAACGAGGAGAATATGGGTCTTCTAAGGGGTCATTAAGCACCAACTGACCTTAGAACCTTAAATTGACCAACTTGGCCATAGAACAGTAGTAGTATGCTACACTCATTGAGACTAAACTCTCGCGATGATTCTGGCTGCAAGAAAAGGTTTCTAAACTAGAATTATGACCGATTGAGGGTAGTCAGTGATATTGAGATCCTCTAGAACCCGGTTACTATTTTTAGGACAGGTTTAAACCAACTAAACTGAAATAGGGTAGTACCTAAACTCCATGCCAGCCTAAACTTAAGGTTGTTTGTGTGACTTGTGTGCCTTCAAACTTGAACTACTTGCACATTCTTATTATCTGACAACATGAGTTCCTTGCAAGTTTTGTTTACAGTCCTTATCCAATAATTTGGATTTATTGCAGGGTTTACTTACATCACTTCACACTTTTGCTTAAACGTATAGCATACACATCATAACATCATGCCTTAACATTTCCTTAACCATTTCAAGGATCTCAAGGGTTTGTGATGCAGATTATGGTAAATCAATTGTCTAGCAAGGGGCAAAGGGGATTTATTTTCCTCTAGCCAAGGTTGTCTAGAAATTAAAACATGATAATTTGAGTCAGGGGCTATGACCCACTCGATATAGTGAGCTTGACTCTTGAAGAAGGACTCTTAACAACATGAGGTTTCTTCAATCAAAGCTGCGAAATTCAAATTCTAACAAGTTTTTTTTACCCCGCGGGATCCTTGAAAACATTATATACATACATATCATTGCATAACAGGTCTCCCAGTACAGGTCTCTCATGTTCTCACTGTTTATTTCAGCAATGGCTCTCCAACAAGACAACCAAGATCTTCATACTCAAGAGACTCAGTTCAGGGAAATCTTCCTAAACCTATCCAAGGGGCAGGAAGAGTTGAGAGTACTCCTCATGGGGAACTTGGTCAAGAGAAGTCCTGAAGACAATAAGGACGAACGGCTGGAACAACTGCAAGCTGAGTTCAGTGCCATGAAAACCCAGATGTTGGGGCAGATGGCTCTTATCCAAGGCTTAGCTCGGGAGCAAGAAGAGCTGAGAACCATTGTCAATCAGCTTCGTCAAGACAGATACGACGACATGAAGCAAATAGTCAAGGACGGGGACCAGGTCATTAATCAACTTCCAAGAAGTCAAAGGTCTGGTTTGATGAATAATAGACCTCTCCAAGTTGTTACTACCTCACAGGTCCAACAACGACCTCGCTAAGAACAACGGTTTGATCAGAGTAAGCCAAATATACCCAGGAGGTAATTTACCAGTCTCGACATGTCGCTGTCTCAGGCTTTACAACACCTGTTGAGATTGAATCTGGTAACGTTAAGGGACCCTCCTAAGAATCCCAACACAGCCTCCCCAAAGTACAATCCTGATGCAAGATGTACATATCACTCCAACAGCCCGGGGCATGATACTAATAGTTGTTGGACGTTGAGAAACAAAATTCAAGACCTAATTGATGAAGGAGCATTGGAACTCACACAAGACGGTCAGATTGAATTCTTTTGCCATCCCCCCAAGATTCACCATTTGAATTGACAAGTACTGAGACGAGAAGACTTTTGTTCATTAGAATTTTCAATTTGTAATTTTCTTTTGATTGTTCGAACATTTATTCATGTCAAACTTTATTACTTTATCAATGCATTGCATATGTCTGTTTTGAATCAATCCATTCGTATTTCACTATATTCAAATTGCTTTCATTTTTTGTGATAATCAACTCTCGATTAAAAAATTCTAAGCCTTTAGAGGGAGGGTGACGAAAATGATATCAAAATCTCTACAGTATGCTTTTGAACAGACCCCGCTGACGAGGTACAGGCATTGTTTCAAATCCTAAACAGCTGAGTTATAAGGAATATAATCCCTCGTCAACCCCTTTGAGCCAAAGAAGTTGGAGTTTTTCTTTTCACAAATTAAAACCCGTAATCACAACCTGGGGCAGGGTAGTTTGCTCAGTTAATTCAGGTGCACAATGAATGACGTTAAAGAAGTCCTTCCAAAACAAAAGACGGTGATGGTTCCGAATAATCGTAAGGACAGGCAGTCATTATCTCTCAGAAATAAAAGCCCATTAAGTCAAAACCTATGAAGGAGACTTACAAAACTAGGGCATCCCGCTGACTGTAATCACAAAAGAAACAGTTCAGACAAAAAGGGATAATAAAGTCAAAAGGAAAGAGATCTTGCAAACTCTCAACAAAATGACTGCCTGTTCAAAATAAATTGTCAGTATCTGAACCATCACTGGAATATCACAGCAAAGACTCAAACGGGATCTAAATGCACGATTAGCTGAGTTTAGGATCGAAGAACATCACGAAGAGCGGGTGGGTAGAAATAAATTTTGAGCCTTTATCCTTTGTTTCTTAAACCGTGAACCAGGCCACGTTATAACCCTTAAAAGTCCTAGTTGAAGCATGGGTTAGTTCAAAAGCATACTGTTACAAAAGGTATCCTGACTCCTGTAGGACTTGCTGTAAATCCTGAGTTGACATCACATTTTACAAAATTTTCCTATCTTACTGAAAAAAGGCATTTTCAAAAACTTCAAGACAGACATAAGCTTTGCATTCTTAAAATAACATTGTTTGCATATGACTATTTGTTCAAACAGCAGAGAAATTTGCACGACGAATATCTAGTGAACAAAAACCTTTTCAATAAAAAGGGTCACCTCAAGTGGAAAAAACACCTCCAACCAAGGGGCACGGCATGAGCATTGTCCATCATCTGGGGCAGTTAAGTCAAGATTCAAGGAATCTCTCAAAATGCCAAATAGCCAGGGGCAAATCTCCATCTGAATCAATTGAGGGATTGAACATGGATTCCCGCAACGAATCTTGCATGATCAAACGAAGATCTTCTGGTAGTATGGCAACACAACACTACCGACAGTGACACCTCCCTACATCTTAAGAGCATTGACATAGTCAAAAAAGGTACTACGCATAATCAAAGACCCGCTAGGTTGACTGGCCTAGGCAAAAATAAGGGCTTCCCGGAGAACCAAAAGGGTTCGGGAAAAAATAAGGGATGAAAATGAAAAATTTGTACACCCGTCAAGTCGAAAACCTGAAAAGGCGGCTTGGGCAAAAAAGGGTATCCCGGTGGACTGAAAACCCGAAAGGGCGGTCCAGGAAAAATTAGGGATCAAAGCGTACGATTATGTCTCGTCATCTCGTCACTGGCCTACCAGAAGAAGACTTGTCATTTTGGCCAAAAGATACCAAGCACCTCATAGGTGGGGATAATACTCGATCCACAGGGCCTCCGCAGGCACCTTCTCTCACAAAAACAGGGGCAAATAAGAATTGTCTGAACTGTACAAGTTGCTCTGTCCACTAGGTACCAAGGTATATATTCAGCTGAAGAATATGGCTAAGATACTTTCACTCCTCGCAGAGTAAGACAGTAATGATAGCTCTCTCAGCTGAGACTTGCAACTATGGACGAATCAGCAATACTCTCCCCAAGCAGAGTTAGTCTACCATCAGCCCTAAAAAGGCTTGGTATCCCCAGAAGGTCTTAATATTCCCCAGCGGAGTATAAGAATATTCTCCAGCAAGTATAAGAGTATCTCCGGCAGTCTTAATATTCCTCAATGGAGTATAACAATATTCCCCAGCCAAGTTCAAAGGATCATTCCCAGCAGAACTCAGAGGTTTATCCTCACAAGAGTCTAACAGGGTTATCCCTAACAAGTTGCAACTGAAAGATCATCCTCAACAAAGTTCTTTCCTTTCACAAGCAGGAATTCAATCCTCAACAGATTCCATGTCACCAGCAACGGTAATCCATCCCCAGCGGAGTTCATCATTGAAATCCCCAGCGGAGTTCATCATTGAAATCCCCAGTGGAGTTTATCAGCGGAATCCTCAGCAGAGTTTATCGTTAAAATCTTCAGCAGAATATCTCTTCCCCGCAGAGTAATTCCCCTCGGAGTAATCTCTTCATCAGTTTATTCCCCAACGGAGTTCTTCTCTCCTGCAGGTTTATTCTCGCGATCATCTTCGTTCATCATCCCCAGCGGAAACGAAGAACTCAACTCTATTCTCCAGTGGCTCCGGGATTTATTTTCCCCAGCTAAAACATCACATTTTCATACATCACGATACATGCATATACGCATCATACCATACAATCTCATTTATGTTGAGAACATCATTGCCTGATCCATATCATGCATTGCATATGACTGACCTTTACCTTTCAGGAAAGATGCAATTAAGTTCTCAGCTTAGTCGAAGACCTGACCGGTTCTTAAATCTCAATTGAATTATCCTCGGTTGAATTTCAGATAAGGTTCTCCATCTCGACAATTTCCCTACGTCATAGTGTGGACGAGTGCTATAACCTCAACGGTATACTACGTTGAGCACTAGTCAGTTCCTAGATCTTGATGTTTTCCTCCATCAAAGTGTGGACAAGTTCTCTAATTTCAATGGTATACTCCGTTGAGCACCAGACAGTTCCTAGATCTTGATGAAGATGTTTCCCTATGTCATAGTGTGGATGAGTGCTATAACCTAAACGGTATACTACGTTGAGCACTAGTCAGTTCCTAGATCTTGATGTTTTCCTCCGTCATAGTGTGGACGAGTTCTCTAACCTCAACGGTATACTATGTTGAGCACCAGACAGTTCCTAGATCTTGATGAAGATGTTTCCCCACGTCATAGTGTGGACGAGTGCTATAACTTCAACGGTATACTACTGTTTACTCTGAAAAATGGTAAACAACCGCTGATCTTCCAAAAGGTTACTTATTTGGTGACTAGTAGGATCAATCAGATTGATCCTAAGACATGGTTGATTTTCTGGAGTTTGACTAATCCTAATGGTGATTAATGCCAGTAAAGTAAAGACACTTTAAGTAAATTGCATGAAGAAAAGCTTGATAGAATAAATAAAAGCGTTAAGTAAAAGGCTTCGACGGAGATAAGTAAATGAAAAGCGATAAATTGCTTGAATATAAAAGACTTGATTAATTTAAATGGTGTTTCACACATACATTCTCAATGATTCTTTCTCTCACGCTGGGTACTTGAATCTAAATGAGTGACTTGTATAAAATGATGAACACACGCGAAAACTACGTGAACAACTAGTATTTATACTAAAACAAATCCTAAGTAACCGCTGGGCAGTTACACCGCTTCAAGATGACGCCACATGGCACGCTCACAACCTTCGACGCCTATGTTCTCGACACGTTGCACTTGGTAACTGTTGGTAACCGTTTTCCCTCCAACAATTCAAATCTCAAACTGTTCGACCTTGGGCGTCAGGGACCCTTGTCGAGAAGTTCCTTCAACGTCGAAGACAACAAGATTCTATCTTAAAGGAATTTCTCTAAGTATCTTGTCATTCTTGGATGAGCCTTCGATATGATCAGTTGGTCGAAGCCTTCTTATGTAGGAAACTCTTTTGACTCAAAATTAATGGTCTATATGATAATAAACATGGGTGTCGAATTTAGGAGCTAACAAATTTCCCCCTAAGAATGTCTTATTTCGACACTTAAAGAAAAAGGCATTCTTTGATATTACATTCGACACCTGTCCTTTATTCTCAGCCACAAATTAGTTTGTGTGCTTTTCGTCTCCTACCAACCAACTGAAAATCTCAAAAAGCCATCATTTCAACTTTTCCCAAGACGTCACTTCAGTAAGGCATTTAGCATGCATGATGTCCATTCAAATGTTGTCATCATGACTATTTCCCGAAATCGAGGACGCACGCTGCAGCGTTTCCGTTCTTCAGAACGGTTACATCACCAGATGAGTGCCACGTGCCCCACTCTTGTCTGAGACATTAAATGACCTCGAGTCTTGTGATTTTTCAATCACTATAAATAGCACTAAGTGCCTCTGTTGGACTCTTTACGCTTTCTTTCATCCAAACCTTCAGTCGAACAAAATTTTCTGCAAGCAAACCTTTGCTTCTTCCTCTTCAAACCCAGAAATCTTTGTTCTTCATCCATCTTCATCTCAAACCAAAAAATGGCTTCACATTCTCGTGCTTCCAATGTCCCCAGATCTAGCACTCCCTCTCAAACTACTCAACCGGAAATCTTCTCAACCGCTCCGATAATTAACTCCATGGGAATGCGAAGGGTTCCTGAACCCATGGGAGATGCTGCGCGTGAAATTTATTCTTCTCAACTGTTGATTCCTGTTGGATATTCCAACCAGGTTTTCACCATGTCCGGCCCTCTTTCTGCATGCATTGCTAACCCAATGAAAATCGAGGGTTTCTTCCCTATGCATGAGGCACTTAAGCCCATTGGGTACTCCAAGAAGGCGACAGATGATACCGAAGATCCTCCAAAAGAGAAAATAGATCTTCGATTATTTAACAGGGGGTTAGGGCTTTTAGGTCTAGCCCTAACCTTACACCAGAATACAACGCTTGGCTCAACAAGATGGAGAAGTGCCAGGCTTCGATTTGGAAGGGCATGGGGATTTATGACCTAGTCATGCTGTCCAAAACTGGTCTCAACTATTGTCCTGAAATGCTGGTAGCTTCTTTGTTGTTTTGGGATTATACTCATTATACCTTCCACCTGCCTTGTGGAATGGTAACACCCACTCTCTTCGACGTGGCCGCTATTACTAGTCTTCGACCAACTGGGGACTACTTCGACCCAGAGGAAATGTCTGAAGACCAGATTGGGTTTTCAGCTACTAAACCCACTTATACCACCTACACCAACCACTACCATGACAAATCGACGGTTGTGGTGACTGATGTGGAGCACATTGCGTTTCTAGCCCTTTGGATGTCACGCTTCATGTTCTGCACGAAATCCCTATAGGTGACGAAGAAAATGGTCACCCTTGCTACTCAACTTCATCACGGACAAAACATCTGTTTGGCCGAATTAATACTGGCGAATTTGTATGAGTCAGTAAGCAGTGGAGCGGATCAATTGAAAGTAATCGAAAATCGATCCAGCTTGCTGCTTGCTGGTCCCTTCTGGCTACTTCAACTCTGGCTAAACGCCACTTTTGAGCCATTTCTACCCCAGAAGACTCAAATAAATGAAAAGGCTCCTGAGATAGCCAGAAGGCGTGTCGAAGGCACCAGGCTTGCCTTATTGACTCCCACTGAGGATGGGTTGGAACTCCAAAAGACCTTTGCAAACTTTGTTCAGATATTTGTAGGGAGGAAGGAATTTACCTCGACCATGGCTCCTTTCGCCAGTCGAAAGTTTGGTCCAGGGTGGTTCACCAGGCCCCATCCTAAGTCATCAGAGGATCCTCACCTCGAAGAGCACACAACAATGTGGGAAGCGTTTCTCACTCCAAGGATAATGCCATTGCGTTACAAGAGTTCAAAGAATCAGCTGAGCCTGATTGCTTACCAACCGAATCTTGTCTCTCGATAGTTTGGCATCATCCAATCGCTTCCTTCTCCAATTTATCCTCGGGAGAAATCGTTGTTGTACTTTTGTAATGACTACTCTGAGGATGCTGCAACTAAGCATATTAGTAGGTACGTTGGTCGGACCGTACTATCATTGTTCGACTACCAACTCAACTTCCTCTGCTCACCATCTTTTGAAGACTGGTGGAAGAGATATTACGTCGAAGAGTTCTTCGACGAAAAAGATTTTGCAGACGAACTCCAGAAGTCCTTCGTCTTGGTTCTCGACAAAATAAAGAAATGTATGTTCCCTCTTCAAATTATACTTGCCTTTTCATTTCAACTTATATCTGCCAAATATAACTTGTGAACGTGTCTTCTTTCAGTTGTTCGAAAACCTGTGGCTAAGAAGGCCACAGACAGCCATCAGGGTGGAGGTCCCTCTACAAAACCTCCAGCACATGTAACAAAAATCTCTCTTGTCTCCTGCTTTGGTTTTAAACATCCTGGTTTTCGATGCTGTGTTTTAAATCGACCCCATTTGGTATTTTCAGGAACCTACGCCAAAGAAGCGACCCGTATTAACGGTCGAAACTTCGAGTGGCGACGAGGATGAATCTCCCCCTGTTCCTCTCAAACGGAGAAAGCTAAAGAAGGCTGCCCCTGCTCCTGAGCCTCTCCTTATGATAAGAACCAAGGTCGCAGGGAATAAACCCAGGCCACATCCTGTGATCATCGAAGAGCCCACGGAAGATGAGCTAAACGTCTTGCTCAATAAACCCGTTGAGAGTGACAACTCTAGCCTTGGGGCTGAAGTTCCTTTACAAGTAGTGCCTTCGACCACTTTTAACTTAGGTGTCGACGATCACCTTCGATTGTGCATCTCCCTAAATCAGAATATTTTTCCTTTTCTATTTTCAGGAGACCGCTGGAACTTCAGCACCAACTGGGCATCCTGTCGAAGGTTTTGATTCCTTTGTAAACAGCGCAGGGGAACCCATTCACCATCCTTCTTCTTTCGTCAGTTCTGCTAACGAAGTAAATCAAACTTCATAGCCACAAGACTTTGCTGACCATAGTAGACAACGAGAGGAGGAACTGGTGGATGATGAAGTCCTTGCTGAAACAGAGGAGCACCACCAGGAGGAAGCTCAAGTGGTCAATGAGACAAAAGAGCAACATGACAAAGAGGGTAATGTTGACGCTGACGCTGCTGAAAATGATCAGCCCCAAACCCACACTGCTGCAGAAACGGTTACCTCAACAAAGCCCAGGTCTAAAGAAGACTTGGCCCTCTTGAAAAAAAATGACCCAATTGGCTACCTGAATGCCATCATTGAGAGCAGGGAAAATTCATCTGACCCTAGCCATGATGCTTCTACTGCATCAGGGAAGTCTACTTCGACTTCTCCTCTTGATGATGTCTTGAAGAAAGTCAAGGCTCAATTCTTTAAAAGGGATCTAATGAAGGCTTTGGAGGGGGATCCTACTGCCCCTTCTTGTTTGGGAGCTATCTTGGGTGCAGTTAATTTGCTTGCTGTCCCTCCAGAAATTTCCAGCTTCATCTTGGATTTATACTCCATTATTGACCACGTCTCTGCGGACTACAATCGTCGAAGGGGGTTCAATAGCCAACTCGAAACGCTGCATGGCAAAAGTTCCTCTGCTTGGACTTCAGTATCTGAATCGACTTCTCGAATTACAGAGTTGTCGAAATAGAGGACGTCTAAGCAACAGGAAATTGAATCCATCAATCGGGATAATGCCTCTATACGGGCACAGATCGAGGAGTTGGAAGCCAAGCTAAACACTAATACTAAGCTTAAAGAAGAACTTCTTTCGATTGTTTCAGACGCAGAGAGCCAAGATGAAGTTGCTCGAGGCTTAGAGTTTGCTGAAAGGGCCCAGGCTCTAGATGACCAGATTGCCAAGATCTCTCGAGCGAACGCCTTGTGTAACAAACGACTGGAGTTACAGCGAACCAAATATCTTTGACTTAAAGCTTCCATCCCTTTTTAATTTGCTCAGCACCTCATTGACCATGTACTGTAATTTTTGTAATACAATGTAGCCATTTTGGTTAACCAATATATCATTTTCCATTTTGGCTTTATGGTTAACGTAGTTATTAATTGTTATTTATTTTGATCTCTTGGAGCATAGGTTTATATTTTTTCAAATATTTGTCGTTTACCTTCGAGAGTCTTTTATCTTCGCTTAACTCTTCGACTTCATACGCTCCACCAGAAAAAATTTGAATAATTCTGAACGGTCTTTCCCACTTGGGTGACCATTTCCCCATGCTTAGATCTCTTCGATCCATGGGGAGAATTATCTTCCAAACTAACTCTCCAGGCGAGAATACCTTAGGCTTTACTTTCTTATTGTAAGAGTCTTCCACTCTTTTCTTCTGAATTCTCAGCAGGTCGAGAGCTCGTAGTCTTTCTTCGTCTAAATCTACTAGTTCGTCTAACATCATATCCCAATAAACCTCAGAGGGAATATCTTGATGTCTCTGAACCCTTGCTGATTGAAGACAAATTTCTGCTGGCAATACTGCATCATGACCGAAAGTTAGCCGATATGGTGTTGTACCTGTAGCTTCTTTTGGGGACGTTCGACAGGCCCACAAGATCTGGTCTAATGTTTTGTGCCAATTTTTTGGCTTCTTTCCTACATGCTTTTTTACCAGGCCAATCACTATTTTATTCGCTGCTTCGACTTGACCATTTGCCTGTGCGTAATAAGGTGTTGATGTTAGGAGTCTAAAGCCTGTTTCTTGAGCGAATTCCTGCATCTTTCGACCAGTAAACACTGACCCTTGATCAGTTGTTATAGTCTCAAGGATTCCAAATCTGTAGATAATGTTCTTTTGAATAAATTCAATGACATTTTATTGGTATGCATTGACTAAAGGGATAGCTTCGATCCATTTAGTGAAATAATCAATGCCTACCAGTATATACTTCTGGCTCTTTGATGATGCTGGTTGAATCTCTCCAATAAGATCCAACTCCCATCCTCTAAAGGGACAGGGTTTCACTATTGAGTGAAGTTCGCTTTCTGGTACATGTTGGATACCAGTATGGACTTGGCATTCCTGGCAACCCTTTGCGAACTCAACATAATCTTTCAAGATAGTGGGCCAATATAGTCCTTGTCGAAACAACAACCATTTCATCTTATGACCTACTTGGTGAGCCCCACATGCTCCAGCATGCGTAGTCGAAAGGGCTATGTATGCTTCAGTTTCGCTTAAGCATTTTAATAATACCCCTTCAGGCGTCTTTTTGAACAACTCATTACCCATGAGCACGTAACTTAACGCCCTATATTTTATTTTTCATTCTGTCAAAGCTACTGGATTTTGTAGATAATCTACAATGGGTTTCCTCCAATCTTGCTCTGATAAATTGTCTATGAATGAAATTTTGAAATTCCTTTGGTCTGCATACCCTAGTATTGTCGATTCCAAATCTGTTGGAGACAAGCTGGTTGCTTTTATTTTCTCTCGAACTTCGATTGCTCTTTGTAATCTCGTTCTTGAAATCTTGTACCCAGATGCAATTTGTGCCAAATCATTGGCTACTTGGTTTTCCAATCTAGGTATGTGTCAAATATTAACCATTTCGAATTTTTTCAATAAACGATTTGCTATCACAAAGTACATAATGAGATTTTCTCTTATGCATTTGTACTCTTTTGTGACTTGCTTAATGACTAACTTTGAGTCTCCCATTATTTCAACTCGAGTTGCCCCCAATTCCAACAATATTTCAAGGCCAGTAATTAGAGCTTCGTACTCAGCCTCATTGTTTGAACAAGTACCTTCTATCTTGTACTTGAATGTTGTTGGAATTTTTTCTGGAGAAATGATTAAGACCCCTACTCCCGTTCCATCTTTATGGCTGGAACCATCGAAGTAGAATTTCCAGGGTTCTATCTCCACGTAGTTTATATTTTCAACCTGAATTGAGTGGTCGACTATAAAGTCTGCTACCACTTGCCCTTTTACTGCCTTAAGAGGCATAAAGGTCAATGAATACTCAGTTAATGCTAGCGCCCACTTGCCAATTCGACTGTGCAAGATGGGTTTGGACAACATGTATTTGAAAACATCAAAATGAGACGAAACATACACATCAACTAGTTTTATATATTGTTTGAGCTTTGTACAAGAGAAATAAAGACATAGACATAATTTTTCAACTTCGCTATATCTAGTTTCTGCATCGTTCAAAACTCTGCTAAGGTAGTAAATGGGTCTTTCGGCTCCATTTTCATCCTCTTGGGCTAACATGCTTCCCAAAGTTTTGTCGGATGCAGCTATGTACAATCTCATACTCCTATTGCTACAAGGAGGCACCAAAATAGGTGGCTTGGTGAGATACCCTTTGATCTTGTCGAAGGCTTCCTGTTGCTCTTTCCCCCACTCGAATCCTTCCTTATTCAATCGAAGTAAGGGTGAGAAGGCTTGTGCTTTTCCACTTAGGTTAGATATAAATCTCCTTAAGAAATTTATTTTGCCCAGCAGAGATTATAGTTCCTTCTTGTTCATTGGCGCTTTCGCTTCCAAGATTGCCTTTGTCTTGTTCTGGTTGATTTTGATTCCTTTCTTGTGGACGACGAAGCCCAAGAAATCTCCTGCTTTCACACAGAACGCACACTTCAAAGGGTTCATTTTCAGACCATGTTCTCTCATTCTTTCAAATGATTGTCGAAGGTGGTTTATATGGTTCTTCTTGGAAACAGATTTTACAACAATATCATCAATATATACTTGCATGAAAGTGTTAATAAAATCATGGAAGATAGAGTTCATCGCTTGCTGATATGTTGCCCCAGCGTTTTTTAGGCCAAAAGGCATCACTACCCATTCGTAAGTGCCTATAGCCCCGGGGCATCGAAAAGCTATTTTCGACACATCTTCTTCAGCAATAAAAATTTGATTGTATCCTGAGTAACCGTCGAGCATGCTCAGGTACTCATGGCCAGCGGCAGAATCGACTAGAATTTCCGCCACAGGCATAGGATATTCATCTTTGGGTGTTGCAGCATTCAAAACTCTGAAATCTATGCACACCCTCAACGTACCATTTTTCTTAATTACTGGCATAATGTTTGCAATCCATTTGACATACCTCGTAGCTCGTATGAATTTGCACTTCAGCAGTCTTTCGACTTCCGTTTTGATCTTCGACAGTATTTCTGGAGCGAAGCGTCTTGGACATTGCTTGACTGGCTTCTTTCCAGGTTTGATTGGCAACTGAAGTTCTACCAATCCTCTGTCGAGACCAGACATCTCGTCGTAATCCCATGCAAAGCAGTCCTTGAACTCCTTTAATAATTGGATCACTTTAAACCTGAGCTCTGGGTCTATTTTGGCGTTGATGTAAGTGGGCCTTTTCTCTAACCCTTCGCCCAAGTTGATTTCTTCTAAAGGATCCTGTGCTAACATTTTGATGTTGTTCGCCAGGGGGTCCTTTTCGAATCCCAAAGGCTCATCGTCATAGATGGCGTCGAGCCTTTGATCCTGCATTCCTTCTGTCATGATATCAGGAGGTTCTGGTTCGAAATCTTTTCCAGGACCTATATCTGGTGGTTCTAGGTCGAAGTCTTTTCCAGGACCTGCAGAAGGTAGCTCTTGGTCGTTGGCTTGGGTGGCCATATATTTTACTTCGGCTTCGAGAGCCGCTATCATCCTTGTTTCGGCTACGTAAGCCGAAATTCGCTGTAGTGCTTGTGACTCAGTCATTATCACTGAATTCACTTCCCCAACCAATTGGATGGATGTCAGTTAGCCCACTGAAATCAATGTGGTACAAGTCTTCTTTGTCCCACTGAAACCCATGATCAGGGTGCAGGTACAAGGAACAAAAAGCATTTGGCGCTGGTGCCATGTCGAAGTCAGGTGTTGGCCATGGCCCAATGTGAGCCAAATTTTTGTTGAAGTCAGCTCTCCCTAGGTGATTTATTTCGCCCAAGTAGTTGCTCTGATCTGCCTCTATATTCTCGACAATTCCATCAGGACGCCATAATATTAACCTTTGGTGCATTGATGATGGTACTGCTCTAACACCATGTATCCATTCTCGGCCCAACAATAGATTGTAATTTGGTTTAGCCGATATGACCATAAACATAGTTGGTCGAAGGATGGATCCTACTTTGAGGTCTAGTTGGATAACACCCATAGTGGTCCCTATTCCGCCTTCGTAGTTCGATAGGACCATGTTATGAGGCTTAATGTTTTCATCACTCTTGCCTATTTTTCTTAGCATAAAGTGGGGGATTATGTTGATGGTTGCCCCACAATCCACCAAGATCTTGTTTACAGTGGCTTCTTCGAGTTTTGCCCTTATGAATAAAGGCTTGAGGTGACTTTTCATCGCCTCAGTAGGTGGTTCGAAGAAACCATTTTGCTCTTCAGTGCAGCCATTATCCATGACGAAGTAGCATACTGGCATATGCTTGGCCATTTCTTGTTCGACTTCTCAGTCGTTCGATTCGACCTTCATCTGGCGGTTGAACTCTCTTGGCAAAACTGAGACTATATTCACCATGATGTCTAGGGTGTCATCAGACTCAGAGCCATCTTTGTCACCAACTTCTCCTTGGTTAGGCCATACCAGTCTATTGGTCACTGGTTCCCTCTCCAAAGGCTTTCTTTGCTTTCACTGTGGGACATTTGAACTTGACTCTGGCTTTGGTTTGTTGACCGCTTCCCTCTCAGCCTTGTGCCACCTTTGGTATCTTCTCCACTGGGATCGAGACATTGGGTTCTTTCCCTTGTAGTTACTTGATACTTGGGCCATTTTGGTGGCACCTATCTGAGGTTCTTTCTTGAGTGTCAGAGATGAACCTCTTGGCACTTCAAAGGAATGCCACCTTTCTTTGTTGGGTCTCTTTCGACCCGATGCTTTGAGCCATGTATCAGCTGGCACATTGGTTAGAGGCCTGAAAGTTAGTGGCCTCTTTTCCTGATTTGAACCCTTTTGGTAGGTTCTTCTGGGATCATGTCGAACATCAGAACCTTCCCTTCTTTTGTTTGTTGCTCTCACACCTTCGATGTGTTCAGCAGCTTTCTTGTCAAAAATAGAGCTGCATCGAGGACACAACATTACTTCTGATTTTTTCTTCTGGCATCGTTGCAAGAATTCTGCCATATTTTCGTTTTCCCGAGGGAAAGCCGTTCTGTTTGCTTGCTCTTGCCTAATGGCCTCCTCTGAAACTTTTGATTCAGAGATTTCTACCATGTTGACATTCATGTTGTCTTTAGTAGCAAGAGTCATCTGCTTCATTTGGGCCTCCAGGTCTTCTGTCTGGCCTTGCGCTGCAGCCAAGTAGGAAATGGGTTTAGCTCCAGATTTTGAGGCTCCACCTGTCTCCAGTTTTGGGCCTTCAACAGCTTTTTGGACTGCTTCGATTGTCTTTCTAGAAAGATTCCCAGAAAAACTGCCAAAGATTGGCATGTTGATATGATCTTTGGTGACTTCGACCATAGTTATTCCTGGCCTTTTCACCTGACTCCTGGAAGCCTCGATCACATTCACCTCTGAAGGTTCAGCATAGTGGGCTTCCGCCTGCAAAGGGTTAGAATCCACAGTCATGAGGGTCTTATCAGCGAACTTCAACCTCCCTTCTTCGATAGCATTTTGCACGAGATCCCTGAAAAGAAAACATTGAGATATTTTATGGCCCAGAAAGTTATGATATTTACAATAGCCTCTTTTCTTTCTTTGATCAAGAGGAGGCACTTTTACCCCTGGGGGTATTATCATTTGGCCATCTTTTACAAGTAAGTCAAAAATTTCATCACATTTTGTAATATCAAAACTGTAAGTCTTTTTAGGGAACCTATCATTGGCCTTTTCAGAACCAGTGGGGTTTTTCCACTTGAGGGAATTAGTAGCTTGCAAGATTATGGTGGCCCTTGTTTTAACTCAGCTAAATCAACCTCACTTTCTTCGACGGTTATAGGTTCGTCGAATGTTTCTGGATCTTCATCGTCCATTTCGACATACGCTATCCTTTCTCTTTTATGAGTTTTTGTCGCCCTGGCTTTTTCAGCTTTAAGGCGTTCTACCTGTCGAACCCTATCGGCTAATTGGGCCATGTCTCTCAGGTATTGAGTGTCTAATTTCTTCCTAATGGAGTAATCTAGACCTCATGCGGCTATTTCGACTAACTCATGCTCTGGCACTTGCGTAAAGCATCTTGCCTTGAGCAATCTAAACCTATTTAGATATTCGTCTATAGGTTCAGTGAATCGCCTCTTTACACTGGCCAATTCTTTCAGGCTTATCTTGGTTTGCCCCATGTAGAATTGCTCATGGAATAATCTCTCCAACTGGGTCCAATGGTGGATCGAATTTGGGGGGAGAGTTGTGAACCAAGTAAACGCATTCTTTGTTAGGGAACTTGGGAAATACTTAATCCTCAGGTTCTCATTGTTTGAAATTTCTCCTGCTTCGATTAAGTATCTTACCACATGTTCGACAGTGGATTCTGTCGTGTCCCCTAAAAACTTAGTAAACTTAGGGACTTTGCATCTAGGAGGCAAGTCCGTTTGTAACACATATTCCGACAGCGGGGATGTAAAGTTGGGCCTACGGAAGCCCGTATTCATCCCATTTTGCATCATGATTCTTTCAATCATGGCTGTCAAGTTATTTTCCAAACCAACATTCTGGTATTGGATCTGCTGAACTACTTCGTCAGCATTTTGGTTTCTATTAACCATCCTTACTTCCGGGGCTATGACTCTAGGCTCTTCGACCCCGGGTTGTTCCATTCGTACCCTAAGGTTTTCTTCGACAGGCTTCTGGACTTGGTTAATAGTGGTTTCTTCCTCTAGAAGTATACCTTGGTTTCCCCTTATCTGTGCCCTTTGGGGCTGTCGAATAGGTTGGGGTACCCCAAAAAAGTCAGCCAGATGCGACATTTGCGCTGTCATTTGCTGATTCGACTGGGTGGTATTCTGTATTAGAGGATTTAGCACTGTGCTTAAAGTTTGTGCCAACATTTGAACCATGTCGTGGTTGCTTTCGTCCATTTGCTGCCTTAAGACTGTTGTCGAGGCATTCGTAAGGCCATGCATTACTTGGGACGTTCCTCCTAAGAGTTGGGTCCTACCCCTGTTCGCCATACCAACCCCAGAGCCTTGGAGTGGCGAAGAGGCGCTCACTAAAGGGTATGAAAAAGTGGATGTAGCATTCGTCAGGCTAGCCAATTCAGAAGTTGGCATGCCATAGAGTGGTTCTCGATTTAAACCGACTGTCGAAAAACCTGGGGGAACATATGGCCTAGTTCCTTGGTTTCCCCTTGGTGAGGGAGTTCCCAAAGGCATTCTGGGGCCTGTAAATGGAGGTAATGGCCCCGTTTGAGTAACCGTTACTGCTGGCGTTGAACCAGCGGTTACCACTTCACTTACGGTTGGGATAACCGTTGTTCCCACGTTTGTCTGTGGGATTTCTCCGTTGTTTGGCGGATTCGCCATTTCTTCACTTCTTCTCCTAGTATTGGTTTCGTTGGTGTATATTCTACCACTTCTCAATAACATGCAATACTCTCGAAAAAGGAGGATATTTTATATAAAACGTTCAATCGTAAAATCAACACAAAGTCCCACCAGGTGTGCCAATTTGTTTACTCTGAAAAATGGTAAACAATCGTTGATCTTCCAAAAGGTTACTTATTTGGTGACTAGCAGGATCGATCAGATTGATCCTAAGACATGGTTGATTTTCTGGAGTTTGACTAATCCTAATGGTGATTAATGCCAGTAAAGTAAAGACACTTTAAGTAAATTGCATGAAGAAAAGCTTGATAGAATAAATAAAAGCGTTAAGTAAAAGGCTTCGACGGAGATAAGTAAATGAAAAGCGATAAATTGCTTGAATATAAAAGACTTGATTAATTTAAATGGTGTTTCACACATACATTCTCAATGATTCTTTCTCTCACGCTGGGTACTTGAATCTAAATGAGTGACTTGTATAAAATGATGAACACACGCGAAAACTACGTGAATAACTAGTATTTATACTAAAACAAATCCTAAGTAACCGCTGGGCAGTTACATCGCTTCAAGATGACGCCACATGGCACGCTCACAACCTTCGACGCCTATGTTCTCGACACGTTGCACTTGGTAACTACTAGGAACCATTTTCCCTCCAACAATTCAAATCTCAAACTGTTCGACCTTGGGCGTCAGGGACCCTTGTCGAGAAGTTCCTTCGATGTCGAAGACAACAAGGTTCTATCTTAAAGGAATTTCTCTAAGTATCTTGTCATTCTTGGATGAGCCTTCGATATGATCAGTTGGCCGAAGCCTTCTTATGTAGGAAACTCTTCTGACTCAAAATTAATGGTCTATATGATAATAAACATGGGTGTCGAATTTAGGATCAAATAACTACGTTGAACACTAGTCAGTTCCTAGATCTTGATGTTTTCCTCCGTCATAGTGTGGACGAGTTCTCTAACCTCAACGGTATACTACATTGAGCACCAGACAGTTCCTAGATCTTGATGAAGATGTTTCCCTACGTCAAAGTGTGGACGAGTGCTATAACTTCAACGGTATACTACGTTGAACACTAGTTAGTTCCTAGATCTTGATGTTTTCCTCCGTCATAGTGTGGACGAGTTCTCTAACCTCAACGGTATACTACGTTGAGCACTAGACAGTTCCTAGATCTTGATGAAGATGTTTCCCTATGTCATAGTGTGGATGAGTGCTATAACCTCAACAGTATACTACGTTGAGCACTAGTCAGTTCCTAGATCTCGATGTTTTCCTCCGTCATAATGTGGGCGAGTTCTCTAACCTCAACGATATACTACGTTGAGCACTAGACAGTTCCTAGATCTTGATGAAGATGTTTCCCTATGTCATAGTGAGGACGAGTTCTCTAACCTCAACGGTATACTACGTTGAGCACCAGACAGTTCCTAGATCTTGATGAAGATGTTTCCCCCCAATTGAATTATGGACAGGTTCTTAAGACTCAGCCGAGGCATTCTCTCAGTTGAAGTACAGACAAGTTCCTAAATCTCAAACAAAAGTTAGACTTCCCCAACGGAATCTTCTAAAACAACAGGTATGCAAGTTCTTGCTAAGGAATCTCTTATGCGATCGACACTCCTGCAGATGGCATCTATAATCCCATCCTCCTACCAACAATCT
Organism: Vicia faba; assembly: GCA_948472305.1. NCBI lineage: Eukaryota > Viridiplantae > Streptophyta > Magnoliopsida > Fabales > Fabaceae > Vicia > Vicia faba. Next base: position 409,091,060 of record OX451735.1, read on the forward strand.
CCAAATGGCATCTGTAAGCCCATTCCTAACATCACAATGCTGATACTACACCATGCGAGTGCAAATTCCTGGGCACTCTAGTGTTCAATTATCTTCCATCTTCGGATCATGAAAGGCTCGAAAGCCAATCTATATCCTCAGGTTTAAGAAAATTAAACAGGGGAAACTGTTGTACCCCAAAATTTTCCCTCCCGTATTTCCTAAGACATGTCAAGAATAATCTCCAAGTGGCTCAAGATTGCTCAAGAGTTGGACAGTCAAATCATCTCCTAAGGCAGTCAATCTCAAATTAGGGTTTTGTGTTGCATCAGGGTCCTTACATCAAAATGACCTCAAGTTATCCCCAATGTCCTAATATGTTCTTAAGATCATCCATGTCAAATTTCAAGCCTTGCAGAGGAAGTTTGGTCAGTCAATTGCTCAAGAGGTCCAAAAATCGACTGTGCTAGGGCAAAAGTCAATTGTGGCCTACAAATAGTCAAACCTCAATATTTTTTGTCAACATTCTCATTTTGAAGGAAAATTCATCATTTTATCAAGGTTTGAGCATGATTCATCAAGGATTTCTCAAGATTCATCAAAATTTCAAAGTTGCTAAATTAGGGTTTTGTAGGAAAAGTCAACTCAAATTTGACCAAGCATAACTTTCTCATACTTTATGAGAAATGACCCATCCAAAGCTCATTTTGAATAGGATGCAATTTCCTACAATACATATTCACACCCCAAGATCAAGAATTGTTCTCACAAAAAGTTACAAATTTGGACATTATAGGTCATTTTTGAAAGTCAACAAAAACACCTTTTTTTCCAAAGCTTATAAATTTATCATGGGATATAAAAATGAGATGAGACCAAAAGGGTTGGTTAGAGGACATCTCAAGGTTTCTAAAAAGTCCAAGAAAACTTCCAAAAGTTCAAAATTGAAGAAGTTATGCATTGTTGAAGTTGGGCATTTTTCCAAAACTGCCAAAAGTCAATTATCCTCAAAACTCTAATTTTTGACAAAAGGGCCCACTTTTTCCACTTGATATGATCTTGTCACACCACACACGTGTCCTATCTTCAATTTCATGTCCATTTATTTATTTTTCTATTTTATTTAATTTTTATTGAATTAATTCATTTTAAATCAATATTAATTCAAATAAAATCCAAAAATTGATGGAATAAGATTTTTTTGATCATTACAGGTCTTCATTATCATGATACACCCAATCAAATTCGTATCAAGCCTTATTGTGAACAAAATCTTGGATTTGGTACAATTTTGGAAACTTTATCAATGGTGATCAAATCAAATCTCAAACCTTCAATGCACATGGATTCAAGCCCAAGATTTAACCTAATGCATTCCTTATTACTCACACAAGCCATTCATACACAGAACACGACCTAAGAACTGCAGAAACGACAAAACCAAATTGGAGAAAAAGCTTGGAAAATTGAAAACTGAAATCATACTTAGAGCTCGATTCAATCCAAAAACTCAACGCTACTTCCTTGCCTGACGTTCACTGAAGCCAAAGCGATCAAAACCAAGCCTTGAGGCCTCCTGAATTGCGCTGTAAGTGCCCACGAACATAGCCCTGTACATGGAATCGTGAATCTGTTTTCTTGCATCCTTTTGCCAAATTTTTTGTATAATCATGCTTGCCATTACATTTCTAAGCATTATATATTATTTGATTTCGTTTTCATGTCCTCTAACGTGATACCCGAAACTAGGGTTTCCATTCTTTGTTTTTAGGCATTTTTTATACAGGCAAAATCAAGGCAAACCATGACCATGGTTGTGCTCAGGGAGGAGAGACAAACACGTTGGTAGTCTTAGTTGGTATTTACATGGCCTAAGATGAATTTTGGAAGCATGCCACGAATTTTCCTGCGGATAAAAATCCGCAGGTAAGAAAACCAGGGTTTTATTGGAGAAGACGACTAGGTGTCTTCCCCTGATTGGTCCATTCAAAACTCGCGCCATATTTTTTTTATTTCAGGCATAAGTGGTTGTTTCACATATATTTTTGTTTGTTTATTATCCTAACAACTATTAAGCATTGGTGGAGTGGTTGGTGCGTTGGCCAATGAGCAATGGGACCTGGGTTCGAATCCCAGGTCCCCCAAAACTTTGTTGCATTTTATTTTCAGGCAATTCCATGTAGCATCAGGAGCGTAGCCTACCATAAGCCTTCATCTAGATGGTTGCCAAATGGCTTCAGATCAAATCCAAGGGCCAAGATTGAGCGCCTACCATGAACTCTAGTCAACAAGCGCATAGGGAGTTGGAAAAGTCAAAGCATGCTTGGACGTTTTGGGCTTGGAATTGCCAGATTCACCTCCAAATTAGGCCCAACACCCTCCCCATGGGTTATTTCTTTATATTTTCTCTTTTATTTATTTGCTTTATTTAATTATTATTATTATTATTTAATCAACCAAATAATTTATTTTTTCATAAAAAAATCAGAAAACAAAAAAATATTATTTTTATTAATTTCATTATTTTATTTTTGTAAATAAATATTAATCAATTAATTTAGTTTTTAATTAGGTATAATTTTAATATTTTTGCAATAAATTAAAATCAATGTAGAATATTAGTTTTTAATAATTTTAACCATTTTTCATTTTATTTCCTTAAATATAAAAAACCCAAAAATATTTTCATTATTTAATTTAATTAAATTATTAATTTAGTTTATTTCCATAAATTCAAAAAATAACAAAAATCTCTTTCTTTCAAAAAAAAAGGGTCAAAACCCTAAAAATGCGCCGATTTAATTTTCTTGCACGCGATCCATTTATTTCCAATATTGTAATTGCTTCCAGTATGTAATAATTTTTTAATTAGAACTTTAATTATTTATCGCTTTATTTTACTTTCCGCAATTTAAATTAAAGGGTTTGTTTTTGGCGATGTAAATACCCGACGCCTTGTAATAGTTTAGATTTAATTTCCCGTAAATTTAATTTTCGCAACTATACAATGTTAGATGTTTGATAATAGGGAATGCATGACAAGATCCAATGTATGAACTTAAAATCAACAATAGCTCACCCATGACATGTACAGATAAAATTAACCGAACTAACACACTCGCACATGCGCACTCTTAGGGTACACCTCACTTGGTTGCCTTCGAACATGGTCATTGAGTATAGGAAGTTTTAGAGGTCGTCCTCTTGTCCAAAGATCATAAGTTGCCTCGAAACGGTTGCCTCGGAAAAATGATCTAAGACATTAGGGTTACCGCTAAGGCATCCTAACATTGCTTTAGTGACCACACGTCCCTTAATCGAATTGACCCGAAAACTCCAATGACAATGCTACCTACTCCTTAATAGTGGGATAGCATTGTCTAAAGGACATTTGTACAGATTAATTCCTTTTTCGAGTAGGTAGATGGTTCTTAAGTACTTGCTCCTTTTAAAAAACAAAACAAACTTTTCGCACTTACACTCCTTTCAAAACAAAAACTCTTTCAAACCCACAAACACAAAGAAAAAGCAAATTTTGAAAACACAATGAGCAAGTATCTAAGAGCCCGTGGATAACCACGGATAGAAAGGGTGCTAACACCTTCCCTTTCTATAATCTACCTCCTGAACCCGAGAAATATCTCAAAAAGGAATTTTTCTGTGCTTTTGTCCTTTCCTTGTTGGATAAAATAAAAGACGATGGCGACTCTTGCTTACCGCGACATTTTGCAAAAACAAACGCAAAACGCGAACCAGCATTCCAAAAACAGTCAGTTCTCATTCCCACCGTTCACAACGAGCCTTTTATTCTAGCATCTTAAGCTAAACAATTGTTCTATGTCACTGACCCGACGAGTATGAAATGGTCTATAGTGCTTTTATCTAACAAAGTGATTGATGATACTGGTGTAGATCAAGGTGATATTGATGTTGAGAATCAGTCATGTAGTAGACGAATGATCAAGATGAGAATATTATAGTGGATGAATCATATATTAGAAACGATCATAACGAGGGAATTTGGATCAATTCTGACGTCCGCATTTCTAAGAAACAAGTAATTCACATTCCAACCAATAAAAGAAAGATATGTTAGTGAAAGAGGTAATATAGTAAAATATTATATATTATGTCATTTTAAATAAATTTATATGCTCTTCTTTATTTGTCATTTGTTATATATTCAATTGATTATGGATTTTTATATTGGGTTTATGTTTTTCTTTATTACAGGTTAGATGGCTAGTAACGAGGATCACCCACGTGATGATGCTATTGATGATGGAGATCATGAGACCGTTATTGATCAGGAAGCGGAAATTAGACGGGCAATAACAATTATGAAGAAAGTCATTCGTGATAGAGACCGAGGCATAAAATTAGATGCGCATTGGAGCCAAAGTGTCCAACTAATTGAGCCTAACGGTTCAACGGTGACAAGTTTTATTGGTGCACTTGTAAGGAATGAAGTTCCAATTACTTATGATGATTGGAGAAAACGAGAGTTGAAAGAAGCTAAATAAAAAATTTGGAGTGAGATACAGGTACCATATTTAATGAAGTTCCAATTTTTTTAATGACGGTTATGTCTTTAAATTACTTATACTAATGCACTTTGTGTATGTTTTTTGTTGAGGTCTTTCAACAATATTGATGATACTAGAAGAACTTTTTGTCTCCGATTGACTGGAAAACTACTAAGAGGGTTTATGACTTTTTTAAATATCAAGTTTCTTAGGGATGCGGATAAATTTTTTGTTGATGTAGAGCTTCCATCTAAATATGTAAGTTTGGTTTCACCTAAAGAATGGGAAACGTTTAAAGCCAAATGAAAAACCCAAGAATTTCATAGTGTAAGTGAAACAAATCGACAAAGAGCATCAAATCCCGCATATCCATACAGAAAAGGCGTATTGGATATGGACGCTTAAAATAGTTTATCGTAAGTATCTATAAATTGCAATGATATACTTGTTCATCATGAATTATATTTGATCATATTATTTGACTTAATGTGTAGTTAACAAAGGAGAATAGTTCTGAAACATCTCTTCGGCACATGTTTTATGGAAGGAAGCCCGTGTGGGTAAGGATGGAGTTGTCAAAGAAGATGTTCAAAAAGTTTTTGAGAAATGTGTAAGTATAGCATTATTTATTTAATTAAATCAAAAGTTTAGTAACATATAATTAAGACAAATTTTCAATATTCATATGAGTTTTAGGAGACTCTATCTCAGTCTATATGTCCAGATGAAGACAATGATTGCATGAGCATACTTATTCGAGTATTAGATGTTCGTGAGTATTTTGGTCAGGTGAGGGGTAAGGGATTTGGAATCACTCAAAAATCCTTGAAGGTGAAAACACAAAAGACTCCTAGCAATAAAGAATTGCAGGAAACCTTGGAAGCACTACAAGCTGAAGTCCGAGAATTGAGAAGGGAAAAAGAATTAAGAGAGCAAGCTTCAGGTTTTAAAGCTACTAGTGACAAAGGTAGTATCGTTTGTAATTTTCAACCAAATATTCCAAAGGTAATTATATATATCATTATGAAATTAAAGTAGCTTAATTTATTTAATTGAAATATATACACAATAACAATTTGAAATTTATTATTGGTTTTAGGGCATTTCACCTTGTCAACTCTACTTATCGTCACTGACTTATCGGATGGTTGGCAAGGGAAAAGTACATAACACTTTGGGAGAATTACTTCACATAACTAATTATATGATCTTTAGATTCATGCTAAAGAGAATGAAGATGTCGGTAGGAGTAAGAATCCTGAAATTAGCAACATTTCCATACAAAAAAAAGGTTGTTGCTAAGAATATCGCGGCTAAAAAAACCTACTTCCAAGTTTAGGTCGTGCCTTGGAACATTTTTAGAAATGTCTGATATTCTGGAAGGAAATACTCGTCTTCTACCTATGGAGTTTGGTATTTTTGGTTTTGAATATTCCGAAACAATTGGTATGGAGGATTTTGATCAAGTTTTACAATATACATAATTAGGCCTCGGTGTTGTTAATACATACATAAGGTATATCCGATCTACTTTGTCTAATTAATTGATCAATTCATTTACTCATTTCAAATGTTAATGAGGTCTTTTATTTAAGGTTTTTGTATGAAAAATTGATGTGCCCGAGTGGATTGGAGCAAAGATTCTCTTTCTTATCTCCTTTCAATACCAACTTAAGATTAATCATTCATAAACCAGATGAAGTCATGGCGTATATACTCGAGCGCTTTATGATCGACAAAGATACCAAAAAGTTGTTCTTTTTACCGCTTAATACCGACAACGGGTTGGATTTTCATTCTAAGTTCATCTATTATAATTTTTCATATTTTGACGTTGTGTAGAAAGTTTTCATCTCACATTTGTTTAATCTTACACTGGACATTGGTTGTTGGTCGCGATTAATCCTATCAGAGAAGTTGTATATTATCTGGATTCTTTACGCAATGATCCAAGTACATACCAAGATATGAAGAATATGGTTGATACGTAAGTGAGATTGTTCTAAATATCCGTGTGTATATTTATTTATTTATTCATGTGAATTATTCTAAATATGCGTTTATGTTTTATTAGCATTATACAAGTTTTTCGAGCACAAAGAGGTGTTCAAGTACCAAAGAGTAAAGCCAGCAACATTACATGGATTATAGTGGAGGTATATTAATTAATTATCACAATTTTGATTATATTAATAATGATGATACTTGATAAAACTTAGGACTTATCGATATTTTCTTTTCATGTGTAGTGTCCTCGGCAGCGTAATGAAGTAGATTGCGGTTTTTATATGTTGAGGTTTATGAGAGAAATCCTTCTTTTGGATCGAATAGAGATTCCATCTAAGGTATGGATTTCTAACTTAGGAGTTATTTTAATATTTAACACATATTTTTCATATAATTAAATAGTTTTAACTTAAATATACTATGTTATATTATTATGTAGTACTTTGATGAATTCAAGTGTGCTTATTACTCAAGTTCTCAGTCGGATGAACTTAAGGGAGGATTGGTGTCAATACATTATTGAGACGAAAGTTATAAGGTATATTGTAATCTTACATTAATTGATGAGAATTTTGAGTATATTCAAGTGTTATAATTTTGTTGTTGTTTGTCATGTGGTAAATTATATATATTTTGTTTGTATCATGGTATGAATTACGATATTTTGGTGTTGTTTCAGGTTATATGTGCATATGTAGAAGATAGAGATGAATAGATTTTGCAATGGTATATAATGGTGTTGTTTTTTTTGTAAAAGTATATATGTACAAGAGTAATAGTATATATATAAGTACATTGGTGCAAATGTATAGTATCTTTTGGTATTATTTTGTATTGGATTGAAGATCCAATATTAGTGAAAATCTAGTGAAATTTGTAATGGTATATACAAGTGCAAAATATGGTGAAAACCTGGTGCAAATATGGTTAAAATCTGTGCATATAAAATTGTATATATCAAACAGCATTTTTTTCAAAAAGGTTACATAAAAAATTTCGTGGATATTAGACAACGCTTTATAAAATGCTGTCTAAAGCCCCCTTTAGACAATGCTTTTACTGTAAAAGCGCTACCTAAAGAGGCTTTTTTTTTTGTTTCAGAAAAAGCGCCAGCTAAAGGGAGCCTTTAGCAGCGCTTTAAAAAAAAGCGCTGCCTAAAGGGAGCTTTAGACAACGCTTTAACATTAAAAGTGCTGTCTAAAGGGGTTTTTTATTTTTAATTTTTTTTTGTTTCAAAAAAAGCGCTGGTTAAAGGGGGCCTTTAGCAACGCTTTAAAAGTAAAAGCGTTGGCTAAAGAGGATCTTTAGCAGCGCTTTCAAAGTAAAAGGGCTGCCTAAATGGGGGATTTAGCAGCGTTTTACTTTTAACAAAGCGCTGTCTTTACCTATAGCAACGCTGGAATAGACAGCGCTTTAAAGCGCTGTCTAAAGCAAAAAAAAACATTGTCTAAAGTCTTGTTTGGTGTAGTGTACTCTGAACCTATGTATATTTGTTGATCATGGTGTTGTATAAAGCTTGCTTTATAAATCATTATTAATGTCTTCCTTGGTCTTTTTGCTTTATGTTTGGATTTGTGTTGTTATAGACATATGCCTCACAAATTCTAATTAGGGATGAATATCTATTAGTTTCTAGATTCTATAGATAGATTTAGAGCTAATATTCAATATGGATATCAAAGCTTAATGCCTCCGTGTTGTTTGAGTTGTGCTAGACATCGGCGACATGAATAATTCGGTTGTTCTTGCAACTTTGTGTTAGGCATAACCTCTATTGTGGTACATCTCGTAGGTGTTTCAGAAATGGACAATGATGTGAGAGATACATGGTGATTTTGATGAGTATGATAGATTGAGTATAACTGATCGATAAGTTTAAGTTTGTGATGAGTAGTTTAAAGTTATGTCTGATAAGTTTTTCCTCTCTTAAGAATGAATTTATTTTCTTGCTCATATGTTTTTACCTCGAACTCATTTTAACCCAAGCTCATAAATACGAAAATTGTTAAACAGCATTCTTTACCTCGCACTGATCCTTGTGGAGACGATAAATTTTTCAAAAAAAATACTTCCTTTCTTTTTCTCTTACCGCTATACTGCAGTTCAAACAGTATCCACGTCTATTGTTAATGAAAATTTATATTCTCACACTCAATTATATTCTCTCTATCTCTCTTTATCACTCTCCACATTCTAACACTCCATTTTCACCAACCAAATATTTTAAATTCTAACAGAATCCAAAATCAACATTTTATATCCTTCTAACTCAAACCACTTGAACTATCCATCCCTCTATATGTACGAGTTTGGATTATATTCTTTAATTAAAGCTTAAGAAAGGATAAGGAAAATTTAGAAAGAATAAGGTTAGATCTAGGGATCTAATTGAATACTTCATTCATTCTTTATTATAATTTTTTTTTTTAATTTATAAAATAATTGATGTATCTAGCTTATATATAGTTTACAAATATTATTTATTTAATAAATTAAAAAATAAAATTTTCCTTATAAAAATAATGAAGAGAGTAATTTTATAATAGGAGATTAATTGTTATATATTATTAGAATATTTTAATAATAAGAGATTAAGAATAATTGTTATATGTTGTGAGGACAAAACAATTTACAATTTTAATTTATTAGTGTAATTAAAATAAATATAATTTTTTAAGAGATTAATTAGAATAAATTATCAAAAATTTTCATCAATAATCAATTTTTTCAATTAAATATCTCTAATGACCATGTCTCCCCATTATTTACCTAAATAGTCGGGTTTCGTTTTGAAAATAAGTGTATGCGTCATCTCATATGACACATGTACTCCAAAAATAATTTAAGCGTTATATGAGATGACTAATAGGTGACATCACTATGATGTCACTTATTAGTCATCTCATATGACGCATAAATTATTTTTTGAGTACATGCGCCATATGAGATGACGCATACATTTATTTTCAAAACGAATCTGGTTATTTAGGTAAATAATGGAAAAATATAGTTATTGAGAAATTTAGTTGAAAAAGTTTATTAAGAAAAAATTGCTACAGTGTCATTGTAAAATTACTTTACATTGTCATTCAATTAGAATGAATTATTTTGACACATAAATATGAAATTAAGAAACAATTTATAATTAAACGATTTTAATAACTACTTTTTCTATATTTTTCTCTTTTAATGTGTCAAAATTATTTATTTTAATTGAAACATTGTAAAGTAATTTTACACTAACATTATATTTTAATTAATCTCTATCTCTAATATTTAAATCTATGATTAATTAAATGTGAAATATTTTTATTCCCGTCAATCAAATTCTTAATCATAATGAGGAAAATCTAGAAGAAAGATCAAAATTAAATATTTTAAAAAGAAAATAGAAGATGCACAATAGTGTAAAGTAATTCTACAATGTCAACAAATGAATTTAATGATTTCTGCCGAATCATTTTTATATTTTAAAATTATTTTAATGATATTGTTGATTTATTATTATATTATTTTACACTGTACGTGTCTATTAAGTTCCGTTTTAAAATCAAAGAAATTTTATGTGACCGAAATAAACTAGGAGATTCAACTATAATTAAAAAAATTAGTAAAAGATATGTACATTTGTACGGGTAAATTCATTCATATATTAAATTATTTAATAAGGCTTGGTTGTTATAAATATATAGTTGTTATTATAAAATTATTAATTCTTAAAAATATTTAAAAATAAATATTTAACAAATCACCAACATAATTGTTTTGGACTGGGCCTGCCTTAGCCCAAAACACAAGTAAAGACCCAGATCCAAGCAGTTCTCCGAGCTATGCTCGGAATCAAACCACCCCGAACATACCCAGCTACAAGCCACAACGGTTATGTCCGCCGCTACCCGCAGCGAGCAGCGTCCCCGACCGAGGATACTCCAACTCGAGCCTTGCTCGAGCATCCTCCCTGTAGGGCAGACTCAACCCCCTCCGGATGCTGCGGAATCCTTAGAGCTCCGAGAAGATCGCGTCTTCGTTCCTCCTCATTCTTCGCAGAGCACCATCCAGGAAGGGGACCACGTGCGAGTCCCCACTACACACGTAGAACCTGGCAATCCCTTTGTTGGGCCAGCTCTGGTCGGCCCAATAAAGGGACATTGGCCTAGCGCTGGGGGCTATAAATACCCTCTGTTCCAAGAGGGTCAGGTATTCATTTGTTACGCACCTACATACTATTTGCCTCCTCATTCCGTTTCTCATTTTATCATCGTAGTATCTTGCAGGTACCCCCCCCCCATCTCATTCAAATCCAGTTTGAGCCAGCTGTGACGGTCCAATCCTGATCCGGTAAGATCAGTGGCACCGTCTGTGAGAAACTAAGCTTCGCCGTCTTACAAAATTTCAAAGACCAAAAGCTAAAACCATATTTCACCGCCATGGCTGACCAAACTCGGGACGACCAGAACGTCCGCGTCGTCGATGCTAACAACAACCTCGCTGACAAGAACGGTGTCCCCGACGACACCGGCAACCCCGACCATAATATACTTCCCGGGGGCGTTATCCCCGGGCCCTCAAGCTACCGGGACGGAGCCACGGCTTCATCTTCCTCAGTCCCCCCTCCGCTCTAAGAAGACAATCCAGCTCCCCCCAACTATCTAGCCGCCTAATTCTATGAGGTCCTTGTCCCCGCTGGGGCATACGCCACGACCAGAGCACTGTTCGCGGCAATCAACCAGACCAACTACCTCATCTTTGCCCAGGGGGAAAGATTGAGGGTGCTAGAGGACGACAGAAGGCCCCCGAGGAGACACAGGAGGCCTCCAACCCCACCTCCTCGAAGAACGGAGGAACGTCCCCGATCTCCCCCGCGGAGACAAGACCGGGGCATCTCGCGAAGCCCGTCGCCCCGACCACCAGGGAGGCGACCCACCTTAGAGAGAGAGCCAGTCATCGAAGCCAGGGGGCGCGACCACGGCCCTTCACGGCAAGAACGAAGACATCCCGGAGACAGACACGGAGGAACATACTGACAGACACGTCACTCGGGGGACGTCCAGCACGACCAGGGCCATCGCGATCGATAATATATCAGGTCCCCGTCTCTCTCCCCGGAACAAAGTGATGAGGACAACCCCCGCGGTCCCCTATCACAAGCTATTATGGAGGCGCCCATTCCCCCACGCATGGAGAAGCCTCCACACCTGAAAGAATATGATGGAGTCGCCGACCCGGTCGATCATATAGACGGGTTCGAAGCTATGTTGCACTACCATAACGTCGGGGGACCCATTAAATGTCGGTTGTTCCCCATAACCCTTAGGAAAGCAGCAATGGATTGGTACAAGGGTCTTGCCTCGGGGTCAATCACCTCGTGGCAAAACTTGAAAAACCAATTCATAAGCTCGTTCACCGCGTCACAGCGACATCCAAAGACCGAAGCGGCGCTCGAGGCCATCGTTCAGAGTCAGGATGAGACCTTGAGAGAATTCATCAACTGCTTCAATCGTGAAGCCATCCAGGTCCCCTGCGCGGAACACATGAAAAGATACTTGTTGGAGAGGGGGCTCCTCCCCGGCACAGAGTTTAGGAAAGCAGTGGGCATCGAACCACCCTGAACGTTCGATGCTCTCCTCGAGAAGGCCAAGGCCTACATGGACTACGAGGAAAGGGAAGCGGCCAACAGAGCCCGTGACCCCAGGACTCACGGATCCAACAGTAACCCACTCCAAGAAGCCATTCCTCCTCGACGAAACGGGGAGAAAAGAAAAGACGACAAACCCCGGGACATCCGAGAACAGAGAGGACCCTCGGGGCGTTTCATAGAGTACACTCCGCTCACGGCTTCCCGCGAGCGCATCTTGGCAGAGTGTGCCAATACAGATTTCAAAGATGGCGGCGTCAAGCGCCCTCGACCAACTCCTGCCAAGCCCGGGGTGGACAGGAGCAAATACTGTCAGTACCATAGGAGCCATGGCCATCTGACTGAAGACTGCGTCCACCTCAAGGACGCCATCGAGACCCTCATAAAAGGGGGGAGACTCGCCCAGTACCGGCGAAACGATGCTCCTCGTCGTGACGCCTGTGAGACAAGAGAAGCAGAGGACGATGCTCGACCATCTGACGAGTCGGTCCCCATCCAGACCGCCTTCTCTATCACCAGACCCGAGGAATTTTACGTCCCCGAGCACTTGCAAGAGCCGCTGTCGATGCACAGCAGATGGGAGCATTTTCCCTCCGCCATGGTCATCAATGGTGGAGGGTTCAACGACCTGACCATAAATTCATCCAAGAGGAAGCTGGATGAATTGGTCGACTCTGCACCTCCTCAGACGGTGACCTTTGAAAGGGTGAAGGGTAGATCGGAGCCTATCACCTTTTACCTCAAAGAGCTCCCCGGAGGGGCCCCCAATGCGGTCATTCCTCTGCTGATAAGAGAGAGAATGGCTAACTTTGACGTACATCGCGTCCTCGTCGATGAAGGAAGTTCTATCGATGTAATGTACAACCAACTATTTCAAACACTGCAACTCGACGACTCGCACCTCTCACCTTATGTGGGGTCAGACCTGTAGGGCTTTAACGGCTCGACTTCCAAACCTTGGGGATACGTCGAGCTCATGGTTACGTTTGGCGAGGATACAACAACGAGGCAGTTCAAGGTGCGCTTCCTCGTCATCGACTGCCCCTCCCTCTACAACTGCATTATGAGAAGGACGACATTGGCAGAACCGACTGCGGTACCCTCTACCGTCCACTTGAAGATGAAGTTTTACACCAAGAGGGCACGGGTCGCCACCATCCAAGGGGACCTGGCAGCTGCCCGAAGGTGTTTCAACGCGGCATCTAAGGGACGCGATACGGTCGACACCGGTACAAGGCTTGCCAAGAGAGCTACAACGACACGACCAGAGCCTCAGAAGACAGAGCCCGTCAGGGTAGAAGAGCAGAGATCTCCCCCAAAGGTCGACTCCATAGCCCTGGACACCCGCTTTAACCAATATGAGCCTCCCAGCGACGAGCAAGCCCCCCTCTGACCAATTCCGAACGGAGACTTCGAACTCATCCCTTTTGGCGAGGACGCGAGCAAAGGAGTGAAGATCGGTACCGCCCTCCCCGACTTGGCGACGAAGTAAATCAAAGCCTACTTGCGCGAGAATGCTTACTTATTCGCGTGGAGCGCCGCAGAGATGCCCAGACTCGACCCCGAGGTCGCCTGTCACCGCCTCGCCATAGATCCAGCCGCTAGGGCAGTAGTACAACATACACGTAGGCAGTCTCCGGAGAAAACGGAGGCTGCTGAAAAAGTTGTAAAAGACCTCCTAGAGGAAAATTTTATTTATGAAGCCCGGTATTCAACCTGGCTGTCAAATGTTGTACTAGTCAAAAAGAATAATGGAAAGTGGCGAATGTGTGTTGATTAACTGATCTCAATCGGGCATGCCCGAAAGATGAATTTCCTTTACCCAACATAGACATGCTAGTCGACAACTCGGCCGGTTATAAAATATTGTCGTTTATGGATGCCTATTCAGGCTATAACCAAAACCCAATGGCCGTAAGCGACAAGCATTGCACTACTTTCATGACCAGCTCGGGCAACTATTACTACAACGTGATGCCCTTTGGTCTAAAAAACGCATGAGCAACATACCAACGTATGATGAACAAAGTGTTCCACAACCAAATCAGGGACATGCTCGAGGTGTATATAGACGACATGATCGTCAAATCCCAAGCAGACACCGACCATGCCGCTCACCTCAAAGAAGTCTTTGCTCAATCAAGACGATGCAAGATGAGATTTAACCCCGAGAAGTGCACGTTCGGGGTCAAGGCGGGAAAATTCCTCAGCTTCTACCTGACAGAACGTAGAATTGAAGCCAACCCCGAAAAATGTCGGGCCTTCTCCGACCTCCCCACACCCATATCGAAAAAATCCATACAAGTCATGATCGAAATGCTCACCTCGCTATCCCGTTTCATTGCAAGATCCGCTCAGCACGCTCTCCCCTTCTTCAAGCTCCTTCGCAAAGAAGCAGCCTTCGAATGGACCGAGGAATGTGAGCAGGCATTGCTCCATCTCAAACAAAGTCTATCGCAACCGCCTATACTATCACGACCAATCAACGGGGAACCTTTGTTCTTGTACCTGGCCATCTCGATCGAAGCCATCAGCGCGGCCCTCATTCGCGAGACGTCCGACGGACAAAAGCCCGTCTATTTCACGAGTAAAGCACTGCAAGGGCCCGAGTTTAGATACCAACAAATAGAGAAAGTAGCTCTAGCCCTCGTCAAGCGGTGAGGAGACTCAAACACTATTTCCTCGCGCACACGATCATAGTACGAACTGACCAGCCAGTGAAACAGCTCTTTGGCCGACCTGACATGGCAGGTCGAATGTTGAAGTGGTCCTTGGAACTCTCTGAGTTCGACATTCAGTACGAGAGCAGGAAAGCCCTAAAGGCACAAGCTCTGGCCGATTTCTTCGCAGAAATAACCGCTCATAACCCCCTGCAGGGAAAGAGCACAAGTGGACCATCTTCGTCGACGGAGCATCCAGCTCATCCGGAAGCGGCGCGGGGATCCTCCTAGAAAACGAGGAGGGCGTGGTGATCGAGCACTCGCTCACCCTCTCCTTCCCAACTTCAAACAACCAAGCAGAGTACGAGGCCCTGCTCGCGGGACTGAGGCTAGCCGAGGACCTAGGGGCACGTGAAGTACAAATTTTCACGGACTCTCAACTCGTTGCTTCCAAAGTCCAAGGGAGTTACCAGGCTAAAAACAACAACCTCATTGAATACCTGAACCTAGTCAGAGATTCATGAAGAAGTTCGACCGAGCAGAAATATCGCACGTCCCGCGCGAGCAAAACACAAGGGCCGATATACTTTTGAAGCTCGCAAGCACAAGAAAGAAGGGCGGGAACAAATTCGTCATACAAGAATCCATATCCCTCCCAAGCATCGAAAAAACCTCGATCCCTCTTGAGGTGAATGCCATCGGAGACGCTTCGTGCTGGATGACTCCGGTGTTCAACTTCCTAACGAAGGGCGAGCTTCCTTCGGACCGAATAGAGGCGACCGCGACCAAACGACGAGCGTGCTCCTACGTGGTGATCGAGCACAAACTGTATCGTAGGGGATTTTCCATCCCACTCTTAAAGTGCATCGACGAATCCACAGCCCCTGAGGTACTACGGGAAATTCACGAGGATATTAACGCCCAGCACATGGGCGGCAAGTCCCTAGCAAGGAAGGCTCTGCGAGCGGGGTACTACTGGCCGATGATGCAACAGGACGCCAAAGACCATGTCAAGAAATGTGATAAGTGCCAGAAGCACGCCGAAATGCATCTCGCTCCCCCGCACGAGCTGAACATACTCTCATCCCCGTGGCCATTTGCCTGGTGGGGGATGGATATCCTCTGACCATTCGTACAGGGGACGTACCAAAACAAGTTCCTTATTGTGGTCGTGGATTACTTTACGAAATGGATAGAGGCCGAGGCCCTTGCAAAAATCACCTCCCATAACATCCTCCGCTTCTACAAACGAAACGTCCTCGCCCGATTCGGAATCCCGAAGGCGCTGATCACAGACAACGGTACCCAATTCACCGACCAAGGCTTTCGGAGCTTCGTCGCCAAACTCGGGACCAAACAACATTTCACCTCAGTCGAGCATCCCCAAACCAACGGGCAAGCCGAGGCTGCCAATAGGGTCATCCTGCAAGGACTCAAGCGTCGACTAGGCGAAGCAAAAAGGGGGTGGGTCGAGGAACTATATAGCGTCTTATGGGCTTACTGCACCACACCCCATTCGACGACAGGAGAGACCCCTTTTCGACTAACATACGGCACCGAGACCGTCATCCCCATAGAGATCAGGGAACCCTCCAGGCGGACAGAGATGTCTCTTGACGAAGAAATGAACGACGAAGCCCTTAGGGATGAACTCGACCTGGTCGAGGAAATTCAATCAGGGGAAGCCCTGCGCGAGGTCGCTCTGAAACAACGAGTAGCCCTGCGTCATGACGACAAGGTCAACAAACGCGAGTTTCAGATCGGAAGCCTAGTCTTGCGAAGAAACCAGAAAGACTCCCGCGAAGGGAAATTGGCCACAAATTGGGAAGGACCCTACCGCGTTCAAGGCGCCACAGGTACCAGAGCGTATTACCTCGAGCAGTTAAACGGAGAACCATTACCACGACTCTGAAATGCTGCAAAGCTGAAACAGTACTATAGCTAAAGCCCTCAACCACTGTGGACTTTTGCTGTCGGACATTCACCCTTAGCCAACGAGGGGAAAGTCTCGACCACATAGGCGAGTCAAGGTACGGACATGACCTACCAACCACCGAGTGGCATGCCATCGTTCACCCAATGAACCGAACGCCAATGCCCGGTAGGGACACCTCGATCGAGCTCCACTGTAGAAGTACCCACAAGGCAGAACACCCAGCTCGCGATAGGCAGTTCACGCCGCGAGCGTAGGACCCCGATCTGGGTCATACATCCGATACGCGGGCTCCACTCTGCACAATCGATGCACTTCGAAGTGTGTCAAACCATCAAAGGGGTCGAAAGGATATCTTCGCTCGAGCACAAAACCTTATCAAATTGTTCATTACGAAAATAACAGTCAAGCATACGCCTAGATACGAGCAGATAATTGCGAAACAAACATCCATCGAAAAAACATGCATAAAACGGATTAATGGTAAACCGACCAAGAAGGCCGACGATGTTCAAATTTACAATCTATGGCACGAAGGCCAAAAGAAATCAAGAATAAACACGGGCATGCAGGCCCCAAAAACGAACACGGGCACGCAGGCCCCCAAAAACAAATAAAAATCAATATACGGGCACACAGACCCAAACAATAACTAGATGTTAAGCATCCCCGGGGTTACTGGCGTCCACATCAGGAGAATCGGGAGGAGGCATAACCTGGCCGTCAATAATCTGAGACAGAAATCGGACTCCCTCGGTGTTCAGGCCCGGATTTAGCACGGACAGCTGACTCACCGCAGCCTCGAAACCGTCGGCTAAGGAACCAACGCAATCTAACTCGAGGAGATGGATGCGAGCAACCAAATATGAGCGTGTGCGCAAAGAGGCTATCTCCTCTGGCTCGTCATCAGCAGGAAGCATAGCAGCTTTCAGCTCTTCAATCTCCCTGGACAACCGTTGGTTGTCGCTCTCCAGCCGCTCCTTGTCGAGTTGGAGGCAATCCCTCTCCTCAAAAGCCTTTTCGGCCTTCTCCTTCTCCCGCAACAGCAAGTCGGCCTGTTCACGAAACATCTGCTCGGACCGCTCGAGGGCCGCCTTCAACTTGCGAGATTTGGCCGCAAAAGCCGCCTTCTCCGATTCCATCTCCATAACCCGGTCCGTAGAATCTGATCCTTCCCCTGCAAGGACCACAACCATCTCGACCATTTTCACCACACCGACCATGCTAGCAGTGAGGTGTTTCCTCCGACCCTCCTTATCGAGCCGCTTAATGACGTCGACCTCGTTATCAGACACGGTCAGGGGAAACCCCTCAAAGAATTCCTTCTCCACAAAGCAAGGCGGTAAGACAAAAGCCCGGGCAGCTGCGGGCTCATCACCAGTTTTCGCTCCACCCTCTAGCCGACTCCTCTTTCTGCTAAGCAACTCAGACTGTCGCTCAGTGTCGGGGGAACCCGGGGATCCACTAGACCCGTCTCTGCCCGAATCAGCGGGCGGGCCCATCCGAGTGGCCTGTTGCGGTCTCACCAGTCTCTTACTTACCTTTTTATCCTGGGTCAACTTTAGCAACCTCTCTCGACGTTCCGCCATGTGACCTGCAAGAAGAGCGAACCAGGGTTAGCTACAAACGATTAAAGGAAATTAAAATGGAATAATAATAAAGGCAAGAGCAAGAAACCTAGGAGATCTATGGCCTGCCCGTAGGACTGGCATTCAACGAGCGCCTTGGTATTGATAGGGCGCGCCTCGAACGTCGGGTAGCCATCCTCGTCGAGAATGTCGTCCCCATCCCTCGTGACCCACCGAGCGGGGAAAAACCCATCAACAAATTTACAAAGGACGACATAAGCCTCCTCATCATCGGCGCTCATGCTCCCCGCAGGGGTATGATAGTGGCCGGGACCATGGTCATAGTGACCCGAACACCAATGAATAGGGAACCTGGAAATCCGCCCGACTGCGGGACTACCCTCAACATCCAAAATGGGCTCCCCGTCTTCGTCGACCAATGTGGCCGGCTCGAATAAAGACTCTAGGGCCGTCTGGGTGGTCGGCTGCAATATGTACCATTTGTCTTTAAAATCCCTCACTGAGTCCATATACATCCTAAACAGTCTCTTCGACTGCTTGAGGGATACCCAGCTGTGTTTGCCTCCTCGAGACTGGCATTGTAGATAGAAAACCATAAAGAACAGGGGAATTGTCGCCCTAATTCTCAGGAAACGGCAAGTTAGCTCAAACGCCTGGAGAAAGGCGATCACATTGGGGTGGAGCTGCGAAGGGGCCAGGTTCAGGTGATTGAACACCCCGACCTGGAAGTCGTTAAAAGGCAGCCGAAGACCAAGATCCTTGAATACAATCTCATACACGGGGAACGCATCTTCAGTGAACTCCGAGCAGATGCGAGCATCACTCGTCGGCCTCATTATTTTAAAATTCCGTTGAAATCCTTCTTGAGTACCACCGTACTCGACAACGGTATAAGCTTGTCTGCTGCGATGGCTGTACACTAAAGCAATTCCCCGGGGCTCAGCGCCCACCCAGTCCAATGTGGGGTCGTCGATGGTGTCGACCAGGGTAACGTTCTCTTATGTTGTGCTTGTATCCTCGATACCATTCCGTCCCAAGGACTCTGGGATGTCGGCCATTTACCTGTAAAGTACAGGAAACTGGTGAATTCGACAACAAATCCGCGTGCTCGCCACAAAGGAGGGGAGAAGTAAGCAATGCTCAGATCGAAACTACAGCCATTCGCGAGGGAAATGATAAATAAGTGGATCTCAACCAAACACAGACACCCCAGCGTTAACCACATGTCAATCATGGCACGAGCGTAACATGAGCGCCCCGGGCGAAACTTGAATCACGCGACCAAGTTCATAATTTTGCTTACTCGAGGTAGAACACCGCGAGGAGACTACCCTACATACTACCTAAAGGATGAATATCCCGGTAAGCTTCATGCCTCTACCGACCAAACGCATGAGTATCGCGGGCAAGATCATGAATCATATGCCTAAACTTATGAGCGTCTCGAGCACAACCATGAATTAGGCGCCTAGCGCGCTTAAATCTACCGGGCATAACTTCTGGATACAAGTTTCTATTATCAAAAATGTCATCAAAACTATCTACAACACAAGGAAGCAGAAAGAAAGGATACTTACTTGGGAGAAGATGAGTGGAAACAACGGTGGTGGGAGTAATCGACGATGAACGGCACGGCGGTCTCAATGGCGTTACGGGAACCAACGATTGTAAAAACAGAGAAAGCAGGAGGAGCGTGAAGAGGAGAAACAGACTATGGGCCCAAGGATCCTATTTATAGAGATGACGTGGAATGTGAAACGTCGCACCGGGGAGCCACGAACCGCCCCCGTCCTCGACACCTACTCACCTAGAAAATAATGGCCCTATTTACTAGGGCGGCGTTGCGATTTCCAAGGACTATGCCACATGTTCGACGGACGCAGCTGACGCATCCCTGCGAGCGCTCCTCGAGTACGCCTCGAAAGGGAAAGCCCTGAGTCGGGCACGAGGTCCCCGCGAAAAGAGCAAACTGAGATCAAGTCATAACTCTTGTGCCAGGAACAACGACTTGAGGGGCTCCTGTTCTGGACTGGGCCTGCCTTAGCCTAAAACACAAGTAAAGGCCCAGATCCAAGCAGTTCCTCGAGCTATGCTCGGAATCAAACCACCCCGAGCATACCCAACTACAAGCCACAACGGTTATGCCCGCCGCTACCCGCAGCGAGCAGCGTCCCCGACCGAGGGTACTCCAACTCAAGCCTTGCTCGAGCATCCTCCCCGTAGGGCAGACTTAACCCCATCCGGATGCTGCGGAATCCTTAGAGCTCCGAGAAGACCGCGTCTTCGTTTCTCCTCATTCTTCGTAGAGCACCATCCAGGAAGGGGACCACGTGCGGATCCCCACTACACACGTAGAACCTGGCAGTCCCTTTGTTGGGTCAGCTCTGGTCGGCCCAATAAAGGGACCTTGGCCCAGTGCTGGGGGCTATAAATACCCTATGTTCCAAGAGGGTCAGGTATTCATTTGTTACGCACCTACATACTATTTGTTTGCTCATTCCGTCTCTCATTTTATCATCGGAGTGTCTTGCAGATACCCCCCATCTCATTCAAATTCAGTTCGAGTCAGCTGTGACGGTCCAATTCTGATACGGTAAGATCAATAATAAATCTAATATATCTAATAAATATAAATATTTATAAATATGACTAATAACTATAAATATTTATAAATATCATTGATAACTATAAATAAATATGTACAAATATGTTGTTGATTAAAATTTAAAAAAAGATATTGCGATAAATAGTGATAGTGACCCGTGAAAATAATGAATATGAGTAATAAAATTTATAGGAGTTAGTAAAAACTTACATCAAATCTAGTACCTAAGGAATTATTACAAAACTTAAAAGTTTTCAAACACCGGTAAAAACTTCAAACTTAAAACTCTAACCTCTTTTATTGAATTAAAGATTAAAAAAAAATTATGATGATAATTATCCGTAAAAATAGTAAATTTCGGTCATAAAATTTATTAGAATTGATAAAATTGCTGTAACTATTTTTTGCAAACCACTATGAAGGCTATTCAAATAGAAAAGGAGAAAAAAAAAAACTTATCTTCCATCCAAACAACGCTATACAAATCGACGTAAGTATTATCACAAACCTCTATGAAGGCTGACCAACATATTATTAATAAAAGGAGTGTTTATTCAATTATAAGAAAATTCACAATAATAACAAATTATCTTAACAATGAGTATGCATTATTTTTTCAATCATATTATAATAAAAAGATTGAAATACATAATAATTAATATTTAAAACCTTTCATCATTTAAAAAAAATTATATTTCTTTTATCTAAATCTAATCGGTTATGTCTCATGCCACTTAATCAAATTTTCTTTAATCATAAGTAAAAACTTATATTCAATATGATCACTTATATCATCACTAAAAGTGATCAACATACATAAAAATAAATGATATATCATTTGAATTGATTTAATATTATTCCAAGAAATAAGTCAAGCTGTTTATAACTATAAGCAAAACCACTCAATGCATGGTCAAGATGGATACGCGGCTAGAATGAGCAATTTTTTTTATTTCTACACCTTGTACATATGTATCTACAACTTATACAACCTGTAGTTTATTTGTTAGTTCTTTTAAAAAAATAATAAGTTGTAGATATGTATCTATAACCTTTTCTATGTTGCAATTGGCATAATCAACCACATCAACCACATGCCCAATTGGCATAACCTTTTCTACGCGTCATGTTTTGCTTTTATAATTGAATTTCATAAACAAAAGGCCACTTATACTAATCATATTGGTATTGCTTGAAGACCATAAAGCTTATCCACTATATTCATTATATTTCATGTCACATTTGGAGACAACCGAAATTGAATTGTGTAATTCTATCAGAAACTCCACTCCTAATAAAAGTACTTAATATTCAAAGTAACATAGAAGTACCACTATATTCACTATATACACTTGTAATATAAATATTACATGAGATGCCACTATGCAAAAGTACTGAATATTCAAAGTAGCATTTACAAAATTAGTGCCACAAGACATTCTTTCCTAATAGAAGTTCAAGACACTTTTGCATCTTTTGCTCCATTGCTAAGTCAAACACAATAGAAATGTTAGTATCAGCTACAATTGATGCCATGAATCCTATCTTTTGTGAAGTTAATTTCCCATCAATTGAAATTTTGGCTTAACAGTTACCAATAAAAACATAAAATCAAAGGTTTATAAGCATACAATAAACAAAATAAATAAAACACTCTCCAAAGAATATTCATGTAGTAAATTCAATCACGCTATTCGTATCAGTACCTTATTTTTTTCCTGTAGATAAAAGAATTTTACCATTCACTACACCGGCTTCCTCAATCCTCTTATTTTCAATATCTACTCTACTGTTAATCAAGTATAGACCTCTTTGCTTTAACAACTGGTGCACAGCAGATTTGCTGTCAAACAAATCAGACAAAACTGAAAGATTAATCAAAGACTGATTAAATACCCTGTCATACGATAAAGAACAAAATGGAAGATCCTCTGTAATCCCCTTGATAGTTTTCCAATCCAACTTTGTCTGAAATCCTGGCTTCAACGCTTCAGTTTCTCTAAGAGTTTCTCTTAAACCATCTTCACCATGAACAAATCGGGTAACTTCTTCAGCAAGCATCTGCTGAGCAGTATTAGGCACATATCCAGGTTTCTTCGTCTCTTCCTCCAACTTAACTATCTGGAACAGAGAAAAATATTTATAAAACTTGTACGAAGACAAAAAAGACGAAGACAACCAGAACTGAATTTTAGCCTCATCGTGTCTTAATAAATAATGTTAATTTTAACCTCAATATAAACATAACTTAATTAATATATGTCACTTACAGTTGGCTCAATAAAGCTTAGCCAATATTATCATCTAGAAATGTTTTTATTTGGACAACACTAAACCAAAAAGTTGAAGTGTTGAGTAATGTTACAACATGCTAGCTGTTTGGGTCAAGAAAGCTTGAGTATTGAGTAATGTTACACTAAACCATAAGACATGAATAAAAAAAGGATCAAAAAGCATAATTTTAAAATTAACACTTACTTGTCTTTGTCTCCGTCATTGTAAAATACCGATTGCCCAAGCAATGATATAGCAAGGTAAAAGAAAGCCAAATGCTCGAAGCAAGAAAAGCTGCAGATAATGATCAATTAGCCCTCCTAATATATCTGAACAACATAATAGTTTTAGCATAGAACACAACAACTAAAATCTGGAAATGCGAATTATGTTATTAACAACTTTTCTATTTGGTATTCTTTGTTTTGAATGGTTTGATTTTCTCTGTGTTTACTCCGAGTGAAGGGGGTAAGAGAAACATTCTTCTTCATCTATTTAAATAGCTATGCACATGCATGAGAAACGTTCTTCTTCGTCTATTTTAAAATCTAAAATAACCTTTAAGTTCTTACCACCTTAATTTATGATTTTGTCCATAGGTTCTACAAAGATGCCACAATTTATAAATCTTCCAGAATCAAAAATGAAAATAATGGTTCTGCAAAGATTGCATCAACTATTTCAGATGAAAATGACAAAAGCAACTGAAGGTTCCTTTGAAAGCCTTTGTGACACAAATGGATAAATCATCGAAGATAAAAATTTAATGAAGTCGTCATCGAACGTCTTTTATCCTGCAGGAAAGGAAAGGTAAACATCGAGAAAATCTGAAAGGGTGAAATCATGGTCTTGCAACCATAGAGATCGGGTAAGGAAGTCGGTTATGCGAGGGGAAGGTATTAGCACCCCACACGTCTGTGGTACTCCACTGGATCCACTTATGTTTGTTCTAATCTAAGGGTGTGTAAAATCTATGTCTAGAGCTTAATACCTAAAAAGAAAAAAATGCAAATGGGGAAGCATGCAAAAAGAAAACATGGGGAAAAGAAGAAAATCTTACAAAGGTCGCTCGGCTGAGTCTCATGACCAGATGCCTACGTATCCCTTTTAAGGAATCAGGGTGTCGTAGTTCGGCTAAAAAGTTTCCGTTTGTTTGATATTTTTTAATGAACAATATTAATTTCGCCTTATGTTGCAACTCGACCTTTGGAGACTTACGCGTCATCACATAAGTGAATTAAGATGTTTTTTTGAAAAGTTTGAAAGAAAAGCCCGAAATCGAAAAGAGTTTGCGTTGGTTGGTATTTTTGTTGCGGATAATAACTAGTTGATCTCTAAAGAGAGATATTAACTACTTCTCCACTTATTCATGAAGATAGTCTTTGAGACTTGAACCACACCAAAGTCTAGAATAGAAGAACAATAAGATCGAGAAGAAACCCGCTTATCATCTCTCATACTCAACAAAGGTATGATTCTCATCAGTAATCTTTAAGTAATTTGAAGTTTTGCAAGAGAAAAAAAGTTTTTGTTTTAATGAGATGCAAAAGAAGAAAGAAACGTCTAAGGGGAGGCTAGTAAAATAACTCTAAAGTTGTCATGCATTGTCTATCATATAGTTGAGGATAAAAGAGGGGAACGTCTACTTAATATTGGCATACATGGATATAAGCCTAAGGTCTATTCAATTCGCACTTAGAAAAGAGTGAATTGAAGATCCTATAGGGAGCATGGCAAAGAAAGCAAAGATGGGGAAAGGGACAATAAAACTTCACACAAGAAAAAACTAAGCATCAAATATACTTAACATCTTTATGAAAAACATAACTATAGATGAAACTCTTAAACACACCAAGAGAGGTGGATAAGAAGTACTCAAGGTTTAAGGGGAGGAAAGCCCTCAAACCTTGAGCCAATTAAATCCTAGCTTCCTAAAGATTTATAAAAGTCAAAGAAATAATTTAAATCTCTTGGATTAATTTGAATAGGTAAAAATGATTGAGAATCTTCAAGACTAGTTGACAAAAGGATCAAATTAGAGAGTTTTAGCAAAATATTTGTAAAAAAAATGTAAAATCAAAAATTAAAATTCAGCAAAAATGATGTTTATAATTTTAAGTCATCCAAGAAATTTAAACATATTTTCTTTGGTTTTTATAAGTAAAGGAAATTAGGGTTTCAAAAGTTTCTTCTAGCTTAAGCAAAAAGAAAGTCCAAAAACTATCATTAGTTTCTAAAATTTGGAAAAATAGGAAAGTTGAAATGTAAATTCAATTAAAAATTATATAAAATTAGTTTAATACCTAAGGGCCAACAAGTATATTTTTGTGGAATTTTATCATTAAAACGAGATATCAAACAAGAATTATTTGCACAATGTAACAAAAAAAAAGAAAAAAAAAATATAACTATTGATTAATTTTATTTCCTTGTCAAAAAAATTTATAAAATCAAAAAAGTATTTTTATGAAGTAGATTTAAATTTAAACTTAGTATATTTTTTGTGGATTTTTAATATTAATAAAACTTGGAAAATAAAATTCTAGAACTTAAAAGATGATAAAAACCCTAATTGAATTCATTGATTTATTTAATATTCTAAAAATGATAAAAATAAGAAATAAAATTATTAATGTGAAAATAGACTAAAAATAGAGTCTACATTTTTTTTTGATAATTTTTGGATGGGTGAAATTATTTAAAATAAAATCAAGAAGTTAATAAAAAAAAGAGGGAAAATATGAAACAAAAATTCAAAAATAATACAAGAAAATGGCCCGCGTGGGACCCAACAATTCAAACGGACCAATCACATTTCATCTTCTTTAATGCAACTGTTTAAACAAACCCTAAAAATGTGAATATGCAGTGATCTTCAAATCCTCACGTCTTACTCGTTTTACCATGAAAATACATAAGATCTGAAGCAAAGTTGTAGGTCTCACGGAGATCTACAACGTGATGTTAAGAATTACATGAAACGAACACATAATCTCACAGAAAAATGAGCAAACTTCCACGGATTTATCACTTTTGCGCCAAAATCAGAACACAACACAAACTCAAATTCAAGCAAAATTATACCTCGAACCTACTGTTCGGCCAGCTATCAACATAATGAATATGAATTCAACAATTGAAAACACTTATAGATGCAGATCTGAGCTCAAATCCAGATCTATGGAGTTTTTGAGTAATTACCTAGTGGAAACAACTCCACTGAGTTCTTCAAGTCGAGCTTGTAGGCTTAGAAACCCGAAAAATCACTTGTTCAAACTTGAATTAGAAGGAAACAACAACAAATTGAAGAGATCTTGATGAAAAATGCAGAACCGATTCTTGCTTCTTGAGAGAAATTTGAAGAATAGTTGAGATAGAGGTTTAGATTTAAGGAGAATTTTCTGAGATTTGGTGTGTGTATTAATCAATCTTCCTGAAATGAGAATGAAGAACAGTTTATATAAAGGGGGAAGTGTGTTGAAGAAGTTTTGCTAGGGGTATAAGGGTCTTTGAGTTTTTAGAGTCCTTGGAGATAATCTTGTGACATGTTGCGCTTTATGTTGTTCCTAAATGAACTGGTAGTCGTTTCAGAAAGAGGTGAGTGAAGCATGAATGGTGACCTGGCATGAGCATCACATGGGAGAGTAAACTGATTGCATGCCAAACATATTGACCAGCTCATTTCCTTCTCCAATTTCTCTTAATTTGTTCATGTGATTTCTTTGCATAGGAGGCCTTTAGAAAGCTCTTTTAATGTAGATCATTATAGAACTTTGAATTAATGAAATTGATGCATGGAAGTAAGAGATATTTCAATGAGAAGTTTGGAAAAAAATAAGCCTGACAGGTCAGGGCACGCGCGTGCATGGACATGCATGGCTTGCCAAAATTGTAACTTTGAGGTCTTCACTTTGATTGACTACATCTTCCTTAATAATGGCCCAATTGATGTGATTCAAAAAGCTAAATGAAACTCATATAACAATCTTCAACATGCTTCTTTCCAATTTTTCAATTGATACTTGAATCAAAATAAATTCACTCATGAAAATGGCACACCAACTGTTTGTAGAAATGCTTAGCCTAGTATGCGTGTGACTTGTTATTTTGACAACTTTGTGCCTTCACCTTCTAAGCTCAATATCTCCTAAATGCTTCACTTTTGGGGTTGAAACCCACATTGACAAACTTGTGGAACTTTCTCTAAGCTTTCCAAGCATGTAAAATTTGCTTCATTTAAACAAAAATTGCTCAAGTTATGAATGGTGAAAGTTCTACATTATGGGGACTTGGGAGATTTTTAAATAAATCAAATAACTTTTCAACAAGTTAACTCCAATTTAACCATTTCTCTTGATTCAATTCCATAAATGATCATGGGATATGAAAGAGAATACTTGAATTGGTAGTTGACCAAAAGTCTACTTGGTGACTTTGGTTGACTTTTGGTCAAAATGACTATTTTGCCCATTTGGATCAATTGAACCTCTTCCAATCTAAATTGACACTCAATCATTCAATCATAGGTGTTTATCAACATGTAGAGAGGCATATAATCAAGTCTTTCCCAAAAAGTCATTGATTTCTTGATTAAATTCAAAACCCTGATTTTGAGAGGTGAATAGTAGAAATGTGATTTCTCCTCAAAACTTTGCAAATTCCCATCTTCTAATAATCACATGGGACAAATGAGATGTCTAGAAATATAAGAAACCCTTGTAGTTTAAGAGAGTCAAAAATTAAGGATATTGGACCCCCTTTTGCACTGACTGACCAAACAATCATCTTTTATAGTCTGTAGAAGAAACTGGGAACCAAGATACTTTGATCCTATCATGAGAATGCATGAGTATGTATGATGAAGCATAAGCCATATAAGATAAAGTGAATAGGGCAAATTTTGGGATGCAACAGTTTGTATTCGTAAAGATGCGACTTCATGTATAACATGATTATAGACGTATAAATAACCTGTGCATTTTCTTCAGTTTTGGCATCATTGTAACAATTACTTTTGCTACAACTAAGCCCATAATTTTTGTTACTTCATCATAATTTGTCAAAGCTCATAACAATATGTTTAACAAATTTTTATAATTTAATTGAGTCAAAGCTCATAAAAGTATATATAACAAAGTTTTAAAGTTTTACATAATTATGTCAAAATTCATATCAGTATGCTTAATAAAGTTTTATACTAAGCTATTAAAATTTTATACTTCAACACACTTGAGTCAAAACTCATAATTGAGTCAAAGCATAATTGGATAGTCTCATAATGCAAGAACCTAGCAGAGATGAGATCGTTAAATAATTAATACTCAATTCATATCAAATTAGCTACATTCATCGTACATAATTATAAAAAACAAACTTAACCTGCTAAGTTATTGGCCTTGAAGATTTCCAATGTTGTAGTAAATTATCTATTTTCAGATAAAAGAATGGTGAAGAGAAAAAACAAAACAAAACAACAACAATCAAATTATCTATAAAGTTGAAAAAGAGAAATAAATACCTCATCAAAAAAATGAGCGTCTGGATTGGCCAACAAATGTTTTTGCAAATTCCGTATCATTAAGGAATTGTAAGTTAGATAAATATGTCAAACTTCAAACGTCAAAGACAATTTCAATTTTCAAGCAATATAGTGTTAGAAGAACACATTGGCAAGTGTTCTTAGTTAATTTGTCAGGTGAAATATATAAAATGTTTCTACCCGAAAAATCTGTCTGAGACATAAATACTTTTTGAATGAAACCTGACTTCACTAACACAACATACAGTAAAATCATAGTACCTGGGCATAATGACATTTTAGAATATAAATAAGAAAAAAAAACAATGTTTCAAACAAGTATGTAACTGAAAATTAAATATTGATGTAGAGTAAAGTGTAACAACTATTCTGATCCAAAAACATTTTCACAAATCAAGAAAATGTTTTGGTGGATGTGAGTAGACTGTAATACCTCAAAAAGGGAATTAACGGGATCTGAAAGAAGAAAATGAACACGAACATGAACATCTTCACACCGAAAAACTGGATCTGAAAAAATACAACCGAGTAACCTACATCTTCACACCAAAAAGATGAAGACAACTAAGAAAAAATGAACATGAAAACGAATCTGTAATAGATGAAAACGCAAAAAAAATAAATAAAATCAATGAATTGCCATTACAGTTTTAGTTGTGAAATTTCAGACTCATACCACCATCGTGAATCAACAACAACAAACTCGTAGCTACTGTGAACCCTGCAAACCACACACCTTGCAACTGTGAAGCAAGTTTCTATTCCTTGTTTCTCTCTCAAGCGACGGTAAAAGGTGCAACGACGATTATAGGGTTTCAGAGAAAAGACAAGAGAAGAGAAAACAAAGGAGGTTTTTGAGATCTACAAGAAAAAGAAATAGAAAATGAAAAGGATAAAACATATATCGAACTATTTCAAGACAAATTTGAAAAAATTATGAATCAAGTGTTTAAAAAAAGAAACTATAATTAGTTTAGATTTATTGAGTTAGTTAAGGACATTTCTTAGTTAGGAAATTAAAGTTATACAAAAATATATTTTTGAACAAAATTTACGAAATCAAATAAAAACCAATTTTCATTATTAAAAAAGAAAAGTAAAATCAACACACAATAGCATGAGTTAAGGACAAAAAATTCCACAAAAACTTAATCAAAACGCGTTATTTACAACAAAACCCTTCCCCCTTTTCTTCTTCTTCTTCTTCTTCTTGATCCCGATCAGATCCTTATCACCACCACCTTCCCAATCCAAAACACGATCGTGCTTTTCTAGGGTTTCGCCTTTTCCTCCATAAACCAATTCTCGATTCCAATTTTTCCAATTCTCAATTCTCATACATATGTGTTGAATTGATAAAAAAACCATGTATAGCAATTTCAAGGAACAGGCGATAGAGTACGTGAAGCAAGCCGTTCACGAAGACAATGCCGGAAACTACGCGAAAGCGTTTCCTTTATACATGAACGCTTTGGAGTATTTCAAGACTCATTTGAAGTACGAGAAGAACCCTAAAATCAGAGAAGCTATTACGCAGAAATTCACCGAGTATTTGCGTCGTGCTGAGGAGATCAGGGCTGTGCTTGATGATGGTGGGCCTGGTCCAGCTTCTAATGGCGACGCTGCTGTTGCTACGAGGCCCAAGAGTAAGGGTAAGGATGGTGGTGGGAAAGATGGTGAAGGTGGAGGAGATGGAGAGGATCCGGAGCAGGCGAAGCTTAGGGCGGGGTTGAATTCGGCGATTATTAGGGAGAAGCCGAATGTTAAGTGGAATGATGTTGCTGGGTTGGAGAGTGCTAAACAGGCTTTGCAGGAAGCTGTTATTTTGCCTGTCAAGTTCCCTCAATTTTTTACTGGTTGGTTAATTAATTGCTATCTTATTGTTAGACACAGACACAAGACACATACTGTCTGACATCTGGACTGGACACTAGTAGATGTTTAAGAAAATTGAAGTAATTGAATGTAACTAGACGGGTTTCTGTTTTATGGGTGTGGCGAGCCACCTGACACACTTTCATTGTGAAGTGTATGTGCTAGATATAGATATGTTTTGTTGTATTATCAATATTAGCTTCTATTCTAGTCACTATGTTTAGATAACTGAGAATGGTTATGCATACTGAGGTAAAATGATTTTGTTTATGTGTCTTGTGGGGGAGGTGATAGAATATGATAGGGGAGGTGGATATCAAGGAGTGAACGTAATCAACATATCCAATTTTATATGCAAAGATGAGATTTTTGCAGTTGAAAGTTAGCTAGTTTGTTGCTTTGGTTATTGACTTTGTTTATTTTAAGTAGTAATACAGGGCCTATTTGATTTTTTTGTTTTAACTCTCTGAATTTGTTTTCTGTTTTCAATTTTATTTGCAAAAATGGCAATTGTTTTTCACTTTGTTTCATGTTTTCAATGTTTTGTGTGGAGAACTCCTCAATGCTTTATGAAACTTTGGAAACATGAAATGAAATGAGTGTTCCCTGGACAAAATAGCATTGGATACATGAAATAAGGTGAAAAAAAGATTTGTATTGGGAGCTGAAAACTTTAATGATATATTAACAGGATGAGATGTATACAAGTATTGAATGTATATTTATGTGGAATTTCATTAAATGTTTACTATGTTTTCTTATGGTCTCTTTCAGGTAAAAGACGACCATGGAGAGCATTTTTGTTGTACGGACCTCCTGGAACTGGTAAATCATATTTAGCCAAGGCAGTTGCAACTGAGGCTGATTCAACATTTTTCAGGTAAAATAAATTTTATTGAGATCTAGAAATCTCCATACTGGAACTTACCAGATTAATGAAATCATATTCACAAGTTGAAAAATTTATATTTTCTCAATTTATGCATTGCATGCCCTTTTAAAGGCATTAAAATTTTTACTTCAGGTAAGCAATTTCACAGGACTTTGCCTAGCCATTAGATATCTCATTAGAATTCTAGTTCAACTGTAAAATTCAAATTCCTAACAATGATGTCTTTGGAAATTACTTTGTTATTGCTAAAAAATTGTTGAATTATTATATTTCACTTCCTTTATCCTCTATCATTTTTTGATAATATACATGGACAAGATCATATGGTAAAGATGAAATGAAAGGAGTTGAAATGAATATGATGTAGCGTCTTGGTAAATCCAATGCTAAAAATTTGAAGATTTATGATATATATTGTCTGGGTTGTTAACAATTGCTGGTTGAGTAGCATTTAGAAAATGATATGTGCATCATTATAACTATCTTAAAATCCATCCTTTGATTTTCTGTACCTTATTCGTCTAGAAAATTACTCCTATTTTACATGAGTTTGAGATATATTTGATCTATTAAAATAGATCTTTAGTATTGTTATCAGTTAGGTCCATAAGTGGGAATATTCTTGTAAGCATTTTTAACTTTTGAGTTCTTCACCAGTATTTCTTCATCAGATCTTGTTTCAAAGTGGATGGGTGAAAGTGAAAAATTGGTTTCAAACCTTTTCCAAATGGCCCGAGAAAGTGCCCCCTCTATCATATTTATTGATGAAATAGATTCCCTATGTGGCCAGCGTGGAGAAGGCAATGAGAGTGAAGCTTCAAGACGAATTAAAACAGAACTTCTGGTGCAGATGCAGGTAATAGTTGTGTGGTGAGTATATATTGATAAGCATAGTAATCAGTTTAGTAGGTTATAGTTGAATTGCTTGATGCACAGCACAGTCTCATTTATGTAGTATAATACATGGTTAAAGTCTCAACTCTAAAAATTCATTACAAAAGCAAACTAAGCCTTCATATGAAACAATAATTTCCAATCTTACAACAACCAAGCTGACTCCACTTAGTGGGATAAGGCTTGGTTGTTGTTGTAGCTTATGCGAGGCCAGGACATAATAGTTGAATAGTGCAATAAGATTAGGCTCTTTCATGCTGGCCCCGGTGCTTCTTATTGCTCCCTCTGTTTCACAACGAGTGTCACTTTTGCTCATTTTGTCACAACGAGTGTCACTTTTTCTCCATTTAATGTAGTTTACCTGCTTTACTTTGTAGGGTGTAGGAAACAATGACCAGAAAGTTCTCGTTCTTGCAGCAACAAATACACCTTATGCTTTAGACCAGGTAAGACAAAAATAATTATGCATTTATCACCTCTTATAGAGTGAATAAACATTTATTTTCGCTAATCAATTTGTATTTGCAGGCAATAAGGCGTCGTTTTGATAAGCGTATATATATTCCACTACCAGAATTGAAGGCTCGCCAACACATGTTCAAGGCAAGGGCAATATCCATGGTTATCGAATACTGAATTTTATTTAGATAAACCTAGCAAATGGTTTTACTGTTTGTTTTTTTTGGGTGTGATAAATTGAGCAGGTGCATCTTGGAGATACTCCTCATAATTTGACTGAAAGTGATTTTGAATATTTGGGTAGCAGGACAGGGGGGTTTTCAGGTTCAGATATAGCTGTCTGTGTAAGTTTTTAACTTCTAATGTGAAATAACTGATTTCAATAATATTTTACTGGGATGGATATTTTTTAGAAAGCTTTTTGATCTCTTCAGGTGAAGGATGTTTTATTTGAACCTGTTCGCAAAACCCAAGATGCTATGTTCTTCTGTAAGAGTCCGGAGGGTATGTGGATCCCATGTGGACCAAAGCAACAGGGCGCAGTTCAAACTACAATGCAGGATCTTGCCACACAAGGACTTGCTTCTAAGGTATTCATATGATTCTATAGATTTTGATGGCAGTGGGATGTTTTTATTATTAGAATTGGAAAAATCGAGTTGTGATGTTTTTTTGGACTAGGTTTTTATTATACACATCTTTAAGTGAAGAGGAGGAAATACTTACCGCCTTAAAACTTATGCAGATTCTTCCACCTCCTATCACGAGAACTGATTTTGAGAAGGTTCTGGCAAGACAAAGGCCCACAGTAAGCAAAAATGACCTTGAGGTTCATGAGAGATTCACAAAGGAGTTTGGAGAAGAAGGTTAATGCATTGCAGGTGGATTTTTTCATTTGAAAAAAGATCCTCACTGGTTTTAGATATGTTATAATTTGTAATCTGTCTAGTTATTGGATCAAAGTGAAATGCATCATTTTTATGTCATTTTGGGGATGTGAATTGTGAAGTCCACCTTTGCGCAGAGGTTGATTTATAACGATGAATACTAATTTTGCCTCTCCTGAATTGTGTATATTGGAATATGAAATGATTAGAAAAATAACTTGTCATGGTGGTTGCTTTTATTGGTATGCTCTTAAGGCCTCTTGTTCAAAAGAGGTGAAAAATCTAATTATTGAGGCATATACATTGCTGGTTTAGTAAGTGATTGAAGATCTATTGCTGATTATTGCTGATTATTGTACTTGTGTAAAAATCTTGTTACTTAAAATCTTGTTACTTGGAGAAGAAAGAAGCAGGGTGTAGTGGTTTATTCAGAGGTTAGAGTTATGGCACTGAAAATACATTGTGATTATCCTATGAAGTTATTTTGTAACAAGAAATCAACCATTAGTATTGCACATAACTCTGTTCAATATGGCTGGACAAACACATTAAGATTGATTGACATTTCGTTGACATTAAATTGATAGCTATAATCTACATTCCTTCTCGATACTAGTTGTCAGATGTCTTAATAAAGAGTTTACCGATTGAATGGTTCAACCAACTTGTAAGATTAAAGTGATTGAAATTCACACCAATTTAGAAGTGTCATAAATACTAAACCGTGTTGGTTTTGTTTTCTAAATCTTTAGTTGGTTTTAGAAATCCTTATAGCTATTTTTTTCATTTATTGTGTAAACCCCTCGTTAGATTTGAATTTTCTTCTTATTTAAACAAAGTTATCATTTTATTTATTGTAATGCAACTTTGTAATAATATACTATAAAACAAAACAAAGTTTTTGCTACTTTCACGATCTCAAATTCAAATCGATCTCAAATTCCAATCCTACTAAGTGCATTATAATTTTTGTATTGAACCAGTCCAATAAGAATTATTTTTTTTTGTATTGAACCAGTCCAATCAGAATTTTATTCTACCTTTAAATGGGTACTGCTAGACGACAGTGAAATTGATTCCTTCGAATTAGACGATAGACGATTATACCGATATTTACGGTATAGTTTGAGCGATTTTGACAAAAAAATCATTCGAATTGTAAGAGAAAAAAATATGCGATTAGTTTAATTCGGTTGGTTCGGTTTTTTAAAAAAATTTATTGAACTATACATACACATATAGATGACAACATAATTTTGTATTTAATCATTCATACTTTATCAAATAACAATAAAACTCATCATATTTGAACCACAACTTCCTATTTAATATGTAAAAATCATATTAAACAAAAGTGAAATAATAACATAAAACAATATCAAAAATATTATAATAAAAAAAAATAAGATGAGGGATTAGTGAAGACAAAAAAAAAAGAACAAAAGAGAGGAGAGATTAGAGAAAAAGACGCGGGATACAAACGAAATTGAAAGAGAGAACAATAACATAAAAATGAGAAAGTGAAAAAGAAAGAATATAAGAGAGTAGAGATTAGAGATTAGAGAAGAAGAGGCAAAATCTATTTGGAGAAGAAGGGATATACTACTAGGAGAGATTTGAGAAGGCTGAAACTTAACTCGTAAGTGTGAGGAAGAGAAAATCATTTGTAATCGTAAGACTAAGGCATAATATGTTGGAAATCTTGGTATGATGTAAATTTGGAATGAGAGTTGGAATAATTTATTGACATTAAATGGGCAATAAATGAGCACAAGTAAGAACTAGCATGAAAGTGAATTTTAAAAGATTCATTTTAGTCCCCAAAGAGGGGAAATTAATTAATATTAATATTATTATTAATTAATTAATAGATGGTGATGTGTCATGCACAAAAGACCAAGTCTTAACCTAATTATTGACTGGTTTTTGCTTGCCGACCAAGTCTTAACCTAATTATTCAGTGGTTATTGACTGAGTCAATTCCACCTCTCCCAGTATTTTCTCCCACTAGACCTGTTCCATTCAGTTGGACCTTTTTACTTATAAATTAAGTTGTTTCGGTTCATTTGGGCAGTTCTAGAATCACTTCGTATCCAAAAGGTGTCATTTTACGAACGACTAATTATAATTATAGTGCAAGTAATTGTCGTAATTGA
The DNA here is from genome assembly GCA_948472305.1 of Vicia faba. Taxonomy (NCBI): domain Eukaryota; kingdom Viridiplantae; phylum Streptophyta; class Magnoliopsida; order Fabales; family Fabaceae; genus Vicia; species Vicia faba. Next base: position 409,126,970 of record OX451735.1, read on the forward strand.
ACGGACTGTTTTATCCTGGAGACGTCGTCGAAACTCGACTGCTTTGCATTAATATTGGCAGTACGACGAAACGTCTTAAAGAAAGCGACCTAGTACGCGACTTGTCCCGATACTTTTCCTTTGTGCCATTTTTTAAAATCCGGTTTCTACATAATAGGTTTAAGTTTGGATTGAATATGAGTTAAGAGAAATTTGAGTTGTAACATAATGCGGTTTGATTCAGTTCGTAAAATACAAATCGCAAACCAAACCGCGCAATTTTATTAAAGAAGACTCAAACACATCCAAACTAAATGCGATTTTTGCAGTTTTCAATTTGATTTGCAATATTTTATTGAATTGATTCAGTTTTGAACACCTCTAAACGGCTCTATGGTCGAATACCGAATTTTATAAAAAACAATAGAACAGTTTTCTACTGCTACTAAACAAAAGTGAAAATGCATGTACATCATCTTAAGCAATGCATTTGGACGCAATTCATCGGTTTTTCTTTCTTTCTTTTTTGGGTAATTCAATGAAATTGGGATTTCCGTATAGACAATCTATGAGAGCAAAATGGCTGGGACTTTTGAGGATTCGTGCAATCAATTAACAAATTATAGAAATGCTATTAACCATTTTGTCATAGCAATATTTGAGGTATATTTTCTCAAAGTTCTGTTTGATGAATCATCCTTCCCAAGTTGAAAAATATCCACCATGAGAATCTCAGGGTGTAGAAACCATATAAAATACTCGGGATTTCAATTCCTAATCCGATGATTCTCTTTGCATAAAGGCATTATATGCTTCATTGAGATGCTTTCATGGATTCTCTGGCAAACAAAGGTATAACACAATGCCGACTGCAGTTCAACCTTCTCAAACCCTCTGAGATTTGCTTCCAAGTCTGAAATTTCAAGACTAGTAGGTCATACATAAACTCCATTGTAAATATTCAATGAAGTTGGTGTTCTTCATGACCTTGCATGATGGTTGTCTCCCCTAATCTACATTTTTCTCTGCCAAATAAAAAGGTCTAATGCACATGTTGCTAAGCATCTTCAAAATTACACACTATATCTCGAATATCACCAGTAGTCCCCACATGAGCACGATCCATCTTTAAAGTGATGAAACCGATTTGAATCTCTGACAACAATATATCTCTGTTCAGTGAGTGACACTAACTTGATGAAGTTATGACAATCTCCACATACCCTTAGATTCTTCACAATCTGGATAGGAATTTCAGGATGTGTAGCTATTAACCCAAAAGCAATAGCTAGCTTTTCACTGTGCTGAGAAAGAATAGTTTCTTTCTGTTCATCTTCAATATCATGAAATACAAGGTTTGTATCAGGTTGATAACCCACGTCTTTCAACCTGATATTTAGCTCTGAAAGTTTTGAGTAAATTTGGTTCGACAAAGGGTGTGTCAGATCACCAGCCAAGAATGAGTATGTCTTGTTTTTAACCTCAATCCAACTATACCCTGGTTCTTTTTTCACTTTTCTCTTATCCATTAGTTTTCTCACACTGGTTCTTTCTTGCCAGTTTCCTGCTGCAGCATACATATTGGATAATAAGACATATGCAGCCGAGTCTTCTGGTTGAAGAGAAATAAGTTTCTCAGCAGCAAGTTCTCCGAGCTCTATGTTGCGGTGTACTCGAGCGGCTCCCAGTAGAGTGCGCCACACAGTTGCACCAGGTGGAAACGGCATCTCATTTATGATATCCATGGCTTTTTCCAGCATTCCTGCACGGCTATATAGATCGATCATGCAGGAGTAGTGCTTCATCGTTGGATAAATGTGATGATCATTGATCATTGAATTGAAGTAATTTTGACCTTTTTCCACTAGGCCAGCATGAGTGCAGGCAGTAATGACTCCAATGAATGTTACAGCATCCACTTCCATGTTTCGTTTTTGCATCGCATCAAATACCTCTAAAGCTTTCTTGGCCTGGCCATGCTGTGCATATCCGGAGATCATTGAGTTCCAAGAAACCAAGTCCCTCTCCTTCTGCCTTTTGAAAACTTCATGTGCACTATCGATATTGCCTCTCTTTGCATACATGGTAACAAGAGAACTACAAACACATATAGCATTATTCAATCTCATTTTAATTGCATATGCATGAAACTGTTTTCCTTGTTCTGCTGCCGCGGTAGGAGCAGCACAGGCATTTATGATGCTGGAAAATGTAAACTCATTTGGTTGAATCCCTTCTTTTATCAATTGGCGGAAGATTTTAGCAGCTTCTTCAGTTTCTCCTGTTTGTGCATATCCCGCTAGCATTGCTGACCATGCCATTAAGTCCTTCGCTTCAATTTTCTCGAAAACTTTAACAGCATCACTAATATTTCCTACCTTAACATACGCATCTAAAAGTGCAGTTCCTACTGATGATGATGACTTTTCATAATTAGTTTTGATAACTTCGGCATGCATTTCGGAAACAAAAACAGCATGCTGCACAGTAAGGATGGCAGAATACGTAAAATGATTTGGTTTTACACCTTCCCTCCTCATCTGAGAAAACAAATTCACAGCCTGGTCAGTGCCACCATTCTGCAAGTAGCCACTGATCATAGCAGTCCATGACACCACATTCTTACCTTCTTCCATCAACAAGAATAGACTAAACGCATCATCCATTTCCTTGCACTTACTCAATGCTACCATGAGTGCGGTTACGACACTATGGTGTTCGGTAAAACCACTTTTCAAAGCTCTACACTGCATCAATCTTACTAACAACAATTCTCTAAGGCTAGCACATGACTTAATAACACTAGCAAATGTCATGTAAGTAGGTTTAACCCCTGCAAGTTGCATGTTTTTAAAAGTTTCAAAAACCTCCAAATGTTGTCCATTTGTCACATGTCCTGCAATCATGCTATTCCAAGAAACCCAATCCCTGTTCTCCATTTTATCAAAAACATTTCTAGCATCTCTTAACAACCCTGACCTCGAATACATAATAATCAGAGAATTGCAAACAGGTATCGCTCCTTCAAAACCATGTTTCACAACCATGGCATGAATTTGCAATCCTACATCAACAACACCATGATTAGCCATAGCTGCAATTACAGTAGAAACCGTATACCGATTCGGCAAAAAACCCTCAAATTGCATCCGACAGAACAACTCCCATACATAATCATAAAATCCGTTCAACGAATAACCCGCGAGCAAGGAAGTCCAAGACACAACATTTCTCTCACCCATTTCATCAAAAACTCTTCTCCCATCATCAACAGACTCAGTTTTCATATACATATCAACAAGTGAAGTTCCTACACTAACATTACACACAAGTCCAAATTTAACACATTGACAATGAACTTGTCTACCCATTGTCCCATCAAATGAGCCACCACAAAGTTTGAAAACACATGAGAACGTTGATTCATCAGGTGGTAAAGAATAACGAAGAAGGGATGCAAATAAGTGGAGGGCTTCTTTGGGTTGGTTATTGCGAGAGTAAGTGAAGAGTAATTGGTTATGTTGTTTGAGAGTTGTTAGTCTCTGAGGAGTTTTGTCGAACAGGTGTTGTGCAATGTGAGGATCACATAAAAGGGAGTAATGTCTAAGTCTGAGAATTGGGTTTGTTGAAATGTAGGTGAGTATTCTCAAAGATGAGTTTAGTTTCATGCTCTTTCTGATTGGAAAAATGGTAACTTTGGATATGGAGACAAAGCTTGTTGAGATGTTTATAGCGAAAGAAGAAAGAAAGTGGTGTTTGTTTCGAATGACTGTGACAGTGTTGGGGTTGACGGAGGAACAAGACAGAAAGTGACACGTGTGTAATGTGCTAACAACTTACAAGTTTGAGGTTTTGTTTTTTTGAGGTTGAGACTTGTCAGATCCTCTCCAAGACAAAGACTCCCTTTTTCTCACTTGGGTTCCTCAATTTCTTTTATAGTTTACTATTATTATTTAAACACTTTAGAATTAAAATTTTGGGCTATTGTTACTACTTCTCTATTTTTTTAAGTAATATATTTATTTAACTGTTTAACTTAAGGATATGTCGTTCAAGGACACACGACTATTATTGAAGAATCTTTTTTTTAAAGGTAATATTTTATTATGAAGCAATCATCATTTGAATTCATAGTTTCTTGATATGTATATAATTTCTTATTTTCTGACATTTGAGTGATTAGTTGACTATCAGGTTTGGCTAGAGATGCAATATAATTCTAAGACTGTATTTTCATTGAATCCAAAGGATTGTTCATAAATTGTGATTCTCTTTTCCCATTCGTACCTCCAATTGAATTCAAAGGATTATTTAATGATTGTGGTTCTCTTTTAAAATTTGCACCTCCAACTAAATCTAAGGGATTTTTCAAAGACTTTGTTTCTGTTTTTACATATGCACCTTGAAGAAACTAGAAAAAATAAATAATGAAGTCGTCATCGAATACTTATTTATCTCATAGAAGAAAAAAGAAAACATCGAAGAAAATCAAACAAAGGAGAAATCAAGGTCTCGTGATCAAGAAAATGGGTACGGGAGTCGATTACGCAAGGGGAAGATATTAGCATCCCTCACGTCTGTGGTACTCTACGGGATTCAACCCTTGTTGTTCTAATCAAAAGAGTGTGTATAATCTAAAGCTAACAAGCTAAGGGGGATGCATGAATGCAAAGTATATACAAAAAGAAATTTTATATTATTGCGCCCGCCACGGTTGTGAACCTTTGTGCCTACGTACCACCTTTCGTGCAATATGGGATCAGGGCACTCGTAGTTCACCTAAAAATGTGTTTTGGTTTGTTTTGTGTTTTTAGGCGGATAATGTTACATTCACACTCTAGCAGTTGACATATTGCAACCGACCTTTGGGAAATCACGCGTCGTATTGCGCAAAGTGGAAATAACACATCCTTTTTGTGAAAAGGTTTTCAAAAGAAAAATCCGAAGGCAAAAGAGATTGATTGGTTTGTATTTTTTACCTTGAAAAAGGATTTGGTGATTTGAATCACATTAAAGACTATGACATGAGAGACTATGGATGGTCGAGTCAGACGCCTCGTATCCATAGTGCTTCACACATGCTTGAGACTCGTGACACATGATTCATATCATTATTGTTAAGTGTTTTTGAGTTTTGATTAAGAAAAAAAGAAGTTTTAGTTTTAGGGATGCAAAAGGGGAATGAAAAAATCTAAGGGATACTAGAGATCCTAATATTATCATACAATGGTGGTCATAAGGTTAAGATGAAAAGGAAACATCTATCTAAGTTAGCATGCAAAGATGGACCCGAGGTTAAGGATAAAGGTAGCTATCTAATGTTGTCATGCTTAGTTTATAACCTAAGGTCTATTTAGTTCACATCTTAAAGAAAATGAAACTAAAATCCTAAAGGAACATGTTATCACGATCACATAAACATGAGCATAAACCTCAAAAGATATGGCTTAAGAGCCAAACAAACACCTAAGTGCAAGAGTCAAACATCAACCAACAAGTATAAACCAACAAGAGCCTAAACTCTAACATGTCTCAAGTCATCAATCACCAAGTAAAAATGCGTCTAAGTAAAGACTTAACACACATACGCACTAGGGTCCCCTAAGGGTCATGCTCAAACGGTTTACCCTAAGACATTACAAACTAAACATAAGCAATCAACAAATACACAAGCACTCAAGGCTCTAAGTGTCAAACAAACATCAAAACTTAGCAAACGAAGATGAAGTGAAGCAAGCAAGGTAAAGACCTTTACAAGTCATCAAGTATACCTCAAGAAATTCATACCGACATTGTATCAAATATGGGAGAAAGATCATACAAGGATCACACAAAGAAGACTAGCACACAAGTACTTGGGCAAGTAAAGAAGAAAGGCAAGCAAGAAATTATTGACCAACCAACGAAGGCATGTTATGAAGTTATATAAAAAATTCAAAGATATTGCCCCTAACAAATTATCATCCTAATTCTACCAGAAACAAGGCAACATAGTCAAGAGGAAGATGAAATCATCTAACTAGGAAAGTAGAAGTACAATTAAGCAAATAGAAGACATAACTTCAAACAATGTTAAAGGCATCAAGAAAATAAGAGACAAGGGTGAATACCTAAGTCTAAACGTAATTTAAGACATCATAAATCATCACCAAGAGGTCACATGTTAGCAAACATCACCTAACTAAAACAAACATGCATGGTGAAAGAAGCTGAAACTCAAACAAGTGGCAAGAATTGACCTAAGTCTAAGACAAGTAATGAGTATACAAAGGGAAGCCACATTGCATCAAAGTAAACATTAGGACATGTCAAAGGATCCCCTAGGGATCATGCACAAGAGGTAATAACTTAAAATTCACAAGAGAAATCACACAAGTAAGTGTAACACTCTGTTTTTAATTTAAATTATTTAAATTACGCAATTATTCGAATGCGGTATTTTTGGTGTGTTTTGATGAATGATATTGTGTGCTATTGAACTATAATGAGAGATTATTACCTTAGTTATTATGAAATTAAGTCAATAAGGGTGTATGACCGAAACCATAGAACCATGGGGGTGTGGTGAGAAGACTAGTAATTATTTTATTATTATTAATAGAATAATAGAATAATAATTATTTTTATTTAATTAAATAATTATTTAATTAGATAAAGGAAAAGTTGGAATTATGAATTATAGGTCTAAGGGTTAGTAGTGGAATAAAATAGAATTGAGAAGTTAGAAAAGAGTCAAATACGTAGAAACAGTGAAGAAGCGTAGAAGTGAAAAGAAGAGAAAATGCACTAAGAGGCTAGAGCAATGGAATTCAACGAAGGAGTTAAGAATCGTCAATCCAAAGTAAGGGTGAGATTCTAAATCTATAACGGGTTGCATAATAATGTGGAACGGTAGTGATTAGGTTCCCATAGTTATAGATTTTTGAGTTCTCACTATTTTGCTTTATAGGGTTTTTACCTATTGATGAATTTTTTATGTAATTGTGTGTGTAATTGGTGAAATCAATGATGCAAACTGAATTAGATGATGGTCGATGTTGGTGCATAATTGGTAGCATAAAAGATACTATTTTGTTTCCAAAATTGGAGTTTTGGGGTGTTGGAACAATTGGAAATCGGGTACCTTCCCTGCGGGAACCGATTCCCATGTATAGTTTTGGGTATGGGAAAACAAACTGTGAGGAGGGAATCGGGTACCCTCTTGGAGGGAATCAATTTCCCAGTGTATTTTTGGAATTTGGACACAAGACTATGAGGAGGGAATCGGGTACCCTCCTGGCGGGAACCGATTCCCACTGAAGCTGACATAAATTTTTTAAACTTGTTAAATTCATAACTTTTGACTCAGATGTCCGTTTGATGCGCCATTTAGACCAGTAGGAAGCTAAAATGATTTTATATCCTTTAAAAATAAATTGGAACATATCAGATAATTATTTGACCGAAATTTATACCTATTGTAATACGGTGGAAGAACTGACTTGGTTTGCGTTTTATCGCAAATTTCGCAGATAGCAAGAGTCACTACCGACTTCTCTTTTATCCAATAAGAAAAGGGTGAAAATAAAAGGAAAGACCTTTGAGAATTTTTATGAGTTTGGGTGGTAGGTTATGAAAAGGGAAGGTGTTAACACCCTTTTCATCCGTAGTTATCTACGGGCTCTTAATCGCTAGCTCATTTTTGAAAATGCTTTGTGAATGTGCAAGTTTTGAAAAATATTTTAAAACAAATGCCTAAGTGCGACAAAATTTGTAATGACTCTCGTATCATTGAGAACGCATACAAAGTGTTTGTTTTGAAAATATTTCAGAAAAGAAGTGTTTTGTGTAAAAAATGTTTTTTGTTTGTGAGCTATCTACCTACTCAAAAGTCTTTCGCTTTATTTTCCTCTTCCTTTAGATAGTGCTATCCTACTATTAGTTAGTAGGAAGCCCTATCATTGGATGTTTTAGGGACAGGCGCGGGTCATCATTATGGTTACAGAAGGTAACATATAGGGATACCTTTAGCAATTCGAAGGGACATCATCATATATTCGTAGGAAACATCGAGGAACAAGATCATTCACCGAAGGCAGCATCGAAGGGTCATCGAGGTACTATGATCTTTATGATGATTTTTAACCGAAGGTCTTTGCTAAGGGTATCCCTATGTTCGAGGGGCATGACCATTTTTATCCGAAGGCAACAAGTGAGATTACCCTAGAGGTGCGTGCGTGTGTGTAAAGTGATTTGTTTTTAGGTATTTTGTCTTGTATATTAGGGTTAGCTAGCATTTGATTCTATCTTTCCATACACGCCTAATTACTATATATTAATAAGTAAAAGCAGTAAAAAAAAGAGTTTACGCTATTACAATGCTTCAGGGGAGGGGTACAAAACCAGAAAAATTGAGGGAAAGAAAGAAAGCGATAAAAAGCCTAATTAACTATTACAACCTTTAGCAGATACATAATGGTGAAAACTAATGCGAAAGTAAGTAAAGCGCGAAGATTGTGGAAAGAAACGGAGAAATTGTTTAACGGAAAATAATTGATGATTTATCCTAATGACTAACTGATTTTAATTGAGAAAAGGGAATTAATTTAGACCTAAAATAAAACTCTAAGTTATTTTTAATGAAAAAAATTTAATAACAAAAACCTAAAGAAACTAATTTAATTAATTCAATTATTATTAAAAAAAGAGTTAAATTAATTTATAAATAAAGTTAAGTTAATTTGATTTTAATTTAAAAAAAGGTTAAGTTGGTTTAATTTTAATTAATTAGAGAAAAATGTAATCATGTTAAATAAACAAAAAAAAGAAATTGAAACAAAAATAAAAAGAAGGTGATGGGCCTGCAGAAGTAAATCCAGGGGGTGTAACAAAGTGATCCACTAGTCCCAAAGAGACAAGACCCAGGATGCCTGTGCTGGATCTGGTGGGGATGGCTCCAGGAAGTTCACCGTGAGATGGACACATCTGGGACGCTGGATCTGGCCTTGCGATGATCAAGTGGTGATGAAGTGAGGAGCACAATGAGCGCGCTAGGCTGGCTTATACTGGATCTACAAACAAGAAACAACATGAAAAATATAATACCAGGGGCAGGGATCAAACTCATATCTTGGTACACTAACACCTTAGCAATACACGCTTCTATGTTGGGGCGGCCTTACATCCGCTAACATAAATCAAATAATAGAAATAAATATGAAACATGGTTTTAATGGCCGGAGAGGCACCGGAGCCCTAGCTCCGGTCGTCTTGTCCGGCAACCTGTAAGATTCAAAACTTGCGAATTCAACATGTTAGTGATCAAAAACATCCTAGTACCCCTACTTTGACCCTCCTGAATCCGAATATGTACTTATTTTTGTCTATAGGTCCTTGCATCATGAGTTTCAAACCAAATGAAACCAATCGGAGCAACTATGGCATCTCATGATTTTGGCTGCATGGGATCACAATATTAATCCAAACCTGTTCAATCAAGTCTCATAAACTTATTAATAATGTTATTACAGTTTAAAACAAGACAAAATTAAAGGTATGATTTTTTTGTAAAAAAATGTGAAATTGGTGATGCTATGCTATGCAATTTCACGTGCTTGGGATCATGGTAACCGATCTAAACCTACCCTCCAATGTTCCAGGAAGTGAATGGAATGAATATTTCACAGTGAGAGGGCTTGCAACATGAATTTTGAAACTCGAGGGTTTTTGAGAAAGTTTGGATAATTTTTGCAATTATTGAGGATAGGATGCATGTCCTTCATGTCTTGCTGTGTTTATATAGACAAAGGGAAAGATCAACCAAAATGGGAAGAATCTTGCAATCATGGCCATGATCAAAACAAAATCAAACATGTATTTTAAATCTTCCATTTTCAAATATTCTTGCCATATTTGGATTTCACACGGTTTAGCCTAGTTGTCAAGTGTTGTCTTGGGCCTCCATGTGATTGAAATCAAAAGCCCACGTGCCTTATAACATTGCCTCATATTTTATTTGTTTTAATTTTCATTTAAATGAATAAAAATTCAAATAAAAGAAATAAAAATCATCAAAAATATGTGAATGTATTTAGAGATCCTCTAACACATTGTGAACATGTTTGAACATTAAAAGTTAGGCTCATTAGCTCAAAATCACAAGTTTGCTTAATTTGGAATTCACGCACTTTACCAAAATTTCCCAATTTGCAATGGTCATAACTCTCTAAATTTTCATCTTTTGAAGGTGATCTTGGACTTTTGAAAATCTCAAGGTGTCTTCTTCAATTTATCTTTTGATAATTTTTTCATTTGTAGACTTTATCATAATATAAGTTTCCTTGACAAAAAGTGTCTTTTTGTTGACTTTTGAAATGACCTATAATGTATTGGCTCATATATCTCAAATGAAGCACTTTTTGGACTTGAGAATACAAATAAAAAATTTGTATAGAATTGAATTTCAAAATGGGCTTTGGTTGGGGAAAAGTTGATGAAGCATGTGAAAGTTATGCTTGGTTAAAGTTCAGTTGACTTCTCCTAAGGAAACCCTAATTTGGCAACTTTTGACTTTTGATAATTTGAGGGATTTCCTTGAGGAATCATGATCAAACCTTGATAAAATGATGAATATCACTTCAAAATATTTATGTTGACCAAAAATCTTGAAATTTGACTGTATGTTGACCATAGTTGACTTTTTACCCAATACAGTTGATTTTCAATAACCTGAGCTATTGACTGAGCAATCTTGTGATGCAAGGCTTGAAACTTGACATGAACATTGTTGAATATCTATGGGGGACCATGGAAACCACTTGGTACCTTTGAAACCCAAACTTCCTTGAGAAACACAAAACCCTAATTGTGGACCCATTGCTTAGGAGGGGAATTTATCTTGATCAATTCTTGAGCATCCTTGAGCATATGAGATCCCTAGAAGAATGACTTACAAAAAATGGGAGGGAAAATTTTAGGGTACACTAGCTGCCTATGTTCAATCTTCTTAAACCTGAAGAGTTAGATTGACATGTCCGCCATTCGTGACTTGAAGGTAGAAGATGATTGAACACTTAAGTGCCCAGAAATTTGTGGGTTGATTATACCGAGAATGGGATTAAAGATGCCATTTGGAGAGGTGACGGAGAGTCGTCAGAGATGGGCTTATATATTCCATTCAGGATAACTGTCGATAAGAAAATCAGACTAAGTCTACGCTCGACTTTGTCTTAGAAGATCTATTTGGAATGAGTCTACGCCCGACTTTATTCAAAAGAATAATCATAATAAATTTACGCTCGAGTTTATCTGAACCAGAAGATTTCTACGACTGACTTTAACTAAAAAAGGTACCAAAAAGAGTCTACATCTAAATTTTCCAAAAAGAGCATCAGAAAGAAATCTACGCCTGATTTCATCAGAACTAGAAGATGTCTACGCCCGACTTCAACTAGGAGAGGTACCGGAAAGAGTCTACGTATAACTTTTCCAAAAAGAGCATCAGAAAGAAATCTACGCTTGATTTCATCTGATCTAGAAGATGTCTACGCCCGACTTCAACTAGGAGAGGTACTAGATAGAGTATACGTCTGACTTTTTCCAAAAAGAGAATCAGAAAGAAATCTATGCCTGATTTCATCCGAACTAGAAGATGTCTACGCCCGACTTCAACTAGAAGATGTACCAGAAAGAGTCTACGCACGACCTTCTCCAAAAAGAGTATTATAAAGAAGTCTATGCTTGATTTCATTCAAACTAGAAGATGTCTATGCCCAACTTCAACTAGAAGAGGTACCGGAAAGAGTCTACGCCTGACCTTTTCCAAAAAGAGTATTAGAAAGAAATCTACACTTGATTTCATCCAAACTAGAAGTTGTCTACGCCCCGAATTCAACTAGAAGAGGTACCGGAAAGATTCTACGTCTGACCTTTCCAAAAGGAGTATTAGAAAGAAATCTACTTTTGATTTCATCCGAACTAGAAGATGTCTACACCCGACTTCAACTAGAAGAGGTACCAGAAAGAGTCTATGCCTGACTTTTCCAAAAAGAGAATCATAAATAAATCTACACTTGATTTCATACGAACTAGAAGATGTCTACGCCCGACTTCAACTAGGAGAGGTACTCTTTTAGCATGACCTTCTGGGGAAAGTGCTTAAGTAGCTATTGGTCAGATGTAGCCTCTGAGGAATCTACTTGTAGATTTTTACCTGAAAAGATAAAGATTTAACTGTATGCAATGTCATGATGTATGAAATGCATTGCATAATGATATTCTCAAAATAAATGAGAGTGTGTTGTATGTATTTCGTATGTATATGCTATGATATTTATTTATGATGTATGAATGTGAGATGTCGTTGAAGTGTATTAGCAACTTTGCGCAACATCTTTGACTGGGAAAATAAATCCCTGATTGTTGCTGGGTATGAAGAATATGTGTATCTTCAATCTTGATAGGGATTCCTGCTTTCTGTTTGAGGAAACTCCGCTGGGGAATGTTGATTTCTGTTTGGGGAGAAAGGTTCAAGAACATTGGTCGTTCATTGCTTTACTGGGGAATTTAATTCTTATATATCCTGATTGGGGATAAAAGAGATATATAACCTCTCAAAGTGCTATATGATCGAGTTTTTGATATGGATGTCGACTTGTTTAGAGAGGATGGGGTTAGTGGTCTGGACTGCCCTTCACCGGAGAGAGAAAGTTTACCGGTGATTTGTAGTAGTCAGAGAAATAAACTCAAGTTGGGGAGACTGAACTCTGATGGGGAAATAAATCCTGCTTAGGGAAATAAACCATGTTGGGGAAATAAACCCTAAAATTTGACGGAGGAATACTCTATTGAGGAAATACCCTTGCGGGGAAATAAGCTCTGCTGGAGAATATGAGCCTTGCTGGAGAAAGGGAATTTTGTAGGGGATTTTATAGTGTTGGAGAAATAAACTCAGTTGGGAAAGAGAAATTCCATAAATTATACTGATGCCATAGTCTCTGATGGAGATTGGGACTTCGTAGGTTGGCGACATTGTCAGGGAAAAGATCACGTTCCCTTATCCGCTAGAGGGATCTGCTGGTGAAATATATCTTCGTTGAAGATGAGCTTGTTAAGACTACTCTGTAGGGATAATCCCGTGGAAGTTGTTCTGCGGGGATAATCTCGTGAGGGTTTTTCTGTGGGGATACATGGACGACTTGAACATTATCCTAACTCCTACAGTCTTGAGCAAATTATTATTCCTGTTTTTATGCGTATACTTATTAACAATAATCATATTCATATGCATATGTTCATTCAATTTATTCATTGGACATTTTTGCAAAAAAAAAAACAGAAAAAGGTAAACCAAAAGTTTAAATTTTGAAATTTGTATTTCTATTGATAGTTTGCCCATAAACAGGCGGTTTTGTACAAAGGGACAAAAATCCTAGTAAGAGGAAATCGTCGTGAGAGTAAAAACAAAACATATAGCTATATGTAAATAATCTCGTCGGGTTTCAACTCTGCTATTGCCCTTTATATCTCCAAGCATCTCATCCCTTGCTGTCGAAAGAAGTTGACCGAATTGATATGTACCATTTGAACTTGACGTTGGTAATAAAGCTCGCTGTAAGTGATCCAACGGGACATAGTCGTACACTTTAATCCCTAACTTTTTCCTGGACCGCCCTTTCGGGTTTTCAGTCCACCAGGATACCCTTTTCTGCCCAAGCCGCCTTTTCAGGTTTTCGACTTGCCGAGTGTACACTTTATATATATATATATCCCTAATTTTTTCCCGAACCCTTTTGGTTCGCCGGGATGCCCTTATTTTTGCCTAGGCCAGTCAATCTAGCGGGTTAATTTTTCATGCGTAGTATTTTTTGACTATGTCCGCATTCACAGGGTGCTCAAAATCTTCACCATCCATGGTGGTCAATATCATAGCACCACCATAAAATATTTTCTTGATTACAAATGGCCCTTCATAAGTGGGAGTCCATTTGCCCCTGTGATCACCTTGCGGTAGAATGATGCGCTTTATTACCAAGTCACCAGCCTGATATACCTGATGCTTGATTTTCTTGTGAAATGCCTTGATCATACGCTTCTGATACATTTTATTGTGACAGACATCCGCAAGCCTTTTCTCGTCAATCAAATTCAACTGATCCAACCTAATATGAATCCACTTGTCTTTGTCTAAGTCTGCATCTTTCGTAATTCTTAGAGAAAGAATCTGAACTTCGATAGGTAGGACATCTTCTATACCATAGACCAGGGAGAATGAGGTATCCCCAGTTGATGTTCTAGCCGAAGTGCGATAACCATGAAGAGAAAACGGTAACATCTCGTACCAGTCTTTGTAGGTCACAACCATCTTTTGCACAATCTTCTTTATGTTCTTATTGGCAGCTTCCACTGCGTCACTCATCTTTAGTCGATACAGAGAAGATTTGTGGTGCTTGATCTTGAACTACACACAGAGTTCAATGATCATAGTGTTGTTAAGGTTAGTACCATTGTCTGTGATAATTGTCTCGGAGATGCCATACTGATAGATAAGGTTATGCTGAATGAACCGGGCCACAACATTCTTGGTAGCAGGGGCGAACGAGGCTGCTTCAACCCACTTTGTGAAGTAATCAATGGCGACGAGGATGAAGAAATGTTTGTTAGAAGCAGTAGGATTAATCTCTCCAATCATGTCAATACCCCACATCACAAACAGCCAAGGAGCAGTCAAGACATTCAGAGGTACTGGAAGCATGTGTACTTTATCAGCGTAGATCTGGCATTTGTGACAGGTTCTTGAGTGGTGGTGACAATCAGTTTCCATAGTCGACCAATAGTAACCTGCTCTTAGAATCTTCTTGGCCATAGTATGTCCACTGGAATGAGTGCCAAAGATACTTTCGTGCATATCTTTTATAATGTTCTCTGCTTCTTTCTTGTCCATACAACGAAGCAGAGTCGAATCATAATTGTGCCTGTATAAAATTACGCTGCTCAATAAGAATTTAGCTGAGAACCTCCGTAGGAATTTATTATCCTTGATATATGCTCCTTCAAGATATTCTTAAGCCTCAAGGTACCTTTTCACTTTATAAAACCAATATTTTTCTTCTACTCCGCAAGTATCCACTTTGTAACAGTGTGTCGGTTCGTCTAGTCTTTCAATGGTGATTATGGGAGCCTCATTATCCCATCTGACCTTGAACATAGATGACAATGTAGCCAATGCGTCTGCCAACTGATTCTCTTCTCGCGGGATGTGCTCGAAGGTGATTTCTTTGAAGTACATGATCAAGGTTAACACATGCTTTTTATAAGGGAAGAGATTCAGGTGTTTCGTATCCCATTCTCCCTTAATCTGACTGATCACCTCATATACGCTCAATAACTTGATTTTTAGGTCAATGGCAACTTTAATACCCATAATGCACGCTTCGTATTTGGCCATGTTGTTGGTACAATCAAAGCATAATCTGGCGGTGAAGAGCGTATGACAACCCTGAGGAGAGATAATTACATCACCAATTCTGTTGCTAAGTGCGTTGGAAGCTCTGTCGAAAACCATAGTTCATCGGGATCCTGGATCAGGTCCTTCATATGGTTCAGGTTCTTCACAATCTGTAATTAGCATAATGTTCTCTTCCGGGAATTCGAAATTCATAGACTGATAGTCGTCTACAGCTTAATGTTCCAAATGATCTCCCAATACACTTCCCTTAATTTCCTTTTGAGTGGTGTACTGAATTTCGTATTCTGTCAAGACCATTTGCCATCGGGCTATTCTTCCAGAGAGGGCTGACTTCTCAAATATGTACTTGATGGGGTCCATTTTAGAAATCAATAGAGTAGTATGAGTCAACATATACTGTCTTAGTTGGAGAGCACCCCATGCCAAAGCGCAAAAAATTTTATCGAGAAGTGAATATCTTTTCTCACAGTCGGTAAACTTTTTGCTAAGGTAGTATATTGCATGCTCTTTTCGACCAGACTCGTCATGCTACCCCAGTACACACCCCATTGAGTTCTCTAGCACTGTTAGGTACATGATTAGAAGTCTTCCTTCAACTGGTGGAATCAGAATCAGAGGTTCTTGTAGGTACTCCTTAATTTTATCTAAGGCTATTTGGCAGTCGTCGTTCCACTTTACTACTTGATCTTTCTTGAGCATCTTGAAGATTGACTCACAAGTAGCAGTCAAATGAGAAATGAATCGGGAAATGTAATTTAGTCGTCCTAAGAAACCTCTAACTTCCTTCTCAGTATGAGGAGCCAACATTTCTTGAATGGCTTTGACCTTGGCGGGATCAACTTCAATACCTTTACCATTGACGATGAAACCCAGGAGTTTACCGGATCTCACCCCAAAGGTGCACTTGTTCAGATTTAACCTTAGCTTATACTTCCTCAGTCTTTCAAATAGTTTATGTAGATGATCAAGATACTCTTCTTCATTTTGTGACCTTTCTATCATGTTGTCGACATAGACCTCTATCTCGTGATGAATCATGTCATGGAATAAAGCTACCATGGCACGCTGATAAGTTATGCTGACATTCTTCAACCCAAAAGGCATAACCTTGTAGCAGAAAGTGCCCCACTGTGTGACGAAGGTAGTTTTCTCCATATCTTTAGGCGCCATATTGATCTAATTATAAATCAAGAAACCATCCATGAAAGAGAATACCTTATGCTGAGCGGTGTTGTCGACCAGAACATTAATATGCAGAAGTGGGAAATCATCTTTGGGGCTTGCCCTGTTTAGATCCCTGTAATCTACACACATACACACCTTGCCATCTTTCTTTGGTACCAGAACAATATTAGCAACCCATTGAGGATATGATGTCACTGCTAAGAAGCCTGCGTTGAATTGCTTCATGACCTCGGCTTTGATCTTCTCTGACATCTCGGGACGCGTGCAACGAACCTTCTGCTTAATCAGAGAACAACCCTTTTTCATTGGCAGACGATGGACCACAATATCATTATCAAGCCCAGGAATGTCTTCGTACGACCAAGAAAAGATATCGACATAGTCACGCAACATCTGAATTAACCTGTTCTTAACACTGCTCTCTAAATTGACGCCTATCTTGACTTCTGTGCGGTCCGTCTCGGTACCTAAGTTTACAACTTCGACTGGTTCTTCATGTGGTTGGATAGACTTTTCTTCTTGTATTAAGAGTCTGGCAATTTCTCCAGGTATTTCACAATCTTCCTCACCTTCGTCCTCGGCTTGGTGGATCGGATTTTCAAAGTCATGAGTGGCAGTAGCATAATCAATATCGACGAGATCCAGAGCAGATGTGGATTTGCAATGTAGTGTGTGGGTGTGTGTAAGAAACACGTAGCTAAATTTGAAGGTAATAAAGTAATGAAAAGACAGAGAGTGCAAAATTTGAATGCAAAAATGTCCAATGTATTATTAGATGAGCATATGTGGATGAAAGATAACAACCCTAACAAGTGGATCATTCTGCCTCGGGTAAGGCACAAGGCTTAAAGTTTATTGTTTAAAAATTACATATCCCAAAAAATTGAAACAAATAAAACAAGAAATAGAAATTACTCCTGACTAAAGGAGATTGGTATAAAGTCTTTAGCCTTCCAGTTGTTGAGTCCACCTCCAGTAGTAGGGAATATCCAGTTGTCCAAATCACAGTCACTATCAGTGTCTTCTATAGCATTGACTTCATTATTGTTAATGCATAAAGGTGGTCTCCCAGCATGAGCACGAAGAACCTCCTTCTCAGCCTCTAAGGTGAAACCCAAACCATATTTGTTAGACTTGTAAGGAATGTCAGGAAGCTGACCCCAAATAGTGCAACCACCTTCTTCCACCACAACCCTAGCATCTTTTAGAGAAGCCATTCTTGGTGGATCCTTGGTACTAGGAGTAGCAGGGGTAGCTTTAGCAAAAGCAATTTTTGGAGGGATTACTTCAAAGGTCTGGCAGGGAGTCTCAATGAACTCACCATCCATCTCAACATATTTGAAAAATTCAAATGGCTCACCATATAATCTTCTTTTCCACAAACTATAACAATTTTCCCTTTCACTGGATACTTCAATTTTTGATGCAAGGTAGAGGTAACAGTGCCTTCCCCATGAATCCAGGAGCGTCCAAGAAAACAGGAATAGGCTGGACGAATATCCATTACATAGAAGGTGGAGTCGAATACCAGAGATCCCACCTTGATCAGAAGATCAACCTCTCAATGTACCATTCTCCTTGACCCATCAAAGGCTCTTACCACGATATCACTGGGTTTCAGCACAACCCTTTCACAGTCCAGTCTATCTAGAGCACCTTTTGGTAATACATTTAATGAGGAACCTGTATCCACCAACACATGCGCCAAGGAAGTTCCCCTACACTTAATAGAGACATGCAAGGCCTTGTTATGATTCTTTCCTGCCAGAGTTAAGTCAACATCAGAAAAGCCTAACCCATTATCAGCTGTTATGCTTGCAACACAATTCTCAAACTGATCGGCATAGGTATTTATGGTACATGAGCAGTCTTTAAAATTTTTACCAAAGCCTGAGCATGGGCTTCTGATCATAATAACAAGGATAACATGGATATCTTAGAGGGCATCTGCCCCAACTGTTCAACAATATTGTAGTCACTTTTGCGGATGATTTTCAGTATTTCGTCCATCTCTTGTTTGGAGGAATATTCAATGGTAACATCTTTTGATGGTGCCTTGGTCTGGGTAGGCTCAGTCATCTTTTCTTTGCCTCGAGTGTCAGTAGTCGACTCAGTAGCAAGGATACAAATATGTGTTGTGATAGTCTTTGTAGGAGAGATATCTGGAGAGAAGACCCTTCATATTCTGGTAACTTTGCTAGTCCTGATAATATTTTCGACATTGAGGTTGGTAACTTTAGTATCTTTATCTTTGGCTATCCACGGTTCTTGATTAACACCATGGTAATAAACTTCAGCTCCATAATTTCAGGGAACAACCTTGTCAGAGGAATAGGGGACTGGCCCCGGTGCAGTTATGATCAGGGGAGCCACCCTAGGCACGACATGAATATTTATAGGACCTTTAGAGGTGATCCTTATAAGAGTATTGGAAATTGTGATTATAGAAACATCTTCAAGTCTCATCTCTTGAGCCATACTTTCATGCAAACTCTTCACAGACGGAGTCTTCTCAAACAAAATTTCACGACTATCAATCAAATGCTGAATACCCTTCTTCAGCCACATACAACCATCGGGTTAGGATGCACAACGGTAAAAACTTTCAAGGTGACCCAGAAATAAACCGGCTTGAAACATATTCTTCTTAATGATTATCAAGGGAGTGGCGAAGTCACTTATGGTGGAGACATAAGAAACATCATCGATAGCATTACCATTTTTACCATGACTGGGCATAGGCGCAATAATCACATTAGGGGTCTCGGGAGGATCAAATTCAATCTCTTTCGTGTAAATCATATCCTGGATTTTGTTCTTTAGGGACCAGTAATTATTGGTGTCGTGCCCAGGACTGTTAGAATGATAGGCACACTTCACATTCGGATTGTACTTAGGAAATGAGGTGTTGGGATTCCGAGGAGGATCCCGTAGTGTTATCAATACTGCTTTTAACAGATGTATTAATGCCTGAGATAAAGGAATGCTAATCTTGGTGAACTTCCTCCTCGGAGCGTCTGGACTACACTGATTCCCCTATTGTTGTTGTTGAACAGGTGCAGGATTAGAAATCAACACTGCTCCCACAGACTGATGGTGATCATTCTTCCTACGACCCTTCTGGATATAAACAACATTGGTTTTCTTCTTATTATTGAATGCCTTCTTTACAAAATTAGAAGACACAGCCACTGGAATCTTCCCTCTCTTTATACCGCTTTCAACTCGTTCCCCAGTCAGGATTAACTCAGTAAAACCAGATGAAGAGCTCCCAATTAGCAGATTAAAGAATGGAACCGTCAGAGTGCCCATGAACATATCAACTAACTCTTGATCAGACAAGGGAGGTTGCACCCTTCCAGCTAAGTCTCTCCACTTCTGTGCATATTCTTTGAAACCCTCATTTGAGCCCATATACATGTTTTGTAATTGCACTCGAGTCGGTGCAAAGTCAGTATTATATTGATGCTTCTTGTAGAAAGCAGCAGCCAAGTCTTCCCAAGTGTGAATGTTGGTTCCTTCTAGCTGATAAAACCATTCTAATTGCGTCCCCGACAAGCTTTCTTGAAAGAAATGCACCCATAATTTTCTATAAGCAGTATGGGGTTGGATCTTCTGGACATAAGACCTCAAATGAAGCTTAGGACAAGACATACCATCGTGTTTGGAAAAGACGAGGGCCTTGAACTTGTGAGGGATAACAACCGCCGAAATAAGACCCAACTCTTTAAAATCCAACCCAGGAACTCTTTGGATCTCCATAGGTTTGAGATGATCTTCCAGATGCTTGTATTTGTCGTCATCCGGAAGATACTGTTCATCTGAATAGTTCGCTTCTTCTTCATCAGAACCCTGGTTGTTAGCCTTCATACTTTTATCATCTTCCTCTTTATCTTCTCCTTCAAACTCTAAAGCTCGTTTGACTGTACCTTTGAGTCTCCTACCCATGTTGAGGACGCCATTTGGTTTCTTGATTTTCTCTCCCCTCTCTTTGGTGATGACGGCCTTCAGCTCTTCCTTGCCCTTGGCTAGGTTCAGGAACAATTGCTGAAACTGGGCGTTCTGAGCCTGGAGATCCTTAACTGTTTGTTCGAGAGCCATTCTTTCTGCTGAAATAAACAACAAAAAGATAAGAAACCTGTCTTGAAACACCTGTCATGTAGTGATATGCATGATATGTATATGCAATGTTTTCAAGGACCTTATGAGATTTAAATTTGTTAACCAAAAGGAAACAGAAACAAAGATTTTTATTAATAAGTTTATGTGAATACAAAAGATTTCTAAGGAATAAATTAAAAAACTCCTAAAGTTTTAAGTTTCTCATAGACGCCTCTTCTTCGTGTTGACATAAGCGTTAAGAATCTGCTCCTCGTGAAGTTTCTTCGTCAGCTCCAACACTTTCTTCTCACTTGCATATAATTTAGTCCCAAAGGTGTCCCGTTCTTCCTTGAGTTGAATCCAGGACTTCTGCAACTCTTCAAGGTCAGTAGGCATGTCTGGATGAAGGATGGTGCGAGAAACGTCTCCTTCGATAACAGGCTCCATGATTACTGGTAGGACAGTAGGATATGGCATCATAAGGTTTTAAGCACGAGCTCGTACCCATTTGAGATAGGACTCTAGAGGGATGGAATTCTTTTGTCCTAAAGCCTTGCTATCAATCTTGCTCACCATGCCCCAAGCATGTATAAACCTTTGACGATAACCTTGAGGATTATTCTCGTAATAGAATACAATACCCTGGATAAGCGTGTCATAAGGACCACCTCTTCGAGCATAACTAAATTGACGTAGAGCTAGAGAAGGGTTGTAAGTAATACCTCCCATAATGCCAAGGAGTGGAACATTAAGGAATTCCCCACAACGGTCAATGATAGTGATATCCTCGTGAGATTGGGAATACCAATAGATATCTATATGAGAGAGTGACATTATTCTTTGAGACTACCTCAAACCTTGTTCATTCTTAATTATCGAGAAGGGAAGGTGCGAAATAAACCACCTGGACAACAAAGGTATACAACACATGAGAGTTCCTCGCTTTTTCATAGTACGAGTGTGAAAAGAATGCAAAATATCTCCAAGCAAGGTAGGCACATGATTACGAGCAAGAAATATTTTGATGGCACTCACATCTATAAGTTGGTATGGATTAGGGAATAGTACCAATCCATATATTAACAGAGCCAAGATCTCCTCGAAAGCCTAAAAACACATAGCATCCAGAAACAGTTGATCCTTCTCTATCAGAAATTTAGCAAAAAAGCCCTTGACTCCGCTTCTTATTTCCCAATTAGATATAATGTCAGTCTGTTTCAGATGTAAGGCTGCTGTAATATCTTCTGGTTTTGGAGCTTCCTCTAAACTGGTGAAGGGTGTCTGATCAAGAACATGTACTCCTAGTAGCTTAGATAACTCTTCCTTTGTGGGTACCGACTGATAATCTGGAAAGGTGAAATAATGATGTGGAAGGTCAAAGAACTGGAATAGAACACTCATCACGTCTTCTTCAAAACCTGAGGTAACTAGACTGAGTAGTCGACCATGCCGTTTGATGAATTAAGAACTTTCGGGAACCCTTGAGACTAACTCCTTAACTTGAGAAGGTACTCTTACAAATTTGATCCGGATAGTGTTTCTGCGAGTGGAGGCCATAACCTACAACGAAGAACAAAGATAAATCTCTTTGTCCTTGAAATGGTTAGTGAAAATGATATGGTATGATGTCATGATGTTATGATGTCATGTTCTAACAATTAATCATACACAAACAAAACACACAAGGCCTTAGGTTCAAACTTGCATGGAGTTTGTAGGTAAGTACCCTCTTGAGTTTAAGTTGGCTCAACCTGTCCTAAAAGAAGTAACCGGGTTCTAGGAGTCTCAATATCACCGATCTTTGTCTTAGGCATTGTTTCAGCATAACATCTAATTTATAACTGAAATATCCTAAGAGTCTGATCTTAATGAGTGTAGTATCGAGTATCAACCAACTTCAGTCTGCACCAAAATTGGCCATCTCACTACTTTCTAATGGCTAGGTTGTGTCAACTAAGGTTCTATGGTCAGTTAGTGCTTATGACACCACACGTCAGCCCATCATTCTCCTTGACTGACTCAAGGAACACATTCACCAACCAATGTGTCGCACTAACGTAGCCATCATCTCAACCATATCGATATATGTTGTATAGTTTCCATGATTTATATCTACTTACCTAAAATGCCCTCAGATCCAGGTATAAGATATTTTACAAAAATAAACCCGAGCAAAAACCCCGAAATGTAAAGCATATTGTGATACGGTGGGAGAACTAACTTAAAGGTTTTGCGTTTGATCGCAAATGTTGCGGTTAGCAAGAGTTGCCACCGACTTTTCTTCTATCCAAAAGGAAAGGCGAAAAAGCACATGAAATACCTTTGAGATTAATTCTTGAGTTCGGGGGGTAGATTATGAAAAGGGAGGTATTCACATCCTTTTCATCCATGGTTTTCCATGGGCTCTTAGTTACTTGCTAGATCACTTGCTTTTGTTTGAAATTGTGCTTTGTGTGGTTTTTGGAAAGCATTTTGTAAAGAGGTCATTGTTTAGGCAAACTTTGTAATGATTCTCGTTTGTAAGAATGTATACAAAGATGTTGATCTTTTGAAAATGTTTTCAAGTTTGTAAGATGTTTTGAAAGTGTAGGTGTTTGTTTTAAAAATAGCAAGGATGTTTTGTTTTGAAAGTGAGCAAGTAACTGGGGGCATTCTACGTACTCAAAAGTCTTTCATGTTCATTTCCTCTTTCCTTTGACATTGTTATCTTACCATTGATTTGGTAAGTAACCCTATCTTTGGATGTAAACGGGACGGGCGTGGGTCATCGTATAACCATGATTAGTAATGTTGCAAAGTATCTTAGCATTTTTCTTTAGGGACTAAGATCATTTGAAAGGCAACTTAGATAGCGTCATCGAGGGACTATGATCTTGTATTTTGCTTGTTTTTGCTAAGATACCTCACATGCGTAATATGGACATTTTGTAAAGGCAACCAAGTGGATTTGCCCTAGGGGTGTTTGTGTGCAAGTGTATTGTTTTCATGCTTGATTTTGTCTTTGATTAGGGTTTTCTAAGCATTGGTTTTTGTCTTTCCATACAAACCCTAATTACTAGCATTTGTATATAAAAGCGATAAATTGCGGAATTTAAAATTACTACGCTATTACAATACTTGTGGGAGGGGGTGTACAATTATAAATGGGGATTGCAAGAAAATAAAGCTAATTATCTATTACAACTATATTGAATTTGTACAAGAATTGAAATAAAAAATATACAAAATGAATAAATATACAAGAATGTAAATGTGAAGAAAATGGATATTTGTTTGGAATTTTTAGAAAGAAAAGGGTTTTTTTTAACCTAATTAACTAAAGGGAAATTAATTAATTAAAAGTAAAACCTAAATTTACTAGGAAAAGAAATTAAATAAAACCTTAATCTATTAATGGATTAAAAAAAAGAAATTAAGTTTATAAGAAGAATATTTTTGATATTTTTTGTCTTAAAAATAATTTATAGTATTATAAAATATTTTTGGTCTTTTTTGGTTTTAAAATAATATATTTAAATGGTGTAAAAGAAAATAACTAAAACTCTAATTTTTTAATTAAATTTACAAAACAATTAGTGAAATAAATAAAATATGATTAAATAAAAATAATTTTTATTGAGAAAAAATAAATAAACTATGTCAAAATATAAATATAATATTTTTGTATTTTTTATGATTTTTGAATATTAGATAAAATATTTAAGAAAATAAATAAATAAAAATAAGAAAAAAGAAATAAAAATGGGCCAGGGTGTGTAAGTGAAACAGGGGGTCAGAAAGTAAAAAAAACAATAAGGCCCAAGGAGGAGGCCCAACGCTTGTCCAAAAAAAGTCAGAATTGGAAAAATATGAAAAAAAATCAAAAGGGTACCACTGGGGCTCGAACCCAGGTCCCTCAAGTCACATGCGCGCGCTTCTACCACTGGGGTGGCTATACATCCGTTTATATAATCAAAACAACAAATATATGATAGTAAACAAGTCCATGGCCTGAACTTCATCTTCAACCTCACGCCCAGCCAGAGCCTCTGTATCTTATTCAAATCTCAACAAAAATGAAAACTGTAAACAGAAAACTGCAAAACAATAAAATTATAGATCAAAGATAAGCATGAATTTTAATGTCCCTAATCTGAACCCTAAAAACCTCAGGAAATTCAATCTTAAAATTCTCTAAGTTCAAACAAAATTAATGAAAACTTTGGACATGGTTAGCTTTAGGGCAATGATAACTACATTTTTCATTCATAAATAAACCATTAATGATGCCTGTATGAAAAGTTCTAAAGTCAGAAAACTTACCTTGCAAGAGAGTATCGGGTTTGGAGTTTGAGTAGCTTTCAGTGAGTTCCAATGATTGGGTTAGCTTCCTCAAGTTCCCAGGAA
This sequence comes from Vicia faba, assembly GCA_948472305.1. Classification (NCBI taxonomy): domain Eukaryota; kingdom Viridiplantae; phylum Streptophyta; class Magnoliopsida; order Fabales; family Fabaceae; genus Vicia; species Vicia faba. The sequence goes on from OX451735.1 coordinate 409,152,066, forward strand.
GCTAATGAGATGCTTAGCTTGAGATGAAAGTACCTGAGGAGTTCTAGAGAAGTCCAAGTGCAAAGCTCTGCTTTTGAAAATGGAGAATGGTGTTAATGGTGTTACAGGCTTGAAAACGCACGAGGGAGATGTGAGTTTCAAACTTTTGGTCAGGTTAGGCAACAATGGAGGTATGTGATGCAGTTCTGAGCTCTTACTATTTTTAGGGGTCAAGCATGCATGGGATTTATGGCAAATGGCTTGTGTATCTATAAGCAAAGAGGTTTGAGTGGTTTTGAAAGTCAGAAGTACAAGTTATAAGCTATTTGCTATGTTACTTAATTTTCAAGAAAAATGGGAAACCAAGTTTCAATGTGTAGTACAAGCATGGGATGGGTGATTGTAAGTGTCTAAACCATTTCTCTTGTGTTATGAGACATGTATGATCAGAAAAGAACAAGTGCAAGGCTCAAGAACAAGTTTTGTGCAAAAAGTCACTTTATCAAAATGGCATTATGCACTTTCTTCCCAAAATGGATATAAAGCATGGCCTTGCATTGAATGCTTGAAATGAGACCTCTAACAGCTGTGCAAGCAATTAATTATGGAGCGCATAACAATTTTAAGGCCTGCAAAGTATAGGTTATGCAGCATAACTTTGAATTTTGAATTTGTACATTACAAAATGACTTGTAATTCAAGTGATAAAACCCTAACTTCATCTCTTCGATTCTCCCTACTAAAAAATGATCTCAAGGAGTTCTTGGAAATTTTGGAAATCTTGAAATGTGCTATACAACCCATATTTGAATCAATTTTGTAAATTCCCCTTGGAACTATATGAAAAAGTGCCATGAAGTTAGGTCAAAATCCTGACCAAATTAGGGCAAAATTTCACTAAGTGTTTTTGTTTCATGACCATGTATTCTTAAAATTATAACTTGAGATCCAAGTACTTTTGGAAGGAGTTATGTGAAGCAAATTTGTAGATTTCATGGAGATCTACAACTTTCATGTTGGAAGTTTCTTCTGAATCAACTTGTATCATGGTGAAAATTTTGCTCAAAATTCTGAAAAAATAAGAAATTTCCAACACTTAGAAAAATTTCTATGTTTAGAAATTTTAACTTTTCATATTGATGAATAAGTTTCATATTTTGATTTTTGATGAATTTGAATAACTTTTCTTGAATTTTTGATTCCTTGATGAATAAGTTTCATATTTTGACATGCTTTGATGAATTGTGATCTTTAACATTTGAATTTGACCAAAAAGTCAAAGTTTGACTTTTCAGTATACAATTGATTTTTAATCAGTTGACTGAAAATTCATCTGTCAATCCATTGGTCTTGAGCAATTTTTTGAGCCATATCATTAGGTTAAAATTATGCAATTGGACTCTTGAGATCATGCCTTAAACCAATTGATCATTTGCTAGGTCAAAAATCAGAAATTACCTTTTCCCAGTCAAAACCCTAATTTTGACCATCTTGCCCTTTTGGAGATTTGATCAAATATCTTGAGGAATTATGGTCCAAACTTGATCAAATGATAAATTTGAGTTTAAAATGTTGATGTAGATAAAAAATTATGAAGTTTGACTGTAAATTGGCCATAATTGGCTTTTCCCCCAATACAACTGATTTTTAGGTCAACTGCTCAAATGACTGAGCAAAAGTGTGATTCAAAGCTTGAAACTTGACATGAGTAACCTTGAGGGTTCATAATGATCTATGAAAGTCATATGGGGCATTAGAAGTTCAAAAAATCCTTGTGCAAACTCAAACCCTAATTTTGGTTATCAGTGCTTAATGAGGTGTCTTAAGCTGATCAACCCTAGTGCAATCTTGAGCCAAAGAAGATCTTGTGAGAAAATTATTGATAAATGAGAGGGAAACTTTTGGGGTACAACACATAAAAATAAGAAAGTAAAGCATTTTAAATGTGATCTAACTCTAAGGTAACCTCACTTTTAGTTATCCTCAACAGAGTCGCCAGTTCTGTAATACGGTGGGAGAACTGACTTGGTTTGCATTTTATCGCAAATGTCGCGGATAACAAGAGTCGCCACCAACTTTTCTTTTATCCAATAAGTAAAGGGTGAAAAGAACAGGAAAGGCCTTTGAGATTTTTTCTGAGTTCGAGGGGTAGGTTATGAAAAGCGAAGGTGTTAGCACCATTTTCATCTGTAGTTATCTACGAGCTCTTAATCGCTAGCTCACTTTTGGAAATGCTTTGTGAATGTGTAACTTTTGAAAAATATTTTGAAAAAAACGCCTAAGTGCAACAAACTTTGTAATGACTCTCATATCGTTGAGAACGCATACAAAGTGTTTGTTTTGAAAATATTTCAGAAATGAAGTATTTTGTGTGAAAAATGTTTTTTGTTTGTGAGCAAGCGACTACGAGCTATCTACCTACTCAAAAGTCTTTCGCATTATTTTCCTCTTCCTTTAGATAGTTCTATCCTACCATTAGTTAGTAGGAAGCCCTATCATTTTATGTTTGAGGGACAGGCGCGAGTCATCGTTATGGTCACAGAAGGCAACATATAGGGATACCTTTAGCAATTCAAAGGGACTATCATCATATATTCGTAGGCAACATCGAGGGACAAGATCATTTACCGAAGGAAGCATCGAAAGGTCATCAAGGGACTATGATCTTTATGATGATTTTTAACCGATGGTCTTTGCTAAGGGTATCCCTACGTTCGAGGGACATGACCATTTTTATCCGAAGGAAATAAGTGAGGTTACCCTAGAGGTGAGTGTGTGTAAAGTGATTTGTTTTTAGTTAACTTGTCTTGTATATTAGGGTTAGCTAGTGTTTGCTTTTATCTTGCCATACACGCCTAATTACTATACAGTAATAAGTAAAAGTAGTAAAAATAAAAGAGTCTATGCTATTACAATGCTTCAGGAGAGGGGTACAAAACCACAAAAATTGGGGGAAAGAAAGAAGGCGATAAAAAGCCTAAATAACTAATACAACCTTTAGCAGATACATAATGGCGAAAACTAATGCGAAAGTAAGTAAAGCGCGAAGATTATGGAAATAAATGGAGAACTTGTTTAACGGAAAATAATTGATGATTTATCCTAATGATTAACTGATTTTAATTGAGAAAAAGGTATTAATTTAGACCTAAAATAAAAACCTAAGTTATTTTTAATGAAAAAAATTTAATAATAAAAGCCTAAAGAAACTAATTTAATTGATTCAATTATTATTAAAAAAAGGAGTTAAATTAATTTATAAATAAAGTTAAGTTAATTTGATTTTAATAAAAAACGGTTAAGTTGATTTAATTTTAATTAATTAGAGAAAAATTTAATCATCTTAAATAAACAAAAAAATAAATTGAAACAAAAATAAAAAGAAGGTGATGGGCCTGCAGAAGTAAATCCAGGGGGTGTAACAATGTGATCCACTAGGCCCAAAGAGACAAGGCCCAGGACGCCTGTGTTGGATCTGGTGGGGATGGCTCCAGGAAGTTCACCGTGAGGGGGACACATCTGGGATGCTGAATTTGGTCCTGTGAGGATTAAGTGGTGATGAAGTGAGGAGCACAATGAGCGTGCTAGGCTGGCTTATACTGGATGCAAACAAGAAACAACATGAAAAATATAATACTAGGGGCAGGGATCAATCTCGTGCCTTGATAAACTAACACCTTAGCCATACACGCTTCTACCGCTGGGGTGGCCTTACACCCGCTAACATAATTCAAATAATAGAAATAAATATGAAGGATGATTTTAATGGTCGGAGAGGCGCCAGAGTCCTAGCTCCGGTCGTCTTCTCCGACAACCTGTAAGATTCAAAACTTGTGAATTCAACATGTTAGCGATCAAAAACATCCTAGTACCCCTAATTTGACCCTCCTATCCGAATCGGTACTTAGTTTTGGCTATAGGTCCTTGCATCATGAGTTTCGAACCATATGAAACCAATCAGAGCAACTATGGCATCTCGTGATTTTGGCTGCATGGGATCACAATATTGATCCAAACCTGTTCGATTGTGTCTTAGAAACTTATTGGTAAAGTTATTACAGTTTAAAACAAGACAAAATTAAAGGTATGTTTTTTTTGCAAAAAAATGTGAAATCGGTGATGTTATGCTATGCAATTTCACGCGCTTGGGATTATGGTAACCGATCCAAACCTACCCTTCAATGTTCCAGGAAGTGAATGGAATAAAGATATCACAGTGAGAGGGCTTGCAACTTGAATTTTGAAACTCGAGGGTTTTTGAGAAAGTTTGGACAATTTTTGCAATTCTTGAGGCAAGGATGCGTGTCCTTCATCTGATGTCTTGATGTGTTTATATAGAGAAAGGGAAAGATCAACCAAAATGGGAAGAATCTTGCAATCATGGCCATGATCAAAAGAAAATCAAACATGTTTTCTCAATATTCAATTTTCAAAGATTCTTTCGATATTTGGATTTCACACGGTTTAGCCTGGCTGTCAAGTGCTGTCTTGGGCCTCCATGTGATTGAAATTAAAAGCCCACATGCCTTATAACATTGCCTCATATTTTATTTGTTTTAATTTTCATTTAAATGAATAAAAATTAAAATAAAAGAAATAAAAATCATCAAAAATATGTGAATGTATTTAGAGGTCCTCTAACACATTGTGAACATGTTTGAACATCAAAAGTTAGGCTCATTAGCTCAAAATCACAAGTTTGCTTAATTTGGAATTCATGCATTCTACCAAAATTTCCCAACTTGCAATGGCCATAACTATCTCAATTTTCATCTTTTTCAAGGTGATATTGGACTTTTTGAAAATCTCAAGGTGTCTTATTCAATATCTCTTTTGATCATTTTTGCATTTGGAGACTTTATATTAATGTAAGTTGCCTTGACAAAAAGTGTCTTTTTGTTGACTTTTGAAATGTCCTATAATGTATTGGCTCATATCTCTCAAATGAAGCACTTTTTGGACTTGAGCATAAAGATTCTAAGTTGTAGAGAATTGAATTTCCTTCAAAATGGGCTTTGGTTGGGGAAAATTTAATGAAGCATGTGAAATTTATGCTTGTTCAAAGTTCAGTTGACTTCTCCTAAGAAAACCCTAATTTGGCAACTTTTGACTTTTGATGATTTGAGAGCTTTTCTTGAGGAATCATGATCAACCATTGATAAAATGATGAATATCACTTCAAAATATTAATGTTGACCAAAAATCTTGAAGTTTGACTGTATGTTGACCATAGTTGACTTTTTTATACCTAATATAGTTAATTTTCAAACATCTGAGCTATTGACTGAGCAATCTTGTGATGCAAGGCTTGAAACTTGACATGAACATTGTTGAAGACCTATGGAGGACCATGGAAACCACTTGGGACATTTGAAACCTAATCTTCCTTGAGAAACATAAAACGCTATTTGTTGACCCATTGCTTAGGAGGGGGATTTGTCTTGATCAATTCTTGAGCATCCTTGAGTATTTGAGAACCCTAGAAGAATGTCTTGCAGAAAATGGAAGGACAAATTTTAGGGTACAACACCTATATATGTGTATTTACGATTAATGTGCTATGATGAATGTTGCAATTGAGTAGTATGATGTTATATTAATGGCTCAATTATTTTGCGTGATGTACTGCTTGATGAGCATGATGATGATGATGGCCTGTATTGGCGTGGAATTGATGGGTAGGAATATCAATGCATTTTACGTTGTTTCATGTCTGTGTCGCATTCATTCATAATAATGGCTTATTCTCTGTAAGATGGCTTGTATTGGCGAGAGATGGCTTGTATTGGCGTGATGATGAAGTCTTATGCCCTGTTGCTGCCCTATTCGACATTATGATAAGGGCTTATACCATGATGGTACCATATGCATTGAGTTGGTGTAAGTCCCATTACATTGAGTTATTACGAACTTGATGTTTTTGATGCTGAAGAAGTATGATTTATATCATGATGGATATTATGTGTTGTTTGTATATTTGACTGTATGTTGATGTACTTTGTGGAATGGTGAATGAAGTAAAGGTGTGAGGTAAAGAATTATGATTATGTGTACTTCAATTGTTATCTACTCATTATTATGATTTCTTTTATATTGTTATGATATCTCATCTCTTCTATTTGAATATTACCTTTATATTGGTAACGTGCAAATGATCTGAAGTAGCTTGAGATCGAAGTTAGATGAGGAGTTACCTCATTTTACGTAGATTGAGTCGGTGTCAGCTCTGATACGTAACACTTGGGGATTTTGTGCTTGTTTTTTTTTATGTTGGGAGTAAAATTTTGTAAAACTCCATTTGTTGGATTTATGTATTGTTTTATGTAGAATTTTTAAAATATGATGTTTGTCACCCTTATTGAAGGATTGAAAATAATTGTTATTGATGTTTTCCGCTACGAGTAAATGAAAGATTTTCTAGACACGAAGTACATGCGGTTTTATGTTTTCATAAACGTGTTACGTATTTCATATTGATGAGCATATGTATGTATGAAGGTAACATCCTGAGTGATGAAATGTTTTAAATTCCTTCAAATTTTATTTTAATAATTACGCGGGGGTTTTAGGGTGTTACAGTAAGCACACTAGTTAGTGAAGACTTTTGTGTCAAGTGCATAACTTATCATGGTATAGGGAGATGAAGTGAAGTGAAATGGATGAAGAAGTGTACAAGTCAAAAGGGAAAACATCAAGGACTCATCATAATAATATAAGCATACTTGTGAAAAATTCACAATCAAACCGTACAAGGAAAGGTAATCACATAATCCTAAGTGGACATAAGTCCTTATGTAATGCTATCAATAAAAACAAATTGAAAAAAAGGGGATATGGGAAGAGAGAGAGAGTGAGAGAGAGAGAGAGAGAGAGAGAGAGAGAGAGAGAGAGAGAGAGAGAGAGAGAGAGAGAATAAACATATACATGTTGCTCAGTTAGAACAAGTCTCATAATCAAGAAAAAGTTCAATTTGGCATTGAATTCATAGTATACGCACCAAAGTACACAAGCATCATTCAAGATTGTGAAGTGAAATGAACATAAGCGTGTAAGAAATTAAGCATATAATTAGTCATCACATGGTGTTGAGGTCAGAAGCTAATACATGTAATAAGTGCACACAAAGGACCTATAAACATCCCTAAAGCATCATACACAAGAATATTCAAAGGTAGAAGCAACCAATGATCACATTCAAACCCTAACATGCTCTTAAAGGTACATAAACATCAAGAAAGTCATAGATGAAGAGGGAACATGGTTGTGATACAGTGGAAGAACCGACTGTTTGACACTGGTTTGCGTTTTGCGTTTTTTATTCGCAAAATGTCGCGGTAAGCAAGAGTCGCCACCGAATTTTATTTCATCCAATCGAAAAGGAAAATAGTACAGAAAAAAAATCCTTTTTCGAGATATTATGAGTACGGGGGGTAGATTATAGAAAGGGAAGGTGTTAGCACCCTTTCTATCCATATTTTTCCATGGGCTCTTAGGTACTTGCTCATCTTTTAAAAAATTGCTTGTGTATGTGCTTTGTTTTTGAAAAGTTTGACTTCGTGATAACCCTTGTATCAGTCCTCAAAGGTGTGACGAAGTTGTTTTTGAAAATTTGTTTGAAAAGTGTAAGTGAAAAGTTTTAATTTGAGCAAGTACCTACTAGCATCTACCTACTCGAAAAAAGATTGTTTCTATTTTTGTTTCCTTTAGACAATGCTATCCTACTATTGAGAAATAGGTAGCACCATCGTTGGATTTGTAAGGGTCAATTCGCAAGGGACGTACGATCACTAAAGCAATGTTAGGACATCTTAGTAATAACCCTAGAGTCTTAAGATCATATTTGAGGAAACATTTCCGAGGCAACATTTCCGAGGCAACATTTGAATGGGAAATTTTGATCTTTTAGACTGGAGGGTAACCACTAAGACACCCTATGCTCAATGATCGCTTACCGAAGGCAACCGAAGTGAGAGTATACCCTAAGAGTGATATGTGCGAGTGATTTGTTTTCAGTTATTTAATCTTTGCACATTAGGGTTTTCTAACCGTATTAATTTGTCATGCATTCTTGTCATACAATCCTATTAGCATACATCTAGGCAGTTAAATATTTGCAGAAATTAAAAATGCGAGAAAGTAAATCTACGCTATTACAAGGCTTCGAGGAGGGGGATTAATTACATAGCCAAAAACACGGGGAAAAAGCGATAAGTAAAAGCCCTAAATTAGCTATTACAAACCATGAATAGTTACAAAAATATTGACAAAAATAATAAATGCACGGCGAATTAAATACGGGGCGATTAGGGTTTTGACCCTTGACTAGACCTATTCGCGATTGATTAAAAAAAAATTTTTGGGTCATGTTTTGTTACTTAAGGAAATAATGAACTAATTTAAAAAGAAAATCCTAATTCTAATTAATTTTAAATTAAGAAAAATAAATTAATTCAATCTAAAACCTACTTTTGTATTTTATTTACTTGAGAAAAAGAGAAAAAACAAAATTAAATCAAGAGTTTAACCTAATTTGCTATTTGATTTTATTTGTGAAAGTAAATTACAATTTCCCTAAGTTAACACTAAATTAAATTAATTTTGATAATATAAAAAAAACTAATTCAAATTTTTTTTATGAATTTTTGATTTTAAGATTTTTATGAAAAAAAAGATTAATTTGTTAATTAAGAATAAATAAAAGAAATATTAAAAGAATTAAATAAAATAAAAGAAATATGAAAAGAATGATGGGCCTGTGCTTGCAATTATGGGGGTTTATTGTTGAAATTCTGAGCCCAAATAATCCAAGCCCGTTTAACTTTGCTGGATCTGATGCATACGTTGACCTGGGGTACATGGTGGACCTTCAATGGTGAATTTGATGGCCAAATATTGGTGGCATATGATGGAAGTGAGGACCTGTGGTGTACCTGATCTCATGAAACAAAATAATATGAACAAAGGTTGGGACCTGGGGATCGAACCCAGACCCTTATATCCAACTCCAATGCCTGCCAGTCAACTGAGCCACACATTTTTGTTGTACACATAATGGAAGTAAAATAATATAATCAAAAACCAATAACATATTCAAAAAACACGCTAAAATTCAAACCACCCAACCAGTGAGTGCCACGCATTGTCTTCTTCCCCATACCGTTGTTTTAGCCTAAGATACTTTTACCTACAGACACCTTGTTGTAGGTACAGACCTGTGCATCTCAAAAATTGCGTATGCTTAAGATAAATGACCATGGCTTGTACCAATCAACTCATCTCATCTTCACGAGCATCATGATACCAGAATCAACGCCCAATTTTTCCTGCATTGGAAAACCCTAAACAAGAACACGAAACCCTAACTATGGCATATCTTGATTCCTGTACTAAAAACGTAATTAAACAATACCAATAGCTTGCAAACTCAATGATAAACAAGAATATATGAATCAAACGTGCTAATGATGAGTAAATCAATGAAATCAAAATCAAAACTTTGGGACAAACCGTGGCCTCTGTACTTACGATTCCAGGCGTGAAAAGGCTTGCACTTGATTGAGATCCCTTCTGGAGATGTCGAGGAGTCTGTTGGTATCGTTAGAATGGCTTGGATTGACCTCTAGGATGGAAATTGAATCACCACTTTTCTTGAAAATTTTCAGTTTTGCTCTTGGCTCTGCACGGCCTCTAACCCCTTCCTCTTGCCTTGGCTATGTTATGTATATGTAATGCAACACATTAGGTCAACAAAAACGAGCTGAATCTTGGTCCATTGTGAATATTTGATTTGGTCTTTATCTTTGTATGATATCTTTATATATCAAGCCATATCATGCCAATTTTGGTTCAATTTGTTTTGCACGTTTTGGATATGATTTTCCAGCATAATTGGATTTGATTCTACCAAAAATATGATCATAAAACAAATCTTTGATATTTTTTGCTATTTATTTGATTTAATTTGACTTTTAAATGATAAAAATCAAAATCAAAATAAATAAATAAAGTAAAAGGTGCGTGGGTGTTGATTTGGATCGTGGATCATGTCATCAGCAAGATTCAATCATGAAAAACTAGGCCCATTTGACAAAAAAATCCAAATTTGAGCACATTTGTCTTTTGGCAATTTTGCAAAAAAGGTCAACTTGGCCAATGCATAACTCTCTCAATTTTGACCCTAGAGAGGTGTTCTTGGACTTTTTAGAAAGCTTAAGATGTCCCCTAAGCAAAATTTTTTGTCTCATCTCAATTGAGTCTTCCATGTTCATGTATGATGCTTTGACCCAAAAGGTGTTTTTGTTGACTTTTCAAAATGACCTATAATGTCAAAATTCATATCTTTTTGTGAGTGCATATTCTGAACTTGGGAGATGAAGATGAATTGTAGATAATTTCATCCTCTTTAAAATGAGCTTTGGATGAGTCATTTCTGATAAAGTATGAGAAAGTTATGCTTGGTCAAAGTTGAGTTGACTTTTCCTGTAAAACCCTAATTTAGAAACTTTTGGGTTTTGATGAATTGTAAGAAATACTTGAGGAATCATGATCAAAACTTGATCAAATGATGAATAATACTTCAAAATGAGGATGTTGACCAAAAATATTGAAGTTTGGCTGTATGTGGGCCCTAGTTAACTTTTGACCTAGCACAGTCGATTTTCAGGCCTTTGAGCAATCGACTGAGCAAACTTATTCTACAAGGCTTGAAACTTGACCTGGATGATCTTGAGAACATATTAGGACAATGGTGAGCATTTGGGTCCTTTGTGGTTCACACATCCTTATGAAAAATGAAACCCTAATTTGAGGTAGACTGCCTTAGGAGAGAGTTTGTCTGGTCAACTCTTGAACTTCCTTGAGCAATTTGGGGACCTCACATGACATTTGTTGAGAAATATGGGAGGGAAAATTTTGGGGTACAACAACTGCCCCTGTTCAATCTTCTTAAACCTGAGGATGTAGATTGGCTCGTCTGCCTTTCGTGATCTGAAGGTGGAAGATGATTGAACATTAGAGTGCCCAGAAATTTGCACTCGCATGAAGTGATACTTGACTTGTGATATCAGGGATGGGTTTACACATGCCATTTGAAGGTAGAGGATTGAAGATTGTCGGATATAGGCTTAAAGATGCCATCTTGGATGCAACGGAGAATTGCAGGAGATGGGCTTAAAGATGTCATCTAGGGGGTATTGATCGCATAAGAGATTCCTTTGTGAGATCCTGTATACCTATTGTTAAGGAGGACTTCGTTGGGGAATGCTGATCTCTGTCTTGAGAGAAATAGAGTTTTAGGAGCTTCAGTTGTCTGTTACTCTACTTGGGAATAATTCTGGGTTGGGAAGCGGAAGTGAACTGTGTGTTTGGTCGGGGTATATGCTGCACTGTGACTTTCTAGGGAAATATGAAATCAAATGTGTTTGATCGGGTCCCAGTCTTACAGTGTTGTGGACTGCTGTCTGGGGATAAGAGAAGAAGAACTCGGATAGTAAGGTTATGAGAAGGAACCTAGATAGTAGGGTTACTTCGAGAAGAAAGCCTGGATAGTAGGGCTGTGGGAAGGAACCTAGATAGTAGGGTTACTTCGATATGAAAGCCTGGATAGTAGGGTTGTGAGAAGGAACCTGGATAGTAGGGTAACTTCGATATGAAAGCCTGGATAGTAGGGCTGTGAGAAGGAACCTGGATAGTAGGGTAACTTCGATATGAAAGCCTGGATAGTAGGACAGTGAGAAGGAACCTGGATAGTAGGGTTACTTCAATATGAAAGCCTGGATAGTAGGGCTGTGAGAAGGAACCTAGATAGTAGGGTAACTTCGATATGAAAGCCTGGATAGTAGGGATGTGAGAAGGAACCTGGATAGTAGGGTTACTTCAATATGAAAGCCTAGATAGTAGGGCTTGAGAAGGAACCTGGATAGTAGGGTAACTTCAATATGAAAGCCTGGATAGTAGGGCTGTGAGAAGGAACCTGAATAGTAGGGTAACTTTGATATGAAAGCCTGGATAGTAGGGCTGTGAGAAGGAACCTGGATAGTAGGGTTACTTCGATATGAAAGCCGGGATAGTAGGGCTTGAGAAGGAACCTGGATAGTAGGGTTACTTCGATATGAAAGCTGGGATAATAGGGCTTGAGAAGGAACCTGGATAGTAGGGCTACTTCGACATGAAATCCTGGATAGTAGGGTTGTGAGAAGGAACCTGGATAGTAGGGTCACTTCGACATGAAAGCCTGGATGGTAGGACTGTGAGAAGGAACCTGGATAGTAGGGTTACTTCGATATGAAAAGCCTGGATAGTAGGGATGCTTCGGAATGATTTTGGGTAAAACTTCAGAGGGAACCTGGGTAAGGTTGTTCTTGTCGCGCCGATGATTACTCTGTTTAGCTTCGAGTGTTGATCATGATCCTGCTGGAAATTGTTGATAATAAATGTCTTTCCTGAAAGAAATACAGGGTTAGTTATGTGCGATGCATGAGATGCATTGTATAATGACGTTCTCAAAATAAATGAGACTATGTTATATGTGATGTATTCACATGTCATGATGTATGAACATAAAATGCTGTCATAATAATCTGAGTCCGGGAAAATAAATCCCTGACTATTGTTTGGAGAGTGTGAGAAATGGTATTCTTGACTGCTGTAACAAACCATATTTCCTCTGCTTCTGTTGGGGATGATGAACAAGGATGACTAGCTGGGGATATTCCCCTTGGCTGGCGAATATTCTGTCGAAAGCGACCCTATCTGGGGATAACTCTGCGGGGGAGGAGATACTGTAGCGATAGATCATGCTGATTTGGAGAAATAAACTCCACCGGGGATGAATTTCTGTTGCTGGTGATAACGAATTCTGTCGGAGATTGAATTTTTGCTTGTGAGAGAAATAAACTCTGCTTGGGGAACAATTTACTGACTCACTCACGATGGTGAACCTCAGTTGGGGAGAGTTGTGTCCTGTTCGGGAAAGCTTACACCAATGTCTTTGGATACTTTTTACTCTGTGGGGAATGTATGTACCACTTCTCATATTCTCAAGATGGCTATATCCCTGTACCTGATGGGCAGAGTAACTGTAGGGTTTGGGCACTTCTTGTTTGTCCCTGTTCTTGGAATTACGAGTAATCGTCTTTTGTTTCTTATGTAAATATTTATGAGCAACCATCATTTTCAAATGCATATATAAAAAATGAATCATTGGACGTTCTTGCAAAATAAAACAGAAAAAGGAAAAACAAGTTGAAATTTCTTGTGAAAATGAATTGTATTGATTTTTGAAGTTGGCCTGTAATAGGCGTTTTGTACAAAGAGGCTGACGTCCTAGTAAGAGAACACCGTCGAAAGACAAAAATTACAATTTGTGTAACAGAAATAAAAAAACAGCTATGTGAAACAATCCCATTGTGTTCCAACTCTGCTATTTCCTTTATATCTTCAAGCGTCTCATCACTTTGCTACTTGGTCGAAAGTGGATCAGATTGATTGGCACCGTCCGAGCTTGATAGTTGATACCGAAGTCTGGTTGCGAGATGATCCAATGAGACATAGTGTTACGCTTCAATCCCTAATTTTTTCCTGGACCGCCCTTTCGGGTTTTTAGTCCACCGAGATGCCCTTTTTTGCCCAAGCCTCCTTTTAAGGTTTTCGACTTGCCGGGTGTACAGTTTTTTTTCATTTTCATCCCTTACTTTTGCCTGAACCCTTTTGGTTCGTCGGGAAGCCCTTATTTTTTCCTAGGCCAGTCAACCTAGCGGGTCTTTGATTATGCGTAGTATCTTTTCACTATGTCTGCATTGACGGGGTGAGGAAGGTCGTCACCATCCATGGTGGTTAGAATCATAGCTCCTCCCGAGAAAATGTTCTTAACCACAAATGGCCCTTCGTATGTGGGGGTCCATTTTCCACTGGGATCGCCTTGCGGTAGTATGATGCATTTGATCACTAGATCTCCGACTTGATATTCTTGACGTCTGACTTTCTTGTTAAAGGCCTTGATCATTTGCTTTTGATATGTCTGACCATGACAGATAGCAGTAAGTCTCTTTTCATCGATTAGATTCAGCTGATCAAGTCGGGTTTGGATCCAATCGTCTTTGTTCAAACCCGCATCCTTCATAATCCCGAGAGAGGGTATCTGGACTTCGATGGGTAGGACTGCCTCCATGCCATATACCAAAGAGTAGGGTGTTTCCCATGTCGATGTTCGTGCTGAGGTACATTACCCATGAAGAGCGAATGGTAACATCTCGTGCCAGTCTTTGTATGTCACCGTCATCTTCTGCACAATCTTTTGATGTTCTTATTAGCTGCTTCAATGGCCCCATTCATCTTCGGTCGATAGGGAGAAGAGTTATGATGCTGAATCTTGAACTGTTTGCAGAGATCGGTGATCATTGTGTTATTGAGATTTGTACCATTGTTAGTAATAATTCTCTATGGTACACCATATCGACAGATCAGATTGTGTCGAATAAACCGCGCCACGATGTTCTTGGTTACTGTAGCAAAGGAATCTGCCTCAACCCACTTTGTAAAGTAATTAATGGCTACTAGGATGAAACGATGTCCATTGGAAGCGGTGGGCCTGATCTCGCTGATCATGTCGATGCCCCACATTGAAAAAGGCTAAGGAGCCGTTAAAACATTCAGGGGAACCGGAGGTACATGCACCTTATCAGCATAGACTTGGCACTTATGACAGGTTCGAGAGTGCTGATAACAATCGGCTTCCAGAGTGGACCAGTAATATCCTGCCCGTAGGATTTTCTTTGCCATGGTATGTCCACTAGAATGGGTTCCGAAAGTGCCTTCATGTAATTCTGCCATGATCCTTTCTGCCTCGCTCTTGTCTACACACCGCAGTAAGGTTGAATTATGGTTACGCTTATAGAGAATTCCATCACTGATGAAGAACTTCGCAGCGAACCTCCTCAGAAACTTCTTATCATTAACAAATGCCCCCTCGGGGTATTCTTGAGCCTCAAGGTACCTCTTTACCTCGTGAAACCAGGGTTTATCTGATACCTCTTCAGTCTCAATGTCACAACAATATGCGTGTTCGTCCAACCTCTCAATGGTAATCTGGGGAGCCTCATTGTCCCACCTAACTTTGAACATTAAAGACATGGTAGCTAGCACATCCGCTAACTGATTCTCCTCTCTTAGGAAATGTTCGAAGGTTACCTCCTCGAAGTGTGGGAGCAATGTCAGTACATACTCTTTGTAAGGAATAAGATTCAGAGGCTTTATATCCCACTCGCCTTTGATCTGACTTATTACTAGAGCGGAATCTCCGAATACACTCAAGAACTTAATCCTCAGGTCAATAGAAGCTCGAAGACCCATGATACACGCTTCATACTCCTCCATATTGTTGGTGCAGTTAAAACATAATCGGGCGGTGAACGGAGTATGACAGCCCTCGGGAGATATAATTACAACACCAATACCGTTACCCAATGCGTTCGAGGCTCCATCAAAATACATAGACCATCGGGATCCCTCCTCGGGTCCTTCATCCGGTCCAGGTTCTTCGCAGTCGGTTACCAACATGATATTCTCATCCGGGAACTCGAAATTCATGGATTGGTAGTCATCCACGGCCTGATGCGCTAAATGATCTGCCAATACACTCCCCTTGATTTCTTTTTGGGTTGTGTATTGGATATCGTACTTAGTTAAGATCATCTTCCATCTTGCTATCCTTTCGGAGAGAGCGGGCTTCTCGAAAATATACTTGATCAGATCCATCTTTGATATCAATAAGATAGTGTGAGTCAACATATATTGTCTCAGTCGGCGAGCAGCCCATGCCAAAGCGCAGCAAGTTTTCTCGAGCAATGAGTATCGGGTCTCACAGTCGGTAAACTTTTTGCTAAGGTAATAAATGGCGTGATCTTTTTGACCAGACTCATCATGCTTCCCCAGCACACACCCCATTGAATTGTCTAGCCCTGTCAAGTATAATATCAGAGGTCTTCCTTCAATTGGAAGCATCCGAATTGGTGGTTCTTGAAGGTATTCCTTGATTCTTTCGAAAGCGGTCTGGCATTCATCATTCCACTTTACCACTTGATCTTTCTTCAGTAGCTTGAAGATTGGCTCATAAGTAGTAGTCAGATGTGAAATGAACATGGCGATGTAATTCAGACGTCTCAAGAAACCTCTAACTTCTTTCTCTGTGCTGGGAGCCGACATCTCTTGTATGGCTTTTACCCTTGCAGGGTCCACCTGAATACCCTTATCACTGACGACAAAACCCAGAAGCTTACCAGACCTTACCCCGAAGGTACACTTGTTCGGATTCAACCTCAGTTTGTACGTCTTCAACCTGTCAAACAGTTTCTGGAGATGATCAAGGTTCTCTTCCTCAATCTGGGACCTGGCTATCATGTCACCCACATACGCCTCAATCTCGTGGTGAATCATATCGTGGAACAAAGCGACCATGGCGCACTGATAAGTTGCCCCAACATTCTTCAATCCAAAAGGAATTACCTTGTAACAGAAGGTGCCCCACTGGGTAATGAAGGTTGTATTCTCCATATCCTCAGGAGCCATCTTGATCTGGTTGTAGCCAGAAAAACCATCCATGAAGGAGAAGATCTTGTGATGTGCGGTATTATCGACCAGAACATCAATGTGAGGAAGTGGGAAGTCATCCTTGGGGCTTGCCCTGTTCAGATCTCTATAGTCCACACACATCCGTAGTTTACCATCCTTCTTAGGTACCGGAACAACGTTGGCAACCCACTGCGAATAAGAAGTGACAACTAAGAACCATGCGTCAAACTGTTTCATAACCTCTGCCTTGATTTTCTCTGACATTTCAGGGCGCATACGGAGGACCTTCTGCTTTACCGGAGGGCAGTCCTTCTTAGTCGACATGCGATGTACCACAATATCAATGTCCAAACCAGGCATGTCTTCATAGGACCAGGAGAAGATCTCAACATAGTCGTGTAGCAACTGTATTAACCGTTGTTTGACACTAGGCTCCAGATTCGCACCTATCTTAACCTCTTTCCTGTCTTCCTCTGTACCCAAATTTACTGACTCAACCGGCTCTTCATGAGGCTGTATGGCCCTTTCTTCCTGCTGTAACAGTCTAGCAAGTTCTCCAGGCACCTCACAATCATCCTCACCTTCATCCTCGGCTTGGTTGATCGGATTTTTGAAGTCATAACTGGCAGTAGCAGAGTTGTTATCAATGGGATCCATAGTGGATATGGATCTACAATATGATATGTGAGTGTGTGTAAGAGAATAGCTGTTTTGATAAAGTGGGAAATAGAAAAGAAAAAACAAGGAGCGCAAAATTTATATGCAAGAAACGTCCAATGCTTTATTAATGATATATGATATGACAAATAATAAACCCTCACAAGCAAAGCCAAGGTGCCTCGGGCAAGGCACCAGGCCGTAAAGTTTCAAATTGTTTATTACAAATCTTAAAACAAGTCAATTACTGCGGAATAAAAGAAACAGATATGAAGTCCTTCGTCGTCCAGTTATTCGGTCCACCGTTGGTTGTTGGGTAGATCCAGCTGTCAGCATCCGGGTTCTCATCATCAGCATCTTCTGTGGTGGAGACAACCTCAACAACATTGATTCCCGAGCCATGCTTGGGCATGGGTGCAGTTATGACATTCAGATTTTCTGGAGCATCAAACTCTATCTCCTTGGTTTCGAGCAAATCTTGTACTTTGTTTCTCAGGGCCCAACAATCATTTGTATCGTGGCCTGGACTCTCAGAATGGTAGGCGCACCGCGCATTGGGATTGTATCTGACAGAAGTAGTGTTTGGATTCTTGGGTGCCTCTCTCAAGGTTACCAAGTTAGATTTTAACAGATGAGGCAGAACTTTAGCCAAAGTCATGCTGATGCGGGTAAACTGCCGTTGTGGTCTTTCCACCCTTTGCTAATTGTTGCGTTATGGAGCGACTGCGGGTCTTGGTATCACTACAGCATTTACCGTTTGACGGTTTTCAGATCTGCTTTGTCCCCTCGGGCTATAGACTGCATTGGCTTCCTTCTTACCAGTAAAAGGCTTCTTAGTTGAACTCGAGGAGGCATCCTTCTGTATTTTACCACTTAGAATTCTAGCTTCTACTCTTTCTCCAGTTAAAATTAACTCAGTGAAACCAGATGACGAGCTGCCGATTAAGTGATTGGAAAACTGACCAAATAGCGTCCCCAGAAACATATCAACCAACTCCCTATTAGACAAAGGGGGTTGGACTCTTCCAGCCAAGTATCTCCACTTTTGAGCATAATCCTTAAAACCTTCACCTGCACCCATGGACATACGCTAGAGATGAGTACGAGCGGGAGCAAGGTCGGCATTATACTGATACTACTTGTAGAAAGCAGCAGCAAGATCTTCCCAGTTTCAGACACTGACTCCCTCCAACTGGTAAAACCATTCAAGCTGAGTCCCTGACAGACTATCTTGAAAGAAGTGCACCCACAAATTTCTATCAGCGGTGTGGGGTTGGATTTTCTTGACATATGAGCGGAGATGGAGTTTTGGGCAGGACACTCCATCATACTTGGCAAAAACCGGAGCTTTGAACTTATGAGGGATGACCACTCCCGATACCAGTCCCAATTCTCAGAAATCCAAACCAGGTATTTTCTGAATTTCCATAGCGCTCAAACGATCTTCTAACTGCTTGTATCTATCCTCAGCAGGAGGATATTTCTCATCATCGTAATCAGTATCATTGTCAGAAACTGAAGGACTAAGGTCCTTTTCTCTTTCTTGGTTCTCCCCGTCCTTGGATGAAGAGGTCAGATCTGTTTGATGCTTCAACCTTTCTCTGAACCTTCTACCCATATTCAGAATACCAGGCTTCTTCTTCTTCTTCTTCTCTTTCATAATAAGGGTCTTCAGATCCTCTTTCTCCTTAGCCAGACTTATGAACATCTGTTGGAACTGGGCGTTCTATGCCTGAAGATCTTTGATGGCTTGATCAGAAGACATTTCTGCTGAAATAAACAGCGAAGAAGATGAGAAACCTGTAGTGGTACCTGTAATGATGTGCATGATAATGGGATGCGCATGTAATGATTTCAAAGACTTTGGGAGATTTAAATTTGCAAACCAAAAATAAACAAAACTTTATTAGCTTAACTTTGAAAGGTTCAACAATGCCTTTAAGGCATTATAAAGAAGTAAATAAAACAAATCTAAAACTTGAAAAGGCAAAATCAAAAGTCCCATGGACGCTTCCTCTTTGTGCTGATGTAGTCATTGATCACTCTTTCTTCCTCGAGCTTCCTGGTGAGCTTTAAAACCTTCCTCTCTTGTCCATGGAACTGCTCCCGGTAAGTATCCCACTCATTCCTCAGCTGAATCCAAGATCTCTGTAACTCCCCAGGATTAGTGGGCATGTAAGGATAGAGAACCATGTAAGGAATACCTTCTTCATTACTGGGCTCCACAATCACTGGTAATACGTCCGCATAAGGCATCATAAGCTTTTGGGCACGAGCTTGGACCCATTGGAGGTAAGGCTGCATAGGAAGGGAAGTCTTCGGTCCCAATTCTTCGGGGTCAGGTCTGTTTACCATGCCCTAAGCCTGTATGAACCTTCGGAGGTGCTCCCTAACATCATCCTTATAGTCGAATATAATGTCCTTGAGAAGTAGCTCATGGGGACCATCTCTTCGAGCACGACCAAATTGTCGCAAAGCTATACAAGGATTGTAAGTTATACCCCCTCTGATACCAAGTAATGGGACATTGGGTATCCCCCACAGCGGTTAATAACAGTGGTGTCTTCCATAGCCTGGGAACACCAAAGAATATCTGTATGAGCGAGTGACATTATTCTGTACGACCAACCCAAACCTTCTTTGTTCTTCAGCACAGACTTAGGGAGGTAAGAAATAAACCACCTCGACAGCAACGACATGCAGCACATAAGAGTCCCTCTTCTCTTCATAGTACGAGTATAGAGGGCATGCAAGATATCCCTAAGCAAGGTAGGCACAGGGTTGCGAGTAAGGAAAATCTTGACAGCATTCACATCTACAAAGGAGTCCGGATTAGGGAAGAGAACTAAGCCATAGATAAGAAGAGCCAAGACATCTTCAAAAGCCTGAAAATCCAAATCATCCCAAAATAGCTGAGCCTGGTCTATCAGAAATCCGGCTAGAAAACCTTCGACCCCGCTTCGAGTTTCCCAATTTGATACCATATCGGCCCGTTTTAAATGCAAAGCTGAGGCAATATCTTCTGGCTTAGGAACTTCTTCCATACCTGTGAAGGGTACCTGTTCAAGAATGGATATACCCAATAAATAAGAGAATTCTTCCAAGGTGGGTACCAGCTGGTAATCTGGAAAGGTGAAGCAATGATGCTTGGGATCGAAGAAATGAAATAGTACGCTCATCATCTTTTCATCAAGGTTTGAAGTAACCAGGCTGAGAAGTTGACCGTGTCTCTTAATAAAAGTAGAAGTTTCAGAAACTCTTGATGCTAACTCTTTAAGTTGGGCAGGTATTTGCACAAAGTTGACGAATGGTATTTCTACGCACGGAAGCCATGATCTGCAAAACAGAACAAAGATAAATTCCCTTGGTCTTTGAAATGGTTAGTGTAATGAAGCATGAATGCCATGTTATGATGCATGATGTCATGATAAACCACAGGTATGGCAAACACAAATATTGCAAACACAGTCAAATCACACAAAGCCCTTAGGTTTAATGCTTGCATGAGGTCAAAGGTAATACCCTCTTAAAGTTAAGTTGGTTTCAAACCTGTCCTAGAAAAGAGTAATCGGGTTCTAGAGGATCTCAATATCACTGACCATCCTCCATCGGTCATGGTTTCAGCTCACGCAATCTTTTCTTGTGGCTGGAATTATTCCGAGAGTATGATCTCAATAAGTGTAGCATCGAGTATCAACCAGCTCTCAGCTCTACACCGAGACCGGCTATCTCACTACTTTCTAATGGCCAAGTTGGGCGATTAAAGGTTCTAAGGTCAGTTGATGCTTAATGACACCACGCAGCGGCCCCGTATTCTCCTCGTTTCTCCATAAGGGATACTGGTACCAACCAAAGTGCCACATCAATGTAGCTACTGCTTCATCCGGTTGGTCTATGTTGTACAATTCCCTCATAGTCTATTGCTACTTACCTAAAAGGTGTTCCCCAGATCCGGGTTAGGATCTATAGTAACTCCAAACAAACCCTTAAAAGTAAAGCAAACAAAGTAATCAAGAGAAGCATTTATGTTGAACTAGATCCTAAGGTATACCCCACTTATAACTCCCCAACAGAGTCTCCAGTTCTGTGATACGGTGGCAGAACCGACTGTTTGACGCTGGTTTGCGTTTTGCGTTTTTTATTCGCAAAATGTCGCGGTAAGAAATAGTCGCCACCAACATTTATTTCATCCAATCGGAAAGGAAAAAAGTACAGAAAAAGTCCTTTTTCGAGATATTTCGAGTACGGGGGGTAGATTATAGAAAGGGAAGGTGTTAGCACCCTTTCTATCCATAGTTTTCCATGGGCTCTTAGGTACTTGCTCATATTTTAAAAAATTTCTGGTGTATGTGCTTTGTTTTTGAAAAGTTTGACTTCGTGATAAACCTTGTATCAGTCCTCAAAGGTGTGACGAAGTTGTTTTTGAAAATTTGTTTGAAAAGTGTAAGTGAAAAGTTTTAATTTGAGCAAGTACCTACTAGCATCTACCTACTCGAAAAAAGATTGTTTCTATTCTTGTTTCCTTTAGACAGTGCTATCCTACTATTGAGAAATAGGTAGCACCGTCGTTGGATTTGTAAGGGTCAATTCGCAAGGGACGTATGATCACTAAAGCAATGTTAGGGCATCTTAGTAATAACCCTAGAGTCTTAAGATCATATTCGAGGCAACGTTTCCGAGGCAACATTTCCGAGGCAACATTTGAATGGGACATTTTGATCTTTTAGACTGGAGGGTAACCACTAAGACACCCTATGCTTAATGATCGCTTACTGAAGGCAATCGAAGTGAGAGTATACCCTAAGAGTGATATGTGCGAGTGATTTGTTTTCAGTTATTTAATTTTTGCACATTAGGGTTTTCTAACCGTATTAATTTGTCATGCATTCTTGTCATACAATCCTATTAGCATACATCTAGACAATTAAATATTTGCAGAAATTAAAAATGCGAGAAAGTAAATCTACGCTATTACAAGGCTTCGGGGAGGGGGATTAATTACATAGCCAAAAACCCGGGGAAAAAGCGATAAGTAAAATCCCTAAATTAGCTATTACAAACCATGAACAGTTACAAAAATATTGGCAAAAATAATAAACGCGCGGCGAATTAAATACGGGGCAATTAGGGTTTTGACCCTTGACTAGACCTATTCACGATTGATTAAAAAAATGTTTTTTGGTCATGTTTTGTTACTTAAGGAAATAATGAACTAATTTAAAAAGAAAATCCTAATTCTAATTAATTTTAAATTAAGAAAAATAAATTAATTCAATCTAAAACCTACTTTTGTATTTTATTTACTTGAGAAAAAGAGAAAAAACAAAATTAAATCAAGAGTTTAACCTAATTTGCTATTTGATTTTATTTGTGAAAGTAAATTACAATTTCCATAAGTTAACACTAAATTAAATTAATTTTGATAATATAAAAAAAACTAATTCAAATTTTTTTAATGAATTTTTGATTTTAAGATTTTTATGAAAAAAAAGATTAATTTGTTAATTAAGAATAAATAAAAGAAATATTAAAAGAATTAAATAAAATAAAAGAAATAAGAAAAGAATGATGGGCTTGTTCTAGCAATTATGGGGGTTTATTGTTGAAATTCTGAGCCCAAATAACCCAAGCCCGTTTAACTTTGCTGGATCTGATGCATACGTTGATTTGGGGTACATGGTGGACCTTCAATGGAGAGGCATTGGATCTAGATCGCTGGTTGATCGCACTAAATCGCACTATGTTTCTGACTCAACTATCACATGTTTTCCTTAGTTTTTATTATCATTTTCTCGTATTATGTTCCTTTTTCCTTTGTTTTCAGGATTCTTGTCATTTCAGAGCCTTCTGTGAAGAAACGAGCCAAAACGCCAAGAAATTAGGGTTTTTCAAGATATTATGCACTTATGGCGTTCAGCGCCGCGCCGGCTACAGGGAACGCGATGACGTGGCCCACTTTCACCCAGAGACCAACTGCCACGTTCCCACGATCTGGCAGTTCCAGCCACCACGCCCGCGGCCACTGCCACCGCGCCCGCGGCCTTCACAAAAGTTTCCCGCTCAGAAGAAGTTGAGGGGCATGCTGGTCTTTACGCATCTCAAGGATCCTCTATAAATAGTTTTCGATTTTCATTTTTTAGTTTCATCCAAGCTTAGTACAATCTTAAGCCATATACTATCAGTTTCTGTAAAGTAATAATCTCTTCACATCGGGGAGTTATTGCGGTGTAGATTGAGTTGTAATCGAGTCTTGGAGCACTTTGGTTGAAGTTCATCATACCAGCCTTACCATTCCGCAAATTTGTATCAGATTCAAGTCTCCGACTGGAGCAAGGTTCTATTTTATTGCATTTCTTTACTTATAATTGCTCTTACCATAGTCTACACGTTTTATAGACTCTAAATGCTCTTACCATAGTCTACACGTTTTATAGACTCTAAATGCTCTTACCATAGTCTACACGTTTTATAGACTCTAAATGCTCTTACCATAGTCTACACGTTTTATAGACTCTAAATGCTCTTACCATAGTCTACACGTTTTATAGACTCTAAATGCTCTTACCATAGTCTACATGTTTTATAGACTCGCACTCTTTTACTTACTCGCTCTTATCATAGTCTACACGTTTTATAGACTCGCACTTATTATGTCTGGCTAAACTATAAAGGTTTGGATGTAATGATTGTCATCATGGTCGTGTTCCAATTATCATGCTAGTGAAAATACTCTGGGGATGTTTTGCTTTTAACTTAAGTCAATTATGTTTAAATGTTTATTGGGTAAGATCGAAAGCCGTCCAAACTAATGATACGACTTGATTATTATTTAACCAAACGAAAAGAGCGAAAGCCATTGATTGGTTAAATAGGAATCATTGACCTTTTTAGAAAACAATTTTGAAACTATTTTCGGACGCGTTTGTAGGTTTGAAATCTGACTCTTGGTCAAAAGCCAAAAGTCTCTTTAAGTTAATCTTTCCAAGTAAAATTACTTTTCTGTTAAGTCAAAACTATCAATTTCTTAAAAATAGGTTTACCTCTTTAACGCGGAAGGCACCCTTTATATGTGACAATAAAGGAATTTAATTTAAAGAGTAAATTCGGTTCTTAGTAGTCAAAAGCTACAAGTTCCCGTTAAATTGATTCTTTGCTATCAATAGAAAATACTGCCCCATAAGTAGTTTCATCTACGCATGACCGGACCAATATCTGATTACATGATTTACATTCCAACCTGTCTTTTAAACTGTTATTTACCTCGCTCATTTACTTTGTTGCACTGCACTCACATCAATATTCTTGTTCACCTTAGATAAGCACCTTAGCAATAGAGTTGATAGATTGACAATTGGTCTATGTGGTTCGATAATCTTATATATTACTTTGATAGGCTGTGCACTTGCAGTACTATATTTAGGCTATACGTTACAGATTCCCCATCAAGTTTTTGGCGCCGTTGCCAGGGACCAACTTCGTCAAATTTCGTACCCTATTGTTATCCCGTTTAGACTAAGGCTATTCTAGCCGGTAGATGCGTACAAATCGTAGCACCGGTAACCTAATAGATCCTTTAGTAGACCCTGAACGTTACGCTCGTGCCCGTCTTTTTATACGCAAGATAAGAAGAGCTATGGCAGAAGATCGTAACCAAAGACCACTCAAGGAATTCGCCCAACCATCTAACGAGGAACCTAGTTCTAGTATAGTAAACCCTACTATAACTACCAACAACTTTGAACTAAAGCCCTCATTATTACAATTAGTACAACAAAACCAATTCGCTGGTCTCGCTACCGAGAACCCGAATCAACATTTAAAGGTATTTATCCAGTTAGCTGACACCCTTAAGGCAAATGGAGCCACACCCGAAGCCATCCGTTTAAGACTATTTCCTTTTTCCCTTAGAGGTAAAGCTCACGACTGGTTAGACGCCCTTCCAGCTAACTCAATAACAACTTGGGAAGACCTTAGGAGAGCTTTTCTTGCGAGATATTTTCCACCAAGCAAGACCGCTATTCTTAGGAACCTGATCACTTGTTTCACCCAAAACCAAGGCGAATCACTTTTTGATGCCTGGGAGAGATATAAAGAACTTTTAAGAGCTTGTCCGCACCATGGCCTGGAGCAATGGTTAATCATACATACCTTCTATAATGGACTCCATTACAACACAAAGATGTCCATAGATGCTGCCGCTGGCGGAGCATTGATGAACAAACCTTACCCTGACGCTTGTGCCCTAATAGAGGACATGGCCCAAAACCACGCCCAGTGGGGATTAGAACGAGCGACAGTAGAGAAAAAGGAGAGCCATGGAGGAAAGCATGAGGTAAGTTGCATGGACATGATTAATGCCAAGATGGACGCCCTAGCTTTAAGAGTCGAGAACATATCTCAAAACCCAACCACAGTAGCAGCAATCCAATCGGAATGCGAACTCTGTGGAACTCAAGGACATCAAACCGTTGACTGTAACCTTTTGAACGAATCTAGCTCAAACCAAGTTAACTATACCCAAGGGAACCCTTTCTCGAATACCTTCAATCCTGGATGGAGGAACCACCCGAATTTCTATTACAAAAACAATAACCCTATCCAAAATCCCGGACCTTCGAGACCTCAAGGATTCCAAACGCAAAAACAAAACCAACCTATGCAAATAGTGCCCCCAAGACCAAACCTTAAAGAAACCATAGACACCTTTATTCAGACTCAAACTCAGCAAAATAAGGAGTTTATGAACCAACACATTCACACGAACGAACTAGTTACTCAACTGGCAACCAAGTTTGACCAGATGATAACCCACACCAAAATGCTTGAGACTCAGATTTCCCAAGTAGCACAAAACACCTCTGTACAAGTTGCACCTGGAGGACAATTTCCTGGACAAACTCAACCAAATCCAAAAGGCCAAGCAAATTCTATCACCTTAAGAAGTGGAACTGCTTATGAAGGGCCTAGAAATCCTAACTTAAGCACATCAGAAAAACCTATGGAAGATGCTACACCTAAAGACCAGGTAGAGGAACCAGAGAAACCAGAAAAGCAATCAAAACCAGAAGTAGGGAATAACACTCAACAACCTTATAAACCACCTATTCCGTTCCCACAGAGGCTGAAAAACACCAAAGTAGAAAACCAGTACCAAAATTTTATTAAGGTAATAGAGAAACTCCATGTAGAGATTCCTTTTACTGAAGCTATAACCCAGATACCATCATATGCTAAGTTCTTGAAAGAGATTTTGACCAATAAACGGCGACTCGATGATCCCAAGCCTTTAGAATGTCATTCTATATCCGAAAATAAACTCGCCAAGAAAGATAAAGACCCTGGAAGTTTTTCTATCCCTTGCATCCTAGGTAACCATATGATAGACAAATCATTTTTAGACTTAGGAGCAAGCGTAAGTCTGATGCCTCTGGCCGTCTGTAAGAGGTTAAAATTAGGAGAACTTCAACCTACTAAGATGTCCTTACAACTAGCTGATAGATCTGTCAAATATCCCATGGGTATTTTAGAAGACATACCTGTCAAGATTGGTCAGTTGTACATTCCGACCGACTTCGTCGTAATGGATATTAAAGAAGATGAAGACATCCCAATCCTCTTAGGAAGACCATTCCTATCGACCGCCGGAGCTATAATAGATGTTAAGAAAGGGAAACTGACTTTCGAGGTAGGAGATGAAAAGATTGAGTTCATTTTATCAAAGTTTCTAATGGCACCAGTGATAGGAGATGCGTGTTATGCCATCGACGTCATTGACGAATGTGTAAATGAGCTCAAACAAAACGAATCTTTAATCAAATTACCATCAACCCCTATTTTAGAGGATGACGGATTTAAGAGTATCGAACCGTACATTAAAGACAACCTTTTCGAATGCTTAGCTCTTACCCCTGACCTTATGCCGCGTACTGAGAAACCCACTATAGAACTTAAGGAACTACCCAAGAATCTAAGATATGAGTTTTTGGATGAGGAGATGAATAGACCTGTTATAATTAGCGCCGCTCTAAACCAAATAGAAACAAATCAACTCTTAGATACCTTGCGAAAATATCCCTCAGCTTTAGGGTATAAAGTTTCAGATTTAAAAGGTATAAGCCCATCCGTATGCATGCATCGGATTATGCTAGAAGAAGATTCAAAACCCTCAAGAGAACATCAAAGAAGAATAAACCCTATCATGAGTGATGTAGTCAAGAAAGAAGTTCTTAAGTTATTAGAAGCTGGTATGATATACCAAATTTCGGATAGTGAATGGGTAAGCCCAGTCCATGTGGTACCCAAGAAAGGAGGTATCATTGTTATGGAAAATGAGAAAGGTGAGCATGTGGCAAAACGAACAGAAGGAGGATGGCGTATGTGTATAGATTACAGAAAGTTGAATAAGGCAACGAGAAAAGACCATTTCCCTCTCCCATTTATAGATCTGATGCTTGAACGTCTAGCAAGACACTCATATTTCTGCTATCTTGATGGGTATTCGGGGTTTTTCCAAATCCCTATTCACCCAGAGGACCAAGAAAAAACCACATTTACTTGCCCTTATGGAACATTCGCTTATAGACGAATGCCCTTTGGACTCTGTAATGCACCTGCCACTTTCCAACGTTGTATGATGTCAATTTTCGCAGACTACCTAGATGGAATTATGGAAGTATTTATGGACGATTTTTCAGTGTGTGGGTTTGATTTCAAAAACTGCCTCTCAAACTTAGAGAAAATCTTAAAAAGATGTGTGGAAGTAAACCTTGTGTTGAATTGGGAAAAGTGCCACTTTATGGTAAATGAAGGGATAGTCTTGGGACACATTATTTCTGAAAGAGGTATAGAAGTTGATAAGGCCAAGATAGAAGTTATAGAAAACCTAAACCCACCTAAGACCGTTAGGGAAGTAAGAAGTTTTCTAGGACATGCCGGGTTCTACCGACGTTTCATCAAGAATTTTTCCGGAATAACAAAACCTTTAACTAACTTATTGATGAAGGATGTCGAGTTTGAATTCGACCAAAAATGTCTTGAGGCCTTTGAAGTTTTAAATCAAGCTCTTATTTCAGCACCTATCATAAGACCACCTGATTGGACACAACCCTTTGAAATCATGTGCGATGCTAGTGATTTCGCTGTAGGAGCTGTACTAGGGCAAAGAAAAGACAAGAAACTGCATGCTATTTACTACGCTAGTAGAACACTAGACGCTGCCCAGCTAAATTATACAACCATAGAAAAGGAATTGCTAGCCGTAGTTTTTGCTATTGATAAATTTCGATCTTATTTGGTGGGAGCAAAAATAATAGTATACACAGATCATGCAGCAATCCGGTACTTGTTAAGTAAGAAAGATGCTAAGCCTAGATTGCTCAGATGGGTTCTTTTACTCCAAGAATTTGACTTGGATATTAAGGATAAAAAAGGAGCTGAAAACTTAGTAGCTGATCATCTCTCTAGGTTAGAACACCTTAAACCTGAACTTATACCTATAGACGATCACTCTACTTATGAAAGATTAATAGCTGGGATAAACTCAACTGAAGAAGAGACCTATGAGGAAATCTCAACCTTGAACAACATACCATGGTACGCAGATATTGCGAATTATCTGGCCGCTGATATCATACCCCCTGACTTAAGCTACCAACAGAAGAAGAAGTTTTTTAGTGATGTTAAACACTTCTTTTGGGATGAACCCCTCCTATTCAAAAGAGGAATAGATAATATATTCAGATGATGTGTGCCGGAAGAAGAAGTAGGCAACGTCATTAAACATTGTCATGCTGCACCTTATGGTGGACATGCAAGCACATCTAAAACATGCGCCAAAATATTTCAAGCAGGTTTTTATTGGCCTACTGTATGGCGCGATGTCCACACTTACATTACAAAATGTGACCGATGCCAACGCACTGGGAACATCTCAAGACGTGATGAAATGCCTTTAAGTAACATCCAAGAAGTGGAAATATTTGATGTCTGGGGTATAGATTTCATGAGACCTTTTCCTTCCTCAATGGGTAACAAGTATATCCTAGTAGCTGTCGATTATGTCTCAAAGTGGATAGAAGCTGTTGCATCACCCACAAACGATACCAAGGTAGTTATCAAACTGTTTAAGAATATTATTTTTCCTAGGTTTGGAACCCCGAGGTTAGTCATAAGTGATGGAGGATCGCATTTTATATCTAAGATATTTGACAAGCTTCTAAGCAAATACGGAGTAAAACATAGAGTAGCAACACCATATCACCCACAAACCAGTGGCCAAGTAGAAGTATCGAATAGGAGATTAAGCAGATCCTAGAGAAAACCGTATCATTATCCAGAAAAGACTGGTCTGGAAAACTTAAAGACGCCTTATGGGCTTATAGAACGGCTTATAAAACCCCTATTGGAACAACTCCTTATCAATTGGTTTATGGAAAGTCCTGTCATTTACCCTTCGAACTAGAACATAAAGCCTATTGGGCCATTAAATCCTTGAATCTAGATTACCTAAAAGCCGGAGAAAAACGTATCCTGGACATTCACAAGCTGGAAGAGCTTCGCTTGAATGCCTATGAGAATGCCATCATATATAAGGAAAGAACCAAGATGTGGCATGATAAAAAAATCATCAAGAAAGATTTCAACATTGGTGACCCTGTTCTCCTATTTAACTCAAGGTTACGACTTTTTCCTGGTAAGCTTCGTTCAAGATGGTCAGGTCCATTTGAAGTGTCAAAAGTTCTAAAGTCTGGAGCAGTAGAAATCAAAAACAATTCATGCGCTCCATTTTTGGTAAATGGACAAAGACTGAAGCTATACAAAGGAGGCGATTTGCCTGTTGACTACTCTAGTCATATTCTTATAGACCCACCAATACCCACATAAAGTAAGATCTAATCGTCAAGCTAAAGACGTTAAACAAGCGCTGCATGGGAGGCAACCCATGGTTTATTCTTAATTTTATTTTATTTTATTAATTTATATATGTTTTATCTGGACTAATTTCTTGTGTTTATATTTTCAGGATGCATTACCCCGATGGTATGATTGTGATTTTCAGGGATGAAGCACAAAAAGCCCGATTTGCTACCTTATCTGCTAGACCTATGGTACCCACTAGGTACCCCGATCAGAGCTGCATGGAGGCACTCGGGATTGAGCCAAGTATTAGGTATCTGTGCAACCAACTTGGCTGGGATTATTATGCGGATGATGTCCACAAAACCTACAGGAACCTTACTCTGGAGTTTCTTAGCTCTGTGGATTATAACCCATGGGTGGGTGAAGGAGATGAGCGAGGATGCCTAAGTTTCAGATTGTTTGGTACCGAGTATACCCTGACCATCAAAGAATTTGGGGATTTGCTTGGTTTCCAAACTGGACCGACCGCTATCACTGAGTTACCATTGAGTTACTATATGGACAGAGATATTGATAAATTTTGGCAGGACATTACTGATGGAGCCAGCCTTGACCCCTCTACCCAGCTGTCCAGGAAGATCCATAACCCGGCTTTCCGATACTTCGAGATGATTCTGTGCCACACTTTCTTTGGGAGGAGTTACTGTGACCACTTAGTCACCGCTGAGGAGATCCTTTTCCTATACTGTGCCAGTCAGTCCAGACCTATAGCTAGTGGAGGTTTTCTGATAGAGAGCCTCGAGCAGACTGCTCGATCCGCTGTAGGACTCATTCATTCCGGAGGGAATGTGACACAGATAGCTTCTGCTTTGGGTTTGGACAGTATGATAACACAGTTGACCCCATACTGTGGATATACTTTCCTGGATTTAGACTTTTGCATGGATCGTGGGCTCATGAGGAGGGCCTCTTTCCACCCATATCAGTACAGATTGCTCATCGATGACCAGACAGTTTACACCTTCACACTGCCAGACCCTCAGATGACTTGTGTTTCCAACCCTGCTAATTGGAACTATTCTGTAGAAGGTTGGGGTGAGATAACAGAGTATGCCCCAGAATATACTCCTGCTTCCGAAGATCCCACTCCAGAATACACTCCTGCTTCCGAAGATCCCACTCCAGAATACACTCCTGCTTCCGAAGATCCCACTCCAGAATACACTCCTGCTTCCGAAGATCCTACTCCTGAATACACTCCTGCTCCCGAGGACTCTACTCCAGATCACACATCCTGACCCGAGGTTACACGCACTACTGTTCTTACTAATAACCTCAGCTTGCAGGAACCTGATATTCGCACTCTGTTGACTGCTATGCGCACTGAGATAGCCACTCTCCTCAATGAGGTGGCTGACCTTCATTTACAGTTGGAACTGAATGATGTTACCTTTGCTGGTGAGTTAGATGAACTAGCTCACGAGGTGGCAGAGATTCGACGCCAGCTGACTGAGCTGCGTGGCCCAGACACTCCTGCAGAGCATCCTCCCGGTTGGTGATAGATCTATGTTATTCACAAGATCTCTAGTTCTAGTATTATTATTATTATGTTGATTTCCTTTTCAGACTCATTTTTATTTGCATTATCCGTTTCCTGCATTATTAATAACTATTTTGGTGACCCGATGTCCGTACCTATATATATATATGCATATGTGTTTTTTTTCTCTATATATACCTTTCATTTACTAATGTTTTTGTTTTTCTGGTCACCATAATGAAAATTTTGAAAAGGGAATCCAGACCACATACGCTCGTCACTTCCAATTGATGGAGGCAACCCAAGGCACCCTCATTGGTAGGACCCAAGAGCTACAAGCGGCAAATGCCGCCTTGACAGAGAGAATGGAGCAGCTAGTTTTGGACCGAGAGAGCCGCCGTCGCAGCCGTAGCCGCCGTTCCGGTCGTACCAACCAGGATGGTGAAGGTCCTAGTGGCCCCCACTAGCGTTTTCAGGTACCTCCTCCTACCTTATTTTGGAACATTGAGGACAATGTCCGATTTAAGTGTGGGAGGAGCATTTATCGCTTTTATTTCCCGTTTTTCCTGCTTTTATTTCCCTTCCGCATTTTTCCTTTTAGGTATGTTATATTCGTAGTTAATAAAATGCATGTGATAGGCGAGTCTTTCTGCGTAGTGTACCCTTTCATTTCCCCCACTTTTTAGCCTTACAAAATTTTTACAAAATCTTTTTCAAAGAATTGTGGTTGTTTTTAAGGATTTGGGCTATGAGACAGGTCCTAGATAGGGTCTATTTCTTGGGCACTCACTTTTTGAAAAATTCGTTATCGTTTTAACACCGTAAGCCTTTTTGAACATTTAGATTAAATCCTTTCTTCCCAATATGCTATGATTTTGAATAAAACTGTACAAATAGGTCTTCAAGTAGTTTATCTAAGCAGTCAGCTCCGGCCTAAGCATGCTCTAAGGGTAGGATCGATGAATATAAGTGGATGATCTCTATTTTGCCTTAAAAGTTTATAAAATAAAGTATGAATACGACTACGAGTTGGGTGATCCTCACAAAGATTACTCAACTCAAGAAAGTTGTAAGCACTAATAAAAACAAAGAAAAAAAAATATATAAGGCACATCCGTTGTAGTTGGTCCAGAGGTATCTGGTGCTGGACTTGGTAGGGCGGACTACGGTCCGATCCCCCGCAACTGCAAATGGGTAAAATAAAAAGGGGTTAAACCAACTCTTGTACCAGAATCCCATCACTTGAGATCAGAGTCACTAACCGGTCACTACACCATGAGTATGTACGGATAACGGGCTTAATGTGATTGCGCCTGAATGAAAAAGGACCTCGTACAAAAAGAAGTCTTAGCATAGTAAGGATATTAGGATCGATCTATATACTTATGAGGTTTATGTCCACATTTCTGCGAGTAGTGTAATTACGATACCCTTGGTTCAGATAGTTAGTGCCTGACAACACACCCTTACTCGAACTTAGAAGCCCTCTTTGCCCAAAACCTGTATACACCATAATTTTCTTTCATCTACTTCTAAGAGTTGTTGCTTGAGGACAAGCAAAGGTCTAAGCGTGGGAGGATTTGATCGCACTAAATCGCACTATGTTTCTGACTCAACTATCACATGTTTTCCTTAGTTTTTATTATCATTTTCTCGTATTATGTTCCTTTTTCCTTTGTTTTCAGGATTCTTGTCATTTCAGAGCCTTCTGTGAAGAAACGAGCCAAAACGCCAAGAAATTAGGGTTTTTCAAGATATTATGCACTTATGGCGTTCAGCACCGCGCCGGCTACAGGGAACGCGATGACGTGGCCCACTTTCACCCAGAGACCAACTGCCACGTTCCCACGATCTGGCAGTTCCAGCCACCGCGCCCGCGGCCACTGCCACCGTGCCCGCGGCCTTCACAAAAGTTTCCCACTCAGAAGAAGTTGAGGGGCATGCTGGTCTTTACGCATCTCAAGGATCCTCTATAAATAGTTTTCGATTTTCATTTTTTAGTTTCATCCAAGCTTAGTACAATCTTAAGCCATATACTATCAGTTTCTGTAAAGTAATAATCTCTTCACATCGGGGAGTTATTGCGGTGTAGATTGAGTTGTAATCGAGTCTTGGAGCACTTTGGTTGAAGTTCATCATACCAGCCTTACCATTCCGCAGATTTGTATCAGATTCAAGTCTCCGACTGGAGCAAGGTTCTATTTTATTGCATTTCTTTACTTATAATTGCTCTTACCATAGTCTACACGTTTTATAGACTCTAAATGCTCTTACCATAGTCTACACGTTTTATAGACTCTAAATGCTCTTACCATAGTCTACACGTTTTATAGACTCTAAATGCTCTTACCATAGTCTACACGTTTTATAGACTCTAAATGCTCTTACCATAGTCTACACGTTTTATAGACTCTAAATGCTCTTACCATAGTCTACATGTTTTATAGACTCGCACTCTTTTACTTACTCGCTCTTATCATAGTCTACACGTTTTATAGACTCGCACTTATTATGTCTGGCTAAACTATAAAGGTTTGGATGTAATGATAGTCATCATGGTCGTGTTCCAATTATCATGCTAGTGAAAATACTCTGGGGATGTTTTGCTTTTAACTTAAGTCAATTATGTTTAAATGTTTATTGGGTAAGATCGAAAGCCGTCCAAACTAATGATACGACTTGATTATTATTTAACCAAACGAAAAGAGCGAAAGCCATTGATTGGTTAAATAGGAATCATTGACCTTTTTAGAAAACGATTTTGAAACTATTTTCGGACGCGTTTGTAGGTTTGAAATCTGACTCTTGGTCAAAAGCCAAAAGTCTCTTTAAGTTAATCTTTCCAAGTAAAATTACTTTTCTGTTAAGTCAAAACTATCAATTTCTTAAAAATAGGTTTACCTCTTTAACGCGGAAGGCACCCTTTATATGTGACAATAAAGGAATTTAATTTAAAGAGTAAATTCGATTCTTAGTAGTCAAAAGCTACAAGTTCCCGTTAAATTGATTCTTTGCTATCAATAGAAAATACTGCCCCATAAGTAGTTTCATCTACGCATGACCGGACCAATATCTGATTACATGATTTACATTCCAACCTGTCTTTTAAACTGTTATTTACCTCGCTCATTTACTTTGTTGCACTGCACTCACATCAATATTCTTGTTCACCTTAGATAAGCACCTTAGCAATAGAGTTGATAGATTGATAATTGGTCTCTGTGGTTCGATAATCTTATATATTACTTTGATAGGCTGTGCACTTGCAGTACTATATTTAGGCTGAACGTTACACAGATCCCATCACTGGTGAATTTGATGGCCAAATATTGGTGGCATATGATGGAAGTGAGGACCTGTGGTGTACCTGATCTCATGAAACAAAATAATATGAACAAAGGTTGGGACCTGGGGATCGAACCCAGACCCTTATATCCAACTCCAATGCCTGCCAGCCAACTGAGCCACGCATTTTTGTTGTACACATAATGGAAGTAAAATAATATAATCAAAAACCAATAACGTATTCAAAAAACACGCTAAAATTCAAACCACCCAACCAGTGAGTGCCACACATTGTCTTCTTCCCCAGACCGTTGTTTTAGCCTAAGATACTTTTACCTACAGACACCTTGCTGTAGGTACAGACCTGTGCATCTCAAAAATTGCGTATGCTTAAGATAAATGACCATGGCTTGTACCAATCAACTCATCTCATCTTCACGAGCATCATGATACCAGAATCAACGCCCAATTTTGCCTGCATTGGAAAACCCTAAACAAGAACACGAAACCCTAACTATGGCATATCTTGATTCTTGTACTAAAAATGCAATTAAACAATACCAATAGCTTGCAAACTCAATGATAAACAAGAATATATGATTCAAACATGCTAATGATGAGTAAATCAATGAAATCGAAATCAAAACTTTGGGACAAACCGTGGCCTCTGTACTTACGATTCCAGGCGTGAAAAGGCTTGCACTTGATTGAGATCCCTTTCGGAGATGTCCAGGAGTCTGTTGGTATCATTAGAATGGCTTGGATTGACCTCTAGGATGGAAATTGAATCACCATTTTTCTTGAACTTTTTCAGTTTTTCTCTTGTCTCTGCACGACCTCTAACCCCTTCCTCTTGCCTTGGCTATCTTATGTATATGTAATGCAACACATTAGGTCAACAAAAACGAGCTGAATCTTAGTCCATTATGAAGATTTGATTTGGTCTTTATCTTTGTATGATATCTTTCTATATCAAGCCAAATCATGCCAATTTTGGTTCAATTTGTTTTGCATGTTTTGGATATGATTTTCCAGCATAATTGGATTTGATTCCACCCAAAATCTGATCATAAAACAAATCTTTGATATTTTTTCCTATTTATTTGATTTAATTTTACATTTAAATTATAAAAATCAAAATAAAATAAATAAATAAAGCAAAAGGTGTGTGGGTTTTGATTTGGATCGTGGATCATGTCATAAGCAAGATTCAATCATGAAAAACTAGGCCCATTTGACAAAAAATGCAAATTTGAGCACATTTGTCTTTTGGCAATTTTGCAAAAAAGGTCAACTTGGCCAATGCATAACTCTCTCAATTTTGACCCTAGAGAGGTGTTCTTGGACTTTTTAGAAATCTTAGGATGTCCCCTAAGCAACCATTTTGGTCTCATCTCAATTGAGTCTTCCATGTTCATGTATGATGCTTTGACCCAAAAGGTATTTTTGTTGACTTTTCAAAATGACCTATAATGTCAAAATTCATATCTTTTTGTGAGTTCATATTCATAACTTGGGAGATGAATATTAATTGTATCTAATTGCATCCTATTCAAAATGAGCTTTGGACAGGTCATTTCTGATAAAGTATGAGAAAGTTATGCTTGGTCAAAGTTGAGTTGACTTTTCCTATAAAACCCTAATTTAGCAACTTTTGGGTTTTGATGAATTGTGAGAAATCCTTGAGGAATCATGATCAACCCTTGATAAAATGATGAATAATACTTAAAAATGAGGATGTTGACCAAAAATATTGAAGTTTGACTGTATGTGAGCCCCAATTGACTTTTGACCTAGCACAATCGATTTTCAGGCCTTTGAGCAATTGACTGAGCAAACTTCTTCTGCAAGGCTTGAAACTTGACCTGGATGATCTTGAGAACATATTAGGACAATGGTGAGAATTTGGGTCCTTTGTGGTTCAAACATCTTGATTAAAAATGAAACCCTAATTTGAGGTAGACTGCCTTAGGAGAGAGTTTGTCTGGTCAACTCTTGAACTTCCTTGAGCAATTTGGGGACCTCACATGACATTTGTTGAGAAATATGGGAGGGAAAATTTTGGGGTACAACAATGGTAATGGGATCATAAACAATAAAATTAATAAGAAAATATCCTATAATGTTATTCATCCAAGCATCACAATCTACAATGAAAGATAACACGAAAACTTTGAGACAACACACCAAAACTAGCCAAGTAAGCAAGTGGTCAAACAAGTTTAGAAGTGAACAAGTAAACAAAGATCAAATAAATAGGAATAACATGGCATAAAAGGAAGAAGTAACTTTATTTTTAATCAACTCAAGATAAATAACAAAGAATGACCAATATAAGTGGCCCAAAACTTCATGCACAAAAATTGGCTTAGGAAAATTGGCAAACAAGCAAAAATATGGTCCACAAGATGAAACAAGCATGGTAAACTAATTACTTGTGAAATTAAGCAAAGTTTGATTTGCTTAAATTTTATAGGAAGTATAAAACACTAAGTGTCATCAAATGGACAAGGCTTTAAAGTATGGATAAAAAACATCAAGCAACAAGTTCAAGAAAAAGAGGAGAATATAGCTTCTAAAGTGCCACCGTGTTTGATTGACAAATGAATGTCCAATAGAAGAATAAGAAATGAGATGAGGGAAGTATATATGATCAATTATCAAGCATACAAAGTTGGATCATAAGCCTCTAATAGCCTCACCAATCACCAAAATCAAGACTAGGTCAAGAAGAGAATAATGTAGCTCTTAGAAAGTCATCAGAATGAACTTGCAAATGAATACAAGTCAAAGAATCACAAGAGAATAACATTAAAGAACTAATACTTTATAGCTCATAAGAATACCCAAGAAATTTAAATAATTTTGGATCAATTATACTCAAGTGAGAATGCACTAAACAATCTCCTAAATCACGATCACAAAAGATAAACAAAGTACTCTAAAGTTTCACAAGAAAAGAAGTAATGACAGAGCACTTGAATGGTTCATGAGGATAAACTCAAGTATCTTGTAATGTGGTGGGAATAAGAGAAATAGATAAGAACTTGGTTCCTTATGAGTTACACAAAGTGCATTCCCCATGTCTCTAGCACCAAATAAAATAAGCAAAAGTATGGTAAAATGAAAGTCAAGAAGGGGAAAAGGACTAATTTAATTCAAATGATTCTCAAACTCTTAAAGAACTATCCTTGAATACGACATACTTCAAACTATGGAAATTGGATTCAAAGGAATCCACTAGATCAAACCAAAATCATAAAAATTATGCAATTAGGGTTTCCAAATTTGGTCAATCAAATGCCCAAAGCAAATAATCACCAACAACTAAAAAATAATCAATAAAATTAATCAAACCTGATTTGGTCTCAGGGAAACACATTATCACCATGTGTCCAAAAATTGAACTCTAAATAAGTTCATAAGTTGCCAAATGAAACTCAACAAGATTCAACAAGCCAATGGTACACATTCACAAGATAATTCAAACAAAAATAGGACCAAAGCTTTAAAAATAAAACCAAACTTAATCCAATATTGTCAAATATTATACAAGTCAAAAACAACAATTAAGGTTCTTGAAAGTTGGAAGAAAGATGAAAATGAAGATCAATTGTCAAGACTAGTTGAGAAAATCATCAAACTAGACGCCTTAATTCAGACATTTTGTGAAAATTGGAAAATCAGAGGAAAAAATTAATTAAAATTAATTTCCATGATTATAACATGTTTAAGAACCCTAAACAAATTCATTTGTATTTTTAGAAGCAGAGGAAAGTAGAAAATTAATTAAATCTCCAAGCATAAGTAAGAAAAACCATAACAACCGACATTTAACTTCAATAATTTTTTAAATCAAAGAAAAATCATCAATAAATTTGGTTCAAGACCATAAAAAATTAATTAAAACATCAAGGAACACCAAATATATATATATATATATTTTGGATAAGAAGTTACCAAAAATCAAAAATCAAAATATAAAGTAAACAAAAGAAAATAAAGAAATCACACATTTAATCAATTAATTTAATTAATGTGCCAAGAATTTTCTAAAAATAAAGTAAAAAGTATAAGCATAAAGTAGGCTCATCAAAATACATCATATAATGTTTTCATAATTTTTGTGAAATTAAAAGTTTCAAAACAAAAATGGAAAAGATGAAGAAAAAATGAGGAATATTAAAACAAGGACATAAGATATAATAAACAAATGTTGGACACGGTGGCAGTGGGGCCTTGGTCAAAGGGGTTAGAATTCAAAAATGGGCCAAGAAGGGCTCGTCTTATTTGTTGATCTATGTTGAACAACAAACCCTAACCGTGTTCATGTGCTTGTGTTCAGATCAGCATAACAACACCAATTCTCAATGAAATGCAATGAAATCAAAAGAAAAGTTTTAGATATTAAGGCATAGAACAACATAGTACCAATTAAATCAACAAACAAACACCAAATCACAGAGATAAGCATGTTCAAAGTCATGGTTTCACTTTTTTTCTCAAAAATTTCAAACACATAAGTAAACTCAGATTCAAACAAAATCCCACCTCATACCTAATGTATGGACTAACTATATGTATGTGAACATGTTCATGGCATTTATAAGCAATTAAATCCTATGAATGAGTATGGGAGAGAGAGAGCTTCAAGAATAATTACCAAGTGGATGATTCGTCCTATGCTTCTTTCAACTCCTCAGCTCAAGAAACCAAGTGAATATGATTTACCAGCTCCAAGGATGAAGAAATAAGGAAGAGATAGAATCTTGCTTCAGAGACATGAAGGAACCCGAGGGTAGCTTAGCTTAATGAAGATGATGATATATTAGATCCCTTTTTCCTCTCTATAATGCATGTATTGTGATAGTGAGGTGATGCAAATTATAAATAGAGTGAGATAGAGTGGTGGAGAAGTTTGTTGAGGGGAAAAAGAGAGAAATCAAACAAATGCCATGTGAGGAGTGTGTGAGGTGGTGGCTGAGTTTAATGTATACTTAAGCATGTGATTATTGAGTTTTGGCATAGAAAATGAGGCAAGAGAGGTGTGAAAGGAATGTGAGAGAGTGAGGTCATGTGATAATTAGTGAGAAAGAGTTTTGGCCAACTTTCAACATTACCTCTTTTGGAAAACTAGAGAGTGTATGATATGCATGAGGTATGCATATTGTTTGGTCATTTTAGGCAAGAAAATGATATTATGCACGCATTAGGAACGCTTGTTGCAAGCAAGAAAAAAGTATGCACATCAGATGGGTAAATCCTCATGCTAGCCAAAAACAATACTCAACCATCTTACATTCAGTACTACTTGATGAACTCTTGATCAAATGGGATGAAAATGGGCTCTACGAAAAGAGAGAAACATGGTGAACAATTCTTGTGTTGAAACGAAACTTAATTGGTTCCTTGAAGTCCTTCAAAATGGCTCACGAAAATGGTTAGTTGAAACTGATATGAACATGTCAAAATATCTCTAAGTGACTTGTCATTTTTCCAACTTGAACACTCAACTTTGAACCCTTGTAGCTTGATACTTAATGGACCATTTACGATGAGATTGAGATCAAAGAAAATCTAGAAGTTTAATCTATAACTTTGATGTAAATGGAAAATTTAATTGAAGCTTGTAACAACAAGATAAATGCCTTGTAAGTCATGAAAACAAATCTGATTTAGAGCTTCAAATTTTTTCTAAGTATAGAGTTTCCAAACCTCAATGAACATCAAACTTCTTGTTCAAATAACTTGTAATTCATGGAATTTTTGGAGGTGAACTCTCAAGAACAAAAATGAAGTATGAAACTTCCTCTTTCCAATGATCATGAGTTTGTAAATTTTCATCCACACATTAGTGAGATACATG
The DNA here is from genome assembly GCA_948472305.1 of Vicia faba. Taxonomy (NCBI): domain Eukaryota; kingdom Viridiplantae; phylum Streptophyta; class Magnoliopsida; order Fabales; family Fabaceae; genus Vicia; species Vicia faba. The sequence goes on from OX451735.1 coordinate 409,192,817, forward strand.
GCTTGAAAGATGATAAAATGAACACAAAAATCTCTTACACTTCGAAAAATTTCTAAATCCCAAAAAGTCAACTTTGGTCAACCTTATTGATTTTATTGATTTTTTTGATTCCACCTGGACAAATCCCACTCATCTACAACAATTGACTTGTATATCACAATTTTGACCATAAAAAGTCAAGAGTTGACTTTTAGCTTGCATTATTGAATTTCCCCAATTTAATTGATTTGCAATCATATGATCAATTGAATTTCTTATGATTAAAATTGAGGGTGAATCTTCCATCCATAATTGTTTAAGAACATGCAGAATACCATGGAACCAAGTTTTTCTCAAAGAATCAGTGATAGACTGACTTTGACTAAAACCCTAGTTTTCAGTCAAAATGATAGGAGATGAGTGCACAACCTCAAAACCCTAACTCCTCTAGGAAAATTGGGGAATAACTTGAGCAAAAATGTCTTGGATGATGATAAGATGATAATGCTTCAAGTATATTTTCCATGAAGGTGTCCCACACTCAAGTAATCAAAACCCTAACACAAGATCCAAAAATAAGAAATTGTTGATAAACTTCTAATCTCTTGCAATTTGTGATCATCTGATGAAGTGGTGGACATGTAGAGATGTCTTGAGGAATGAGAAGCCATTATAGCTTGAGTGAACACAAAATTAAGGATTTGTCATCTTCCTTGTCTTAAATGTCAAATTTCTCTTCTGCTTGATAAAGACCAATAGAATAAGAACACCTTGATCCCATAACCATGAAGTAACGCAATGCAAATGGTATATATGATGATGAAGCATAAGCTTAAGATGTGAGACACAAGAGGGAAAATTTTAGGGTGCAAAATCTGTCCCTATTTAATCATCTTATACCTGAGGGTGAGATTGGCGCTAGCCTTTCGAACATTCAAGGTAGAAGAGGATTGAATACCAAAAGAACCGTAAAATTTTCACTTTGGGAAACAAAAGAAAGTCATATATTTTTGAGTTTTCTCTTATTTTCTATTTTTTGTTTTTGTAGGCCTCTACTGACGAGCTTTGACAGGTATTAGAATGATATTCCCAAAGGATTCCTTCACAAGATGGGATGGATCCTTTATCAAACGAACTCGTATAAATTGTATCATCAAATATCGTGTACTTCACAGAAGAACCCAAATTCATCTTCTACTTCACAAAAAAATGAACTCAACAACTGAATTTCGGGGATCTCCTACTTTCACCAAAGAATTTTCGTCTTCTACTTCACATAAGAAATATCTAGAAACTGTATCAAGAAATCTTCTACTTCACAGAAGAAATAAACTTCATCTCCTTCTTCACAAAAGATGAGCTCGACAACTAAATTCTGGGGAATCTCGTACTTCACAAAAGAATCTTTGTCTTCTACTTCACAAAAGCAATATCCAGAAACTATATCAAGAAATCTTCTACTTCACAGAAGAAATAAACTTCATCTCCTTCTTCACAAAAGATGAGATCAACAACTGAATTTCGGGGAATCTCCTACTTCACAAAATAATCTCCGTCTTCTACTTCACAGAAGCAATATCCAGAAACTATATCAAGAAATCTTCTACTTCACAGAAGAAATAAACTCCGTCTTCTTCTTCATAAAAGATGGGCTCAACAACTGAATTATGGGGAATCTCCTACTTCACAAAAGAATCTCCGTCTTTTACTTCACAAAAGCAATATCCAGAAATTGTATCAAGAAATATTCTACTTCCCAGAAGAAACAAACTTCATCTCCTTCTTCACAAAAGACGAGCTCAACAACTGAATTATGGGGAATCTCCTACTTCACACAAAAAAAATTGTCTTCTACTTCACAAAAGCAATATCTAGAAATTGTATCAAGAAATCTTCTACTTCACAAAATAAATAAACTTCATCTCCTTCTTCATAAAAGATGAGCTCAGCAACTGAATTATGGGGAAACTCCTACTTCATAAAAGAATCTCTGTCTTCTACTTCACAAAAGTAATATTCAGAAACAGTTGGGTTTGAAAAGGTTACCAATTAAATTGGATTTTGAAATGGAGGAACTAGTTAAACTATACCTGCCAAGGGGTATCTGAGCACTTGGTTTGGAAATACTTATGGGAATAAAACCAAAGGAAAGTCTACAGGGATCACACACCTTTTGGGTATAACAACTAAGTTGCTAAAATACTTATTCTTCAATGCATGTTTGAATTTTTCTATGGCGTAATACAACATGAGCAATGGAAATGCTACACATTTGGGTAGATGCAATGTTATGATGCATGTTTAAATGTTTCACTCGGGAATAGAAAAAATGAACTATTGGAGAAACAAGGAACATCTGAAAAGAAATCCTTGAACATCTGATCTCCTACGGGGAACAACAATCTGAATTGATAACTACCGGGTATAAACTTTAGTGAGAGATTACAAATCAGAGGTTCAGTTATGTAGAGAGGTACCAATGAAAATTGGACTTTGGGAAATGATATTGCAAAAATAAATTGCATTTCGCTGAAGAGAGCTAATTCTGACTTCAACCAATTCTTAACTTCCTGGGAGAAAGATCCATTAACTCCTTGTCAACAAGGAAAACTTCATTGGAAAATGAAGATCTTTTTGCATAGGATTCTCGACAAAAGTAAATTCTATTGGGGATAATGAGAATTCTTTGAATAAAAGAACTCCACGAATAACTCCGTCGAGGAACACATCTTCACTTGGGGAGAAGAGAAATCTTTGAACAAGAAAAATCCTCGAAGTTCAACTTCCACTGGGGATGACACAACATCTTCTACCATTGGGGATAAGAGAATTATTAAAAGAAATATTCATCTAGTATAGACTACACCGGGGAGGAAAACCTCTTAAGATATTCATTAACATATAACCTTACCCGGGAGAAAGAAATATCCTAAAAGAAACATGCGAAAGGCAACCTAAATGTAAGACTTCACCGCGACAAAACAGACTGACGCACACTCCACTGGGGGAAACCAAACTACATCAAGGAGACCGACCAATAACCTCCTACTGGTAAATAAAGGAGTTCTTACAAGAACTCTTAAAATATGAGAACCACACATGAGAGATAAATTATTGTACAGAATCCACTAAAATGTATTTCTCTATGGAGGAGATTTCTGAAGGGAAACCTCTTGACATACAGACTTCTGTTGAGTAACAGTGTAGGCTACAATGGGAGAAAGGATTCTATTTAAGGACACAATCTTCTCATCCTCTGCTGAGAAACACAAACCACTAAGAACTTCAGACTGGTAACAACCTTAACATATATTTGTTCCCCTACTGGTATGCTGCTCGTTGTGAGTGAACGACAGTTCCTGCAAAATAAAATCACACCAACATGCCCCGGGTATAAAATGGAAACTTTAGCCATCAACCCAGACACTCAAAATCTCAAGTAATTTCATTTGTTTATATCATACCTTGTGAAGCTTTAATGCTTTTAAATGCAATATTTATAAAAAATTGGACGTTTTTGTAAACAAAACAGTAAAATAAAAAGACAAAAAGACATTTTTTGGATGCAAAGAGAATTTTATTGATTGATTGGTCTGTAAATAGGCTTTTACATCAGGAAGCAATTCCTAAAGAGAGGTAATTTCACACAGAACATCAAAAGAAAAAAATAGAGGTGGAAATGTGAAAACGGATTTCTATCAGGTTTCAACTCTGCTATAACTCTTATGTCTTCAAAGTTCCTCAACATCTTGTTTTTGAAGAAGCTGATTGGACTGATCCCTACCCTTAAAAGTCAACAACTGTAATGAAATTATGTCATAGATGCAACGCATACCATAGTCATTCGTTTTAAATCTCTAACTTTTTCCTGGATCACCCTTTCAGGTCTCCAATTCACCAGGATACCCATTTTTACCTAAGTCGCCTTTTCAGGTTTTCAACTTAGAGAGTGTACTCAATTATTTTTTATTCTTATTCTTTTTTATCCCTAATTTTGGCCTGAACCTTTTCCTTTTGTGGTTCTCTGGGATGCCCATTTTGGCCTAAGTCGTTGACTTAGCGGGTCTTTTTCATGCAAAGTATTTTTTAACTACGTCTGCATTCACAGGGTGTGGAAAATCCTCTTCATCCATAGTTGCAAGTATCATGGCTCCTCCTGACAAGACTTTCTTTACAACATATGGTCCTTCATAATTTGGAGCCCACTTGCCCCTAACATCTGTATTATTGGGAGGTAGGATCTTTTTCAACACCAGATCACCAGCTTGGAAATTCTGAGGATGCACCTTCCTATCAAAAGCTTTCTTTATCCTCCTCTGATATAACTTCATGTGACAAATAGCTGTCAATATCTTCTCATCAATGAGATTCAATTGATCAAGTCTATTCTTAACCCATTTAGCTTCGTCAAGCTTCACGTCTGTCATGATTCTTAAATAAGGAATCTCAACTTCTACGGGCAAGACTGTTTCCATACCATACACAAGGTAGAATGGGGTTGCCTCAATCGAAGTACGCACCTAAGTACAATAGCCATGCAAAGCGAAAGGAAACATCTCACACCAATCTTTATAGGTCACCACCATTTTCTACACAATCTTTTTGATGTTCTTATTAGCTTCCTCAACAATGCCATTTATCTTTGGACGATATAGAGAAGAATTATGATGCTTTATCTTGAAACTTTCACATAGCTCCTTCATCTTCTTATTATTAAGATTTGACTCATTATCAGTAAGGATCTTCTCGGGAACCCCATAATAGCAGATAATTTGATTCTTGTTGAAGCGAGCAACTACTTGCTTGGTGATGTTTGCATAAGTTGCAGCTTCGGCCCACTTGGTGAAATAATCTATGGCAACCAGAATAAAATGATGTCTGTTGGAAGCAGCCGGTTCAATACGTCCAATCATATTAATGCCCCCCATTGCAAAGTGCCAAGGATAAGTCAAGATGTTCAATAGAACGGGAGGCACATGCATTTTATTAACATAAATTTGGCACTTGGAACAGATTCTGGAATGGTTGTAGCAATCATTTTCCATGGTAGACCAATAATAACTTGCTCTCAAGATTTTCTTGGCCATAGTGTTTCCACTGGAATGAGTTCCAAAAGAACCTTCATATATTTCTTCTATGATATTATTTTCTTAGTGTCTATCCACGCATCTGAGAAAAATAGAATCATAGTTCATTTTTTATAACACACCACCGTTGAGGAAAAACTTAGCTGAATACTTCAAAAGAGTCTTCTTATCTATGATAGACGCGTCTTCTGGATACTCTTGCATTTCAAGATACCTCTTGATATCATAAAACCAAGGTTTCTCATCAGTTTCTTCCTCTGCTTTATAATAGCATGCTGGCTCATCCAACCTCATGATGGTGATGGAGGGGGCTTCATTCGCCCATTTGACTTTAAACATGGATGAGAGAGTATCCAGAGTATCTGCTAAATTATTCTCCTCCCTCGGGATGTGATTAAACGTGATCTTGTCAAAGTACAGAATCAACTTCATACATGTTCCCGGTACATAATCAAATTTGGGTGACGTGTCTGCCAATCACCATTGATTTAACTGATAACAAGATATGATTCTCCATACACCTATAGGATCTTGATTCTTAAATCAATTGCAGCTTCGATCCCATAAATACAAGCTTCACATTCTGCCAAGTTTTTGGTATAATCAAAACAAATTTTGGTAGTGAACAAAATATGGAAACACGTAGAAGAAGAAATAATATCTCCAACACGATTACCCAAAGCATTTGAGGCACCATCGAACACCATTGTCCATCTCAATCCTGGTTCGGGTCCCTCTTCTGGTCCAGGAATATTGCAATCCTTGATGTACATAATGTTCTCACCTAGAAGTTCATACCTCACTAACAGATAATCATCTTCCAAAGGCTGGTGAGCAAGATGGTCTACCAATACACTACCCTTGGTGGCTTTCTGGGTAGTATACTGGATGTCATATTCTGTCCAAATCATCAGCCAATGGGCCACTCTTCCTGTGAGAGCTGGCTTTTCAAAAATATACTTGATAGGATCCATATTGGATACCAAGAGAGTAGTATGAGTTAACATGTACTGTCTAAGATACTTTACTGCCCACACAAGTGAACAACAAGTCTTTTCTAACAATAAGTATCGTGACTCACAGTCTGTAAAATTCTTGCTCAGGTAGTAAATGACATGTTCTTTCCTACATGTCTCATCGTGTTGACCGAGTACACAGTCCATAGAATTTTCCAACATTATCATATACATTATTAAAGGTCTTCCCTCCACCGGAGGCATGAGAATCAGAGGTTCCTACAGATAATCTTTTATTCTTTCAAATGCTATTTAATAGTTCTCATTCCACCTGACCGTTTGATCTTTTCTTAACAAATTAAATATTGGTTCACACGTGACTGTAAGATGAAAGATGAATCTAGCAATGCAGTTCAACCTCCCTAAGAAACCACTAACCTATTTTTCTGTTCTCGGCTCAAGCATTTCTTGAATTTCTTTTACTTTTGCAGGATCAACCTCGATTCCTCTTTCACTTACCACAAAACCTAATAACTTTCCTGATCTCATCCCAAAGGTGCACTTGTTCGGATTCAGCCTCAGTCTGAACTTCCTCAGTCTTTCAAAAAACTTTTGCAAATTAACTAGATGTTCTTCCTCTATCTGAGATTTCAAATCATATCGTCAACATATACTTCAATATCTTTATGCATCATGTCAAGAAAGAGAGTGACCATAGCATGCTGATACGTTTCCCATGCGTTCTTCAAACCAAAGGGCATCCCCTTGTAGCAAAAAGTTTCTCACAGTGTAATGAAAGTTATTTTCTCCATGCCTTCAGCTACCATCTTGATCTGATTGTAACCAGAGAAGCCATCCATGAAGGAATACACTTTTGATTTAGCAGTATTATCCACCAAAATATCAATATGGTGAAGCGAGAAAAATCATCTTTAGGCTTGCTCTGTTCAAGTCCCTATAATCAACACACATTATTAACTTCCCATCTTTCTTGGGCTTAGGCACGATATTTGCAATCCATGGTGGATAGGAGATAAAATTCAAGAAAACTGCGTCAAACTATTTTTGAACCTCCTCTTTAATCCTCTTAGACATCTTTGGATGAGTTCTTCGAAGTTTCTGCTTGATCGGAGGACAATATTCTCTAAGAGGTAGCTTGCGCACAACAATGTATGTATCCAACCCAGGAATATCTTCATAGGACCAAGCAAAGATATCAACATACTCTCGGAGCATTTCAATCAACCTCTTCTTAACACTTTCTTCTAAAGTGGCCCATATCTTGATTTCTTTCTTCACCTCTTTGGTGCCCAAGTTGATCATTTCCAGATATCCCTGGTGTGGTGGGATGACCCTTTCTTCCTGCCTTAAAAATCTGGCCAACTCTTCAGGGAGTTCACAATCTTTTTCACCTTTTTCTTCGGCTTGGTAGATTGGATTATCAAAATCATAATGAGCCATAGCAGAACCATTATCGATGGGATCCTGGATAAATGTGGGATTTAATCTGCATGATTGATGATTTATTTTTGTATTTTAGATTGTGATTTTAAAAAAATAAAAATAAAAATACATTGCCATTTTTTGTAAAAAAGTAAAAAAAGAAAGACAAATAGAAAAATATTTGAATTCAAAAACGTCCTTTATTTATGATAAAGTTGTAAATAAAAACATTGTGGCCCTACAAAATGATCCACTACGCCTTGGGCAGAACACAAGAATTATTTCATGATGTAAACAAAAAAATTACTCCTGAAAGCGGATGACTGTGATGAGGTCTTCAGAAAAAAAGTTGGATGGCTCTTGACCTGGGACAGTTGGGTGAATCCAATTATCCATGTCGCAATCACGGTTGCCTCCATCACTCACTACATTAATCTCTCCATTTCTAGTACATACACTTATGAACTTGATAGTAATAGGAGTACCTTGAAACCCGGGGATGGTAACTGGCGTATTCTGACCTGCTATGAATCCCATACCACCTTTATCTTTCTTAACAGGTAGCTCTAACACTCTGCCCCAACCTTAGGGGTGACCTGCTTCATCCACTGCTTGAGCTTGTTTGAAAGATATCATCGAGACTTTCAGCTTCTTCACCTCTGGCTGAGGGGTTTTAACAACTTGGACAACCTAGAGCGCCTAAAATGGTGTTTCATGTACTTCACCCTCAATTTCCACATATCTAAAAGAGCTTAGGTGAGTGACAATATAATCCTCCTTACCATAGATGGTGACAACCTTTCCATTAATCAAAAACTTAAGTTTATGGTGTAACATGGAAATCATGGCACCTGCCCCATGAATCCAAAGGCGTCCTAACAAACAACAATAAGATGGAATTATATCCATCACAAAGAATGTTGCTCTAAAAAACCGAGGCCCTATCTTTACAAGTAGGTCGACCTCACCAAAAACTGATCTTCTTGATTCATCAAAAGCCTTCACAACCAAATCACATAGTCTCAACACAACCCATTCACAACCCAACTTCATCAGGGCATACTTGGGTAGAACGTTTAGAGATGATCTTGTGTGAACCAGCACACGAGATAAAGTTATTCCTGCAACCTCCATGGAAATGTGTAGAGCTTTGTTGTGTTTTCTCTCCTCGGGAGGCAAATCAAAGTCAGTGAAACCCAAACCGTTTCTAGCAGCAATGCTAGCACAAACAACTTTAAAATGGTATACAAAGATCTCTTGAGGGATGAAAGCTATACTTAACAGCTTCATTAAAGCATTGTGGTGTTCCTCAGAATCTCGAAGCAAGGATAAAATAAAGATCTTTGATGGAGTCTGTCTCAGTTGATCAATGATACGGTTGCCACTTTTCTTGATATACCTCATTAATTCCTCCACGTCTTTAGCTATATCTGAACTTGGAGTATGAACTGGAGTATTCTGTACGGGTTCTTCACCATCCACCATAATCAGTTTACCCTTGACTTTAGCTAGGGAATCAACACTGCTTTTTGGTGAAGTTTGAGGAGCAAAAAATCTACCACTCCTGGTAATCCTACTGGCCCCCACAATATCATGAATTTTAGGTGTACTTTCTACAGGTGTCTCAATCACGTGCTTCTTCCATCGATAATATACCCCGTCTCCATAGCTCCAAGGTACTGCTCTGTCGCTAATCTAGGGAATCAGACCAAGTAGAGTAATAGTCAACATAAATTATGTAGCAGGAAGGGGAATTGTTGCAGGAACATGAATTTTCTTTGGAGTAAAAGGAATGGTGATCACATCTACCTCATCCTTATCAACCTTCTTATCAACAAAAAGTCTATCAAACTGCAAAGTTTCTTCATTGATTAACCTCTGAACCTCATTCTTCAATCAAACACAACCCTCTGGTTGAACCACACAATTTTCACTATCAATAGTACAACCAAGATAAACACCCTTTTTCAATAAATTCTCTTTGACAAATGATAGGGGAGTCTTCAACAAGTTCACATCCATTACTAGATTCAGAGCGTCATCATCGATGATAGCGTTAACTGTCGCGCCTCCGTGGGGAGGCAATAGTTTTTGGGTAATATTTGGAACGGGTTCAGGTTCAAAGTTAATTGCCTCAGAATCAAGAAAATCTTGCACTTTATGTTTCAGAGCTATGCAATTCTCAATGTTGTGGCCTTGCCCACCTGAGTGAAACTCACATCGAGCATTGGAATCAAAATTCAGGGGTAACTTGTTGGGGTTAATGTTCAAAGTTCTTAACTCGATTAACTTCAACTTTAATAGATGAGGGAGTAGATGAGCGTACGACATGGGCAAAGAATCAAACTTTCTTGGAGGAAACCTGGGTTTCTGCTAATAGTTTGCGTGTTGGAGAGTGTATGCTTGCTGATATTGCTGAGGTTGCTATTGAGGAGCTACATCATGGATTATCACAGCTACAACATATGGATATGATTCTTGAGATGCTCGAGCCTTCCCTTTATGCATACAACACACTAGCCTCTCCTTCTTTTCTTTTTTTGATACCCATCAAAAGGCTTTTCCCATTACCAGAAGTATTACCTGAGGTATCCATCTGAGTCTTTCCAATCTTGATTCCCACTTCAATCCTTTCACCAACCATCACCAGATAAGAGAAAATAGTATCAATATTTCCAATTAGGAGATCAAAATAGGGACCTTGTAGAGTGCTCATAAACATATCTGTCAATTTCTTCTCCAACATTGGAAACTGAACTCTGGCCGCCACTTCACGCCACCTCTACACATATTCCTTGGATGACTCATTCTGTCCTTGGGTCAAATTCTTTAGCCAAGTACGGTTGGGAGCCAAATCACTGTTATAGTGCTAGTGTTTGACGAAATCTTCCACCAAATCTCTCCAAGTGTAGATGTGTGTCCTCTCTAACTGCATGTACCACTCCAGAGATGCACCAGCCAAATTGTCTTGGAAGAAATGCATTAGCAGCTTCTCATCGTCGAAGTATGCCGACATTTTCCTATAATAGGACTTGACATGTGTCTTAGAATAGGTTGTGCCTTTATACTTGACAAAGCCAAGTACTTTGAACTTTGGGGTAACCCTTACCCCACGAACCAATCCCAAATCAGTCATATCCAAACCCAAAGCTCCTTGGGTCTCCATGGCTCTCATATGTTCCTCAAGCATGCGAAGCTTCCTGTCAGCTTCGGTAGGTTCATCATTATTGGAGTACCAATTATCATAGTTATCATCTTAAAGATTGTGCACTGGAAATTGAATGACCCTTCTAGCTTGTTGTTGAGAAAATAATTGTTCGGGAGTCAGATGCGGAGGAGTGGTGGAGGAAGATTACCAATGACATGATTCATGTTGACACCTTGATTATTACCTGCCAAATTACCTAGACCACCACCAAGATTAACACTAGGACCACCACAAGGATTACTAGGACCACCACCAGGATTACCAGGACCACCACCAGAATTACCAGGACCACCATCGAGGTGACCACCACCAGGATTACCGGGACCACCACCAGGATTACCAGGACCACCACCAAGGTTACAACCAAGGTTACCACCATCAGGATTACCATTAGAAGGATTCAACTCTTCATTGTCAATAGTTACAACATGTATCACAACCAGAGCCCTCCACTCTACCTATCCTTTAGCCATATTTTGCATGATGTCCATCAGTTGTTCCACTCGGGAATCCATCCAATTCCCCTAGCGGCCACGTTTGCTTGCAGTTGTTCCATTAGTCTCTTTTGATTTCCCCTGGTACCATACCGGTGAATGCCAGAGTTTGCAATCTCTAAATAAGAAAACCAACGACAGAAGTAAGAAGACCAATCTTGATAATATGTCATGCATGATATGAGTGTATGGGTATGCATGCAATGTTTTATCATTTCCAGGGTATTTAAGAGTTTTGTCAACCATTAATACAACCAACAACAAGATAAAAGAAGGCAATAAAACATAGGAGATAAATTAACAAAAACTGCTCATTCATTAAATCAAAGGAAAGCTCAAAGGAGTTCAATACAAGAGAAGCCATAATACAAAATAAATAATCCCATCCAACAAATCCGGTGGTGATCAAACATCAAAATGAAAACACAACTCTTAATCTTTTAATTCCAAGTGTTGTAACTGGTTTTAAAATTTGAGAGTCGCCATCCTTAATTTTATCCTAAGGAAGGGAATATAACGAATAACCCTGAAAAGTTAGAGATTCTAGGTTTTTAGACTCGGTTCTAGATGAAGGGAAGGTGTTAGGCACCCCTCATCTACCTTGTTCACAAGGATACTAGGGTTAGAAGTGCCATTTTTAGGAAATAGAGTTTTAATGTTTTATTAGGGGAACTCACCATGATTTTAGTCGTATGCCTATGTATCCTCTTAGGAGGAATCAGAGTCTTAATTCATAGTTCGTAGCGGGTTGGTGTTTTTTTATAGGATTGTGTAGAATTGATTTCGAATTTATCCTTGAACCTTGTCTGGGTTTTGTAAAAGAATGATCGTAGACGCAATTCACAGTTAATTTCGATAGCAATTATCCTTAATCCTTTTTCCAAAATATCTTGGGTTTTTTGTTATGTTAGTTGAAAGAATGTTTTTTGATTGGTTATCTATATTATGACGTGGAATGGGGGAGTATAATATAGTCTCCTCATCACGTGGCCAGAAATTGGCCACGTGTCACCCATGGATGTAGTAATTTGTGAGTTGCATGAATTTTAATTGTTTGATTTTGAATAATAAACCGGTAGATAATGTGTCAACCGATTTAATTACTCGAAGATGGACATCCTAATATTTATAAATTTTTTGAAATTAACTCAATTGTGAAAAGCCTTCTGAATGTGCATTTTATTAATAATCTTTTGTGACATCCTTTTGTAATGCTAATATAACCTAAGATAATAAAACTAATAACTAAATTAAAATTTTAATTTAAACAAATAAAAGGGTGCATTAATGAATTAGAGATGGTGTGAAGTTAATAAAAGAGTAGAAAGCTCAAATGATATTTCTTAAAAAATTGATTTTAAATAATACTAGAATAAAACAAACATGTAACAATAAATAAAATAAAGATCACCGCAGAAACAATAAAGAGGACCACCTTCTTTTTTTCCAAATTAACACCATGCCCCACTTATAATATGACACGTGGCAGTAATAAATAAATAAAAAAACAACAATTAACAAGTAGCATAAGATGTTAGTATAGAAAATTAAATCTCATTTCATGTTTATTAATCTTTCATTCTGGAGTCTTAATAACAACACAGTTTGATTTGGTTAAAACATATCAACCAATACAAACATGCCACTTCTCTAGAGTAAAATAAATAAAATAAAAATTACCCGATGAAACATATGGATACGAGTGAATACAAGAAACACTTTAGATCTGTCTTACCCACATCTTGCTCAACTCTCTATAGTGGCACCGCCGGAGTTGTGAATCAGAGGGAGTAAATTCAGATTGGTGGAGGTGCGACGGTGCTTGCGATGCTATATTCGTCATTGCTAGAAGGGATTGGACTCCATGTAGAAGCACGAATGGGGCGACTGGAGCGTGATTGTCGTCGGACTTCATAGTTGAACCCAGATTTGTGCTACACTTTCCTTCATTTTTTTTTCCTGATTTGCTATTGTAACTTTGTCGTTGTTATCTTGTGATCTTTGAATTGCTATTGTTAATGGAGGAATTCTGGTTGTACTTTGATTGGAGCGAAGGCTGTTGTTCGTCGATTTTTTGACCCTCTTTTCCTTTTGAAATTTGTTCTTGATCTCCTCTTTGTTTGTGATTTCCTGTTTTTTTTTTCTTTTATCCTACAAAATAGAGAATTTGTACAAGTATATATTGTGATTTTTGCAAAATTTTCAGTTTTGTGTATTAATTACAGATTTGAGAATGATGATGTTTGTTAGGGATGAGATTAACAATAAGTTGTGTGGCTATGTCTCTCACAACTTTTCAAATTTTCTGTTGATACTAAGATAGATATATTCATAGTTATTTCTACATATTTGTAAGTGAAAAAACACAACATATTGCTCTTAAAAAACACAATAGAAGCCATAAATAATTGTATTAACAAATCAATTTAATTGAAATTGCAAATTGGTCAAATTGAAGATTATAGAGTAATTTTATTGCATTATAAGAGTAATATTATAAGGAAAGTGCAGTCAAAACAAATACCCGACTCACTAAGGTTATAGAGTATATATAAAAATAATTTGTAAAACTATTATTATCTCTATTATTATTTACAATTGTGTGTATGTAAAAAAAAGGACCATCAGGATCATCATGATCTGGTTAAAATAACAAGCAAATTGAAAATAAAATTGAAAACAAAAGGAAGGGGTCCTCATATGAAATCATCAGCCGTAGTCATTGTCTGACATAGACAATAACAGGGTTACAAGATGAACCCTAAAATATAGAAAGAAGAATCATAAGATTTCCTGGATCTTGGTGAAATTGTGGATTTGTGAGAATTTGTGGATGAATTGTGTGTGAAATTCTTGATTGTGTATGTGCAATTGCAAAATTATGGATGAATTTTAGGATCAATAAGAATTCTATTTATATACTTGAATTAGGTTAGAAAAAACTTAGAGACTAAGTTATCCAAAATGTATGAAAAGCCCAAGCCCGATTTCCAAAAAAGGAAAGAAAATTAGTAACAAAAAGAAATAGAAAAAATGTTAAAAAGTGCACCATAAGAGAATCGAACCCTCAACCTCATATTTGCAAGCTTCATTCTTTACCAACTGTGCTATGTTACTTATTCGAAATAAAGAGCCAATTGAAAATACATGAAGACGAGTAAGTATTTGTTATTTAAAAATACAAATATTTGAAATAAATTATTATATTTTTAACTAGACTTGAGAACGAATATTTATAAAACCCTAAAATATTAATGTAATTAAACCAAAGGAATTTTAAAACCCAAGTTCGAAAATAAATTTGACGGTAGTACTAAGGGAGGACAAATTTGGGGTATGACAGTTGCCCCTATTTAATTACCTTTCGATGGTGCAAGAATGTGCAGGTCTCGTACATTCATATCAAAGGGTTATTAAATAATGGAAGACCACAAAATTTGGATCCAAGATTTATTAAACAAGGATTTACTGATATAGCATACCTCAGAGCCCAAAGAAATAGGCACAGATGATAATGTATCATACCACCAGAGTTTGGATAAAGAAATAGGAAAAGATGGCGATGTATCATCCTACCAGAGTTTGAATAGAGAGATATGATTGAAGAGTAAGTTTGACTTAGATATGACGACACAAATAACTCACTAATACCTAGAAAAGAGATCATAGTTTTTTGTGTATTTACCATGACTTAGAAGGTAAACAACACAAGTTGAAAGATTATAAGGATGTGTTGTACAACGTTTCCATGGGTATGAAGAGTAGGCATAAATGATGATGCATCATATTACCAATGTTTGAACCGAAGTTTTGAGTAGAACTTAGGCACGGCGTCAGGGATAACTAGTCAGTATTTAAGAGATTGTATATTCTTTTGCATATTTACAAAAATACAAGTTTTGAAAAAGTTGACTTACTAATGCTTGGAGACTAATATAGTAAGTTTTCATTTGATTTAATTTTGTCTATTCATCTCAACCTAGGGGATGAATAAAACAAAGTCTGATAACACATTGCTTTCGGGAGACTGATGCGATGGATTACACAGATTTATTCGCATATCTATTGAAACCTAGGGGATATATATTTGAAAAGAGCTCGATAACTACATTGTTGCATGAAGCCTAATGCAATGAGTTATATTTCTGACTTGGTCATGTTTAATACAACTGAAAGAGAAAATAATCCGAGGATTAATTCCCATATTCATTACAACCTAGAGAATGAATAATATGAACCGACAACTCGCACATTTACCACAACCTAGGGGGTAGATGATTAAAAAATCTTGATAACAATATCGCTGCATGGAGACTGACACAATGAGTTATATCACAAATTTCCCACCTTGCTGCATGGAGGCTGACACAATGGATTATATTTCAGATTTCCCACATCGTTGTATGGAGACTGAGCAATGGGTTATATCGCATATTTATTCGTATATCTATCGCAACCTAGGGGATAAATATTTGAAATTTTTTTGATAAATACATCGCTGCATGGAGACCGAGGCAATGAGTTATATCATGAATTTCATACATTGCTGCATGCAGACTGACGTAATGGGTTATATTGCAGAGGAGGAACCTGTGTATTTATCTCAACCTATGGGATAAATAAAACACAGTTTGATAATACATTGCTGCATGAAGACTGATGCAATGGATTACGCAGATTTATTTGCATATCTATTGTAACCTAGGGGATAGATAATTGAAAAAAGCTTGATAACTACATCGCTGCATGGAGACTGAGGCAATGAGTTATATCGCAAATTTCACACATTGCTGCATGGAGACTAACATAATGGGTTATATCGCAGAAAAAGCTTGATAACAACATTGCTGCATGGAGACTGATGCAATGAGTTATATCACAGATATCCTGCATCGCTACATGGAGACTGACGCAATGGGTTATATTGTAGAGGAGGAACCACATTCCTGCATAGAGACTGACGCAATGGGTTATATCGCATATTTCTCACATTACTCCATATAGCCTGACGCAATGAGCTATATTGTGAATTTCAAAAATGGATGCATGGAGACTGACACAATGAGTTATATCGCAGAAAAATCCATTTTTGATGATCAAATCTTAGATAACTAGATCCAAGATGCGATCTGATTTTTTTACCGATTGTGTCTGTTTTCAACCAAGGTAATTGTTTAGCATAAAAATGCTGGGTTTGAAGATTGAAACTGAAGTTTCACTGATGATGTCGGCTGTGTCTGTTCTCAACCAAGGCTATCAACATGAGGAAATGAACCCCAAAATTCAGTGATGATGTCGGTTGTGTCTGTTCTCAACCAAGACTATCAACATGAAGAAATTAACCCTAGAATTTTGCAAATTAAGCCGGCTGTGTATGTTCTCAACCAAGGCTTGATCAGCATGATAACCAAATGAAATTGAATGTTTTGAGAGGTTCGAACTTGGAAAGTTTGAACTTGATAATTTCAAGTGTAATGCTCGGAGGCTGGTGATGACTAGGCCTTGGATATGAATCGTAGGTAAGCTACCTAGTGAAATTTTGATAGCGGTACCTTGGATGGTTATGTCCATTCTCAACCGAGGTAGATATAGCAAGATGAATGGATAATGCTGAGCTTAGATTTGAATTTGAGTTCGTCTTAGCTGGTAGTCATGCCTTGAGATTTTTCCGTAGTTTTTCACGGGCATATATGATTTGAATGTAATGCATGTATGCACGTTTGAAATGATTATGTTTGATGTACGCATGATGTATGGTATGTATGCTTAACATGATAATGTTATGAATTAAAATGATGCAATGGTTGATAAATGTAATTCCCCTATTATTTGAACTGCGGAACCAATGCTTAAGGTAGGCTATCAGCCAAGAACTATTTTTTCTGAGAAGCCATGTCAATTAGGGGTTAGGCTTTTGAAAATATGTGCTAGGCGGAAATTGGGCTTTGAACTAACGTTAGTAGGATTTCTAAAATACCGTCAGCTTGGTGGCTTGAAAAGGTGAAATGGATAGCAAGGTCTCTAACATTGGTAAGGTTACCTAGAGCCATTAATCCAGTGATTTGGAAAGTGTGAGGCTGCTCACGACTTTTACATAAGGCTGCTTACATATGGACAATGAAATGAGGTTGTGTGAAGCTGCTCACGCCTTAGTTTAATGAAGAACTCTTGCATCATAGACTCACTGTGAGGGATAGTCAGAGAGATGTTAGAGATTATAATAATGACTCCCCTAAAAATTCACTCTAGATTTTTGCAGCGTCCCGAGTCTCGGTCTATGATATGTCATGTATGCATGAAGATTTAGACATTAATGAGTAGAATGACTAACCAATGCATGTAATGGATGACTTGGATATGCGTCAATGGATGTTGAAATTTTGATGTGCCAATGTGAATTAGGCTCTTTGTTAGATCCATGCTGTCGGAAGTCGTCAGATGGATGATATGATAAATATAGCTTGATTCTTGATCGAAGAGCCTTAATGCATGATTTATGCAGCCTTATTCTATCATGATGGTTGAATGTTATGCTATCATGATTTCCTGATACTCGATTTGAACTTGAAAATTGCTGATGTAGGATAAAGATCCACCGGAGATTATGAAAGTACGTGATGAGCTTTCCCATATGTGGGTTGTCTTTCCCTAATTTGTTGGTAGGGTCTTGGAGGAGATTCTCATTGATATGAGCTTGGAAATAGTTTGATCATAATACGAATGACCCTACTATTTCTCACTATGCTGCTGATTAAAAAAATCTTGAAAAATGTTTGGCTTTGATGAACTATTTTGAATCAACTCCTTTTGATCGAGCCACACAGTGGTTTGCCCTAACATTCAAATTTTGAAAGATGTGCCCCTCAATCTCCAGGATTTGGAGGAAGTATCCTCAGAAAGAAATTAGACCTCACCATGAACTTGACATAGATTGCCCCAAGTATTTGAAGCTTGAAAAGTTTGTACTTGAAGTTGCTTGAAGGGGAATTTGGACCTTACGTGTAGTAGGATGAACTTCGTACATACTGCCCTAACATTTGAATCTTGGAAGGTTGACACTGTCTATCAAGGCCTTGAGAGTTTTGTTAAAACAAGGAAACTGAGTCATAATCTGTTGTGATATGACTTGATTAAGGAATTCTCCTTCGAAAGGTATGCCCTTGATTGAACAATGCTTTGAAACGTGATCCAAATTGATTGAATCACGAAATGATCACCCCTAATCAAACAGGATATTCATGTGATATGCCCCTATGATCATTAGTGTTGCTTATGATTATAGGGATCCTCGTTAGATGCTTTGCCCCTAGTCAGGAGCTTCTTGGAAAGGATTGCTTTTGATTAAAACAAATTTTTTGAGGTCCCCTTAATGCTAAGTACTGATTCATAGATAAAATTGTACCTTTCGAAAAGTAATTATGTTTGATGAACATGCAAGTTTTGAAATCTAAGTTTTCATGGAGAGGAAATGGATGATTAGAGATGGAGATTCGAAGAAGTGGTTAGTAATAAATTTAACAAACATAGTATACAATTTAACACAAATTTTGCTGAGTATGCCTTCATAGTGAACCTAGCTTCAATTAGGACTTTTGAAGGTTGTAACGTGGCCATGGTTTGTGGTTTAAGAAACAAAGGACATATGGCTCAAAATTCATTTTAACCCACCCCATTCTCCTTGATGTTCTCCAATCCTAAATCTAATTAATACAACATATGCGCTCAATCTCCGAGAGAATTTTTATAGCCGCGCAGATGATGAGAAGCATAGATAATGTTCAAGCGCTGATGAGAAGCATTGATAAGATTCAAGCACCGATGAAAAGCATTGATAAGATCCAAGCATTGATGAGAAGTCTTTGATGATTCTTTAGGTGGCAGTCACAAGATTTCTCTCCAATTTTTGTTTCCAATCCCTTATTTTTGCATGGACCAATTCTTTTGAATTTTTAGGTCCATTGGAATGCCCTACCTTTTTCCTAAGTCAAGTTTTTTTTACTTGACTTATCGGGCTTTTATTTTTTTCGAATTTATTTTTTTTTGTTCTGAACACTTGTGACTGTCATGCTAATTATTGTAAGCTTCATCTTCATTGTTTCCTCGATCTTGAATGATGTACCGAGGAAGAAGTTGTTGTGGACTTTGTCTTTATTGATTGCTTCCTCAATATTTGTTGATGTGCATGAGGAAGATGATGTGCTCGAACCTTTGCTTAGATAGTTTCCTCAATGATGTATCGAGGAAGGAGATATGCTTGAACCTTTGCTTAGATGGCCCGATTCTCCTTGGATTTGAATTCATCTTTGAATTAATTGAAATCTACCCTGCCCCTGATTGAAATTACGGTTTTTTTAGAAAATAGAAATAACTCCAACTTCTGGCTCGAGGGGGTTAACTACGGATTGACTCCTTATTTCTCCAATGTTTAGGAATTGAAACAATGCCTTACATCGTCAGCTCGGTCTTACATTGATAGCATACACCAACATAATTCAGTTAATTTAGTTCTCGTCATTCTCCCTCAAAGTTTGTTAAAATTAATTTTGAAAATGGAAAAGAAGAATGGAAATGGAAATTCGTTGATTATTTATGGAAAATGATGAAAGATGAAGAGTGAAACGAATGAATTGATTTCAAAAACATGCATTTTTATTTTATTAGTATTACTAATCCAAAAATACAAGTTCACACCAAATACAACTTAACAACTTGGAAACCATAATTTGAAATTGATAATGTCTAATGATCATATCAAAGAGCTTTTTAGTTCAATCCACTTGACTTTAGGAGAGCTTATGGATGTTCTTGGACTTGTCAAAGCATGGGGATGACCTTTGACTTTTCTTGGGCATACCTATTTTGTTGATAGGGAAGTTGCTCTTGATGTAGAAGAATCACCAATGGTAGTGGTATTTGAAGAGTTGTGTAGGCATGTTGTTGTCATGGTGAAGGGATGCCTTCTACCTCCAATAATATTTGTAGGATCAAGCTCCTTTGAATCTCCAACATTTGACCTTTCCTTCACCAATCTAAGATTTTTTTGAAATGCTTAGACTTTGTTCTTCAGCATCGGAAAATTTGTTAGCTAGATTGGTAGCGACCAACGGTGAAGATGGAAATGTATGACATGTAAATGTATGAATATAAAAAAATGCATGGGTATGCAAAATTATTTTTTTTTGCTTTTGGGTATGCAAAAAAAGCTTAATGGATATGCAATGTGACTTAGAAGTAGTATGAGGGTAGATGCATGGATTCCCTATACATGTTTAATGGTAGATATGAAAATGATGATGTCCTACACTGACTCAAAGATTGAGACAGATAGGAACTTCTTAAGGATAAAGGAAAATGAAGAAGAATCCCTACATGCTATGGATTATAATAGAGGGATGGGAATTCCTACAGGCTAGGAATTGTGATAGATCATCGAATGATTGAGATAAAGGCTGGAATTGAGGGAATGGCATGGAAGATAGCACATGGTGACCAGTAAATAGTGACAAGATCCCATGGCTTGATATAGGCCACATGGCGTGCATTAGCAAGAACGTCCTTCGTGGGAAGATGAACAAGATCCTATAAGAGCTCTAAGGATAATGTCGGACGAAAAGGGATCCCTATAGGCCAAGGATTAAGATTTCAAAAGAAAATCCCTACTGGCTAGGGGTTATATCAAAAAGATGGGAGCCCTACGGGCTAAAGATAGTAGTGGAAGAAAAGATAACCCTTGCGGGTATAGGGATTGTAATGGGATTTTTGAAAGGTATCCTTAGTTGGTAGGTTCCTAGTATTGGCCTAGGAATATTCTAACCTCCCTATAAGGTGGTTTCCTTAAGGGTATCATGAATAACACAAGAGGGAAAGGCACGAGGGCCTCCCTTAAGTGGAGCCTCTTTGCAGATCGAAACTTTCGTCTCTAAGTCATGAAAGATCTCATCATGAGATTTTGGTTTGAAGGTTGTACAAAGAGTCATAGGTGTCATTTCAAAATCCTACTTCCCAAGAGGATGTCTCTTAAGACGTATTCCTTTCGTGGAATTCCACCGGATCTAGGTGAAGTCGTCACATAAACTCATGGGGTTGATGTATCCCCTTGGCTAATAGACGAACCTTCTTTCTAAGGATTTTTGAAAATATTTTTTTGCAAAATTTAAATCCCACCACAGATATAATAATATGATAAAATAAAAATAGTTAAATAAATGAATAAATAAATAGTTAAATAAACAAATATAAAAACCCAAAAAATAAGAAGAACCCTAAAACCAAAAGACAGGGCTTCTAAACCTAGGGTTGAGTCCCCAGTAGAGTCGCCAACTGTTGTAACTGGTTTTAAATTTTGAGATTCGCCACCCTTAATTTTTATCCTAAGTAAGGGAATATAAAGGATAACTCTGAAAATTTAGAGATTCTAGGTTCTTGGACTCGGTTCTAGATGAAGGGAATGTGTTAGGAACACCTCATCTACCTTGTTCGCAAGGATACTATGGTTAGAAGCGCAATTTTTAGGAAATAGGGTTTTAATGTTTTATTAGGGGAACTCGCCACAATTTTAGTTGTATGCCTACGTATCCTCTTAGGAGGAATTAGAGTCCCAATTCGTAGTTCGCAGTGGGTTGGTGTTTTTTATAGGATTGTGTAGAATTGATTTCCAATTTATCCTTGAACCTTGTCTGTGTTTTGTAAAGAGTGATCGTAGACGCAGTTAATTTTGATAGCAGGTATCCTTATTCATTTTTTTGAAAATATCTTGGGTTTTTTGTTATGTTAGTTGAAAGAATGTTTTTTGATTGGTTAGCTATATTATGATGTGGAGCAGGGGAGTCTGATGTAGTCTCCTCATCACATGGCCAGATATTGGTCACGTGTCGCCCGCGGATGTAGTATTTTGTGAGTTGCATAGATTTTAATTGTTTGATTTTGAATAATAAACCGGTAGACGATGTGTCGATCAATTTAATTACTCGAAGATGGACATCCTAATATTTATAAAAATGTTGAAATTAATTCAATTGTGAAAAGCCTTTTGAATGTGCACTTTATTAGTAATCTTTTGTGATATCCTTTTGTAAGGCTAATATAACCTAAATTAGTCTAATAAAACTAATAACTAAATTAAAGTTTTAATTTAAACAAATAAGAGGGTGCATTAGTGAATTAGAGATGGTGTGAAATTAGTAAAAGAGTAGAAAGTCCAAATGATATTTCTTAAAAATTTGATTCTAAATAATACTAGAATAAAACAAACATGTAACAATAAATTAAGTAAAGATCACCGCAGAAATAATGAAGAGGACCACATTCTTTTTTATCCCAAATTAATGCCATGCCCAACTTATAATCTGACACGTGGCAATAATAAAAACAAAATGAAAAAACAACAATAATTAACAAGCAGCATACAATGTCAGTAAAGAAAATTACACCCCATTTCTTGTTTATTAATCTTTCATTCTGGAGTCTTAATAACAACATAGTTTGATTTGGTTAAAACATATCAACTAATACAAACATGCCACTTGTCCAGAGTAAAATAAATAAAATAAAAATTACCTAATGAAACATATGGATACGAGTGAATACAAGAAACCCTTTAGATTTTCTTACCCATATCTTTCTCAACTCTCTATAGTGGCGCCGTTGGAGTTGCGAATCGGAGGGAGTAACTTAATATTGGTGGAGGTGTGGCGGTGCTCTATTCGTCACTGCTGGAAGTGGATTGGGCTCCATGTAGAAGCGTGAATGGGGCGGCTGGAGCATGATTGTCGTTGGACTTCACGGTTGAACCCAGATTTGTGCTACACTTTTCTTCATTTTTTCTGATTTGCTATTTTAACTTTGTCGTCGTTATTTTGTGATCTTTGAATTGCTATTGTTAATGGAGGAATTCTGGTTGTACTTTGATTGGAGAGGATGCTGTTGTTTTTCGATTTTTCGACCCTCTTTTCCTTTTGAATTTATTCTTGATCTCCTCTTTATTTGTGATTTCCTGTTCTTTCTTTTTCCTGCAAACAAAGAATTTGTACGAGTTGTATATATTGTGAGTTTTGCAAAATTTTCAGTTTTGTGTATGAATTACAAATTTGAGAATGATGATGTTTGTTAGGGATGAGATTAACAATAAGTTGTGTGGTTATGTCTCTAATAGATTTTCAAATTTTCTGTTGATACTACGATACCACAAATATATTCATAGTAATTACTACATATTTGTAAGTGAAAAAACGCAACATATTGCTCTTCAAAAACAAAATAGAAGCCATAAATAATTGTATTAACAAATCAATTTAATTGAAATTTCAAATTGGTCAAATTGAAGATTATAGAGTAATTTTATTGCATTATAAGAGTAATATTATGAGGAAAGTGCAGTCAAAACAAATACCCGACCAACTAAGATTATAGAGTATATATAAAAATAATTTGTAAAAATATTATCATCTCTATTATTATTTACAATTGTGTGTATGTAAAAAAAGGACCATCAGGATCATCATGATCTGGTTAAAATAACAAGCAAATTGAAAATACAATTGAAAATAAAATTGAAAACAAAAGGAAGGGGTCCTCATATGAAATCATCGACCATGG
Organism: Vicia faba; assembly: GCA_948472305.1. NCBI lineage: Eukaryota > Viridiplantae > Streptophyta > Magnoliopsida > Fabales > Fabaceae > Vicia > Vicia faba. Next base: position 409,216,578 of record OX451735.1, read on the forward strand.
TCATTGTCTTATATAGACAATAACAAGGTTACAAGATTAACCCTAAAATAAAGCAAGAAGAATTGTAAGATTTACTGGATCTTGGTGAAATTGTGGATTTGTGAGAATTTGTGGATGAATTGTGTGAAATTCTTGATTGTGTGTTTGTAATTGCAAAATTGTGGATGAATTTTTAGGACAAATAAGAGTCCTATTTATAAACTTGAATTAGGTTAGAAAAAAATTAGAGACTAAGTTATCCAAAATGTATGAAAATCCCAAGCACGATTTCCAAAAAAGGAAAGAAAGCACGATTTCCAAAAAAGGAAAGAAAGTTAGTAATTTTTGAAATAGAAAAAATGTTAAAAAGTGCACCCTAAGTGATTCAAACCCGCGACCTTATATTTGCAAGCTTCATTCTTTACCAACTGTGCTCTGTTACTTATTCAAAATAAAGAGCCAATTGAAAATACATGAAGACGAGCAAGTATTTGTTATTTAAAAATACAAATAATTTGAAATAAATTATTATATTTTTAATTGGACTTGAGAATGAATATTTATAAAACCCTAAAATATTAATGTAATTAAACCAAAAGAATTTTAAAAACCAAGTTCGAAAATAAATTTGACGGTAGCACTAAGGGTGGACAAATTTGGGGTATGACACCAAGTACTTCAAATGTCCATGCCCTAAATTCTTATCACTCCAAGCTTTGGTCTCCTTCAATAACTTTTTTGTCCTCTCGTCATCTGGCTTCAAGACTAGGTTATGAATCACCTCATCCTTCTTACTCATCATGCACTCCCAATTATGAAGTTTCACCACATGGTCATCACATTCTTCACATTCATTAGGTTGGTCCGGTGTCTTTCCCTTACCTTCAAGTAGATATTTGAGCCTTGCAACCTCTTCCACCGCTTGTGCTAGATGAATATGGCTTCTCTTAAGTTGGGTATCTACTGCAAGCCTCTGAGTATTCTCCTCTTCAAGCTGAATATCTTTTTCCTTAAGTTGTCCCTCTAATTCCTTAACTTTGGCCTTGTACCTGTTCTTGGATACTTACAGTCCTACACTTTATCGGTGTTTCTGATCAAGCTTCTTTTTAGCCTTCTTGAGAGATTTCTTATGTTCTTCAGCAGAAACATGTGTGATTCCTCTTCCATCTTCAATTATATATCTCTTCATAGCCTTTCCCACTTCAGATGCACCTGATCCATCATCATTCCTCTTAAGCTTACGAGCTAACTCTTGCTTCTCTTGTCTAATCACATACAACTCCATGACTTTGGCTTCATTATTTATGCAGAGATTTTGATTTTGGTTCTCCACTTGATAAAAATGCTCCTTAGGCATATCATTTTATAGCTCATCAGGCTGTGGATACAACAGATGTTTCTTCGGAAAAGGCAGCATAAGAGTTTTCAATCTTTCTTTAACCCAATCAACATAAGGATCAAAGGCTATTAGTTATTTCTTCCCAAAGGAAATCTCCCCTTACTTGAAGACCTTGGTCTAACCAATCTCCACCTTCTTCGGCAATTCAGGATTTTCTCCTTTTTTTATAGTACACAAACTCCTATATCTCCCTGTCTTTAGGTTGACTCCTCATAGCATAACCTAACTATTGTAAGGCAAGGATAGGATTGTAATTGATCATCCCTTAAATTCCCATGAGAGGAACATTAGAGAAACCTCCACATCTAGTGATTACTTCTGCACTGTCAACTCTAAGTCTGTATCATCCTATATCATAAGATGTAAGCGCCATAATCCTTGGTGACCAATCACAAGTGCTTTTAGTATCTACGAATGGTCCCTTTGTAAGAAATTGAGACATGAACCACTTGTATAGCATTGGAATGAAACAAACCATAGTTCCTTTATTTTTATGCATAAAATGAATGGCATAATAAGTATCGGCTAGTAGAGTAGGTATTGGATTTTTGTCCATGGAGACACAGATAACGACCAAGTCTACTAGCTTCTCAACATCAGGGAAAAGAACTATGTCGTAGATCTTAATAGATAATAATGCATTGAATGTATCCCAACAACCTTTACCCACCATTTCCTTAGCCTTCCCACCAAGATATCCATGGAAAGACCACAAGTATCACTATTCTTATTCCAATTACCCTTCACATCACTTAGACTCAACTAAAGAGCCTTAGTAATAGCTTCAAAATCAGGCTCTTCTGGAACACGGGAAAAAAGAACATGGTATATGACTTTGATTATGAGAAGATGGAAGTACTCTTTAAAAGTAGGAGCTAGCTGGTAATCTTTAAATGTAAAACAACGTAAGTCGGGATCATAAAACTGTAGTAAGGTTCGAAGAGCCCTGTCGTCAACTCTAGCATTCAACAAAGATAGGAGATTCCCATATCTTTTGTTGAAAACATCTAAATTCGGATGAACCACGAGATCACCCAACTCCTTTAGAAGCGGCCAACTACTAGAATGAAACTTATAACTAAAAGTATCCCTTGTATCCCTCTTGATGGTATTAGTGTTTCTAGTCATTCTTGAAGGAGGTGAATACTTTTAGGAAACCCTAGAAATGACATGCATATGCAAGTTAGCTTTTTTTATACATTTTTAAAAATAAATAAAAAGATGCTATGATCCAAGTGCAAAATGATGGGATCAAGGTTCCAATAACACTGGATATTTGCTGAATTGTCAAATAACCAGATGTCACAGGATCAAAAGTCCAAAACAAACACACAAAAAAACCAAATAGTCACCAACAGTACCTGTAAGATCATTCCCTCCCCACTCACGAGAGAAGTCTAGGTTAGGGTAAGGTTAAAAGGTGACTCACAGTCGTGAGTTCGTGTGAAAGTACTACCATCGCAACAACAGACGTATAAATATAGTACCCTATTTGAACCTCGTCTGAGCGTGGCACATGTGACTGCACTAGTAGGACCTGGGTCCAGTAGCCTTCATGACTCCACTCTATTCCTATGTGTTCCTAAATGTGTCACTCTATCCTGGGTACTGGGCCTTTTACCTTATAGTATCAACCCATCCCCCAAGGAAAACACAGACACCCCAACATATCCAGCATATATGAACAATGAAAATAAAATACAATGCATACAAATATACAGGTAAACACATATACAAATAAACAAGCTTATAAACACATAAAGAAATAAACACCCAAAGGCACAACAAATAAGATCTAGGACTGACTCACTTAGGTTTTCCCTAGTGAAGTCGCCAGCTAAAGCAACTAGGAAAAATAAACAATGAAGTCGCCATCGAATATTTATTTATCCCATAGAAGGGAAAGGAAAACTTTGAATAAAAACTGAGAAAGGAGAAATTAAGGTATCGCGACCAAGAGAATGGGTACATAAGTCAATTACACAAGGGGAAGGTATTAGCATCCATCACGTTCCTGGTACTCCACAGATCCACTCTTGTTGTTCTAATAAAAAGGGTGTGTCCAATATAAAGCTAACAAGCTAAAGGGGAATACATGAATGCAAAGTATATACAAAAAGAAAGTTTTTATTATTGTGCCCACCACGGTTGTGAACCTTTGTGCCTACGTACCACCTTTCATGCAATAGAGGATCAGGGCACTCGTAGTTCATCTAAAAAGGTGTTTTGGTTTGTGTGATACGGTGGGAGAACTGACTTGAGGTTTTGCGTTTTGTATTCGCACTTGTTTGGTTTAGCAAGAGTCGCCACCGACTTTTATTTTATCCCAAAGGAAAGGTTAAAAAGCACAGGAAAAACCTTTTGAGATGTTTCGTGGGTTCGGGGGGTAGATTATGAAAAGGGAAGGTACTAGCACCCTTTTCATCCATGGTTATCCATGGGCTCTTAGTTACTTGGTTTTTTAGATCACTTGCCTTGATTTTCAAATTGCTTGAAATTATGGTGTGTGTGTTTTGAAATAGACGCCTTGTCTAGGCAACCATTGTAATGACTCGTGTTTGAGTGTTTTACAAAGGTGTGTATCTTTTCGAAAAGATGTTTCAAATGTTTTTGGAAGTTTGTTTTGAAAGTGTTTGTGGAGTGGTTTTGAAAAGTAGGCAAGCGTGGTTTGCAAGTTGGATCAAGTAACTAAGAGTTGTCTACCCCTAAATTTACTCAAAGGTTTTCTCTATGTTTTAACCCTTTTAACAATTTTGTTCCACCATTGTATTTGGTGGGCAATCTTGCGTTAGGATGTTTAACAGGACAGGCGCGGGTCATCGTATGGACCATGAATGCAATGGTGCCAAGTGTCTTTGACAATTTTTGCTTGAAGGGACTATGATCATTTTGATTAGGTAACTTTCGAAAGCGTCATCGAGGGACTATGATCATTTGATTCGTTTTGTTTTGCCAAAGAAACTTAACGTGCAAGCATGGCCCATTTTGGAAGGCAACGAGCGGGATTACCCTAGGGGTGCAAGTGTGATTGTGTATTGATTTCATGCATTTGTTTTGTATTAGGTTATTTAGCGTTTGATTTTATTTACATACAACCCTAGATCTATCATGGCATAATTCGAAAGCGATAAATTGCGAGAATTTAAAGTCCTAAACTATTACAAATGAGTATCCGGGGATGGGGGTACAATTATTTACAAATGGGGGATGAGACTTATTAGGAGAATAGTATCCAAATAATTACAACCAAATCGAATTGCGATCTCAAATGTAATATGTATCAAATGTACAAGATAAGCAAATGCATTAACGTATAAAGGTAATCAAATGTGTATTGTAAATGTGTATGATTATTTACAAGTTGAGAAAGTGTATTTATTAAATATTGTTAACTTAATGCAATAATTAAGTATTTATTTATTCTTTTTGTATTTTTGTTAAGTATGTACAAACAAGAAAATTTAACAAAAGAAAAGAAAATGTTTTAAGTTCTATTTTTTAGGTGTTAATATTAATGTTAGTATTTTTTATGTACAAAGAAAAGATTTTCAAGAAAAGAAAATGAAAATGTTTATGTATTTCTAATTATTCAAAAGTAGTTAAGAAAAGTCTAGTATATATAGAAAAAAAAAGTTAACTTATTATTTTTATTTATATAAAAAAAAACAAAATATATTAGTTTAAATTATAGAAAAAATAAAAGGATAAAAAAGAGTGCTAGTTTGTGTACAAAGCAAAAAGGAGGAATGGGCCTTATGTTGGGAATTTATACTTGGCCCAAAAATTAATCAGAACAAGTAAAAGAGGGGGGAGGGGGGGGTGAGCCTGCTTATTCCTGGTGGGCTTAGGCATATTGGTTGGGGCAAGGCCCAGAGTGTTGATAACGTTTTTGTTTGCAAGGGTTTTCAATGTTTGTGTTCATTTGGGACATAAGGGTTACAACAAGCTTAGAACGGCGCCGTCTTCTTCGCTTTCGTTCTTCGTCTTCGCACGCCATGGATTCTGAACAACGTTCCTCGCCCAGGGCCACCAAGCGCCGCCTCTACATCCTCCTCTCAATGGTCAAGCAGGCGATGGTTCGTTCAAGGTGATAGCTTCTACCTTAGCGCACTTTAGGGTTTTAACTCTTATGTCTTGTATGTTTTGCTTTTCGTTTGTTAATTCTGATTAAGTGTTGTTGTTGTTATTTGAGGTGTATGAAAAGGAAAGAAGTTATACCTTTGGGGGATGGAGACGGAGGAGGACGGACCGAAGGTGCTGCAGGCGGCCAAGGGCGAGGGGTACAATGCTGAGCTTTTGCTTCCTGGTTTGTATCTTTGCCTTTTTTACGGTTTAATGATGCATGCTGAAAACCCTTGCTTTATCACTTATTTTCTTCTTCTACTTCTTTGTCTCGCTTCTGGATAAGCTTGATATACTTGGCCCTGATTGCTTCTTTTCTTCGTTTCTGTATACCTCTGAACCTGAGAAATAATGATGTTGTTGCACCCTATGATGAAGCAATTCTGAGGGTTTGGATTGCTTGACTCTGAGTTGCCTTGAAATGTTTATGATTCTGAATATCGTTTATTGATGTTGATTTTGGAGTATGGTTTCCCTAACCCTATGATGAGATTGCTCAGAGGGTTTAGAGTTTTGGTTAGAACTGGTTTGTATGAAGGCTTATGCAGGTTTCAGTTATTTGGAGACAGGTTAGGCTTGACATTTACTGAGTTGCAACAGGTTTGGGAGGCCTTTGTTGACAGGCTTTTATGGCTTGACAGGTTGAAAGGTTTTTTTGGCTTGTTAATTTGTTATGGCTTTTAGGCTTCAGACTGGTTATGCAGGTTGAGGTTTTCAAACTTTTTGTGAGAAGCAGATTATGGCTTGGCTTGTGTTTTGGAACTGGTTTTTTCAGGGCTTGAAGTTTAGGCTTTTTTCTCTGTGTTAATAAAGGCTCCAAGAATGTTGTTTTATATCTTACAGGGTCTTGGCTTTGTATCTTTTTGAAAGGCAGGATGTGTTATTATTTTTTATGTATATTTGTTTTCTTTGAATTTGGTCAATGCTTGGACAGGTTTGCAAAGATTGAGGTTTTCATTCTTTATGATCTCTTCTGCTGTATGCCTTATGCCTCCTCTCTCTATGTGTTCTGATACATCCTGTTTATATCTTTTGTTTAGCCTCTAGCCTGCTGTACTGTAAGCTCCTTTCTTCTCTCCTTCTCTCTCCAGATTAAAGAAAGCATTTTTATTGCTTAATTTTGTCTTTTCTGAAAAAGCAATTGGCCTAGGAAGATGATGTATCTGAACATTGTTTGCACTTATCCCTTTCCTCTGCATATTTTCCATATTTCTTGCATACTTTGTGTACTTTATGGACAGCTTTTTGGAGTTTGATACCTTTTGGCATCCTTGGACAATTTTTGACAGCTTTTGGCTAAGTTTGAAATTGTGATTCAGTTTTCCTTTATACTTGTACATGCTGTTTGGAAACTCGGTTGACAATTTTTTGGATTTATGCAGTATGTTTGAAAATTTGAATTTGTGCATTTCACATTTTTGCAAGACATTCTATCCCTCTTTGTGAACCGGGAGCAATCTCGTGATTTGTAGAGAGGGAAAACTGATTCCGGCCAGTTGCTTTTAATGATGAATCCAATTTTTATCTGCTTTTAATTTCATTTCATCTGCTTTTGACTTTTTCTTTTTCTTTGTTTTGCAAATGAAAAATAATTGAGCAACAAGGGAGCATTGGATAGAAGATGAAGACTTAGGAATTTTAGGACATAGTTTTATTTTCCTTTTAATCATTGTAACATTATTATTGTAAATACTTTGTAAACAATTACTGTATTTAAATAACAATTGTACAAATAATTAAAGATAAATAAAAAAGTATTTTTATTGACATTCATTTTTAATTCTTCTTCAAATGTTTATCTAATTGTTTATAATTCTTAAATTATAATAAAATGGAAATAAATTCCAATTATTCTAACTTAAAATAAATAAACAATTGATAAACACTGTGGTCTTAACGTCAATCAATAATAAACCCGGCGCTCCAATTATCCAAAGCAATGCACAGTTAATCAAACAAAATGTCCACATGCCTTTTCTTTTAATGATTCAATCAAACACTGCAAGCTCCCAATCAGAAACCTCAGTCCATATTCCAGAGTAAATTGAAAAGCACTGTAGAATTAATTCTTTCTGCATGCATAAACCCTAGTTCTTGATTAAATGTCAGAGAAGCGTCCGCCTGATCAAAACCTGAGCCAACTCAACCAAACCTTAGCAATCTGCTTGAACTGCTTTAAAATCAATGACAACCATAAATTTTGTCTGACTGACAAGAAAAGTCTGTTTGACCGATTCTTGAGCCAGTCTGAAAAATCAGGAAAAGCCCGAAGCTGTGATTTCTTGTGGAAAAAGAGGAGGGCAAATTTTGGGGTACAACAGTTGCCCCTGTTTAATCTTCTTGAACCTGAAGAGTTAGATTGGCAAGTTTGCCTTTCGTGACTCGAGGGTAAAAGGAGATTGGACACTAGAGTGCCCAAAAAATTTGCACTCGGTGATGTGATGGTAGAGGGAATGGGCTTAAAGATGCCATTTGGTGATGGGCTTAAAGATGCCATCTGGAATGTGACAGAATCTTGTCGAGGGATGGGCTTAAAGATGGCATCTGGAAATGTTTGACTGTATGTCATTGGTGAGTGGACGAGTATCAGAAAGGTATCCATGTCTTGGAACATCTATGAATTGGGGTTCTGAACAAGCGATAGATTGACATCCATGTTTGGAGAATCCGTAAACTGTTTTCAGGAGTTGAAGTTGAATAAGCAATAGATCAGCATCCATGTTGGGAGGCGTCCGTAAACTGTTTTCAAAAGTCTGGAAAGAATCTGAATAAGCGATGGGTTTTCATCCGTTACTGGAGAACCTGTAAACTGTTTTCAGAAGTCTTGAATCTGAAGCTTACTAATCTTTATCCTAAAAAAGGGTAAGATATTAGCTGAAACACAAAGTCATGTTGTATGAAATGTATGATGCAATGTATGTTATATCAATGTTTATGATATGAATGTAATGAATATGTATGTATGCTGATGAGATGTCCTGCTGAAGATAGATGAATCCTGGATGGCTGAAGATAAAAGAATCTTGACTGCTGCTGGGGAAAATAATTCCTTGACTGCTGCTGGGGAGGGCAATAACCTTTTGATCGTTGAAAATGAGAAGTCCTGGGACCACTGTTGAGGGATCAGGAGTTTGGATTGTATGCCAATCTACTGGGGATTCCTGTCTTGAAGAGATCTTTATTGGAGAATATTCGAATATTCTACGAGGAACTGAGAATGAGAGTCTTCATTCTGCTAATGCTTAACTGTTATCTGGTCGATCTCCAGGCTTTCACAGAAGCTTGTATTGTCATCTGGTCGTAATCCAGGCTTCTCAATAGCTTGCTAAGTTGCTATCCGGTTAAATCCAGGCTTCACGGCTTGTGTTAAAGATATACCACTATCTGGTCGACTCCAGGCTTCGTAGTATTCTTGACTGCTGTCTGGTCGTAGTCCAGGCTTCACAGAAATTTGTATTGTCATCTGGTCACAATCCAGGCTTCACAATAGCTTTGTTAAGCTGCTATCCGGTCAAGTCCGGGCTTCACGGCTTGTGTTAAAGATATACCACTATCTAGTCGACTCCAGGCTTCGTAGTATTCTTGATTGCTGTCTGGTCGTAATCCAGGCTTCACAGAAATTTGTATTGTCATCTGGTCATAATCCAGGCTTCACAATAGCTTTGTTAGGGATTAAACTATTATCCGGTCGAATCCGGACTTCATAGCTTGCTCTGAGGGGACATCCTTATCTGGTCGTAATCCAGGCTTGAGGGTTGTCTGGCATTGTTATCCGGTCGTACTCCGGGCTTCACAATATGCTGTAGGGATTAAGATACTATTCGGTCAAATCCGGGCTTTGTAACTTGAATCTTGTGAGAATTTGATCTTTGACGACTGTAGCTTCCAACAGATGATGAAGGAGCTTTTGAACGACCGATCAATCTGAAATGTAATTTGTTTTGGAGAATAAATCCTGGACAAATGTTGGGGAAATAAACCAATAACCAAAGTTGGGGATAGAAGAACTCTTGGGTTACTGAGGATGAGAAATCCTTGTTGTCTGCTAACTGCTTGGGGAACAAGATCTTCACTTGTTGAGGGATCTTAAGACCACTGCTGGGGATTAGACCTCCTTGGTGACTCGCAGGGTGAGAGAATTCTGATGATCTCTACTGGGGAGTTCAGAACCTGGTAGACTTATGCTGGAGAGTTATGACTGATAATCTTCAGTCTGGTGGGGAGTATCTCTGTGGGGAGAATGTTCACAGGTCTGGTTCCACTGGGGATTGATAGTTGGAAGTTTTAGCTCCGCTGGGGATAGGATTTTCAGATTTTAGGGCTCCACTGGGGGTGCTGAAACCTAACTCTGAGGGGGACTAAGTTCTGGAAGGTTCTCCGGCTGGGGAAATCAACTTTGAGAAAGCTCCTGTTCTGCTGAGGATCCTGGAGTTTAACTCTGTTTGGGGAATCCTTCTGAAAGGGCATCGAGATATCTATCCGTACCTTTAACCTATCAGTAATCATCCTTTCCTGATTTGTAAGGAAATGACTATGTTCAAATGCATATGCCTACTTAACAAAACATTGGATGTTTCTCAAGTAAACATAAGTGCAAAAGAGAAAAAAGGAAGACAAAGCAAATTTGTGTATTTGGAAAAGTATTTGTATTAACTTTCTATGAGCATCTTTGTACAAAGGAGACAGACATCCTTGTAAGAGGATGTCGCCGTAAAAATTGAAATTTTATACCAAAGAAAGATGGCTATGTGAAACAACTCCATGGGATTCCATTCTGCTATAGCCTTCACAACTCTGAATATCTGCCCATTCAATGCTTCGCCTGCCGGTGACAAAATTGACCAGAAGCTTGGAGCTGGTTGATGAAGAGATTGTCCTTAAAGTGATCCAACGAGACATAGTCATACACTTTAATTCCATAACTTTTTCCTGAATCGCCTTTTCGGGTTTTCGATCCACCGGGAAACCCCATTTTGCCTAAGCCGCCCTTTCGGGTTTTCGACTTGCCGGGTGTACAGGTTTTTTTTTTTTTTTGCTTTATCCCTAACTTTTGCCTGAACCGCCCTTTCGGATTTTCGGTTCACCGGGATGCCCATTTTTGCCCAAGCCGCCCTTTCGGGTTTTCGACTTGTCGGGTTATTTTATGCGTAGTATCTTTTGACTATGTCTGTGTTCGCGGGGTGCGGCAAATCATCGCCGTCCATGGTGGTCAGAATCATTGCACCACCAGAAAACATGATTTTGATCACAAATGGTCCTTCGTAAGTAGGAGTCCATTTGCCCCTGGGGTCACTTTATGGTAAGATAATCCGCTTGATCACGAGATCTCCGACTTGATATACCTGACGTCTGACTTTCTTGTTGAAAGCCTTGATCATCCGTTTTTGGTACATCTGACCATGGCAAACAGCAGCGAGTCGCTTCTCGTCGATCAAATTGAGTTGATCAAGTCGGGTCTGAATCCAATCACCTTCATTTAAACCTGCGTCTTTCATAATCCTTAAGGAAGGAATCTGAACTTCCATGGGCAGGACAACTTCCATGCCGTATACCAAGGAAAATGGGGTTGCCCCGGTTGAAGTACGTGCTGTGGTACGGTATTCGTGTAGAGCAAACGGTAACATCTCATGTCAGTCCTTGTAAGTGTCTGTCATTTTCTAAATGATCTTCTTAATGTTTTTGTTCGCAGCTTCAACAACACCGTTCATCTTCGGCCGATAGGGAGATGAATTGTGATGATAAATCTTGAACTGTTCGCATAGAGCGGTGATCATAGTATTATTCAGATTGGTTCCGTTGTCTGTGATGATCCTATCGGGGACACCGTACCGGCATATGAGGTTTTGCTTGATGAAGCGGGCAACCACATTTTTTGTAACAGAGGCAAAGGAACCCGCTTCGACCCATTTGGTGAAATAGTCAATGGCAACCAGGATGAAGCGATGTCCATTGGATGCAGTGGGCTTGATCTCTCCAATCATGTCAATGCCCCACATTGCAAATGGCCAAGGAGCTGTCAGCACGTTGAGAGGAACCAGAGGAATGTGCACCTTATCGGTGTAGAGTTGGCATTTATGGCATGTACGGGAGTGTTGATAGCAATCGACTTCCATGGTAGACCAGTAATAGCCTGCCCTTAGAATCTTCTTAGCCATCGTGTGTCCGCTCAAGTGGGTTCCGAATGTACTGCTGTGTATCTCAGTCATGATCAACTCTGCCTCAGCGTTGTCCATACATCGGAGTAAAACATAATCATGGCTGCGTTTATAGAGGATGCCATTGCTCAGGAAGAACTTGGCAGCAAACTTCCTTAGGAACTTCTTGTCATTTACTGAAGCTCCTTTGGGATATTCTCTAGTATGGAGATACCTTTTGATTTCATGAAACCAGGGTTGTTCCACTACTTCTTTGGTATTAATCTCGTGACAATGCACAGGTGTTTACCTTGGTTATTGGTAAACAACCGCTGATCCTCCAAATGGTTACTTATTTGGTTACTCGCAGGATCGATCAGATTGATCCTAGGACATAGGTTGATTTTGAGGTTTTTATTAAATTGGATAATGGTTAAATGACAATAAAATAAAGAGGCTTTAAGTAAATTGCATGAAGAAGTAGGCTTGGTAAAGTAAATGAAGGCTTAAAGTAAAGGATTTCGACAGGAAAGTAAAGAAGAAAGCAAGTAAATTTCTGGAAAAAGTAAATGACTTTGATTAATAAAGTTGGTGTTTCACACATACATTTCTCAACAATTCTTTCTCACACGCTGGGTACTCGAATCTATATGAGTGACTTTGTATATATTTGTGAACACACGCGAGAAACTGCGTGACTACTACTATTTATACTAAAACATCCCAAGTAACCGTCGGGCAGTTACACTGCTTCGAGATGATCCCACTTGGCACGTTCTCAACGTTCGACGCTCCAGATCTTTGCACGTTGCACTTGGTAACCGCTGGAAACCGTTTTCCCTCCAAACGCTTGAATTTCAAACCGTTCCACTCTGAACCATCGAACACCTTCGTCGAGAAGCATCTTCGACGAGAAACACCTTCGACGTCGAAGGCAGCCAACTTCTCCCTTGGAAGAAATCTTCTAAGTACATTGCCATCTTTCGATGGGCATTTCGACAGACTCAGCTGATCGGAAACAACCTTCAGCTTTAATGGCTGACATTAATGAAACAAGGGTGTCGAATTTAAGAGCCAACAAATTGCCCCCCAAGAATGCCTTATTTCGACTCTGAAAGAAAAAGGCATTCTTTGAAATACCATTCGACACCTGTCTCTTCAAGAAGGACTTGATGAAAGCTTTGGAGGGGGACCCTACTGCTCCATCATACTTGAGGGATGTTTTGAGTGCTGTAGACTTGTTAGCTGTAGCTCCAGAAGTTTCAGGCTTTATCATGGAGTTACACTCCATTATTGATCAAGTCTCAGCAGATTATCGGTGACAAAGGGGCTTTAATAGCCAGCTTGAAGTGTTATATGGCAAAATCTCTTCTGCATGGACTGCTGTTTCGGAGACAACTTCTCGAATTGCGGAGTTGTCGAAGCAAAAAGCATCTAAACAAGAAGAAATTGATGCCATCGATCGAGAGAATGCTTCCTTCAGGGCGCAAATCGAAGAAATAGAGGCTAAGATAAATGCCAATACTAAGCGCAAGGAGGAACTTCTCTCGACCGTCCCAGACACCGAAAGTCAAACTGAAATCAAACAAGGCCTAGAATTTGCTGAGAAAGCCCAAGGCTTCGACGATCAGATTGCCAATCTTGTGCAGGCGAATGCCTGGTGCAACAAAAGATTAGAGCTGCAGCAAACAAAATACCTTCGACTCAAGGACTCCATTCCCTTCTGATTGATTCAGCTTTTTAACCATATTTTGTCATATGTATTCGACAACATTGCCATCTTGGCTAAAATTATAAAATTTTTCCATTTTGGCTCTTTTATGGTTATTTTAGTCTTGTTATTTTATTTTTATCTCTTGGAGTGTAGGTTTGTATTTTTTCAAATATTTACCATTTACTCTCAAGAGCCTTTTATCTTCACCTAGCTCTTCGACTTCATAGGCTCCATCGGAAAAAGTCTGGATAACTCTGAATGGTCCTTCCCATTTGGGTGACCATTTCCCCATGCTTCGATCCCTTCGATCCATGGGAAGAATCACCTTCCAAACTAGTTCTTCAGGCGAAAATACCTTAGGTTTCACCTTTTTATTATAAGAGTCTTCTACTCTTTTCTTCTGAAGCCTGAGTAGGTCAAGAGCGCGCAATCTTTCTTCGTCTAAATCCACTAGTTCGTCTAACATCATATTCCAATAAATTTCAGAGGGAATATCATAATGTCTCTGAACCCTTGCAGATTGAAGACAAATTTCTGCTGGCAACACTGCGTCATGACCAAAAGTTAGCCTGTACGGTGTTGTACCTATGGCTTCTTTTGGGGACGTTCGACAAGCCCACAAAATTTGGTCTAACATCTTATGCCAATTTTTTGGTTTCTTCCCAACATGCTTTTTTATCAAGCCAATCACTACTTTGTTCGCTGCTTCGACTTGACCATTTGCCTGTGCATAATAAGGCGTTGATGTTAGGAGTTTGAAACCTGTTTCCTGAGCGAATTCCTGCATCTTTCGACCAGTGAAAACTGATCCTTGATCAGTAGTTATAGTCTCAGGGATTCCATACCTAAAGATAATGTTCTTTTGAATAAATTCAATGACATTTTCCTGGTCTACATTGACTAAAGGGATAGCTTCGACCCACTTAGTAAAATAATCAATGCCTACCAGTATATATTTCTGACTCTTTGATGATGCTGGTCGAATCTCTCCAATGAGGTCCAACGCCCATCCTCTAAAGGGCCAAGGTTTCACTATCGAGTGAAGTTCGCTTGCTGGTACATGCTGGATGCCTGTATGGACTTGACATTCTTGGCAACCTTTGGTGAACTCAACACAATCTTTCAACATAGTGGGCCAGTATAGTCCTCGTCGAAACAACAACCATTTCATCTTATGGCCTGCTTGGTGAGCCCCACATGCTCCAGCGTGCGTAGTCGAAAGGGCTATGTATGCCTCAGTTTCACTTAAGCATTTTAGCAATACCCCTTCAGGCGTCTTCTTGAATAACTCATTACCCATGAGTACATAACTCAACGCCCTGTACTTTGTTTTTCGTTCTGTCGAAGCTCCTGGATTTTGAAGATAATCCACAATGGGTTTCCTCCAATCTTGCTCTGACAAATTATCTATGAACGAAATTTCGAAGTTACTTTGACTAGCATATCCTAGCCTTGTCGATTCCAAGTCTGTTGGTGATAGACAAGTTGCTTTTATCTTTTCTCGAACTTCGATTGCTCTTTGTAATCTCGTTTTTGAAATCTTATACCCAGATGCAATTTGTGCCAAGTCGTTGGCTATTTGATTTTCCACTCTGGGTATGTGTCGAATATTGACCATTTCAAATTTTTTCAATAAACGATTTGCTATCACAAAGTACATAATGAGATTTTCTCTTATGCATTTATATTCCTTTGTGACTTGCTTAATGACTAACTCTGAGTCTCCCATTATTTCGACTCGAGTTGCCCCCAATTCCAACAATATCTCAAGGCCAGTAATTAGAGCTTCATACTCAGCCTCATTGTTCGAACAAGAACCTGATATCTTGTACCTGAATGTTGTTGGAATTTTTTCTGGAGAAATGATCAAGACTCCTACCCCTGTTCCATCTTTATGGCTGGAACCATCGAAGTAGAATTTCCAAGGCTCTATCTCCACATAATTAATATCCTCAACTTGAATTGAGTGGTCGACTATAAAGTCTGCAACCACTTGTCCTTTCACTGCCTTAAGAGGCATAAAGGTCAAGGAGTATTCAGTTAATGCTAATGCCCACTTGCCAATTCGACTGTGCAAGATAGGTTTCGACAACATATACTTGAAAACATCAAAATGAGACGAAACATACACATCAACTGGTTTTATATATTGCTTGAGTTTTGTACAAGAGAAATACAGACATAGACACAATTTTTCAACTTCACTATATCTAGTTTCTGCATCGTTCAAAACTCTACTAAGATAGTAAATGGGTCTTTCGACTCCATTCTCATCTTCCTGGGCTAACATGCTTCCCAAAGTTTTGTCGGATGCAGCTATGTACAATCTCATACTCCTATTGCTACAAGGAGGCACCAAAATAGGTGGCTTAGTGAGGTACCCTTTGATTTTGTCGAAGGCTTCTTGTTGCTCTTGCCCCCATTCGAACCCCTCTTTATTCAGTCGAAGTAAGGGTGAAAAGGCCTGAGCTTTCCCACTTAGGTTAGATATAAATCTCCTTAAGAAATTTATCTTTCCTAACAGAGATTGCAGTTCCTTCTTGTTCGATGGCGCTTTCGCTTCCAGAATTTCCTTCGTCTTGTTCTGGTTGATTTTGATTCCTTTCTTGTGGACAACGAAGCCCAAGAAATCTCCAGCTTTCACACAGAATGCACACTTCAAAGGGTTCATCTTCAGACCATGTTCCCTCATTCTTTCGAACGATTGTCGAAGGTGGTCAATATGATTCTTCCTGGAAACAGATTTTATAACAATATCATCAATATATACTTGCATAAAAGTGTTAATAAAATCATGGAAGATAGAATTCATTGCTCGCTGGTATGTTGCCCCAGCGTTCTTTAGGCTAAAAGGCATCACTACCCATTCGTAAGTGCCTAGGGCCCCAGGGCATCGAAAAGCTGTTTTCTACACATCCTCTTCAGCAATGAATATTTGATTATATCCTGAATAACCATCGAGTATACTCAGGTATTCATAGCCAGCGGCAGAATCGAGTAGCATTTCCGCCACAGGAATAGGATATTCATCTTTGGGCGTAGCAACATTCAAATCTCTGAAATCTATGCACACCCTTAATGTACCATTTTTCTTAATCACTGGCACAATGTTTGCAATCCATTCGACATACCTTGTAACGCGTATGAATTTGCATTTCAGCAGTCTTTCGACTTCCGTTTTGATCTTCGACAGTATTTCTGGAGCGAAGCGTCTTGGACTTTGCTTGATTGGCTTCTTCCCAGGTTTGATTGGCAACTGAAGTTCTACCAATCTTCTGTCGAGACCAGGCATTTCGTCGTAATCCCATGCAAAAAAGTCCTTGAACTCTTTCAACAATTGGATTACTTCCAACCTAAGTTCTGGGTCAATTTTGGCGCTGATGTAAGTTGGCCTTTTCTCTGACCCTTCGCCTAAGTTGATTTCTTCTAAAGGATCTTGCGCCAACATTTTAATGTTGTTCGCCAAGGGGTCCTTTTCGAAGCCCAAAGGCTCATCGTCATAGATGGCGTCGAGCCTCTGTTCCTGCATTTCTTCTTGCATGATATCAGGAGGTTCTGGATCGAAATCCTTTCCTGGACCTGCAGCAGATAACTGTTGATCATTGGCCTGTGTGGCCATGTACTTCACTTCGGCTTCTAGAGCCGTTATCATCTTAGTTTCGGCTACATAAGCCGAAATTCGCTTCAAAGATTGTGACTCAGTCATTATCACTGAATTCACTTCCCCAACCTGTTGGTTGGATATCAGTTAACCCACTGAAGTCTATGTGGGACAAGTCTTCTCTGTCCCATTGGAAACCATGCTCAGGATGCAGGTATAGGGAACAAAAAGTATTTGGCGCTGGCGCCATGTCGAAGTCAGGTGTTGGACATGGCCCTATGTGAGCCAAGTTCTTGTCGAAATCTGCCAACCCTAGGTGATTCACTTCTCCCAGGTAATAGCTTTGATCTGCCTCTATGTTTTCGACCATCCCATCTGGACGCCATAGCAGCAGCCTCTGGTGCATTGATGATGGCACAGCTCCAACACCATGAATCCATTCACGGCCCAACAAAAGGTTGTAGTTAGGTTTGGCCGATATGACCATAAACATTGTTGGTCGAAGGATAGACCCTACTTTGATATCTAGTTGGATCACTCCCATAGTGGTCCCTATGCCGCCCTCATAGTTCGACAGGACCATGTTGTGAGGCTTAATGTCCTCATCCCTTTTTCCAATTTTCCTTAGCATAGAGTGAGGAATAATTTTGATGGTTGCCCCACAATCCACCAATATTTTATTCACTGTAGTTTCTTCGAGTTTAGCCCTTATAAATAAAGGCTTGAGGTGATTTTTCATCGCCTCTGTGGGTGGTTCGAAGAATCCATTTTGTTCCTCAGTGGTGCCATTGTCCATGACGAAATAGCACACTGGCCTATGTTTGGCCATTTCTTGCTCCACTTCCCAGTCACTTGCTTCGACCTCCACCTGTCGGTTGAATTCTCTGGGCAGCACTGAGACTATATTCACCATTATGTCCAAAGTATCATCAGACTCAGAATCGTCTTCGTCCTCGACTTCACCTTGGTTAGGCCAAACTAGCCTGTTGGTTACTGGCTCTCTTTCTAGAGGTTTCCTTTGCTTCCTTTGAGGAACATTCGAACTGGTTTCTGCCTTTGGTTCATTGGCAGCCTCCCTCTCTGCTTTTCGTCTCCTTTGGTATCTCCTCCATTGAGATCGAGACATGGGATTTTTCCCTTTGTAGTTGCTTGACACTTGTGCAACTTTGGGTGCAGCAACTTGAGGCTCTTTCTTTTGAGTCAAAGATGAACCCCTTGGCACGTCGAAAGAGTGCCATCTCTCCTCACTTGGCCTTTTTCGACCAGAGGTTTTGTACCAGGTATCTACCGGCATATTTGTTGGAGGCCTGAAAGTCAAAGGCCTCTTTTCTTGGTTTGAACCTCTCTGGGAGGCTCTTCTGGGGTCATGTCGGAGATCAACATTTTCCCTTCTCTTATTCGCTGCTCTTACGCCTTGAATGTGCTCAGCAGCTTTTTTGTCAAAGATCGAACTGCATCTTGGACACAGCATCACCTCTGATTTCTTTTTCTGGCATCTTTGTAGAAAATCTGCCAGATTTTCATTTTCCCGAGGGAAAGCAGTCTTATTAGCTTGTTCTTGCCTCATGGCCTCTTCTGATGCTTTCGGGTCAGAGAGTTCGACCATGTTGATATTCATTGTATCTTTGTTGGCAAGGGTGAGCTGCTTCATTTGAATCTCCAAATTCTCCGTCTGGCCTTGAACTGTGGCCAAGTGGGAACTGGGTTTTGGTCCAGTTTTTCGTGCTTCAACGGTCTCCAGCTTTGGGCTTTCGACCGCTTTCTGAACTGCTTCTATTGTCTTTCTGGATAAATTCCCAGAAAAACTGCCAAAGATTGGCATGTTGATATGGTCCTTTGAGACTTCGACCATTGTGATTCCTGGCCTCTTCGACTGGCTCCTGGTTGCCTCTATCATGTTCACCTCAGAAGGCTCAGCATAGTGGGCTTCAGCTTGCAACGGATTTGAGTCGACAGCCATGGGGGTCTTGTCAGCAAACTTCAACCTCCCTTCTTCGATAGCGTCTTGCACAAGATTCCTGAAAAGAAAACATTGAGAAGTTTTATGGCCCAAAAAATTATGATATTTGCAAAAACCTCTCTTCTTTCTTTGATCAAGAGGAGGCACTTTTACCCCTGGGGGTACTATCATTTGGCCATCTTTTACAAGCAAGTCAAAGATCTCATCACATTTTGTGATGTCAAAACTATAAGTCTTTTTGGGGAACCTATCGTTGGTCCTGTCTGGACCAATGGGATTTTTCCCACTTGAGGGGACTAACAGTTTACAAGAGTATGGTGGTCCTTGTTTTAGTTCCGCTAAATCGACTTCTCCTTCTTCGACAGTTATAGTATCGTCGAAGGATTCTGGATCTTCGTCATCCATCTCAACGTACGCTATCCTCTCTCTCTTATGAGCTTTCGTCGCCTTTGCTTTTTCAGCTTTGAGGCGTTCTACCTGTCGAACTCTATCGGCCAGTTGGGCCATGTCTCTCAGGTATTGGGTGTCTAGCTTCTTCCTAATGGAATAATCTAAACCGCCTGCGGCTATTTCGACCAACTCATGTTCTGGCACTTGTGTAAAACATCTCGCCTTGAGTAGCCTAAACCTATTTAGATATTCGTCTATAGGTTCAGTGAAACGTCTCTTTACACTGGCCAATTCTTTCAGGCTTATCTTGGTTTGCCCCATGTAGAATTGTTCATGGAACAATCTTTCCAACTGGGTCCAATGATGGATCGAATTGGGGGGGGGGGGGGGGGAGAGTTGTAAACCAAGTAAAAGTGTTCTTTGTTAAAGAACTTGGGAAGTATTTGATCCTCAGATTTTCGTTATTCGAAATATCTCCTGCTTCGATCAAGTATCTCGCCACATGCTCGACAGTAGATTCTGTCGTGTCCCCAGAGAACTTAGTGAATTTGGGGACTTTACATCTAGGAGGTAAGTCTGTTTGTAACACGTATTCTGACAATGGAGACGTAAAGTTGGGCCTTCGAAAGCCCATGTTCATCCCATTTTGAGTCATGATCCTTTCGATCATGGTTGCCAGATTGTTTTCCAAACCCGTGTTTTGGTATTGGATATGCTGAACTACTTCGTCAGCATTTTGGTTTTTGTTAACTAACCTTACCTCTGGGGTTATTACACTAGGTTCCTCGACGGGTTGCTCCAATCGTGCCCTAAGGTTTTCTTCGACAGGCTGCTGAACCTGATTGATGGTGGTTTCTTCCTCTAAGAATATACCCTGGTTTCCCCTTATTTGTGCCCTTTGGGGCTGTCGAATAGGTTGGGGTACTCCAAAGAAATCAGCCAAACGCGTCATTTGTGCTGTCACTTGCTGATTCGATTGAGTAGTGTTTTGTATCAGAGGGTTCAGCACTGTACTCAAAGTTTGTGCCAACATTTGCACCATATCATGGTTGCTTTCGTCCATTTGTTGCCTCAAGACTGCTGTCGAGGCATTTGTAAGGCCATGGGCTACTTGGGACGTTCCTCCTAAGAGTTGGGTCCTATTTCTATTCGCCATACCTACTCCAGAGCCTTGGAGTGGCGAAGAGGCACTCACTAAAGGGTCTGAAAAAGTGGACGCAGCATTCGTCAGGCTAGCCAAGTCGGAAGTTGGCATGCCATATAGTGGTTCTCGATTATGACCGCCTGTCATAAATCCTGGGGGAACAAAAGGCCTTGTGCCTAAATTTCCCCTTGGTGGGGGAGTTCCCAAAGGCGCTCTGGGGCCTGTGAATGGAGGTAATGGCCCCGTTGCTGTGACCGTTACTGCTGGTGTCGAACCAGCAGTTGTCGCTTCACTCACGGTCGAGATAACCGTTGCTCCCACATTCGTTTGTGGGATTTCGTTATTGTTTGGCGGATTCGCCATCTCTTCCCTTCTTCTAGCAGTATTGTTATCGTTAGTTTATATTCTACCACTTCTCAATAACATACAACACTCCTCGAAAAGATGAGATTATTTTCAACAATCAACACACAGTCCCACCAGGTGTGCCAATTTGTTTACCTTGGTTATTGGTAAACAACCGCTGATCCTCCAAATGGTTACTTATTTGGTTACTCGCAGGATCGATCAGATTGATCCTAGGACATAGGTTGATTTTGAGGTTTTGATTAAATTGGATAATGGTTAAATGACAATAAAATAAAGAGGCTTTAAGTAAATTGCATGAAGAAGTAGGCTTGGTAAAGTAAATGAAGGCTTAAAGTAAAGGATTTCGACAGGAAAGTAAAGAAGAAAGCAAGTAAATTTCTGGAAAAAGTAAATGACTTTGATTAATAAAGTTGGTGTTTCACACATACATTTCTCAACAATTCTTTCTCACACGCTGGGTACTCGAATCTATATGAGTGACTTTATATATATTTGTGAACACACGCGAGAAACTGCGTGACTACTACTATTTATACTAAAACATCCCAAGTAACCGTCGGGCAGTTACACTGCTTCGAGATGATCCCACTTGGCACGTTCTCAACGTTCGACGCTCCAGATCTTTGCACGTTGCACTTGGTAACCGCTGGAAACCGTTTTCCCTCCAAACGCTTGAATTTCAAACCGTTCCACTCTGAACCATCGAACACCTTCGTCGAGAAGCATCTTCGACGAGAAACACCTTCGACGTCGAAGGCAGCCAACTTCTCCCTTGGAAGAAATCTTCTAAGTACATTGCCATCTTTCGATGGGCATTTCGACAGACTCAGCTGATCGGAAACAACCTTCAGCTTTAATGGCTGACATTAATGAAACAAGGGTGTCGAATTTAAGAGCCAACAACAGGTTCATCCATTCGCTCGACGGTTATTTGGGGAGCCTCGTTATCCCAATTAAGTTTAAACATGGAAGACATTGTAGCCAGAGCATCTGCTAGCTGATTCTCTTCTCGCGGGAAATGCTCGAAGGTGATTTGCTCGAAATGAGGCAACAATGTCAAGACATGTTCTTTGTATGGGATAAGATTAGGATGTTTGGTATCCCACTCTCCTTTGATTTGACTGATAACCAAAGCCGAGTCCCCAAATACGATCAAAGATTTGATCCCCAAGTCTATAGCAGCCTTGAGACCAAAAATGCAAGCTTCATATTCAGCCATGTTGTTGGTACAGCTGAAGCAAAGTCGGGCCGTGAAAGGTGTGTGGCAAACTTCCGGGGAAATGAGTACCGCACCGATACCATTTCCAAGTGCATTTGAAGCACCATCAAAGTACAGGGTCCATCGGGATCCCTTTTCAGGTCCGTCATACGGTCCGTTACCTTCAATGTTGTCCAAATTCATGATGTCCTCATCTGGGAAGTCAAATCTCATGGATTGATAATCTTCGATAGCTTGATGAGCTAGATGGTCAGCTAGTACACTCCCTTTTATAGCTTTTTGGGTGGTGTACTGGATGTCATACTCAGTTAGGATCATTTGCCATCTAGCGATTCTTCCAGATAAAGCGGGATTTTCGAAGATATACTTGATAGGATCCATTTTGGAAATCAACAGAGTGGTATGAGTCAACATATATTGTCTTAGTCGGCGAGCAGCCCATACCAAAGCGCATCAGGTTTTCTCGAGTAGTGAGTAGCGAGTCTCACAGTCGGTAAACTTTTTGCTAAGGTAATAAATAGCATGCTCTTTTCGACCAGACTCGTCATGTTGGCCCAAAACACACCCTATTGAGTTATCCAAGACGGTCAGATACATGATCAATGGTCTTCCCTCGACGGGTGGCATCAGAATAGGAGGTTCTAGCAAATACTCCTTGATCTTATCAAAAGCAACTTGGAAATCGTCGTTCCATTCGACTACCCGATCTTTCTTTAATAATTTGAAAATTGGCTCACAGGTAGAAGTCAGATGAGAGATGAATCTGACAATATAGTTTAAGCGCCCCAAGAACCCTCTAACCTTCTTTTCAGTACGGGGAGCAGGCATATCTTGTATTGCTTTCACTTTTGCTGGGTCGACTTCAATGCCTTTGTTGCTGACAATAAACCCTAGAAGTTTACCAGACCTAACTCCAAAAGTACACTTACTTGGATTCAGCCTGAGTTTGTATTCTTTCAATTTGGCAAACAGCTTCTGCAAATGCTCAAGGTGTTCCTCCTCTGTTTGTGATCGAGCTATCATGTCGTCTACGTAAACTTCGATCTCATGATGTATCATATCATGAAATAAAGCTACCATGGCGTGTTGATAAGTTTCCCCTGCGTTTTTTAGTCCGAACGATATCGCCTTGTAGCAGAAGGTACCCCATTGTGTAACAAAGGTTGTTTTCTCCATGTCCTCGGGGGCCATTTTAATTTGGTTGTAGCCCGAGAAGCCATCCATGAAGGAAAACACTTTGTGCTGAGTTGTGTTGTCAATCAAAATGTCGATATGGGGTAGCGGAAAATCATCTTTAGGGCTGGCCCTATTCAAATCCCGGTAGTCCACACACATTCTGACCTTGCCATCTTTTTTAGGAACTGGCACAATGTTAGCAACCCATTGTGGATAGGATGTAACAGCCAGAAAGCCCGCGTCGAATTGCTTCATTACTTCTGCTTTAATCTTCTCAGACATGTCGGGCCTCATTCGGCGGACCTTTTGCTTGATCGGTGGACAATCCTCTCTTATAGGGAGACGGTGAATCACTATATCTGTGTCTAAACCCGACATGTCTTCATAAGACTAGGCGAAGATTTCAACGTATTCATTTAACAGTTGTATCAAGCGTTCCTTGACACTTGGCTCCAGATTGGCACCCACTTGTACTTCCTTCCGGTCTTCCTCTGTTCCTAAGTTAACAGTTTCCAACAACTCTTCATGAGGCAAGATGGCCCTTTCTTCTTGTTGTAGAAGTCTGGCTAGCTCTCCCGGTACTTCACAATCTTCGTCATCTTCATACTCAGCCTGATTGACCAGATCTTCAAAGTTATTGAAGGACATAGCAAAATAGTCACCCATAGAATCCAGAGTGGATGGGTACCTGCATTTGTGAGTGTGGGTGTGTGTAAGGGATAGCCATCCTTAAACAAGCAAAATGCAAAAAGGAAAGAAAATGAACACAACAATTTATCAATGAAAAACGTCCAATGAATCATTAAACATGGCATATGGATATGAAGATAATCAAAACCCTTACAAATGGACCTACATGCCCCGGGCAAGGCATGAGGTGAAAAAGTAGTGTACGGATTGTTCAAAAGTAATTATTACAAACCAACATGAAATGTTTGACAAATAATTAATGATTAATAAAAGTAATAGGGACAAAGTATTTTGCCTCCCAGTTGCGTAGTCCTCCTTCGATGGTTGGGTAGATCCAATCTTCAATGTTGGCCTCTTTGTCTTCACCCTCCAAAGCGTTTATTCCAAAAGGAGAAATCTTGATGGGCGTTCTTTCAACCTTTGAGCGGCGCATAGCTTTCTGTCCCGCAACAGTGAATCCTAACCCAAACTTGTCTGTTTTGTGGGGAATATCGGGCAACTGACCCCATGTTGAGCTCCTCCCTTCCTTCATCACAGCTTTCGCGTCTTTTAGAGATGCCATCCTGGCCATCTGCTTTGGTACCTCAGCTACCACTTTTGCTACTGCCACCTCAGGAGAGACTTCCTCGAAGTGCTGAAATGGTGTCTCAATGAATTCACCCTCTACCTCTACATACCGAAAGGAGTTCAGGTGGCTGATCATATATTCTTCTTCACCGTGGACGGTTATGATCTTTCCTTTGACAGGGTACTTCAACATTTGATGTAAGGAGGAGGTAACCGCCCCAGCGTTATGTATCCATGGCCTTCCCAGTAAGCAAGAGTATGACGGACGGATGTCCATCACATAGAAAGTTGAGGGGAACACTTCTGTGCCAACCTTAATGGGAATGTCTACCTCCCTGTGTACCATTCTCTTTGACCCGTCAAATGCCCTTACAATGATATTACATGGCCTTAACTCCAAGCCTTCACAGTCTAATCGGTCGAGAGCCTTCTTAGGCAGCACGTTCAGAGAAGAACCCGTGTCGACCAGAACATGGGCCAGAGTAGTTCCTTGGCATTCCACTGACACATGTAATGCGTCGTTGTGCTTTCTTCCTCTTGAGGTCAGGTCAGCATCAGAGAAACCTAAACCGTTGTCTGCGGTAAGGCTGGCCACGCAATCTTGGAATTGGTCTGCAGAGGTTTCCTAGGGCACATGGGCTGTCTTCAGGAATTTTATCAATGCTTTGGCGTGCGCCTCAGAGCAAAGCAGTAATGCTAACATGGAGATCTTCTTGGGGGTTTTCCCCAGTTGCTCTACCATGTCATAATCACTTTTTTTAATTATCTTCAGGATCTCCTCCATCTCTTTCCTAGAGGTCTCCGGGATGACCAAAGGTTGAGCCCTCGTCCCGACGAGCTCATCTTGGGTCCCTTTACCTTTATCAGCAGAAGTAGGAGGGACAACAACGGGAATAACAGTTTCTTCAATCAACGGAGTTTCGGAGGAAAGTTTTATTGGTGCAGGATTAACTTTGGCAGCAACTGAGGGTCCAAAGATTGCCTTTGGGGGGGCAATCTCTGGAGAAAATATTCTCCCACTTCGGGTGATCTTGCTTGTACCAGCAATGTTTCCAATGCTGGCATCTTCTTCATCAGAGCTTCCTTCGGTTACTTCAACTTGTTTAATACCATGGTAGTAAATTTCTCCACCGTAATTCCATGGTATTGATTTTTCGGAACTGTAGGGGACAGGCCCCGGCATAGTTATTTTTAGAGGAACAGACTTTGTAGCGGATGTAATCTTAACAAGCTTTTTGACGGCCTTGGAAAGATTGGCGTGAATGGTGATAATTGAAAAATCTTCAGTAAGGGTTGGAATAGCAGAAACTTTTTCAAACAGAATTTGTTGACTGTCCATTAGGCCTTGGATGCCTTTCTTCAGTAATGGGCAGTCAAATGGCAGAGAGTAACAACAGTAGCAGTCTTCTTTGCATCCCGGGAAAATCGCGGCTCTTAGCAGATTTAATTTGATGGTTAACAGCGGAGTTATCAGGTCATTGACATCAGAAACATACAAATTTTCCTCAATAGCATGGACATTTCGACCATGCTTCGGCATCGGAGCAGATATCACGTTTGGCTTCTCTGGAGCATCGAATTTCACCTCTTTTGCATCTATCAAGTCTTGAATTTTATTTTTTAGCGCCCAACAATTGTTTGTGTCATGTCCGACGCTATCAAAATGGTAGGCGCATTTAGCATCGGGATGATAGTGCGGTGAAGCAGTATTCACAATCTTCGGTGCTTCCCTAATCTTGGTGAGATTCAATTTCAACAAATGTGGAAGAACTTGCGCAGATGTCATATTGATGCGGGTAAACTGCCGTGGTGGCCGTTCTCCCCATTGCTGTTTAGGTCTGGACTGGTTATTGCGGGGCTGATCGTTTGATGGATTTTGGATCATCACGGCCCCTACAGTCGGCCGACGCTCGTTTCTTCCTGCTTCTCTTTGAGAATACACAACAGCCATTTCCTTCTTCGTCGGAAATGATTTCTTAACAGTCGTAGATGCAGAGGCATCCTTCTGAATCTTCCCATTCTTGATACCGGCTTCTACCCGCTCGCCAGTCAGAATTAATTCGGTAAACCCTGCGGAAGAGCTACCGATCAGATGATTAAAGAATGGACCAGACAGGGTCCCCAGGAACATGTCAACAAGCTCTCTATCAGAAAGAGGTGGCTGCACTCTTCCGGCCAGATCGCGCCACTTCTGGGCATATTCCTTGAATCCCTCACCTGAGGCCATCCCCATACTCTGTAGCTGAGTACGGGTTGGTGCCAGGTCAGAGTTATACTAATATTGGCGATAAAAAGCAGCTGCCAGATCCTCCCAACTATGTACCTCTGATCTCTCAAGATTGTAGAACCAATCCAACTGTGTGCCAGACAGGCTATCCTAAAAGATGTGTACCCAAAGGTTTCTGTCAGACGTGTGAGGTTGGATTCTTCGGACATACGACCTTAGGTGCATCTTCGGGCAAGACAGCCCATCATATCTTGCAAAAACTGGCACTTTAAACTTCGGGGGGATCACAATTCCAGCAATTAATCCCAAATCTTCGAAATCTAAGCCGAGAACTCTCTGCAGCTCCATAGCTGCTAACCTGTCTTCCAAGTTTTTGTACTTGTCATCGGCCGACGGGTATTGTTGCTCTGAGTAGTCTTCGTCTTCTTCCGCCTCTTCCTCTTCAACTTCGGATTCAGAAGGTACCGCAACCCCTTTTCCTTTACTGGTTCCTTCTTCAGATGTAGGGGGAAATTCAAGAACTCTTCTGGCTTCACCCTCAAACCTTCTTCCCAGGGTAGCCACCCTGACTCTTTTCTTCTTCTTTTTCACTTGCTCTTTGTTCCCAAGCAGGGCTTTTAGATCCTCCTGACCTTTTGCCAAGGTCATCAGGAGATGTTGAAACTGTGAGTTTTGAGACTGCAAATCTTTGACCGTCTGTTCGAGATCCATCTTACTGAAATAAACAGTAGAAAGATAAGGAAACCTGGTGTGGAGACCAGCTTATGCACATGATGAATGATATGTTTATATATGCAATGCATTCAAGGATTTAGAAATTCACAATTGTTGCAGACAAAAAGAACACACGTCATATTAATAAGAAGAAATTTTGTCAGTACATAAATGCCCTATGGGCCAAATATTACAAAAACTTCTCAAGGTAAAAAGACGTTGCACACCCTCTTTGGCGCGATGTAGGTGTTGAGGGTCTCTTCCTCATAGAGTCGACGGGTAAGCTCCAAAACCTTCTTCTCACTGGCGTAGTAGCTGGCTTCAAAAGTATTTCGTTCCTCCTTGAGTTGGATCCAACTCTTCTGCATCTCCTCCCATGATGTTGGCATGTCAGGATATAGGATGGTGTAGGGAACCTCTCCTTCCTTAACGGGCTCTTTAATCACAGGGAGAATATGAGGGTAAGGCATCATTAGACTCTGGGCTCAGGTTCGTACCCACTTGAGATAAGGCTCAAGAGGGATGGAATTCTTGTGCCCCAGTGTCTTGCTGTCTACCTTGTTAGGCATCCTCTAAGCTCTGATGAATCTTAGGCGAAGTCCTTGCGCATCGTTGTTGAATTCAAAAACTAGGTCAGGAATCAGCATGTCATGAGGGCCATCCCTCCGTGCATATCCAAACTGTCTCAAAGCCAGACAAGGGTTGTAGGTAATGCCTCCTCTAATGCCAAGTAATGGGACATTAGGGAACTCTCCACAACGGTCGACGATGATGACACTTTCTCTGGACCGAGAACACCAGTGTACATCAGAATGTGTGAGGGTTATCAACCGTTGTGACCACCTTAAGCCTTGTCCATTCTTCAAAACAGATTGTGGAAGGTGCGAAATGAACCACCTTGCAAGGAGAGTAGTATAGCACATGAGAACACCTCTCTTTCTCATTGTTCGTGTGTAAAATGAGTGGAGGATGTCCCCAAACAATGTTGGTATTGGATTCCTGGATAAGAAGATCTTGACGGAGTTGGCATCTATAAGCTGGTCAGGATTTGGGAACAAGACCAACCCATAAATGAGGAGTGCCACAATTTCTTCAAAGGCTTGTAGATCCAAGGAATTCCAACACTCTTGTGCCTTCTCAACCAAGAATTTTGCCAAGAAGCCTTTGACACCGCTTCTAGTTTCCCAATGCCCCTTGATGTCAGATGGTTGCAAGTGTAGTGCTTGAGCAACATCTTCAGGCTTTGGTTCCTTTTCCGTACCGTTGAAAGGTAGTTGATTAAGAATAGGAATTCTCAGGAGTTGAGAAAATTCCTCCAAAGTGGGCACCAATTGGTAGTCGGGGAATGTGAAACAGTGGTGAAGGGGGTCAAAGAACTGGAACAAAACCTTCATCATGTCCTCTTCAAGGCTGGTGTTGACTAGGCTGAGCAATCTACCATGTCTTTCACTGAAGGGAGAGCTTTCGGGAATTCTTGATGTGAGCTCCTTGAGTTGAGGAGGGATCCTCACAAGGTTGACTTGGATAGTTTTCCTGCGAGGAATTTCCATGACCTACAAAACAAGAACAAAGGTGAAGATCCAAACCCTTGAAATGGTTAGTGGATGCATATGATGCCTTATGATGTTTATGATGTATGCAAAAACACATGTACAAGCAATTCACAAAAAACCCTAGTTTCAGGCTTGCATGGGGTTTCATAGGTAAGTACCCTCTTGAGTGTAGTTGGCTTAAAAACCTGTCCTATAAATAGTAACCAGGTTCTAAGGAGCTCAATATCATTGGATTGTTTTCCATGTTCATTGTTTTGGTTTATCCACTTAACTAGCGACCAAAATATTCCAAGAAAAACAACCCTCAATGAGTGTAGTATCGAGTATCTACCAACTTCGAACTGCACCAAAGTCGGTCATCTCACTACTCCTAATAAAAGGCCAAGATGGTCAAGTAAGGTTCTAGGTCATTAGTGCTTAGTAACATCACTCAGCGGCCCCGTACTCTCCTTGATTGAACTCAAGGGTTACCGGTACTCACAAATATGTTGCACTAATATAGATATTGCTTCAACCGTGTCGGTATACCCTGCACAGTTTCCACAACGTATTGCTATCTATGAATGCTTCCCAAATCCGGGTGTAGGATTTCAAGCCCAAACAAGAGAACCACAAAGGTAAAGCAATCAAAGCAAACAATTAATCATGCAAGAAGGTGATCTAAAACCCTAAGGTAACCCCACTTTTAAATTTATCCCCAGCAGAGTCGTCAGTTCTGTGATACGGTGGGAGAACTGACTTGAGGTTTTGCGTTTTGTATTCGCACTTGTTCGGTTTAGCAAGAGTCGCCACCGACTTTTATTTTATCCCAAAGGAAAGGTTAAAAAGCACAGGAAAAACCTTTTGAGATGTTTCGTGGGTTCGGGGGGTAGATTATGAAAAGGGAAGGTATTAGCACCCTTTTCATCCATGGTTATCCATGGGCTCTTAGTTACTTGGTTTTTTAGATCACTTGCCTTGATTTTCAAATTGCTTGAAATTATGGTGTGTGTGTGTGTGTGTTTTGAAAATGTTTTGAAATAGACGCCTTGTCTAGGCAACCATTGTAATGACTCGTGTTTGAGTGTTTTACAAAGGTGTGTATCTTTTCGAAAAGATGTTTCAAATGTTTTTGGAAGTTTGTTTTGAAAGTGTTTGTGGAGTGGTTTCGAAAAGTAGGCAAGCGTGGTTTGCAAGTTGGATCAAGTAACTAAGAGTTGTCTACCCCTAAATTTACTCAAAGGTTTTCTCTATGTTTTAACCCTTTTAACAATTTTGTTCCACCATTGTATTTGGTGGGCAATCTTGCGTTAGGATGTTTAACGGGACAGGCGCGGGTCATCGTATGGACCATGAATGCAATGGTGCCAAGTGTCTTTGACAATTTTTGCTTGAAGGGACTATGATCATTTTGATTAGGCAACTTTCGAAAGTGTCATCGAGGGACTATGATCATTTGATTCGTTTTGTTTTGCCAAAGAAACTTAACGTGCAAGCATGGCCCATTTTGGAAGGCAACGAGCGGGATTACCCTAGGGGTGCAAGTGTGATTGTGTATTGATTTCATGCATTTGTTTTGTATTAGGTTATTTAGCGTTTGATTTTATTTACATACAACCCTAGATCTATCATGGCATAATTCGAAAGCGATAAATTGCGGGAATTTAAAGTCCTAAACTATTACAAATGAGTATCCGAGGATGGGGGTACAATTATTTACAAATGGGGGATGAGACTTATTAGGAGAATAGTATCCAAATAATTACAACCAAATCGAATTGCGATCTCAAATGTAATATGTATCAAATGTACAAGATAAGCAAATGCATTAACGTATAAAGGTAATCAAATGTGTATTGTAAATGTGTATGATTATTTACTAGTTGAGAAAGTGTATTTATTAAATATTGTTAACTTAATGCAATAATTAAGTATTTATTTATTCTTTTTGTATTTTTGTTAAGTATGTAAAAACAAGAAAATTTAACAAAAGAAAAGAAAATGTTTTAAGTTCTATTTTTTAGGTGTTAATATTAATGTTAGTATTTTTTATGTACAAAGAAAAGATTTTCAAGAAAAGAAAATGAAAATGTTTATGTATTTCTAATTATTAAAAAGTAGTTAAGAAAAGTCTAGTATATATAGAAAAAAAGTTAACTTATTATTTTTATTTATAAAAAAAAAAACAAAATATATTAGTTTAAATTATAGCAAAAATAAAAGGATAAAAAAGAGTGCTAGTTTGTGTACAAAGCAAAAAGGAGGAATGGGCCTTATGTTGGGAATTTATACTTGGCCCAAAAATTAATGAGAACAAGTAAAAGAGGGGGGGGGGGTGCGCCTGCTTATTCCTGGTGGGCTTAGGCATATTGGTTGGGGCAAGGCCCAGAATGTTGATAACGTTTTTGTTTGCAAGGGTTTTCAATGTTTGTGTTCATTTGGGACATAAGGCTTACAACAAGCTTAGAACGGCGCCGTCTTCTTCGCTTTCGTTCTTCGTCTTCGCACGCCATGGATTCTGAACAACGTTCCTCGCCCAGGGCCACCAAGCGCCGCCTCTACATCCTCCTCTCCATGGTCAAGCAGGCGATGGTTCGTTCAAGGTGATAACTTCTACCTTAGCGCACTTTAGGGTTTTAACTCTTATGTCTTGTATGTTTTGCTTTTCGTTTGTTAATTCTGATTAAGTGTTGTTGTTATTATTTGAGGTGTATGAAAAGGAAATAAGTTATACCTTTGGGGGATGGAGACGGAGGAGGACGGACCGGAGGTGCTGCAGGCGGCCAAGGGCGACGGGTATAATGCTGAGCTTTTGCTTCCTGGTTTGTATCTTTGCCTTTTTTACGGTTTAATGATGCATGCTGAAAACCCTTGCTTTATCACTTCTTTTCTTCTTCTACTTCTTTGTCTCGCTTCTGGATAAGCTTGATATACTTGGCCCTGATTGCTTCTTTTCTTTGTTTCTGTATACCTCTGAACCTGAGAAATAATGATGTTGTTGCACCCTATGATGAAGCAATTCTGAGGGTTTGGATTGCTTGACTCTGAGTTGCCTTGAAATGTTTATGATTCTGAATATCGTTTGTTGATGTTGATTTTGGAGTATGGTTTCCCTAACCCTATGATGAGATTGCTCAGAGGGTTTAGAGTTTTGGTTGGAACTGGTTTGTATGAAGGCTTATGCAGGTTTCAGTTATTTGGAGACAGGTTAGGCTTGACATTTACTGAGTTGCAACAGGTTTGGGAGGCCTTTGTTGACAGGCTTTTATGGCTTGACAGGTTGAAAGGTTTTTTTGGCTTGTTAATTTGTTATGGCTTTTAGGCTTCAGACTGGTTATGCAGGTTGAGGTTTTCAAACTTTTTGTGAGAAGCAGATTATGGCTTGGCTTGTGTTTTGGAACTGGTTTTTTCAGGGCTTGAAGTTTAGGCTTTTTTCTCTGTGTTAATAAAGGCTCCAAGAATGCTGTTTTATATCTTACAGGGTCTTGGCTTTGTATCTTTTTGAAAGGCAGGATGTGTTATTATTTTTTATGTATATTTGTTTTCTTTGAATTTGGTCAATGCTTGGACAGGTTTGCAAGGCTTGAGGTTTTCATTCTTTATGATCTCTTCTGCTGTATGCCTTCTGCCTCCTCTCTCTATGTGTTCTGATACATCCTGTTTATATCTTTTGTTTAGCCTCTAGCCTGCTGTACTGTAAGCTCCTTTCTTCTCTCCTTCTCTCTCCAGATTAAAGAAAGCATTTTTATTGCTTAATTTTGTCTTTTCTGAAAAAGCAATTGGCCTAGGAAGATGATGTATCTGAACATTGTTTGCACTTATCCCTTTCCTCTGCATATTTTCCATATTTCTTGCATACTTTGTGTACTTTATGGACAGCTTTTTGGAGTTTGATACCTTTTGGCATCCTTGGACAATTTTTGACAGCTTTTGGCTTAGTTTGAAATTGTGATTCAGTTTGCCTTTATACTTGTACATGCTGTTTGGAAACTCGGTTGACAATTTTTTGGATTTATGCAGTATGTTTGAAAATTTGAATTTGTGCATTTCACATTTTTGCAAGACATTCTATCCCTCTTTGTGAACCGAGAGCAATCTCATGATTTGCAGAGAGGGCAAACTGATTCTGGCCAGTTGCTTTTAATGATGAATCCAATTTTTATCTGCTTTTAATTTCATTTCACCTGCTTTTGACTTTTTCTTTGTTTTGCAGATGAAAAATAATTGAGCAACAAGGGAGCATTGGATAGAAGATGAAGACTTAGGAATTTTAGGACATAGTTTTATTTTCCTTTTAATCATTGTAACATTATTATTATAAATACTTTGTAAACAATTACTGTATTTAAATAACAATTGTACAAATAATTAAAGATAAATAAAAAGTCTTTTTATTGACATTCATTTTTAATTATTCTTCAAATGTTTATCTAATTGTTTATAATTTTTAAATTATAATAAAATGGAAATAAATTCCAATTATTCTAACTTAAAATAAATAAACAATTGATAAACACTGTGGTCTTAACGTCAATCAATAATAAACCCGGCGCTCCAATTATCCAAAGCAATGCACAATTAATCAAACAAAACGTCCACATGCCTTTTCTTTTTATGATTCAATCAAACACTGCAAGCTCCCAATTAGAAACCTCAGTCCATATTCCAGAGTAAATTGAAAAGCACTGTAGAATTAATTCTTTCTGCGCGCACAAACCCTAGTTCTTGATTAAATGTCAGAGAAGCGTCCGCCTGATCAAAACCTGAGCCAACTCAACCAAACCTTAGCAATCTGCTTGAACTGCTTTAAAATCAATGACAACCCTAAATTTTGTCTGACTGACAAGAAAAGTCTGTTTGACCGATTCTTGAGCCAGTCTGAAAAATCAGGAAAAGCCCGAAGCTGTGATTTCTTGTGGAAAAAGAGGAGGGCAAATTTTGGGGTACAACAGTTTGTTTTGTGTTTTCTAGGCAGATAATGTTACATTCGCACTCTAGCAGTTAACATATTGTAACCCAATATTTGGGGAATCATGTGTCGTATTACGCAAAGTGGAAATAACACATCCTTTTTGTGAAAAGGTTTTCAAAAGAAAAGCCCAAAGGAAAAAGAGATTTAATTGGTTTGTATTTTTCACCTTGAAAAATTATTTGGTGATTTGAACCATATTAAAGACTATGAGATGAGAGAATATGGATGATCGAGTGAGACGCCTCGTATCCAGAGGGCTCCACATGTGCTTAAGGCTCGTGACATATGGTTCACATCATTATTAAGTGTTTTTGAGTTTTGATTAAGAAAAAAAGTTTTAGTTTTAGAGATATAAAAAGGGAATGAAAAGGTCTAAGTGAGACTAGAGATCCTAATGTTGTCATGCAATGGTGGTCCTAAGGTTAGGATGAAAGGGAAACATCTACCTAAGTTAGCATGCAAAGATGGACCTAAGGTTAAGGATAAATGGATATATCTAATGTATTCATGCTTAGTTTAAAACCTAAGATATATTTAGTTCACATCTTAAAGAAGTTAAAACTAAAATCCTAAGGGAACATGGTATCACGATCATATAAACATGAGCATAAACCTCAAAAGATATGGCTAAGAGTCAAGCAAACACCTAAGTGCAAGAGTCAAACATCAACCAACAAGTACAAACGAACAAGAGCCTAAACTCTAACATGCCTCAAGTCATCAATCACCAAGTAAAAATGTGTCTAAGTAAAGACTTAACACACACACTAGGGTCCACTAAGGGTCATTCTCAAATGGTTCTACCTTAAGGTATTACAAACCAAATATAAGCAGTTAACAAATACACAAGCACACAAGGCTCTAAGTGTCAAACAAACATCAAAACTTAGCAAGCAAAGATGAAGTGAATCAAGAAAGTTAAAAACCTCTACAAGTTAGAAAGTATACCTCAAGAGATTCATATAAATGTGTCTCAAAGATTGGAAAAAGATCACACAAATAAGACTAGCACACAAGTACTTGGGCAAGTAAAGAAGAAAGGTAACCAAGCAATGATTAACCAACCAAATAAGGCATGTTATTATATTATATAAAACAAATAAAATATACTTACCCTAACAAGTTATCATCCTAATTCTACCAAAAACAAGGCAACATAAATCAAGAGGAAGATGAAATCAACTAACTAGGCAAGTAGAAGTACAATTAAGCAAATAGAAGACATAACTTCAAACAATGTTAAACGCATCAAGAAAATAATAGGAAAGGGTGGATACCTAAGTATAAACATTCTTTAAGACATAATAAATTATCACCAAGAGGTCACATGTTAGCAAACATCACCTAACTAAAACAAGCATGCATGGTGAAGTAAGCTGAAACTCAAACAAGCAGCAAGAATTAACCTAAGTCTAAGAAAAGTAATGAATATACAAAGGGCAGCCACATTGCATAAAAATAAACATTAGGACATTTCAAAGGATATACTAAGGGTCATGCACAAGAGGTAAGGACTTAAAAGTCACAAGAGAAATCACACATGTAAGCACACTAGCTAGTGAAGACTTATGTGTCAAGTGTCGTACTTATCATGGTGTTATACCCCAATTTTTGCCCCTAAGATTCCTATATCATCTCATAATATCACAATGCAACCAGATCACAAACTAGGGTTTGGGGTTTTTCCTCTACTCCATCCTGTTGAAACAACCGACCGAACCGTCATCCGATAATGAAATATCAATGAAGTCGCTACCGAATGTCTTTATCTCGCCGAAAGGGAAAGGTAAACATTGAGAAAACCTGAAGGGGGGAGATCACGGTCTTGCGACCATAGAGATTGGGTAAGGGAGTCTGTTATGCGAGGGGAAGGTAGTAGCACCCCCACACGCCCGTAGTACTCTACGGTATCCACTCTTGTTGTTCTATTCCATGGGTGTGTAAAATCTATATCTAAGGCTTAAATCTGAAAAGGGAATGCATGCAAAGAAAAAGGAAAAGACAGTGTGGGGAAAAGAAAGGAATATTTACAGAAATATGCTCGATTAGGCCCCATAAAAGCCTCTGTCTACGTATCCCTTTTAAGGAATCAGAGCAGTCGTAGTTCGGCTTATATATTTTGGTTGGTTTGTGTTTTTTAGTTAAGAAGATAAAAGTAACAAAACAAGATGGAAAAACATCAAATAAAACAATAAGACATATCAACAATGATGATAAAACAACAAAAAAAAGATGACAAGACATCGC
The DNA here is from genome assembly GCA_948472305.1 of Vicia faba. Classification (NCBI taxonomy): domain Eukaryota; kingdom Viridiplantae; phylum Streptophyta; class Magnoliopsida; order Fabales; family Fabaceae; genus Vicia; species Vicia faba. Next base: position 409,252,734 of record OX451735.1, read on the forward strand.
ATGGTAACACAAACTCAGATAGGATGATAAAACAATAGTATGATAACAAAATATCAAACAAGACGATGAAACAAAACACTTAACAATGATATCGAAAATTAAAGTAGGATAACAAAAATATGCAATGGAGAAACATCGACTAAAAGATAAAAAAATAGCATGGAAAAGATAGGGAAACATCGGCAAAAAACAATGTGCGATGGCGAAACATTGGTAAAAAGAATAGCAAGGTATCATGGCAAAGATGGAGAAACATCAATTATCCAGATAAAAAAACATCATGCCTAACAATGATATTGAGAATTAAAGTAGGATAATAAACATGTGCGATGGCGAAACATCGGTAAAAAAAAAACAATGTGTGATGGTGAAACATCGGCAAAAGAATATGCGATGGCGAAACATCGGTAAAAAGAATATGTAATGGAGAAACATCGGCTAAAAGATGGAAAGATTGCGTGGCAAAGATGGTGAAACATCAATAAACTAGATGATAAAACATCACACCTAACAATGATATTAAGGATCAAAGTAGGATAACAAACACATGCGATGGCGAAACATCGGCAAAAAGATAACAAAATGTCATGGCAAAGATGGCGAAGCATCAATTTTGACAAGGTTTAAAACAAAGCCAAAAGGAACACACACAATTAAGATTGGTTTGTATTTTTTACCTTGAAGAAAGATTTAAGTTTATTAGAGATATTTTATAATTTTCCAAGAAGAGGTTTTAGTTTTAAGATGCAAGAATGCAAAGGAAAAGAAAACAACTAAGGGAGACTATCTTAATATCTAGCCCTAATGTTATCATACAATGATTGTCCTTAAGGTTGAGGATGTAAGAGGGAAATTTATACCATATGTTAGCATACATGGATTCCTATCCTAAGGTCTAACTCTAGGAATAACCCTACACGAGCAATCCTAAGGGAGCATAGGAAATACCAAACAAGTAAACAAAAAAGTGTTTAAACATGAGTAGCAAGCAAGGTACATATGCAGAATCTCCTTAAACAGGTCTTTAAATAAACCAGAGGGACTCCTGACATATATCAACAATGAAGGTCCCATCATGCAATAGAAAGCAATAAGGAGCGAAAACAGTAAAAGGGAAATAGTGCAATATAAACGAATAAATATTCGTAGAAAATGAGCAAGAAAAAGAAACCCAGAGAACTTCAAGCCAGCTAGCATCAGTAAATAAATCAAGTCAGAAATCACACCATCAAATATATGCACTGAGGCCTCAAGAGCAGGACTATAGCAGTAACAATCACATACACACACACACATACACACACATATATATATACTGCAAAATAATGACAAATATACCAAGCACAGGTGTTGTACCCCAAAATTTGCCCTCCCTTTTTCACAAGAAATCCCAATCCTAGGGTTTTTTCAGATTTTCAAGATTGGCTCAGGAATCGATCAGACAGACTTTTCTATGGCAGTAAATCAAGAATTAGGGTTTCTCTTGCATTTCTCAGAAGAAACTGAATTCTCAGAAATTCAGTTAACTGTCACATTTTTTCACACTTTTTCAAGTTTGCTGAAAGGTTACTGGTTGTTCTCAAGGCTTATTTATCTGGGATAAGAGATAGGAGCTGAGATGGTCATTTGGAATATTCGGGTTTTGTCTGATCCAGGTTAACCAGATGATGTGCGTCTGTTAAGACGTTTGCTTGTTAATGGAATGAAATGTTTGCTTGTTTATTGGAATACACAGTGCGTATTTTGATTGGAATGCTGTTGCAATGTTGCGAGACTACAAAGTTTTTGGATTACTTGGAATTTAAGTTATCTGTATTAGAATTGTTGGAATTCGATTTCAATTATTTTGATCTGAGAATCTTAAAGGATCAAGTGAAGAGCAAAGAAAGAATTGCAAGATATTGGACAGTAGAAGATTTTATTGGATATCAGATGGTCTCACAAAGATTTTTCATTTATTTCAGATATTAATACAAAAATAATTTATTATTTGAATACTGTAGGTTTTACAACTTATAGTACTTGAAAAAATAAATTATTACAATTAATGGAAAATCTATCTAAGTTAAAAAATCTAAGTATAAGTCATTGCTCCATTGCTCCCATGCTTAAAGTCTTCTGTTTCCTATGCTTTGTCATCACCCAATTTGTCACTGTCCATGAAAGAAAGACAAAAGAAAAGGGATTAGTACAATTAGTTGAATATGAAAATAATTTTCAAACAAAAGAAAAGAAAATATTCATCATTAAAGTTTGTCGTCTGGAATCAGAAGTGCTATTGTTCATCACGTCTTTTATTTTCCTCTTTGCAAATCACAAGAAGATTGCTCTTCTTGGTTCACAAAGAGAAAAATAAAAAATGCAAAAGGAAAAATGCAAGCATACAAAAGCAATTGGTTCAAATGCAAACATAGGCCAAAAAGCACAAGGCAAACTGTACAAAGCAAGTTACTAAGGCAAACTGAAGCATTGTAACTCAATCAAACAGCATGGTAAACATTGCAGCAAACTAAGGCAAACTGGATGCAAGCAACCAAGTAGTGCAGCAAACTAAGCATGGCAAACCAAACTGAATGCAAACTGTCAAGTAAGGAAACTGAACAATGCAGAAAGTACAATGCAGCAGGTAAACCAAATGACAAGCAAAAGGCTTGTCATAGCCTATCATCATTTTCCAGCTTTTAGGCAAAACTTTTTAGAAAATAAGAAAAAGAAAAAAAGTGCTTTGTCATTGAGAGAGAAAGAGAGAAAAGATATCACCTTTTGGAGATTGTACAGTTTGGCAGAAAATCTATCACAAGTTGCAAAACAAAAAGCTAAAAGGATATAAAACTCCAAACTGCATAACAGTTTGAGGGGAGAGAACATTTTGGTCCAAACTTCACCAAATATCAAAACCTATTACAAGTTTCACACAACAGCCAAGCTTGCAAAACTGTAACAAACCTGCAGAACAACTGCATAGCACAAAAAAAAACCTGTAACAGTTAGAAAACACACAGCCAAGCCTTCTAACCACAAACTGAAAAACTGTTATCAAACTCAAACATTCAAACCAAAATCTGTGTAACAGTTCGAAGCTGCAAAATATCCAAGCCTGTCAAAACTGCAACAACCACAAAACTTGCAGTTCCAAACCATAACAATCAATAGCCAAACTGCAGAGCCAAACTGCATAGCAAAACTGTATAGCAGTAACAAAATCACAAAAAACATGTGAACCACAAAAACTGCATAGCCAAATTGTAAACCAGAAAAACTGCACAACAGTTTCCAAACAAATAAGCCAAACCTGCAGTTCTCAAACTTCCAAACCAGTGCCACCATTTTACAAACAACAAAACTCAGTCCAAACAAAGTCTAAACCAACAAACCAGTTTCAGAAACAATCAATCAAAAGCCTACCAAATTGCATAACATCAAAAACCTGTCATCAAACTCAACATCCAAAAACCATCAACCAACTTCCATTTTTGCAAATAAGCTTCAGAAACCAACAAAGTTTCAGAATTATCATCATCAACAAAAAAAAACCATCAACCAACAATCAGTTTCAGAAACATTTAATCATCATCAACATTCAAAATTCAAGAGAGGGGAAAAGGTTTCAGAACAGTTATCATCATCAACATTCAAGAGAGAGGAAAGAGAAATCAAAGTTTCAGAAAAGAAATATCAAAAGTTTCATAGAAATCATCATCAAAAAAACCAACAACTCAAAACTCAGTTCAACAAATCAATAACAAAGTATCAGAAGAACAACCAACAAACAAAGTCAGAAGCTATCAATCATCATCAAACAGAGTTTCAGCAAGCATCATCATAGTTCAAGAGAGAGGAAGAAGTTTCAGAAGCCAATCATCATCAACATTCAAGAGAGAGGAAAGAAGTTACCAAAAAGCTTGGCCATCATCTCCTCCTCATACCTCCGGCCACCAAGGGAGCGCCGCCAGTCCAACCTGTCTCCTCTCCATTTTTCCAGAAAATCTCACAGGTATACTTCTCTTCCAAACCCTTTGCTGCATCTCAGACACATAGCACCATAGGTTAAACAAAGAAACATGAACAAAGCATGTGAATCAAACAACAAACTGTTAAAATCAGAAGAAGAACGAACCATACTGTTTTACAACAAAGCCATGGAACAATGTGAGGAGATGAGAGAGGGAGACAGCGCTCCGACGGCTTGAGGGGAGGGAGGATCAGAACAGGCGTGTGAGGCTGAGAAAGATGAAGAGAAAACGAAGAAACGGCGCCGCTGTGAAGGGGTTCACAAACCCTAAATTTTCTGAAAACCCTAAACGAAATAATTTGTGCATTGGGCCATCCAAGGCATAAGCCCATAACGAAATGCTAAGCGCACCCCCTTTCCCCTCCATCCTGACCCTTTCTTCTTTTATTTTTTTGTTTTGGGCCTCAAACACATTTCAGCACCCTAAAGCCCATCTTTAACTTAATTTATTTTCTTTTCCTTTCTTTTGTTTAAAAAATACTCATGTTTCTTTTAATTAATTTATTTTATTTTAATTTGTTTTCCTTTTTTAGTTAATAGTAACACTAATAATAATTAAAACTTTGATTTTCTTAAAATTAGTTTTATTTTCTTCTTTTATTAAATAATCTTGCTTTATTTGATAAAATACAAAAAAAACATTTAATTTGATTTTAATTTTTCTTTCTTTAAACTCTTTTTATTAACTAATAAAAATACAAAAATAATAGAAATTTTGTTTAATTAAATTTTCTTCCTTTGAACTTTTTATTTACATAATTAATAAAACACATAGAAGAATAATAATAATTTTTAATCTTTTTTAGAATAGATTTTATTTATCTCTTTTTAATAAATACATGCATTTCATAATATTTTTGATTTCATAATTTGTTTTAACTTTGTATTGAATTGCGACAATTCGATTTGGTTGTAATACTTGATATTTGGACATTATTATTCTTGTGAGACTCATCCCCATATGTAATAATTATACCCCCATTCTCAAATACTTTTGTAATAGCTTAGACTTTCAATTTCCGCAATTTATTGCTTTCAATATACTGTGTAGTAATTAGGCATGTATGGCAAGATTCAAAATCAATCGCTAGACGACCTAATCCAAGAATAAACAACTTGAAATCAGTACACAATGCACACATGCACCCCTAGGATTTCATCCACTTGTTGCCTTAAAAAAGGGCCATGTTATGCATGTTGAGTATCTTGGCTAAAAAAAAAAACAAAACAAAAGATCATAGTCCCTCGATGAAGCTATCTTGGTTGCATATACAAAATGATCTAGTCCCTCAGAAAATTGCTAAAGATACTTAGCACAATTGCTATCATGGTCAATATGATGACCCACGCCTGTCCCTTTTAACATCCAAATACAAGGTTGTTTACCAAATGAAATGGTAAAACAACACTGTCAAAAGGGTTAAAAACGTGTAGGAAATACCCTTGAGTAAAATAGGTTAGATCACCCTTAGTTACTTGATCAAAACTTGCAAAAACATCCTTGCTATTTTCAAACACACCTCACAACATAATTTCAAAACATTTCCCAAAAACAAACTTTCAAACATTGAAAATCTTTTCAAAAGACAATACACCTTTGTATATATTCAAACAAGAATAATTACAAAGGTTGCCACAATGATGGCCTCTTTTTCAAAGCATTTTCAAAACCACACACAGAAAGCACCATTTCAAACAATTGAAAAGTAAAAGCAAGTGATCTAAACAAGTAACTAAGAGCCCATGGAACCATGGATGAAAAGGGTGCTTGCACCTTCCCTTTTCATAATCTACCCCCTGAACCCAAGAAAACATCTTAAAGGTCTTTCCTGTGCTTTTTGACCTTTCCTTTGGATAAAATAAAAAGTCGGTGGCGACTCTTGCTAAACTGAAACATTTGCAAACACAAACGCAAAACCTCAAGTCAGTTCTCCCACCGTATCACAGAACTGGCGACTCTGCTGGGGATCTATTCTAAAAGTGGGGTTACCTTAGGGTTTAGATCACCTTTACATGCTTATCTTTTTTGAGTTGTATGTTTTACTTTTGGGTTCTTTGTTTGGGTTTGTTTTAAATCCTACACCCGGATTTGGGGGCACCTTTTAGGTAAGTAGCAATAAACTATTAGGGAACTGTGCGGGGTATACCAACATGGTTGAAGCAGTAGCTACGTTGATGTGGCACTTTGGTTGGTACCGGTAACCCTTGAGTTGAATCAAGGAGAGTACTGGGCCGCCGCGTGGTGTCATGAAGCATCAACTGACTTTAGAACCTTACTTGACCAACTTGGCCTTTTTAGGATGTAGTGAGATGACCGGCTTTGGTGCAGTCCGAAGTTGGTAGATACTCGATAATACACTCATTGAGTGTTGTTTCCTTGGAATATTTCGATCGCCAGTAAAGTTGCTAAACTGAAACAATGAACACAAAAAACAATCCAGTGATATTGAGCTCCTTAGAACCCGGTTACTATTTCTAGGACAGGTTGAGCCAACTAACTTCAAGAGGGTACTTACCTATGAACTCCATGCAAGCCTAAACCTAAGGACTTGTCTGCTTTGTGTGAATATGACTGTCTGTATATACACTTGCTTACTTTTGCATACTTGTACATAACATCATAACATCATACCATAGCATTTTCAATAACCATTTCAAGGATCTCGAGGGCCTTTGATGCAGGGTCACATTGAACCAGACGTCTACCAAAGGGCAAGAGGATTCATTTTTCTCTAAACAAGCATCGTTAAAGATCAAGTACAACAACTTGAATTGAGGGCTATGACCCACTTGACATGGTGAGCTTGATTCTCGTGGAAAGACATCCACCAATACAAAGTTCTCCAATCAAAGATGTTGATCGAAGTTCAACCTCTAACATTTTCTTGTGTTTACCCCGTGAGATCCTTGAAAACATGCATCCACATATCATGCATCGTATCATGACAGGTTTTCCCCTTTTCAGGTCTCCTTATTTTCCTACTGTTTATTTCAGTAGAGATGGCTCTAGAGAGGACTGTCAAAGATATCCAGACTCAAAACGCTCAACTTCAAGAGATGTTCTTGAACCTGTCCAAGGGACAAGAAGAAGTGAAAACTGTCCTCACAAGGGGCATGGTCCTAGGGAATCCAGGGGGCATCAGGAATGATCAGTTGGAAGGGCTACAAATTAAGTTGGCAACCATGAAAATCCAAATGATGGGACAACTGGTGGGCCAGATGGCTCTCATTCAAAACCTGGCTCAAGGACAAGAGGAGCTAAAAGTCCTCCTCAACAAATTGCATCAAGATGGATGTAACCATATGGGGCAAACAACTAGGGTTGAAGATCAAGTCACCATTCAGCCTCCCTTGAGACAAGAATTCAAGGGAAAGTCTCCCCAATTTGCTTCAGGGTCACAAGCCTAACAACAACCTCACTAACATCAACAGGGTAATCGGCGTAAGCAAAATACATCTGGAAGGCGCTTCACTGAGATTAATATGCCATTATCACAAGTACTGCAACGCTTGTTGGAGGTCAAGCTGACTGTATTAAGGGATCCTCTTCAGAATCTCAATACCTCTGCTCCTAGCTATCATCCCAATGCATTATGTGCATACCACTCCTATAGTCCTGGGCATGATACAAATGACTGTTGGGCTTTGAAAAACAAGACCCAAGACTTGATTGACAGAGGAGTACTGGAATTCACACAGGATGGCCAGATGAAAATCTTCCGCTGAGGGTTCTCCACCTGAAATGACAAGTTCAAACTAAGAGGCTTTTGTTTCATTTGAATTTTCAAGTTGTAATTTCTTTTGTTATTCAAACAATTATCTGTTGATGTCAAACTCTGTTTCATTAATGCATTGAATATGTTTGTCTTGAATTCATCCATTTGTTTTCACTATACTTGAACTATGCTTTTCTACTTTGACATTTGCTAAAGTTACGAGCCTTTAGAGGGAGGATGACGAAAACAATGCCATAATCTCATACAGTGTGCTTTTGGATAGACCTTGCTGACGATGTACAGACATTTCTTTCAAAACCTAAACACTGGAGTTATAAGGAAGATAATCCCTAGTCAACCGCTTCGAGCCAAAGAAGTAGAAGTTTTTTGTTTTAACACAAATTGAAACCTTTAATCAAACCTAGGGCAGGGCAGTCTCTCAGTTAGTTCAAAATGTGCGTTTAGCCACAAACTCTCAGTTCGTAATACAATGAATGACATCAAAAACATTCCTTTGGAACCTAAAGACAGTGATGGTTCCTTATCTCATAAGCAGTCATTATCTCTCAAAAAAGAAAAGCCCACTAAGCTAAAACCTACAAAGAAGGCTTAAGAAAGCTAGGGCATCCCACTGATTGTAATCTCGAAAACAAGAACAGTCAGGAAAAAATTAGGGATAACGGAAAAAAAGAAGAAAGAGGTCACTACAAATCCTCAACAACATGAAAAATGTTGCAAAAAATGACTTCCTTCCAACAAATTCAACTTGTGTGAACCATCACCAAAGCGTCGTTCCAGACTCATTTGGAGTTCAACGCACAATTAACTGAGTTTAGAATGGAAGAACACCACGAAGAGCGGGTGGGTACAAATATACTTTGAGCCTTTATCCTTTGTTTCTTAAACCGTGAACCAATCCACGTTACAACCCTTCAAAATTCCTAATTGAAGCATGGGTTAGTTCGAAAGCATACTGTTACAAAAGGTATCCTGACTCCTGTAAGGCTTTGCTCTAAATCTTGTGTTGAATTTGTCTTATAAAAGTTTTCTGCTAAAAAACGCATTTTTCAAAATTTCAAGACAAGCATAAACTTTGCATTATTTGAATATCAACGTTTGCATATGGCTATTTGTTTGACAGCAAAGAAATTCACACAGTGAATGTTCCGATGAACGAAAGCTCTCTCAGTAAACAAAATCACTTCAAGTGGAATGACAGTTCCATTGCAAAAATCTCCTATCAACAAAGGGGACATAACATGGCATTGTCCAATAAACCTGGGGCAGTCCAGTCAAGATTTCAAGAAATCTCTTAAGAGCAGAGTAACCTGGGGCAAGTCTCCATCTCCATCACTTAGGGCATTAAACGTCAATCTCATCAAAGGGTTGCGTACAATCCGAATTTCCTGGCGGTGCCACAAACATTTGATACTAGGGGAAATGACGAATCTCTCAAAAATCCTTCTGAAAAGAAATTCAAGAATCCTCGAGAAGTTCATCACCTCTCTAGCAGACCAGCGGTCATGGGTTTATTTCCCCAACACTCGTCAAGGATTTTTTCTCCAAAACAAAATTACATTTCAACAACATTCATAACATATGAAGATTGATCTGCAGGTAAAGGTTATTATCACCTTTTGGAGTAGTAGTCGTCAAAGATTCCTTCATCACCTTTTGGAGTTGCAGTCATCAAAGATTCCTTCATCACCTTTTGGAGTTGCAGTCATCAAAGATTCCTTCATCATCTTTTGGAGTTGCAGTCGTCAAAGATTCCTTTATCACCTCTTGGAGTTGCAGTCGTCAAAGATTCCTTCATCACCTTTTGGAGTAGCAGCCGTCAAAGATTCCTTCATCATTCGGTTGAGTCAAAGTTAATCTAAGACCTTCTCTGGTTCAGACAAATCGACACTGAGATCTCCTTGATTCTTATTCTGGTGGAAGATATTCCGGGTTTTGCTGTTTCAGATAAATCTCAATGATTTATTCTGATCTACTTCCAGATTTTTCATTATCAGAGACGAAGAATCCATCTCTTTTCTCCATCACCAGTTCGGGATTTATTTTCTCCAGCGAGAGGTTGTCTTGAAAAAAATTACACATCTGTACATCAGGACATCATACAACGCAATCTCATTTATTTTGAGAACGTCATTGTTTGATATATGTCATGCCACTAACCTTTACCTTTCAGGAAGGATGCAATCAATTTCTCACCAAAATTCGTATCGTGAAGCCTGGACGTTGACCAGATAACGATACAAGACTGCGAAACCTGGACGTTGACCAAATAACAGTAAGGTATACTGTGAAACTTGGACATTGACCAAATAGCAGTTTACTCGGCCAATTACTTTGAAACCCAGATTCAACCAGATATTAGTAGGCCCCAAAATCAAAGGGAAACTCGGATGTTGACCGGATAACCATTTGATATTCTTCTGAAGACTGGATGTTGACCAGATAACAATAAGGTATACTGTGAAACCTGGACGTTGACCAGATAACAATTAACCGTTAACAGAATGAAGATTATCATCCTTAAAACCTCAGAAGATTGGCATACTCCCAAGCTCCTGATACCGTTAACAGAATGAAGATTTTCATCCTTAAAACCTCAGACGATTGGCATACTCCCAAGCTCCTGATACCATTAACAGAATGAAGATTCTCATCCTTAAAACCTCAGAAGATTGGCATACTCCCAAGCTCCTGATACCGTTAACAGAATGAAGATTCTCATTCTTGAAACCTCAGAAGATTGGCATACTCCCAAGCTCCTGATACCGTTAACAGAATGAAGATTCTCATCCTTGAAACCTCAGAAGACTGGCATACTCCCAAGCTCCTGATACCGTTAACAGAATGAAGATTCTCATCCTTAAAACCTCAGAAGATTGGCATACTCCCAAGATCCTGATACCGTTAACAGAATGAAGTTTCTCATTCCTGAAACCCCAGTAGATTGGCATACACCTAACCTCCTGACCCAAACGCCTGAATGAAGATTCTCATTCTTGCTTCCCCAGTAGATTGACATACACCCAAGCTCCTGATATTCCCGACAGAATGAAGATTCTCAATCTCAAAGTGGAATATAACCCGAGCTCCTGATATTCTCGACAGAATGAAGATTCTCATTCTTAAATTGGCATATAACCCGAGTTCCTGATATTCCCGACAGAATGAAGATTCTCATTCTCAAAGTGGCATATAACCCGAGCTCCTGATACTTCCGACAGAATGAAGATTCTCATTATCAAAGTGGCATATAACCCGAGTTCCTGATATTCCCGACAGAATGAAGATTCTCAATCTCAAAGTGGAATATAACCCGAGCTCCTGATATTCCCGACAGAATGAAGATTCTCATTCTTAAATTGGCATATAACCCGAGTTCCTGATATTCCCGACAGAATGAAGATTCTCATTCTCAAAGTGGCGTACAACCTAAACTCCTGAACTTCTTCCAAACAGGAATAAACTTTTCCCAGAGTCCTGAGCTTACTCTCCAGCAGGATAGCTACTCCTCAACAATATAGCTATTCCCCACAGAGTTTTTACTCCCCAACAAAATCAAGATTCTCATCCTCGATTCTCCAGTGAAGTTGACCAGGACCTTCTTTAATCTCAGCATAAATTTGTCAGAGTTTTTAATCCCCTGCAGATCGAATATTCTCGTTCTTGACTCCCCAGCACAAATTTCCCTAGCAGAATGAAGATTCTCATTCTCAACTCCCCACAAGAGTTTTTCAAATATTCCCCAGTGGAGTTTTCCTCAAAACAGGAATCCCCGGCAGAAGTATTCTAAGCAAAGCTTGAAGACACACATACTCTTCAACAGTGGTCCAAGATTTATTTTCCCCGACAGCGGTCAAAGATTTTACTATCTCCAGCTCTCTAAGACTTATTTTCCTAAGCAAGACAACTAATTAGCTTACATGCGCATAAATTGCATTCATATATCATAAACATTGATAAAACACATATATTGCATCATACATTTCATGCAACATAACTTTGTGTTTCAACTAATATTTTACCCTTTTCAGGATAAGATTAACAAGCTACCGGTATACAATCTGAAAACAGTTTACGGGTGCTTCCAAACATGGATGTTAATCTATCGTTTATTCAGATTCAGCCTCATTGAAAACAGTTTACGTATGCTTCCAAACATGGATGTTAATCTATTGCTTGTTCAACTCAAGAATCATGAAAACAGTTTACGGGTGCTTCCAAACATGGATGTTAATCTATCGCTTGTTCAGATTCAGCCTCTTGAAAACAGTTTACGGATGCACCAAACATGGATGTTAATCTATTTCTTATTCAAACCCAAGGATCATGAAAATAGTTTACGGGTGCTTCCAAACATGGATGTTAATCTATCGCTTGTTCAGATTCAGCCTCTTGAAAACAGTTTACGGATGCACCAGACACGGATGCTAATCTATTGCTTATTCAGACCCCCAGCTCAGAGACGTTCCAGACATGGGTACCTTTCTGATAGTCATTCTTTCACCTACAACATACAACTCAATAAATATTCTTGGATGACATCTTTAAGCCCATCTCCGACAAGATTCTGTCGCATCTCCAAATGGCATCTTTAAGCCCATTCCCTCAACTATGCTTTGACGAGTGCAAATTTATGGGCACTCTGGTGTCCAATCATCTTTTACCTTCGAGTCACGAACGGCAAACTCGCCGATCTAACTCTTCAGGTTCAAGAAGATTGAACAGTGGCAACTGTTGTACCCCAAAATTTGCCCTCCCTTTTTCATAAGAAATCCCAATCCTAGGGTTTTCTCAGATTTTCAAGATTGGCTCAGGAATCGATCAGACAGACTTTTCTATGGCAGTAAATCAAGAATTAGGGTTTCTCTCGCATTTCTCAAAAGAAGCTGAATTCTCAGAAATTCAGTTAACTGTCACATTTTTTCACACTTTTTCAAGTTTGCTGAAAGGTTACTGGTTGTTCTCAAGGCTTATTTATCTGGGATAAGAGATAGGAGCTGAGATGATCATTTGGAATATTCGGGTTTTGTCTGGTCCAGGTTAACCAGATGATGTGCGTCTGTTAAGACGTTTTCTTGTTAATGGAATGAAATGTTTGCTTGTTTATTGGAATACACGGTGCATATTTTGATTGGAATGCTGTTGTAGAGTTACGAGACTAAAAATTTTTTGGATTACTTGGAATTTAAGTTATCTGTATTAGAATTGTTGGAATTCGATTTCAATTATTTTAATCTGAGAATCTTAAAGGATCAAGTGAAGATGCAAAGAAAGAATTGCAAGATATTGGACAGTAGAAGATTTTATTGGATATCAGATTGTCTCACAAAGATTTTTCATTTATTTCAGATATTGATACAAAAATAATTTATTATTTGAATACTGTAGGTTTTACAACTTATAGTACTTGAAAAAATAAATTATTACAACTAATGGAAAATCTATCTAAGTTAAAAAATCTAAGTCTAAGTCATTGCTCCATTGCTCCCATGCTCAAAGTCTTCTGTTTCCTATGCTTTGTCATCACCGAAGTTGTCACTGTCCATGAAAGAAAGACAAAAGAAAAGGGATTAGTACAGTTAGTTGAATATGAAAAGAATTTTCAAACAAAAGAAAAGAAAATATTCATCATTAAAGTTTGCCGTCTGGAATCAGAAGTGCTATTGTTCATCACGTTTTTTATTTTCCTCTTTGCAAATCACAAGAAAATTGCTCTTCTTGGTTCACAAAGAGAAACATAAAAAATGTAAAAGGAAAAATGCAAGCATACAAAAGCAATTGGTTCAAATGCAAACATAGGCCAAAAAGCACAAGGAAAACTGTACAAAGCAAGTTACAAAGGTAAACTAAAGCATTGCAACTCAATCAAACAGCATGGCAAACATTGCAGCAAACTAAGGCAAATTGGATGCAAGCAACCAAGTACTGCAGCAAACTAAGCATGGCAAACCAAACTGAATTCAAACTGTCAAGTAAGCAAACTGAACAATGCAGAAAGTACAATGCAGCAGGTAAACCAAATGACAAGCAAAAGGCTTGTCATAGCCTATCATCATTTTCCAGCTTTTAGGCAAAACTTTTCAGAAAATAAGAAAAAGCAAAAAAGTGCTTTGTTATTGAGAGAGAAAGAGAGAAAAGATATCACCTTTTGGAGATTGTACAGTTTGGCAGAAAATCTATCACAAGTTGCAAAACAAAAATATAAAAGGATATAAAACTCTAAACTGCATAACAGTTTGAGGGGAGTGAACATTTTGGTCCAAACTTCACCAAATATCAAAACCTGTTACAAGTTTCACATAACAGCTAAGCTTGCAAAACTGTAACAAACCTGCAGAACAACTGCATAGCACAAAAAAAAAACCTGTAACAGTTAGAAAACACACAGCCAAGCCTGCTAACCACAAACTGAAAAACTGTTATCAAACTCAAACATTCAAACCAAAATCTGTGTAACAGTTTGAAGCTGCAAAATATCCAAGCCTGTCAAAACTGCAATAACCACAAAACTTGCAGTTCTAAACCATAACAATCAATAGCCAAACTGCAGAGCCAAACTGCACAGCAAAACTGTATAGCAGTTAGAAAATCACAAAAAACCTGTGAACCACAAAAACTGCATAGCCAAACTGTAAACCAGAAAAACTGCACAACAGTTTCCAAACAAACAAGCCAAACCTGCAGTTCTCAAACTTCCAAACCAGTGCCACCATTTTACAAACAACAAAACTCAGTCTAAACAAAGTCTAAACCAACAAACCAGTTTCAGAAATAATCAATCAAAATCCTACCAAATTGCATAACATCAAAAACCTGTCATCAAACTCAACATCCAAAAACCATCAACCAACTTCCATTTTTGCAAATAAGCTTCAAAAACCAACAAAGTTTCAAAATTATCATCATCAACAAAAAAAAACCATCAACCAACAATAAGTTTCAGAAACATTTAATCATCATCAACATTCAACATTCAAGAGAGAGCAAAAGGTTTCATAACAGTTATCATCATCAACATTCAAGAGAGAGGAAAGAGAAATCAAAGTTTCAGAAAAGAAATATCAAAAGTTTCAGAGAAATCATCATCAACAAAACCAACAAATCAAAACTCAGTTCAACAAATCAATAACAAAGTATCAGAAGAACAACCAGCAAACAAAGTCAAAAGCTATCAATCATCATCAAACAGAGTTTCAGCAAGCATCATCATAGTTCAAGAGAGAGGAAGAAGTTTCAGAAGCCAATCATCATCAACATTCAAGATAGAGGAAAGAAGTTACCAAAAAGCTTAGCCATCATCTCCTCCTCGTACCTGCGGCCACCAAGGGAGCGCCGCCAGTCCAACCTGTCTCCTCTCCATTTTCCCAGAAAATATCACAGGTATACTTCTCTTCCAAACCCTTTACTGCATCTCAGACACATAGCACCATAGGTTAAACAAAGAAACATGAACAAAGCATGCGAATCAAACAACAAACTGTTAAAATCAGAAGAAGAACGAACCATACTGTTTTACAACAAAGCCATGGATCATTGTGAGGAGATGAGAGAGGGAGACAGCACTCCGGCGGCTTGAGGGGAGAGAGGATCAGAACAGGCGTATGAGGCTGAGAAAGATGAAGAGAAAACGAAGAAACGACGCCGCTGTGAAGGGGTTCACAAACCCTAAATTTTCTGAAAACCCTAAACGAAATAATTTGTGCATTGGGCCATCCAAGCCATAAGCCTATAACGAAATGCTATGCGCACCACCTTTCCCCTCAATCCTGACCCTTTCTTATTTTATTTTTTTTTGTTTTGGGCCTCAAACACATTTCAGCACCCTAAAGCCCATCTTTAACTTAATTTATTTTCTTTTCCTTTATTTTGTTTAAAAAATAATCATGTTTCTTTTAATTAATTTATTTTATTTTAATTTGTTTTCTTTTTTTAGTTAATAGTAACACTAATAATAATTAAAACTTTGATTTTCTTAAAATTAGTTTTATTTTCTTCTTTTATTAAATAATCTTGCTTTATTTGATAAAATACCAAAAAAAAACATTTAATTTGATTTTAATTTTGCTTTATTTAAACTCTTTTTATTAACTAATAAAAATACAAAAATAATAGAAATTTTGTTTAATTAAATTTTCTTCCTTTGAACTTTTTATTGACATAATTAATAAAACACATAGAAGAATAATAATAATTTTTAATCTTTTTTAGAATAGATTTTATTTATCTCTTTTTAATAAATACATGCATTTCATAATATTTTTGATTTCATAATTTGTTTTAACTTTGTATCGAATTGCGACAATTCGATTTGGTTGTAATACTTGATATTTGGACATTATTATTCTTGTGAGACTCATCCCCATTTGTAATAATTGTACCCCCATCCCCGGATACTTTTGTAATAGCTTAGACTTTCAATTTCCGCAATTTATTGCTTTCAATATACTGTGTAGTAATTAGGCGTGTATGGCAAGATTCAAAATCAATCGCTAGACGACCTAATCTAAGAATAAACAACTTGAAATCAGTACACAATGCATACATGCACCCCTAGGGTTTCATGCACTTGTTGCCTTGAAAAAGGGCCATGTTATGCATGTTGAGTATCTTGGCAAAACAAAAACAAAACAAAAGATCATAGTCCCTCGATGACGCTATCTTGGTTGCCTATACAAAATGATCTAGTCCCTTGGAAAATTGCTAAAGATACTTAGCACAATTGCTATCATGGTCAATATGATGACCCACGCCTGTCCCTTTTAACATCCAAATACAAGGTTGTTTACCAAATGAAATGGTAAAACAACACTGTCAAAAGGGTTAAAAACGTGTAGGAAATACCCTTGAGTAAAATAGGTTAGATCACCCTTAGTTACTTGATCAAAACTTGCAAAAACATCCTTGCTATTTTCAAACACACCTCACAACATAATTTCAAAACATTTCCCAAAAACAAACTTTCAAACATTGAAAATCTTTTCAAAAGACAATACACCTTTGTATATATTCAAACAAGAATCATTACAAAGGTTGCCACAACGATGGCCTCTTTTTCAAAGCATTTTCAAAACCACACACAGAAAGCACCATTTCAAACAATTGAAAAGCAAAAGCAAGTGATCTAAACAAGTAACTAAGAGCCCATGGATAACCATGGATGAAAAGGGTGCTTACACCTTCCCTTTTCATAATCTACCCCCCGAACCCAAGAAAACATCTCAAAGGTCTTTCCTGTGCTTTTTGACCTTTCCTTTGGATAAAATAAAAAGTCAGTGGTGACTCTTGCTAAACCGAAACATTTGTGAACACAAACACAAAACCTCAAGTCAATTCTCCCACCGTATCACAACAGGAATAGTGCAAACACAACCAATTGTGTTCCATAAATAAAGTGGAACACTACAATACCAAATCTAAATGGAAAACTTTTCCTCAGAGTACCTCGCACATTCAACATATAAATTAGTGATTTCAAAGAGAAATGATGAACCAATAAAGGATGGATGATGATATAATCATGAGAATTTAAAATAAACATGATGGCAAACATCAAAAGCAGTATATGTAAGAAGCATCAAGCAAACTCAAACAACAACTAGGTAAAAACTAAAGAAATGTTGCTCCTTTCCTGTCACCATGTTGAATTGACAAGTAAATATCAATCAAGGATCAAAGGAGCAAGAGAAGAATACAATCAAAGACTTTAGAAGTCAGTAGCAAACACTTCACATCCATACTCATTCATTTCATTAAGGTTCACAATCATAACAAAAGAGGGGTACCACAAAATGTATCACAAAGCTTGGATCACAAGTTAGCAATGAAAGGAGTTCAAACAAAATCAAAGTTGGAGGGATTAAACCATTCAAAGACTTGAAATTAATATTTTAACATACTATGAGGATATGATTAAAATTTTAGAAAGTTGATGCATGTTGCACAAGTGCATTCAATATACCTCAAGGATTCAAAAGGAAAGAAGAAAGGAGCATCAAATTCATATATGAATGAAATTGGTCCAAGCATAAAAGGTCAAGTGATCTCAAGTCTTTATGAGACTATCCTTGATGTATCATTCCTCAACATGTTATCATTGGTCATTTGATGACCTCAAACCCAAGCCAAAAGTTTAAAGTTCAAAGGAAAACATGAAAAGAACATTAGTTAGGAGGTATGAATCAAAATGGCTCATTAACCACTTATAGGAAATCAAGAGGATTTATTTGAATTGGTACGAGGAAACAGAAGCAGCATGATCATTAAATGCCAAATTACAGGCCTCACACAAGTTCACTGGCCATCAAATAAATTGCAACAAGATATGCAACATCAATTGGGCACTTTCACTTTGAAAATTCATCAAAAATAGAAATGGACTTCCATAATTCAAACAAAATTTTTCTCACCATCTTTAAGATGTATAGAAGTCAAAAAGCAAGTCTCAAGTTCATTGATGGTTGAGGAAAGGATCAAATAAGCTTCAAACATCAAAACTAGTTGATGAAACCACCAATCTAGACAAGTTTTCAATAATAAATTAATGGAAAATACTAAACCTCATAAATTAATTAAATAAAAATATTTTTGAGATCCTCAATCCATCTATGAAGATCAAACAAGAGCTGAATTCAATTGAAACTTAAGGCAAATTGGTTTTTGGAATCAAATCAAGCAAGGGGATTATCAAAACCCTAATTATTTAGAAAATAAACTTAATTATTGATTAATTAAGTTCCAATTCTAAATAGTTCAAACTAAAATCATACACAAATAAAGAAAACTCCATAGATCAGAAAACTTTTTTTCCATATTTTTGAATTAAAGAAAAGTCAAAAATAAAATCAAAATTTAAACCATTAAATAATTAAACAAATATTCACATTTCGAAAGAAAATTCTAATCAAAATTCAGAAAAATATTCAACCAAAATTATATTCAAATATTAGAATTAAAAATAAGCTTCTATGATTTTTTATGGAATTTTTGGATTAAAGGAAATATCAAAATAAAATCAAATATCAAACAAACAATTAATTAAACAGACAAATTTTAAAACCAATCAAAACATTTTTAAATATTCTAAAAAAAATGCGGAAGGTCAGAAATATTATTTTTAGGTTTCATGAATTTTTTTAGAATTTGTCATGAAGTTTTGATCAAGAAATAAAATCAAGATAGATCAAGTTATAAAACAAAATTCAAATAAATGTGAAATTCAAATAGACCAATAGCATCGCGCCACCACATCATCTTAAACCTTCGGACAATTTCAAAAACGCGCGCAAGAACAGTCCTAGGGCTCATGTCCAGATCTATCGTACATACTCATTTCCACAACATTTTTCATGAAGTTTTGTGCAAATCAAAGCCAGAAATAAGATTTACATCATGCTATTCGAATCACATCAAATGATTAACCATAGGCCAAGAATGGATCTCATGAAAATTGCAAAAACACACTGAGCAAAAATTTCAGAATCATCATACATGCATATCTCATCAAATCAAAAGCTCTAAAGCTGTAGAGACAGTCAATGAACATCAAACACAATGATTCTAAACTCAAGTCATACAATGCATGGCTAGAAATCAAGATCCAAAGTTAAGGATTCTAACCTTTGAGGCAAAAATTAATCTACTGTCTCCTTCACTCAAGTTGAAAACCAAGCCTCGATCTACAATCCTTAGTACTTGGAGAAGAGAATGCAAGAAGAATCACTCAAAACGCACAAGCAAATTGGGAGAATCGAAGAAATGAATTTTGATAGAAAAAGTGATTTCAGATATGAGCTTCCTCCAATGCAGCTTTTGTTCTCCTCCCTTTTGAATAAGCAATGTAGTGTTTATATAGAGTGTTTAGAGTGAGGGCAATACGGTCATAACTCACATAAATTCGTTGGAGGGAAATTTGGCCAAAACAGGCAAGTGAAAGTGTGAGAGTATGTGCTTGCATTTTGTTTGTTATTTTTCCTTTTTATGTTGCATTTTGATGAGCTCAGAGGTTAATGAAATAAGGTGAGTGAAGCGTGAGGGGGTGAGGTGGCAGTATGAGCACATGGTGTGATTTTTCTTGAGGTGAAAGTTACCAATTTTGGCAAAAATATAGAAATCGTGGGAAGGCAAGGAAAGTGTGATTGTTTGGACAAAAGAAGTAAGAAAATGAGGCGAGTAATTCATACCAAGAATGTGCAATAATAACCTGAAACCAAACATGATCGAAGAATGCACAAAATCTGTAACTTGCGTAACCCACGCGTGCATCAAGAGTCAACTGACTTCCAACTGAGGCCACAAAAAACTGGCTCGTGCGTTCTCAAATTTTCCTTGGGCCAAATGAAGAGCATACCCTAGGCTTAGAAACAAGCTGAGATTCAAAAGATATGATGGAGAGATGAGTAAGATATGAGGCTTAGGATTCCTGGGCAACTCAAGCCAACTTGCCCAAGACTGTGCGCGTTGGCCTGCCCATAAGGTAACACTTCGAATGATCTAAATTGAGAACGAAGAGAGTAGGAATGAGGCTCCGACCAGCCTATAAGGTTACTTTGAATGGTCCAAGTTGAGAGAAAACGAAGAGAGAAGGAATGAGGCTTCGACTAGCCTATAAGGTTACTTCGAATGGTCCAAGTTGAGAGAAAACGAAGAGAGCAGGAATGAGGCTTCGACCAGCCCATAAAGGTTACTTCAATCAGTTCAATCGAAGAAAGAAGAATGAGGCTTCGACCAGCCCACAAGATGACACTTCAAACAGTCCAAACAAAGAAAGAAGAATGAGGCTTCGACCATCCTACAAGATCACTTCGATTGGTCCAAGCTGAAAGAGATCAAAGAGAGCCAATCAAATTTCCAGTTTCATCACCCAACTTCCTAAAATCACAACTTATTAGATTTTGAACCAAATTAGGCGATTCCAAGTTTAATGAGAAGCTTTGATAGCCCTCTTTAAAATTCACGAGGCAAATTTTTGAATTATGACTTGAATCCACAAAAACAAGCATGTCACCAACTGTTTGATGAATTGCCTAAGCCAAATGCCTTGCCTTGCCTGGACAGATGCCCAAGATGCCTCAACAAATGCCCCACTTGTCCTAAACTTCAAAGGCTCATAACTTTTGATTTTGAGTAAGAAGTGTGTTTTTTGTCCTCTGTAGGCCCTCGTAGATCTCTTCCCTATTTTCAATTGGAAAAAAGAACCACCAAACTCCCCTGAAAAATGAGAAAGTTATGCCCTTGCAAAGTCAGGCAAAAATCAAGAATACTTAGTGAAATTTTCAATCACCAAGATAACTTCAAATCCAAGTAATCTCTAAAACTTCAAATTCTCATCATAATCATTCACCAATGATTATACCACATTAAAGTACATGTCAAATGCTTCATGTTGACTAAAAGTTCACTTGGTCAACTTTGACTTTGTTGACTTTTGATTAAAATGACTGTTTTCCCCTTGGATTCAATTGAACCACTTCTCTTCAAAATTGGTGAAAAAACTTCAAAAATATGATATTCCAAACACATAGAGGCTATGGAAAGAGTTTCCACCCAAAAATTCCAAAGAGTCCCTGATTAAAACTCAAACCCTAGTTTTGCACTCTGCACTAGGAGATAATTGGTCAAGCTTTAAACCCCCTAATTCCTCTGGGCATCAAGAGAGGATTTTTGAAAAAAATTGATTCCAATGATGATAAAATAATTATGCTTCAATACTTGGCTCATCTAGACCCTAATTACTCCAATTTGGGCAAAACCCTAATTTTGACTGATGAATCCAAAAGACGTGATTCTTCTTATAAACAACACAATACTCAATCTTATGATGATCCAATGAGGTGGACAAGATATCTTGAGATATGTGATACCTTTGGGCTTGAAATATCCAGAGGTTTAGATAATAAGGCCCTCCTTGAGCAACTTGTCAATACAATTAATCTTCTAAAGCTTGAGGGAGACTTGATAACCAAAATACTTTGATCCCTACACAATGCATGAATGCAATGCAATATGATGTTTATGAAGAAACATAAGCCTAAATCAAGAGCGTAAATTTTGAGGTGCAACAACTGCCCCTATTCAATTATATTTAATATGATAAGTGAGAAAAGTGACAAATTTCGAGCGTTCAGAGTTGAAGATGATTGAATACAAAAGAACTCGAAAATTTACACTCTTGAAGAAAAAGTAGAACCCCCCAAAGACAAAGAATACCAGCAGGCGCGAGATTAAGAAGATACCAAACGAAATTGGATTTAGAAAAAAAAGGTTTAATGAATATTGAACCTCCCAAGACATGCGTTAGAATGAAGTTGTAACGCAGATTTTAAAAAAGTTGAAACAGAACTAAAACTTAGAAGAGTAGATGAAACTAAACTTCAGAATGAATGCGCCAGGACAAAACTGGACCACAAAAAGGGGTGAGATAAGACTCAAACCACAGAGAATAGGCAAAACTAAACTCTGGAAAAGAAAAGTACGTGGGGCAAAGTGGCTAGAGTGCGTGATTCTAGGGGCACTTACTAATCTCAACCTAAGATAGACAATATGAAGGAACTGAAAGAATCCTAGGAGTGAGGAACAAAAAAGATGAAACTTGACCCAATAACTAGTTAGACGAAACTAAACTAGATGAGTACCAAGATGAAACTGGATTTCACGCACGGGTAACGAGGCGAAACTCGACCCATAGCAAAAGTGATGAGAGTGCATGTTTCTCAGAGCACCTGCCAGTCTCAGATCAATGGATGACAGTGGCGAAAAATGATAGAAGAATCCAAGGAACAAAAGAGACTGATTTCAACCAGGGGCTTATCACGAACACTACAAAGAGACTCGGTAAATGAAAATCGTCAAACAGTCCAAGGTATGAAAACAAAAACGAGACGAAACTCGACTCATTAACTAGTTAGACGAAACTAAACTAGATGAGTACCAGGACAAAACTGGATTTCATGCACAGGCAACGAGATCGAAACTTGACCCAAAGCAAACTGATGAGAGCGTATATTTCTCAGAGCACTTGCTATTCTCAGATTAATGGATTAACAGTGAAGAAAACTGATAGAAGAAATCCAAGGAACAAAAGAGACTGATTTCAACCAGGGACACAACACGAACACTACAAAGAGACTCGGTAAACGAAAACCGTCAAAAGGTCCAAGGTGTGAAAACAAAAACGAGACGAAACTCGACTCATTAACTAGTTAGGCGAAACTAAACTAGATGAGTACCAGGACGAAACTGGATTGCATGTGCCGATGAGGAGAAGAAACTCAAAGCTCGACCCAAAGCAAAGTGATTAGGGCATACAACTAAAAACCTGCTGAAAGCGAATATCAGGATGAACCAGGTATTCGAAAGGTATATCAATAGACATTGGAATGAAACGACGAGGGTAGTGAAGACTAAACCCGAGAAAATTGCGCTAGGGAAAAACTGAACTATAATCAAGAGTAAACATTCAACCATTCAAATGATTAACATTAAAAAGGATATTTGTATGAGGGTGAAACTGAGATAATGAAAGTGAAGACCTCGCGGGGGTTAAAATTTGAAGAATTAGAAAATTCACTGGGGAAAACAGAAACAATAATGACTTATGTTCCGATGCATGTTTGATTTTTTTTTAATATAGCATAATGCTCCATATAATGGAAATGCTACGCGTTTTGGTAGATGCAATGTAATGATGCATGTTTAAATGCTTCACTGGGGAATGGCCAATTGAGAGGCCAATAACCCAGAAGTCATAATCTGACAAGACTTGCACAAATAAATTGCAAAATTTGCTGTAGAAAAGAATATATACGGAACCAATGAGGAGGAACCCTTGAAGAGCTAGAACTCCATGGAGAGTAATAACTGAGCAACCAGTAGAAACAGGCCACAAGCACCAAGAGGAGTTGCAAAAATAAATTGCGAACTCTGCTAGAGAAGATCAGGGCAAAAATGTAATCTCTGAAAAAGAATGCCAAAATAGAAATCGGCTGTTGTTGGAGAAAGATCAGGGCAAGACTATAAATCTCTGGAAAGGATAACGTGCAGCCGCTTTGAGAGTAACACCAAGATAATAAATCAGATGTGGGAAATGAAACCTTTTGTTTGAGGAAACAAAACTCTGTTGAGGAAATGGAACTTCACTGAGGAAAATAAAATTATATTGAGGAAATGGAACTTCACTCTGTTGAAGGGTGTTTCATTGAGGATTCCCGAATCTCTAGTACACAACCATAAAAGAAGCCACGAAGATAGCGGGCAACATCAACTTTATCGGGGAATTAGAAGTTTCATCCAATCATCAACACTACCGAGGACGCTAAGGGGTTATTTTGACACAAATACTTTTCACGATACGAAAGGCCTTTTGTCCAACGGAATTGTTGAGTCTTCCCCTTCCGGCAACATTAAGCTCTTCATTGATGTTCATTGTGTATGCTCTTTTTGATTTCTAATAATTATTTTGTATGCATGAGGATGTTCATTATGGGAATGACAATCCTGAAGCGACAATTACGCAAGCCTTGAAATTGAAATCCTTGAGTGAAAAGATTCGCATCTCTGTTGTGAACGAATCACTAGCTATACTGCAAAGTTTCAAAACTTTTTCTATCTTTTTTTTAACTTTTTTTTCTTCAAAACGAACATGATGCAGGCGATAAGATACCAACATGGATATGCAACACATATTTTGGAATTTAGGAAACGCTATCCTGTTGTAGTATGCTTTTGAGTTAAACTCATGTTTCAGTTATGACTTTTAAAGGTTGTAACGTGGCCTGGTTCATGGTTTTTTTAAGGCTCAAGTTATTTGGTGCCCACCCCCTTTGTGATGTTCTCTAGTCCTAAATTCAGTTAACTTGACACGGTCATTCTCTTAAAATAGTTTATGATGGCTGAGGAACCACAACAATTTTTTTGGACACGACAATCACTTAACCTTTAGTTTTTGGGTGTTCGATCACACGACTTTTCTTTTGATGAGGATTTTATTGGATAATCCTTTTATGCCTTTCAGGATTTTCAAGTTCTTTTCCAATTTCCCTAATTTTTTCCTTGAGAAATTCCTTTGATTTTCAATTCAGGAGTCCAGTGGGATGTCCTAACTTTTGCCTAAGCGACTTGTTTTCAAGTTTCGACTTAGCGGGGCTTTTTGTTTCTTTCTTCTTCATACTTTCCATTTTGAATAAGTCATGTGACCTTAAGACTTTGAGCTTTTGGAAGAAAAGTGACTGCCTCTTTCCTTGGTCGGCGAGGGATAACCATTCATGTATCGATTCGATCTTATCCTTAGGATTTTTTTTATTTTTGTGTTTTTTTTCACTGGGGAAATAACCATTGTTGTTTTGATCTTTTTCCGTCCTCATAATGCGAGGGATAAAATATGGTGATCCTCAGATGGGAGACTCTTCTGAAATTTGAATGCTCGATCAAATTAACTGAACATCTACCCTGCCCCAAGTTATAATAAGGGTTTTCTTTCATGCGCAAAATGAAACTCCGACTTCGAAAGCTCAGAGGGGTTAACGAGGGTCTATCTCCCTTATATCTCTAGTGTTTGGGGATTAAAACAAGGCTTGTACATCATCAACAAGGTTCTACTCAAAAGCATACCATCAGAGATATCGACTTTAACTATCGTCATCCCTCCTCCAATATTTTGACTAGGCAAAAGGGTTGGCACAGTTGGTATCAAAATGCCAGAAAATCATTTAAAGAGTGATAATGAATGGTTTAAGTAAAAACAAAAGAAATACTTCAAGGCAAACATATTCAGCGCATCAGGGTTGACACTCAAAAACAAACAAGTTCCTGCATGCATATAATGTTAAATCAGTCAATCAAAATACACATGAAAGTTCAGTACAAAAAAATGCCACCATGGAAGAGAATCGTCTCTATCCGGACTTGTCAATGTACCGAAAACTTGACACTATCCTAACACATGATCCCTTTATTATGGAGAGTAGTTGAAAATGTTTTTTTCGTTTGTCTTTCCAAAGAAATGAGCATTCAAAAGGAGAGAGATAAACCTTTTCCACCAATACGAAGCCATGAAACAACTTAGCAAAATATCCATAAGAAAGCAACTGAGTACCATCAAGCAGAAAATTAACATGCCCTTGCATAGCATTACAATTGTATTTATCATCCGTATTTCAAGCAATCATAACTTAGATTATTATGTTCATGTAGGGCCAACAACATTTATATGCATATGTTTATCAAAATATCGAACATTTTTGCAAACAAAATAGTAAAAAAAGAAGTTATGTAAACATATAAAAGAGGATCTTTTATTGATTTGAGAAATTAGCCTGTGAAAAATGCGTTTACATTTTGAAGCAGATAATTTCAAAATCAAAACAAATGAGTGTTTACAAATGGCAATGTGAATACGAATATCCATTAAGTTTCGAATCTGCTATAGCTCTTATGACTTTTAATGCTTCCGTCTTCCTACTTTCTGACAAAACATTCTTGGACTAGCTCAGAACTTGCTGCCAAGTGACCGAAAAAAAGAGGAAAAGAAACAAAGGAACTCATGATGAGCGTAGTCATTTGCTTTAAGTCCCTAACTTTTGCCTGAATCGCCCTTTTGGGTTTTCGATTCACCGGGACACGCTTTTTTTGCCTAAGCTGCCCTTTCGGGTTTTCAACTAGCGGGTTCTCCTTTTTTTAATGCAAAGTATTTTTTAACTACGTTAACATTCACAAGGAGAGGGAAGTATTCTCCATCTATGGTTGTGAGCATCATCGCTCCATCGGAGAAAACCTTTCTGACCACAAATGGTCCTTCATAAGTCGGAGCCCACTTGCCTTTGGGATCCCCCTGGGGAAGAATTATCCTCTTGAGAACAAGGTCACCTGGCTTGTAAGACTGAGGCCTCACCTTCTTGTCAAAAGGTTTCCTCATACTTCGCTGATATACCTGACCATCACATACAACTGACAACCTCTTCTCATCGATAAGTTCTAACTGATCCAGCCGATTCTGTACCCATTCACCTTCATCAAGCTCAACATCCCTCATGATCCTAAGAGAAGGAATTTCGAATTCTACAGGCAACACTACTTCCATGCCGTAGACCAAAGAAAATGGGGTTGCCCCAGTTGAAGTACGCACAGTGGTACGATAACCATGTAAAGAAAAGGGCAGCATCTCATTCCAATCTTTATAAGTTACTACCACCTTCTTTACAATATTCTTGATGTTCTTATTGGCCGCTTCAACAACGCTGTTCATCTTCAGTCAATACGGGGAAGAGTTATGATGCTTGATTTTGAATGACTCGCAAAGCTCCTCCATCATTTTGTTGTTCAAATTAGACCCATTGTCGGTAATGATCTTTTCAGGCACTCCGTAACGACAGATAATGTTGTGTTTAATGAACCGAGTTACCACTTGTCTGGTGACATTGGCATAAGACGTAGCTTCGACCCATTTAGTGAAATAATCGATGGCAACCAGAATGAAAAGATGTCCATTGGATGTAGTTGGTTCAATCTTGCTAATCATATCAATTCCCCACATCGCGAACGGCCAAGGGGAAGTCAAGACATTCAGTGGTACGGGCGACATATGTACCTTATCAGCATAAACTTGACATTTGTGGCAAATCCGTGCATGATTATAACAGTCAGTCTCCATGGTGGACCAATAATAACCAGCTCGTAAAATCTTTTTGGCCATGGTATGCCTGCTGGAGTGAGTTCTGAAGTCACCTTCATGTATCTATTCAATGATTCTAGCTGCTTCTCTCTTGTCAACACATCTGAGCAATAAACCATCATGATTCCTCTTATACAACACACCACCACTGAGAAAGAACTTGGCCGAAAATCTTCTTAAAAACTTCTTGTCTGTGACAGACGCCTCTTCAGGGTATTCTTGTGTTTCAAGATATCTTTTAATATAATGAAACCAAGGTTTATCGTCTAATTCCAATTTGGCTTCAAAGCAAAAATATGACTCATCCAACCTTCCGATGGTAATGGAAGGTTCCTCGTTATCCCACTTAACTTTGAACATGGAAGGTAAGGTTGCCAGTGCATCAGCTAAATTCTTCTCTTCTCTGGAAATGTGTTCAAACGAGATCTCTTCAAAGTATGGAATCAACTTTGTAACATGCTCATGATAGGGAATTAGGTTCTGATGACGAGTTTCCCAATCTCCATTAATCTGGCTGATAACAATATTGGAATCCCCGTAAACTTTCAAATATTTAATTCGCAGGTCGATTTCCGCTTCAATACCATAAATTCAAGCTTCATATTCGGCCATGTTGTTAGTACAACTGAAGCAAATACGAGCTGTGAAAGGAATGTGGAATCCATCAGGGGAGCGTCCAACATGACCCAACATGATCCTGGCTCGGGTCCTTCATCTGGGCTTGGTATATTACAATCCCGAATATACACTATTTCCTCATCTGGAAATTCAAACTTCATCGGTTCATAATCATCCATGGGCTGATGAGCAAGATGATCGACCAGTATACTACCTTTGATCGCCTTTTGCAAAGTGTATTGGATATCATATTTAGTGAGTATTATCTACCAACGGGCTACCCTTCCTGTAATAGCCGGATTCTCAAAAATGTACTTGATTGGATCCATTTTGGATATCAAGTAGGTGGTGTGAGTTAGCATGTATTGTCTTAAGCGTTTGGCAGCCCAAGCAAGTGCACAACAAGTCTTTTCCTGCAATGAGTACCTTGACTCGCACTCCATAAACTTATTACTCAAGTAATAAATGGATTGTTCTTTCTTCCCTGTATCGTCATGCTGATCGATAACACAACCCATAGAGTTTTCCAACACAGTTAAATACACGATTAATGGCCTTCCTTCCACCGGCGGCATGAGTATCGGGGGTTCCTGCAAATACTCCTTTATTTTTTCAAATTCCTTCTGACAGTCTTCATTCCACCTTACCGTCTGATATTTCTTTAACAATCTGAATAAAGGTTCACATGTGGCCGTGAGATGAGAAATAATCTGGGAAATGTAGTTTAACCTCCCCAAGAAACCACATACTTCCTTTTCTGTTTTTGTTTCGGGCATTTCTTGTATCGAATTTACTTTAGCAGGGTCAACCTTGATACCTTTTTCACTTATAATAAATCCCAACAGCTTGCCAGACCTCACCCCGAAGGTGCATTTATTTTGATTCAGCCTCAACAGGAATTTCTTCAATCTCTCGAAAAATTTCTCTAGATGAACAAGATGCTCCTCTTCCGTGTCAGACTTAGCAATCATATCGTCTACATAGACCCCAATCTCCTTGTGAATCATATCATGAAAGAGAGTTACCATGGCACACTGATATGTTGCCCCGACATTTTTCAAACCAAACGACATCACCTTATAGCAAAAGTTTCCCCAAGGCGTGATAAACGTTGTCTTCTCCATATCCTCCGGAGCCATCTTAATTTGATTGTAACCCGAAAAACCATCCATGAAGGAAAACACTTTAGAGTGAGAAGTATTATCGACCAACACATCAATATGAGGAAGAGGAAAATCATCCTTAGGGTCGGCTTTGTTCAAATTCCTATAATCCACGCACATTATTACCTTACTGTCTTTCTTAGGAAGATGCACAATATTTGCAATCCATGGAGGATAATTGATGACCTTTAAGAAATTCACATCCAACTGTTTCTGAACTTCTTCTTTAATTTTCTTGGACATCTCAGGATGAGTTCTTCAAAACTTTTGCTTAACAGGGGAGCAACCTTCCTTGAGCGGTAATCGATGCACCATAATATCTGTATCCAAACCTGGCATGTCTTCATAAGACCAAGCGAATATATCAGAATATTCACGGAGTAGATCAATCAATCTGACTTTCATACTTTCCTTGAGGTCTGCCCCTATATTGACCTCTCTTCTTACCTCTTTTATTCAAATATTCACCACCTCAATTGACTCTTGATTCAGCTGGATAACCTTCTCTTCTTGTTTTAACAACCTTGCTAATTCCTCGAGAAGATCATAGTCCTCATATGCCTCCTCTTCAGCTTGATAAATCGGATTATCAAAGTCATAGGGAGCGATAGCAGAGTCGTTATCAATATAATCTGCGGTGAAAGTGCATCTGCATAAATGATATTTCGGTGTTTTAGTGACAGTGTGTGAAAGGGGAAACATTTCCATTTAATAAAAAATAAAAAGAAATGAATGGAATAAAAATTTTGAATGCAAAAAAAACGTCCTTTATTCATGACAAACTTTTGAAAATAAACATGGTGGCACTACACAAATGTTTCACTACGTCTTGGGCAGAGCGCAAGAATTATGTCATGATAATAAAAGAAAACAAGAAAAATACTCCTTAGCGCTTCAAACTTGGATAACATCTACAGAAGTCCAATTGTTGAGTGCTTGGCCTGGAATACTTAGACGAATCCAACCTTCAATATTGTAGCCATCCACCCTATCATCACCAATCTCATTGGTGTATCCTTCTTGAGCAGCACTAGGACGGGAGAACTTTATAGGAGCAGATAAACCGGAAGCTCTGGGAGTCTCCCTCTGATGACTCAGACTGAAACCAAGACTGAATTTTTTGAATTTTGGGATAACATCCAGCACCTGACCCCAACCTTCAGGGTTTCCGTTCTCCACCACCACTTTAGCATCTCTGAGAGAAGACATAACAATTTCTGACTTCTTTTTCTGTTATGGAGGGGGAAAATTAACCGCATGAATTGTCTCAAACGCCTGAAAAGGAGTCTCATGTATTTCACCTTCAACCTCAACACAGCAGAATGATATCAAATGACTAACAATATACTCTTCCTCTCCACACACAATTATCACTTTTCCCTCTGTAGGATACTTGATCTTCTGGTGAAGAGTAGAAGTGACTGCCCCTGCTTTATGAATCCATGGTCGTCCCAAAAAACAACAATACGCTGGCTGTATGTCTATCACAAAGAAGGTAGCAGTGAAAGTGTGAGGACCAACCTTGATAGGTAATTCCACATCCCCAAATACTGCTCTTCGGGACACATGAAAGGCTTTTACCATCAAGTCGCTATGGCGCAGCTCCAGGCCGGAATAATCAATTCTCATTAATGCTGACTTGGGTAGTACATTCAAAGACGACCCTGTATCCACCAAAAACTGGGATACAGTAGTGCCCTGCACTCTATAGAAATATGTAACGCTTTGTTATGGTCTCTCCCTTCTGGAGGAAGATCAAAATTTGTGAAGCCCAGGCCGTTCCCAATAGATATATTAGCACAAACATTCTCGAACTGATTGACTGTTATCTCATGTGGCACGAATGCGTTCTTCAGCAACTTCATCAAAGAATTTATGCGAGGTTCTGAATAGATCAACAAAGACAATATGGACATCTTGGAAGGGGTATGACTTAACTGATCAATTATGCTATAATCACTCTTTTTGATAATTCGCATTAACTCTTCAACTTCATCGGGAACTGAAGAAGCTTCTGGTGCCGGAATTAGTTGAGTCACATTGGTTGGTGTAACCCTTAGATTACCAATCATCATCTGTTGTTTTCCTTTTTCTCTTGCAGAAGCATCTTCCGCATCTTGTACATTAGAAGGACCAAACAATCTCCCGCTTCTAGTCATTCGACTCACACTAGAGAAATTATGAACATCCCTTTCACTGTCTTCAGTAAATTCTTCCTCAGAAGGACGAGGACTTACCTCTTTCTTCACCCCATGGTAATAAACATCAACACCATAATTCCATGGGATGGCCTTCTCACTGGTATATGGCATGGGTCTAGGTACCGTAATCATCAAAGGAGGCGCCCTAGATGGAGTAGGAATGCGCGCATGGGTGTAAGGAATAGATACCACAATAACATCATATTCATTAACCTTTCAGTATCTTTGTCTCCTATCGAACTGTAGGGAACCCTCATTCATCATGAATTGGATGCCAGCTTTCAAATCATCACAACCCTTCGGTCTCTCTTTACACTTGGCACAGTCTGAAGCACAACCCAGGAAAATGGAATTATCAAGCAAATACCTCTTAACATACCGCAACAGAGTAGTTATCTGTTCCACATTCATAACTAAATTCATCATTTCTCCATTATCATCAATCATAATAACAACAACCCCTCATGTCTAGGCATTGGGTTTTGGGTAACATTTGGACCAATCACTGCAGTAAACTCAATTGCTTTGGCATCCAACAAATCTTGTATTCTTCACTTCAATGCAAAACAATTGTCAGTTGAATGACCAACTCCTCCATAATGGAATTCACATCTAGCGTTAGCATCCTAGTTAGGAGGAAGTCTTCCAGGGGGGTGGTGGCATATTTCTCAAATTGATCAACTTCAAATCGAGCAAATGGTGGATTGCTTCGGTAAGAGATACTGGCAAGGGATCAAATTTTCTCAACTATCTTTGTTGTTAATTATTATACTGACGGGGAGCATCTTGTTGTCTTTGTTGTTGGGGCACCAGACTTTGTCTCTGCTGTGGAGGAGCATTAACAGGAATAGAAACAACATTGATTTGTTGGTGTTGACGATCCTCTCCTCTTCCTCTATGAGAGTAAACCGCACTTGTGTCGCTTTCCCTTTTCTTGGGGTAAGTATTGAATGGCTTCTTACCACCCCCTGATGAACCACTAGAACCACTAGTTTGAATCTTCCCTAATTTCAAACCCACCTCAATTCTTTCACCAGCCATAACCAAATCAGCAAATCCTGCTGAAGCACTTCATATCACGTGATCATAAAACGGCCCTTGCAGGGTACTCATAAACATATCAACGAGTTCTCGTTTCATGAGTGGAGGTTGAACCCTCGTAGCCAACTCACGCCACCTCTGAGCGTATTCTTTAAAAGATTCTTTTGGCCCCTGGGACAAATTCTGTAATTGAGTGCGATTAGGTGCCATATCCATATTGTACTAATAATGTTTGACAAAAGCCCTAGCAAGATCATTCCAGCATCGAATATGGGTCTTTTCCAGCTTCATGTACCACTCCAGGGATGCCCCAGATAGGCTATCTTGGAAGAAATGAATCAAAAGCCCCTGATCCTCGGTATGTACCGACATCTTTCAGAAATAAGCAGTTGCATGAGTAACGAGACATGACGAACCGTTGTACTTTTCAAAAACTGGTGGTTTGAACTTTGGAGGAACCTTCACCCCAGATACTAGCCCAAAATCATTAGCGTCCATACCAAGGACTCCTTGCCCTTCCATAGCCTTCAAACGTTCTTCCAACAACCGATACCTTCTATCCTCAACTTGAACTTCTGGCTTAGAACACCGTACAGAAAACTGATCTTCATCCTGATCAAAATCATAGTCCTTCTCCTGATAGTTTCTTACACCAACCAAATTATCTCTTCGGTTCCCTATAAGACGAGGTTCCAAAAACGGGGGAAATTTCCCCATGTTGCGCAGGAAAGGATTGCTAGGTGACCAGTGAAGGTTCCTGATGGGCTGGTCTTGCACATCTCCTAATCTAACAAAAATGTCCTAATAGAGCCCTTGATTCCCACTATCCACTAGATAGTGGCGTTGATTGTTGATAATGGCAACCAATTCTTCCTATCGACGATTCACATTAGTGATGACTTCCATGAACTGGGTCATCTGAGTAGCCATCTGGGCTCTCATTTCAGCGAGTTCAGCTTGGACTTGTTCCATCTGTCTTGGAAAATTGTTTCTGGTGGAATACCGATGAGTAGTCGTCTTGAATTCTGAATAAGGAAAGCAGAATTAAGATGAGAAAATTATCCCGAGATGACCTGTAATGTATGAGATACATGATATGCATGATATGTTTTTGTTATTTCCAGGTATTTACAAGCTTTATCAACCATCAGGAATAAAAACCGAGCACGATAAAATACAAATGACAAAATAAAGATACCAGTGCAAAAACAAACTTCTTTATTTACAAAAACATCAAAACACCAATTCTCAAAATCCACAGGGGTTGTACAAGATAAAAATATCCCATCCAACAAAACTGGTGGTGATCACTTAAAAAAAAGATAAAAATAAAAGGGGTAGGCCCCCCATCCTGACATGAAATAAAGGTCCCTCCTTCCGGAAATGCTCCTCACTCCACTCCTTGGTTTCCTGGAATAGTTGTCTTGTCCTTGGGCAGTTCTGCTCTTCAACAAGGCTTTTAATCACTACATCCTTTCAGAATAATTGTTCTTCTAAGTACTGACATTGCTCCAGAAAGTGATCACATTTTTTGCATTCTGGCAAAGAAATAGGTATAGGTGCACTCTCCAATTCTTCTGTCTAATTTCTGAGCTTATCATTTTCTTCCATCACATGAGTCATCTGCCCTTCGCGCTCCTGATCTCGCACCCTGACTTCATTGAGTTTCCTTTCTAGTTCTTTAATCTTTTCTTCATGACATGCTTTTAACTTTGCTTCCGCTACTTGAAGACTCTTAATCCTTTGTTGACTTTTCAAAAGTGCATTATCCTGAAGATTAGTTAAGCTGAAACTCTCAATCCTTGACCTCTTTGACTGTTCACATGACCCTCAACCCTCTAGTAGACAATCTTTCTCCCGATTCTCCCTCTAGAATCTTTTCTTTTCTTTTAAAGAAAATGAAAGCTCAATATTTTCATCTTCCAGATCAGCTTGTAGCTTAATATTCTCAGCTTTGGCATTTTTGAGGCATGCCATTGGTACAACTTCAGATTCTCCTGGCGCGGATTGCTTAGAAGATGTCCCGTCATGAGAAAAATGATCAACCTCCTTTCCATAATATGGAAAATTATCTATCAACGGATCATACACGGGCTGAAGGTACAATGGTTCTTCCCTCTTATAAGGGAACAACAACACCTTCACCCGACTTTGAATCCATTTTGAATAGGCTTCAAGAGCCACACGTCCATTTCTATCAAAAGACTGCTTCCCCTTTCTATGAAATGTGTTTCTAGGCGACTTTTACCCTTTCAAACATAGCAGCATCTCCTACTTTGCCGAAATAAACGGTTTCCCTTACCTCCTACACAGTAGGTCCATTTGTCATTATGAATCCAAATTAGTTTCGTGCCAAGATGGGATTATAGTTGATGCAACCTTTGGTTCCCATGAGTGGAACATTAGGAAACTCCCCACAACTTGTAATGAACTCCTTCAAAATTCCCATGATGTGCCAGACAATGTCGTAATAAGTGAGTCCCATGATCTGCAGGGCCCAAAGAGATGTCTTAGCAGTGTCAACAAATGGTCCCCTGGTAGGTAAGTGCATCATGAACCAATTGTAAAGTAAAGTCGTACCGCATACCACCTCCCATCTCTTACCATGCTGAGAATGAATAGTATAGTAAGTATCAGCTAACAATGTTGGTACCGGATTGCCATTCATAAAGACATAAATTGCTTCCAGATGCACCAACCTTTCTTCCATAGGTAAGAGGATTAAACCATAAATTAACACAGCCAGTAACACATTGAAAGCCGTCCACTTTCCTCCTTCTGCAAATCCCTTGGCTTTGTTTATCAAATAATCATGAGAGGTGCCCTGCATGTCACATTTATTGATCCAATTTCCTTCCACTTTGCTAACAGTCAAATAAAGAGCTTTAGCGATAGTCATGTAGTTGGGAGTTTCAGGTACTTGAGTAAAAGGAATACTGTCAGTGACCTTTATATCAATAATATATGCGTACTCTTCAAGAGTTGGTGCTAGCTGGTAATCTTGGAAAGTAAAACAACATAGATGTGGATCTTAAAATTGAAGAAGCACTCTTAATGACCATTCCTCATAAAAATTGTTCACCAGTGGCAACAAGTTCCCATACCGTTTCCTAAAGATGTTTTCATTCGGACTATTCACAAGGGCTCCCAACTCTCTCAACCGTCCCCCATAAAACACAAACTGGTAGACATCCTTCTTCCTAAGAGTTTCTGCACTTGTGCTCATGTTGTTATTCGTCCTGATGACAACTTCTAAGTACCCTGAAAATAACATACATATGTGAATTAGACATACATACTTTTTATTTCATTTTTCTATAGATAATAAATATGCCATATGGTGATGCAAACACATAAGAATCAAGGTATCTGCTGTGTTGTTCTGAATATGCCAGGAAACTGAGATCCAAAACTTTGTAAAGTAACCAGTCATTCCTTTTTAGAAACTCAGTCACCAACAGAAAAGAGTCACCAAAGGTACCTGTAAGAATCAAAATTCCATCCCCACTCATGGGTGTAAACTAGGTCAGGGTAAGGCAAAGGTAACTCAGAATCATGGGTACGCATGAAGCCACTATTGTCGAAACACCAATGTGAAACGATAACACGCCATTTGTAATCTCATCTGAGCATGGACGAAATGACCGCACTATAAAACTAGAGTCTACTAGCCATTCATGTTCCACTCTATTCCTAAGGTCCCTATGGTTGTCACTTGGCATGGGTATTGGGCCTTTTACCTCTTGTAATACCCACCCAGCATGATAGTAGAGCCAGCACATCAGATAACCAAATATATGGAAAGCGATAAAATGCATGCACAAACATATGCAAACAGTGTATAAAGTTGTAAATAACAGGAAATAAACACCCAAAGAAATAAACAAACAAAATCTAGGATCGACTCCGGGATGGACCAGCAATAGGTCAATCTATTCCCCAGTGAAGTCGCCAGCTGAAACAACCGGCCGAACCGTCATCTGATAATGAAATATCAGTGAAGTCGCCACTAAACGTCTTTTATCCCGCCAAAAGGGAAAGGTAAACATCGAGAAAACCTGAAGGGGGAGATCACGGTCTTGCGACCGTAGAGATCGGGTAAGGGAGTCTGTTACACGAGGGGAAGGTATTAGCACCCCACACGCCCGCATTACTCTACAGTATCCACTCTTGTTGTTCTATTCTATGGGTGTGTAAAATCTATATCTAAGGCTTAAAGATGAAAAGGGAATGCATGCAAAGAAAAAGGAAAAGAAAGTGTGGGGAAAAAAAGAAATATTTACAAAAATATGCTCGATTAGGCCCCACAAAAGACTCTGTTTATGTATCCCTTTTAAGGAATCAGAGCAGCCGTAGTTCGGATTGTATATTTTGGTTGGTTTGTGTTTTTTAGTTAAGAAGATAAAAGTAACAAAAAAAGATGGAAAAAATCAAATAAAACGATAAAACATATCAACAATGATGATAAAAAAAAAAAATGATAAGACATCGCATGGTAACACAAACTCAGATAAGATGATAAAACAATAGTATGATAACAAAATATCAGACAAGACGATGAAACAAAACACTTAACAATGATATTGAAAATCAAAGTAGGATAACAAACATGTGTGATGGTGAAACATCGGCTAAAAGATAACAAAATATCATGGCAAATATGGTGAAACATCGGAAAAAAACAATGTGCGATGGCGAAACATCGGCAAAAGAATATGCGATGGCAAAACATCGGGAAAAAGATAGCAAGGTATCATGGAAAATATGGCGAAACATCAATTATCTAGATGAAAAAACATCACACCTAACAATGATATTGAGAATCAAAGTAGGATAATAAACATGTGCGATGACGAAACATCGGCAAAAAAAACAATGTGCGATGGTGAAACATCGACAAAAGAATATGCGATGGCGAAACATCGGCAAAAAGAATATGCGATGGCGAAACATCATCTAAAAGATGGCATGATAACATGGCAAAGATGGCGAAACATCAATGTTGCACCCCAAAATTTACCCTCTTGATTTAGGCTTATGTTTCATCATGAACATCATAGTGCATTGCATTCATACATTATGATAGGATCAAAGTACTTTGGTTATCAAGTTTTCCTCAAGCTTTGAAGGTTGACTGCATTAACAAATTGCTCAAGTAGAATCTTATCATCTAAACCTCTGAATCTTTCAAGCTCAAAAGTTTTTTGAATATCTCAAGATGCTTTATTCATCTCTTTGGACCCCCAGAAGATTGGAGCTTGTGTTTGATCATAAGGGGAATCACTCTTTGGATTCACCAGTCAAATTAGGGTTTTATTTGAGCAAGGATATTGGCCAATATAAAAGTCTTGATTTAGGGATCTATAACATCTCTTTGGTATCAAAGAGGTCTTTGCACAAGGAATTGGTCATGATGCCCAAAGGATTTGAAGTTTTGAAGATGATTCATCAGTCTCCTGAGGTGTTGACCAAAACTAGGGTTTGAGTTTTTATCAGGTTTCTTTGAGAATTTTGAAGTGGAACTTTGTACATGGCCTCTGTATATTTGGGAGATCATATGTTTGAAGTTTTGATCATCAGTTTTGAAGGAAAATGGATCAATTGATTCAGAGGGGCAAAATGGTCATTTTGGTCAAGATCAGTCAAAGTCAAGGTTGCCAAGTGAATTTTTGGCCAACCATCAATTCAAGGATGTACTTTTCATATTTCAAGTCCATTTTGGTCATTGGATCAAAGAGATTGAGGTTTGGGTTGAAACTTGTTCTTGAAGAAACCCTAAAAGTTACTAATTTTGGAAAATAAGGTCTTAATTTCAAAAATTCATATTTTATTCACCCTTGATCAAGAAGATGCAAATGAAATATGCTTGGAAAGCTAAGAGAATGATATTTCACCTCCTTTTGGTATCATGTCCAAATTGGCAAGGAATAAAGATTTATGGTCTTTTGAAGTCACCAAAATTATAGGCCATTTTCCAAAATTAGTGAATTTCAAGCCAAATTTTGAGGACCTTAATGGATTAATTTGAAAAATATCAAAACTAAGGGATTGTAGATATTTTTCAAGACCTTTCCAAATTGTGCTCATTTGTGCCAAAACTCAAAAGTATGAGCAAGTTGTGGACTTTGAAACTTTGAGGCTTTTCATTGAATTCTTGCATGCCATGCAAATTGTTGATAACTTGATTTGTGGCATTTTGTTTCACTTCAAACTTGGCCCATGACCAACATGCAATGTACCAAGGCCCACCATGCCAAAGCTTGAGCTGCACATGGGCAAATGCAAAGGGAATTCGTGATTTTGCAAAAAATGGCATGAAGTTGCCTAATCACCAACACTAGCTTAATACAAGGAGTTAAGTCTTAATTTTGTTGCTAATCTCTTCCTGAGGTAAAATGGACTAAAATGCACGTAAGAAGCAAGCCCACACACGAGGGATTGGGAGGCTACATGTGCATACTTGATTTTTGCCAAAAGAAGATTTCATTCTTTCCAAGAGCTTTCAGCGCGAAAAACCTATCCTACCCTCCTCCTGATGCTCTATATATTGAGAAGCAAGCCTCAGTGAGCGTGGTTCGTGCTTCATTTCATAAATCAAAGTTAGAAACTCCATAGCTTGTTGCTCTGCATTTTTCTTCGATTCTTCCATCTCCCTTGCGCGTTTTGGTCAATTCTTCTTGCATTCTCTTCTCCAAGTGATAAGGATTGTAGATCGAGTCTTGGTTTGCAACTGGAGTGAAGGAGACAATAGATCCATTTTTTCTCAAAGATTTGAATTCTCAACTTTGGATTTTGATTTCTAGCCGTGCATTGTGAGATTTAAGTTCATAATCATGTTGTTTGAAGTCCATTAAATGATTTTGAAGCTTCAGAGCTTTTAATTTGATGAGATATGCATGAATGATGCATCTAAATTTTTCTGTTCAAGTGAGTTTTTGACATTTTTGCACGATCTGTTCTAGATCCATGGTTCATTATTTGTTTTGATTCAAATTGCAATGTGAAGTATGAAATGCTAGCTTGAATTTGCACGAAATTTCATGGAAAATGGTGTAGAATTGAGCATGTTATGTTGACTGGAAAATGAGAGGATGCACTGGATCATGCGTGCGTTTTTGCCCCAGCCAGAGGTTGAAGATGATTATGTGGCCTCCTCTAGTTGGCTGACTTATTTCTTTAATTCATTTGAATTTTGTTTTATAAATTGATTTCTATAATTTTATTTCTTACTAAAAAATGATTGAAAAATTCTGAAAAAATTGTCACAAATTTAAAATAATATTTCTGACTTTGTGTATTGTTTTGATAACTTTTGAAAATGTTTTGATTGGTTCAAAAATTCATAGGTTTAATTAATTAATTGATCAAAGTTTATTTTTATTTTAATAGTTCCTTTGATCTAAAAAATCCATAAAAAATATTCTAGACTCATAAAATAATGTAAAGTTTGATTCTGAATTTGGTTTAGCATATTTTCTATTTTTGACTAGAATTTTAATTTGAGAATTTTGTTTTGAATTTTTGCTTTGTAATTTTTATTTCAATATTTTTTTAATCCAAAAAATTCAAAAAAAATTATGTAAGTTTGTTTTTAGTCATGGAGTCAGAATATAATTTCATTTTTGACCTTTTGATGATTTTTGGCTAGGGTTTGCATTTTTGCCATTTAAATAATAGTTTAATTGTTAATTGTTTGTTTTTTTATATTTTTATATTTTTCCTTTAATTCAAAAAATTCACAAAATTAGGGATGTGTGTGTTTTTAATTCTAATATTTGAATATAATTTTGGTTGGCCATTTTTCTGACTTTTTGATTTAATTATTATTTTGATATGTGAATATTTGTTAATTGCATAATTGTTTGAATCTAATTTCATTTTTGACTTTTTCTTAATTCAAAAAATTGTGGAAAAATATATTTTCTGACATTTAGGGTTCCTTGGTGATTTGTGTGACCTTGGTTTAATTTGTTTGAGTTTTGATCCTATTTAATCAATATTTAGGATTAAAAGTCAAAATCTAGGGTTTTGTTGCTTATGGTGCAAGTTTCATGTTCAAAACCCTTGTGCCTTGGACTTTTATTGGAATTCAGGTCTTGATTATAGTTCATGAATGTGTTGGGGATTTGAAAGCCATTTTTCTTGAATTATTTGACTTGGTTTGTCATTTTTCCACAAATAATTTTGAAAACTTGTCTAGTTTGGTAGTTTTGCCAACTAGTCTTGAACTTTAGACTTCACTTGGTCTTCTCCTCAATTATTCATGAATTTAGGGCTTTCATTCTGACTTCTATACCTTTCAAAGATGCTAATTTTTTTTTGGTTTGAATTGTGGACAGTTATTTCCATTTTTGATGTAATTTTGAAGTGAAGGTACCCAATTGAGTTTGCATATCTTGTTGCAATTTATTTGATGGCCAATGAACTTGAGTAAGGCCTATAATTTGGAACCTAATGATCATATTTAATGTTTTGAACCTTCTAATGCATTATGTAGGTTTAATCTCTTATTGTGTTCATGAGGTTGTGATTGAATTATTTGTGCATGATTAAATTGTGTTTTCTACTGACATTTATGGTCTTTGTTCATGTTATTCTCAAGCTCTTATGATCCTTGATTGATATTCAATTGTCAATTCAACATGGTGATAGAATGGAGCAACATTCTTCTGATTCTTTTAACCTAATCTGTGCATATGCTTGCTTCCTCTTTCCTATTATGTCTAATGTTTGATAATTTCCACCATGTTGTTCTCACTTTTTTTCACCTTATGGAATACAATCTTGGTTGTTGAATATGCGAGGTACTCTGAGAAAGTTGCCACTTTTGGCTTGAGGCTTTTGTGTTTCACTTTATTTGAGGAACACAATTTATTATATTGGCATTATTTTTGTGTTTGGCATGTTTGATGGTTTATGCAGGATATATATACATATGATTGTGAATGCCATACATTGCCCATGGGATTTGTTCATATCTGATAAATTACTTACATCCTGATGGTGTAATTCCTGACTCAATTTGTCTACTGATGCCAGCTCGCTTGAAGTTTCTCTGGGTTTCTTTTATTCTTGCTTGATTGCTACAGATAATTATTTGTTTGGTATTGTACTACTTCCTTTCTCCCATTTTCATTTTGCATAATTCTCTGACTGCATGATGGGACCTCTGTTGCTGATATATGTCAGGAGGCCCTCTGGTTTTTGTCTGATGCATGTGTTGTGTTTGTTTTTGATCGATGAGTCACTCAATTTAGAAATTGAGATCACGACTTAGCTCTCATTGCATGTTCCCTATAGGATATTTATTGCTTTTCTTCTTTAATTGTTGATCGATGAGTCACTCAATTTAGAAA
The DNA here is from genome assembly GCA_948472305.1 of Vicia faba. Taxonomy (NCBI): domain Eukaryota; kingdom Viridiplantae; phylum Streptophyta; class Magnoliopsida; order Fabales; family Fabaceae; genus Vicia; species Vicia faba. The sequence goes on from OX451735.1 coordinate 409,294,522, forward strand.
TTGGGATCACGACTTCGCTCTCATTGCATGTTCCCTATAGGATATTTACTGCTTTTCTTCTTTAATTGTTGATCGATGAGTCACTCAATTTAGAAATTGAGATCACGACTTCGCTCTCATTGCATGTTCCCTATAGGATAGTTTTGTTAAGCCCCCTTTAACATGTTAACATATGATAGGATTTTCCTTTATCCTCAACTCTAGGATCAACCATTGTATGATAACACTAGGAATAGTGCTAGGCTAGTTTCCCTTAGTTGTTTTTTTCCTTTCTTTTCATTTTGCATCTTAAAACAAAAATTATTTTCTTGGAAAATCATAAGACACCTCTAATGAACTCAAACCCATCTTCAAAGTAAAAGATACAAACCAATTTTACTCTACCTTGTTATCTCTTGACCGATGTTTCGTCATCACACATTTGTTTGAAGCCGATGTTTCGCCATCGCACATGTTTGTTATCCTGCTTTGATTCTCAATATCATTGTTAGGTGTGATGTTTCACCATCCAATTTATTGATGTTTTGCCATCTTTGCCACTCTACCTTGTTATCTCTTGATCGATGTTTCTCCATCGCACATTTGATTGAAGCCGATGTTTCGCCATCGCACATGTTTGTTATCCTACTTTAATTCTCAATATCATTATTAGGTGTGATGTTTCGCCATCCAATTTATTGATGTTTTGCCATCTTTGACACTCTACCTTGTTATCTCTTGACCGTTGTTTCGCCATCGCACATTTATTTGAAGCCGATGTTTCGCCATCACACATGTTTGTTATCCTACTTTGATTCTCAATATCATTGTTAGGTGTGATGTTTTGTAATCTGTTTTATTGATGTCTCTCCATCTTTGCCATGACTTTGTTATCTTTTAGCCGACGTTTTTCCATCGCACATTTGTTTGAAGCTGATGTTTCGTCATCGCACATGTTGGTTATCCCACTTTAAATCTCAATGTCATTGTTAGGTGTGATTGTTTTATCATTTGATGTTTCACCATATTTGACATGTTACTTTGTTATTATTTAGCCGATGTTTTACCATCTCATTTGTTTGTGTTTTATTTGATGTTTTTCCATCTTGACTATTTTTGTTGTGTTAACTAAAAAACACAAACCAATCAAAACACATAATTCGAACTACGACTGCTCTGATTCCTTAAAAGGGATACGTAGGCATTGGGTAGGGCCCAACCGAGCACAATTTTTATTTTCCCTACATTATTTTCTTTTTCCTTTCGCATGCATTCCCTTTTCAGTTGTAAGCCATAAACATAGGATTTGACCACACCCATTAGATTAGACAACAAGAGTGGATACCGTAGAGTACTACGGGCGTGTGGGGGTGCTAATACCTTCCCCTCGCGTAATAGACTCCCTTACCCGATCTCTCGGTCGAAAGACCGTGATTTTTCCATTTTCAGGTTTTCTCGATGTTTAGCTTTCCCTTTCGGCGGGATAAAATACGTTCAATGGCGACTTCATTGATGTTTCATTACATCCAGATGACAGGTCTCGGCTGCGTAGTTTCAATCAACTAACCAGATGATAAAACATCACACTTAACAATGATATCGAGGATCAAAGTAGGATAACAAACACATGAGATGGAGAAACATCGGCAAAAAGATAACATAATGTCATGGCAAAGATGGCGAAACATCATTTTTTACAAGGATTAAAACAAAGCCAAAAGGCACACACACAATTAAGATTGGTTTGTATTTTTTACCTTGAAGAAATATTTAAGTTTATTAGAGATATTTTATGATTTGCCAAGAAGAGGTTTTAGTTTTAAGATGAAAGAATGCAAAGGAAAAGAAAATAACTAGGGGAGACTATCTTAATCTCTAGCCATAATGTTATCATAGAATGATTGGCCTTAAGGTTGAGAGTGAAAGAGGGAAATTTCTATCCTATGTTAGCATACATGGATTCCTATCCTAAGGTTTAGCTCGAGGACTAACTCTACACGAGAAATCCTAAGGGAGAATGGTAAATACCAAACAAGTAAACGAACAAATGTTTAAACATGAGTAGAAAGCAAGGTACATATGCAGAATCAACTTAAATAGGTCTTTAAATAAACCAGAGGGACTCCTGACATATATCAACAACGGAGGTCCCTTCATGCAATAAAAAGCAATAAGGAGCAGAAATCGTAAAAGGGAAATAATGCAATACCAAACGGATAACTATTCATAGAAAATGAGCAAGAAAAAGAAACCCAGAGAACTTCAAGCAAGCTAGCATCAATAAAAAAATCAAGTCAGAAATCACGCCATCAAATATATGCACTGAGGCCTCAAGAGCAGGACTATATACCAAGAACAAGAATAGTCCAAACACAACCAATTGTGTTCCACAAATAAAGTGGAACACTATAGTACCAAATCTAAATGGAAAACTTTTCCTCAGAGTACCTCGCATATTAAACAGACAAATTAGTGATTTCAAAGAGAAATGATGAACCAATAAAGTATGGGTGATGATATAATCATGAGAATGTAAATAAACATGATGGAAAACATCAAAAGCAGTAGATGTAAGAAGCATCAAGCAAACTCAAACAACAACTAGGTCAAAACTAAAGAAATGTTGCTCCTTTCCTGTCACCATGTTGAATTGACAAGTAAATATCAATCAAGGATCAAAGGAGAAAGAGAAGAATACAATCAATACTTTAGAAGTCAGTAGCAAACACTTCACATCCATACTCATTCATTTCATTATGGTTCACAAGCATAACAAAAGAAGGGTACCACAAAATGTATCACAAAGCTTGGATCACAAGTTAGCAATGAAAGGAGTGAAAACAAAAACAAAGTTGGAGGGCTTAAACCATTCAAAGACTTGAAATCAAACTTTCAACATACTACGAGGATATGATCAAAATTTTATAAAGTTGATGCATGTTGCACAAGTGCATTCAATATACCTCAAGGATTCAAAAGAAAAGAAGAAAGGAACATCAAATTCATATATGAATGAAATTGGTTCAAGTATAAAAGGTCAAGTGATCTCAAGTCTTTATGAGACTATCCTTGATGTATCATTCCTCAACATGTTATCATTGGTCATTTGATGACCTCAAACCCAAGCCAAAAGTTTAAAGTTCAAAGCAAACCATGAAAAGAACATTAGTTAGGAGGCATGAATCAAAAGGGCTCATTGACCACTTATGGGAAATCAAGAGGATTGATTTGAATTGGTGATAGGAAACAGAAGAAACATGATCATTAAATGCCAAATTACAGGCCTCACACAAGTTCACTGGCCATCAAATAAATTGCAACAAGATATGCAACATCAAATGGGCACTTTCACTTTTAAAATTCATCAAAAATAGAAATGGAATTCCATAATTCAAACAAAAATTTTCTCACCATCTTTAAGATGTATAGAAGTCAGAAAGCAAGTCTCAAGTTCATTGATGGTTGAAGAAAGGATCAAATAAGCTTCAAACATCAAAACTACTTGATGAAACCACCAATCTAGGCAAGTTTCCAAAAATAAATTAATGGAAAATACCAAACCTCATCAATTAATTCAAGAAAAATATTTTTTAGATCTTCAATCCATCTATGAACTTCAAACAAGAGCTGAATTCAATTGAAACTTAAGGCAAATTGGTTTTTGGAATCAAATCAAACAAGGGGATTATCAAAACCCTAATTATTTAGAAAATAAACTTAATTATTGATTAATTAAGTTCCAATACTAAATAATTCAAACTAAAATCATAAACAAATAAAGAAAACTCCATAATTAGAATTTTTTTCTCCATATTTTTGAGTTAAAGAAAAGTAAAAAATAAAATCAAAATTTAAACCATTAAACAATTAAACAAATATTCACATTTCGAAACAAAATTCTAATCAAAAATTCAGAAAAATATTCAACCAAAATTATATTCATTTACTAGAATTAAAAATAAGCTTCTATGATTTTTTGTGGAATTTTTGGATCAAAGGAAATATCAAAATAAAATCAAATATCAAACAAACAATTAATTAAACACACAAATTTTAAAACCAATCAAAACATTTTCAAAAATTCTGGAAAAAAAATGCAGAAGGTCAGAAATATTATTTTTAGGTTTCATGAATTTTTTCAGAATTTTTCATCGAGTTTTGATCAAGAAATAAAATCAAGAAAGATCAAGTTATAAAATAAAATTCAAATAAATGTGAAATTCAAATAGACCAATAGTATCGCGCCACCACATCATCTTCAACCTTCAGACAATTTCAAAAATGCGCGCAAGAACAGTCCTAAGGCTCATGTCCAGATCTATCGTACATACTAATTTCCACACTATTTTTCATGAAGTTTTGTGCAAATCAAAACCAGAAATAAGATCTACATCATGCTATTCGAATCACATCAAGTGATTAACCATAGGCCAAGAACGAATCTCATGAAAATTGCAAAAACACACTGAGCAAAAATTTCATAATCATCATACATGCATATCTCATCAAATTAAAAGCTCTAAAGCTGCAGAGACACTCAATGAACATCAAACACCATGATTCCAAACTTAAATCATACAATGCACGACTAGAAATCAAGATACAAAGTTAAGGATTCTAACCTTTGAGGCAAAAATAAATCTACTGTCTCCTTCACTCCAGCTGCAAACCAAGCCTCAATCTACAATCCTTAGTACTCAGAGAAGAGAATGCAAGAAGAATCACTAAAAACGCACAAGCAAATTGGGAGAATCGAAGAAATGGATTTTTGAGAGAAAAAGTGATTTCAGATCTGAGCTTCCTCCAATGCAGCTTTCGCTCTCCTCCCTTTTGAATGATCAATGCAATGTTTATATAGAGTGTTTAGAGTGAGGGAAATAAGGTCATAACTCACATAAATCCGTTGGAGGGCAATTTGGCCAAAACAGGCAAGTGAAAGTATGAGAGTATGTGCTTGCATTTTGTTTGTTATTTGACCTTTTTATGCTGCTTTTTGATGAGCTCCGAGGTTAATGAAATGAGGTGAGTAAAGCGCGAGGGGATGAGGTGGCAGTATGAGCACATGGTGTGATTTTGCTTGATGTGAAAGTTACCAATTTTGGCAAAAATGTAGAAATCGTGGGAAGGCAAGGAAAATGTGATTGTTTGGACAAAAGAAGTAAGAAAATGAGATGAGTGATTCGTGCCAAGCATGTGCAATATCAACCTGAAACCAAACAGAATCGAAGGGTGCATAAAATCTGCAACTTGCGTAACCCACGCGTGTACCATGATTCAACTGACTTCCAACTGAGGCCATAGAAAACTGGCTCGTGCGTTCTCAAATTTTCCTTGGGCCAAATGAAGAGCATACCCTAGGCTTCGAAATAAGCTGAGGTTCGAAAGAAATGATGGAAAGATGAGTAAGATATGAGGCTTAGCATTCCTTGGCAACTCAAGCCAACTTGCCAAAGATTGTGTGCGTGATGGCCTGCCCATAAGGTAACACTTCGAATGGTCCAAATTGAGAACAAATAGAGTAGGAATGAGGCTTTGACCAACCTATAAGGTTACTTCGAATGGTCCAAGTTGAGAGAAAACGAAGAGATCAGGAATGAGGCTTAGACCAGCCAATAAGGTTACTTCGAATGGTCCAAGTTGAGAGAAAACAAAGAGAGCAAGAATGAGGCTTCGACCAGCCCATAAAGGTTACTTTAATCAGTTCAATCGAAGAAAGAAGAATGAGGCTTCGACCAGCCCACAAGATGACACTTCAAACATTCCAAATGAAGAAAGAATAAACGAGGCTTCGACTAGACCACAAGGTCACTTCGATAGGTCTAAGCTGAAAGAGATCAGAGAGAGCCAATCAGATTTCTGGTTTCGTCACCCAACTTCCTCAAATCACAACTTCTTCGATTTTGAACCAAATTGAGTGGTTCCAAGTTTAATGAGAAGCTTTCATAGCCCTCTTTAAAATAGACAAGGAACATTTTTGAATTATGCCTTGAATCAACAAAAACAACCATGTCACCAACTGTTTGATGAATTGCCTAAGCCAAATGCCTTGCCTTGCCTGTCCAGATGCCCAAGATGCCTCAACAAATGCCCAACTTGCCCTAAACTTCAAAGGCTCATAACTTTTGATTTTGAGTAAGAAGTTTGTTTTTTTGTCCTCTGTGGGCCCTTGTATATCTCTTCCCCCTTTTCAATTGGCAAGAAGAACCACCAAACTCTCCTGAAAAATGAGAAAGTTATGCCCTTGCAAAGTCAGGCCAAAATCAAGAATACTTAGTGAAATTTTCAATCACCAAGATAACTTCAAATCCAAGTAATCTCTCAAAGTTTCAATTCTCATCAGAATCAATCGCCAATGATTATCCCACATGAAAATACATATCAAATGCTTCATGTTGACCAAAATTTCACTTGGTCAACTTTGACTTTGTTGACTTTTGAGTAAAATGACTATTTTGCCCCTTGGATTCAATTGAACCACTTCTCTTCAAAATTGGTGAACAAAACTTCAAACATATGATATTCCAAACACATAGAGGCTATGGAAAGAGTTTCCACTCAAAAATTCCAAAGAATCCCTGATTAAAACTCAAACCCTAGTTTTGTACTATGCACTAGGAGATAACTGGTCAAGCTTCAAACCCCCTAATTCCTCTGGGAATCAAGAGAGGCTTTTTGAACAAAATTGATTCCAACGATGATAAAAGAATGATACTTCAATACTTGAATCATCTAGACCCCAATTACTCCAATTTTGGAAAAACCCTAATTTTGACTGATGAATCCAAAAGATGTGATTCTCCTTATAAACAGCACAATACTCAATCTTCTGATGATCCATTAAGATGGACAAGATATCTTGAGATATGTGACACCTTTGGGCTTGAAAGATCCAGAGGTTTAGATAATAAGGCCCTCCTTGAGCAACTTGTCAATACAATCAATATTCCAAAGCTTGAGGGAGACTTGATAACCAAAATACTTTGATCCCTACATAACTCATGAATGCAATGCAATATGATGTTTATGATGAAACATAAGCCTAAATCAAGAGGGTAAATTTTGGGGTGCAACACTTGTCTTTAGGTTTGCCTATGGGAATCACCAAGCACTTTGAAACACCTTGAAATGTGTATCTTGTACATGTATGCTTTTAACTAACCTTAAAATGTGTATATTTTGTCCCTTGGAATATCATATTGTAGGTAATGGCACAATTGCCTTCATCTCACCATCTCCTAACACAGAGGATCAAAACTAGGGTTTGAATTTTAATCAGGAAATATTTGGATTTTTGGTAAAAACTTGATCACATACTTCTCTACATGATCATGAGCATCTATAATTGGAAGTTTGATCATCAACTTTGGCTTGAAAAGGTTCAATTGATGAAAGGGGGTAAAATGGTCATTTTGTCAGGAGACAGTCAAAATCAACTGTTGACCAAGTGGACTGTTAGTCAACTATCAATTCAATATACCTATACTCACATTTCATGGTCAATAGTGGCAAAAATATCAAGAGGAAGTGTGAATTTGAGATAACTTATCAAGGAAGTTATTTGATGTTTTGGAAAATTTCTAAGTATTCATAGGGCTGAATTTTGATTGGCTATAATTTTCTCAATTTTTATTGAAAATATGTAAACTTTATATGCCAAGAAAGAGGATGAAAAATTCTCCAACTTTGTAGGAGTGGCCACAAGTCCAAAAAACGAAAGGAAAAAAAGTTATGAAGCTTGGAAGTTTTTGACACTTAGTGAAATTTTGGATAAAAATGCAAAAATATGACTTCTTCATGTTCAATTTTGAATGAACATTTGGACTCAAATTAAAAAGTTGGAAACATGAAAGTTGAAGATTGAAGTTTTCTCTTCATTTTTCATGCAAGAATCATCTCAAATGGTTAAGTGTAGAGAAAGATATGGTGATTAGGATTTTGAGCTTCAAAATGTCATTTTGCCCAGCACAAGGCAAGTCACGCGCTAGGCTAAAAATTTCATCAAACACTTTAAGGGAATGCATTCATCATCACTTTTCTATGAGAAATATTAATTATTTAGAAAAAATGTCCAACATCAAAGATCAAGCCCTAAATGTGAGGAACAACTTTGCTTCAGAAAGTTTCTTAAAAGTGTTCCTACATTTTGAGATATAATAGTGAGAAGAAGGCACCATGCAAGTTGAATTCTTGCCCAGCACAGGGCATCACGTGCGTGCAGAATGCCCAGTCAGGCCTGGTATTTCATCAAGAAGTTTGTAAGCATGTGTTCATAGCCAATTATCTCATTGATTCAAGCTTCATTTTGGAAAATTTTGAACATGAAAGTTGGAGTATGAAATGTCCTCTCCATTTTTTATTCAAACCTTGTAACATTTCGTGCACCATAGAGGGAGATATAAGTAGATAAGCATTTATGCTCATGAAATGGTAAAAACTTGCATGGACATGCATGAAAATTTCGTGCCAACCAAAGCTCCAGCTGCCGGCTCATGCCCCA